>HG995322.1:11883846-13122754 GCA_905333045.1 Lysandra bellargus
TCAAAATTCTACTCTTGAATCTAGTAGTAGTGATGATGCTCATGTGCAGTTATTTTGTAGTTATTTATCCGATAGAATCCAATATATTAGAATAGCTGGTCTGAAAAGTAATATGAGTCCTGTGACTTACGGTATACCACAAGGCAGCATTCTCGGTCCATCCCTCTTCCTCCTTTATATAAATGACATTACAGCTCTAAAACTGAAAAATGCGGACCTCCAATGCTATGCAGATGATACAGCCATCGTATTCCATGACTCTACTTGGGAACAAACCTGCAAAAGAGCTGAGGACGGAATGTCCATAATATTAAATTGGTTAAGTTATAACCTCCTTTCCCTAAATACTACTAAAACCAAATTTCTTTGCTTCCACAAAACTGCGTCTTCGGCCCCTTCTTCTCAAAATAACGTAAAAATTCACTTTTTGAACTGTTTATCACATGATACTCTTTGTTGCTGTTGCTTTGTTGCTTGTTTCCCGTCTATTCTACGATCTTCAATCATACGCTATCTCGGAATTACGTTAGATGACAAAATGACTTTCCGATTCCATCTAGCTGCAATTGTCCTAGTTGTATTCAGTTTGTCGGCGCCTCAACATTATTTGTTGGTAATATACTAAGATGATAACACATCTAGAACATAAGCTGTTACACAGTATTTTTTAGTTGGATTGTATCGTGACTCTAGTACTAAATATATTGAATACTTAATTCTAGTTTCCTTATCGTTTACCCCTGACACCACGCCACTTATAGGATTACGCTTAAGTTTAAGTAATTGTACAGTACATTAATTTATAAAAGATGCTTGTGAGCCTTGATCCAAAAGAGCCCGTTTCCACGAGCACTTATCAATGCTGTAGCTAATAGTACATTGCAGGTATGGCTCCTTACACCTTGTGAAAAGTTAGATATTATTCTTGTTTCAGTTGTAAGGTGGTGGTTCGGGAGAAATGAAACCAGTCGATGCTTAATTAAGACTGCGTGTATTTAATATAATGTTACGTTTAAATAGTCCACCATAGTGATGTGACATACGATTAGTGTTGTGACACTATACATTATTTTACCTCTACATCACCCTTCTTGATTAAAAAAAAAAATTACATTCTACATTTTTTTTTAAAGTTCTTATATAGTTAAATCATTATTTTTAACATAAAGTTTTGTTCTATTTTTATGCACAACATCTACAGTACCTTTTTCATTTATAATTTCTACATTAGGTGACATATCTTTTACAACTTTATATGGTCCTGAATAAATATCTTCAAACTTCGAATCTTTCGAAGACATCTAATAAATTTTTGTTATGTGTACTCAAATTTCTCCCATAGACTATTAAATCATCAAGATAAATAAGACATTTTTCGTAATTTAGACCTGCCATTGCCATAGTTATCATCCTCGAAAATGAATTAGGGCTTGTTTTAAGTCCCATAGGCATACGCGTCATTTGGTACTGACCTGACAAGAATGAAGTGTATTTTCTACTATTTTCATCTAATTTTACATTATAATAACCTTGATGCAAATCTAAATGCGTAAAGTAAATGCTACCATTTAAAGATTCAAGAATTTCAGTAATATCAGGTAATGGAAATTTATTATCTTCAATACAGATATTTAATTTTCTATAATCAACAACTAGTCGCCATTTTTTACCACTGTCAGATTTTTTAGGGACTAGTAGTACAGGACTTGACCAATCACTTTTGCTAGGTTCTATAATTCCTTCCTTTAACATTTTATTAATTTGAGTCTTAATTTCAGCTTTTTGAGAATAAAGTAATTTATACTGTTTTGAAAATACTGGTCTTGTGTTCGGCTTTAAGGTTATTGTGTGAGTATATGCACCTGTAGTACTGAGCTTGTCTCCTGGCAGATAGAAAATATCGGCATATTTAGCACAAATATTTTCAATACTTTTCTGTTCTTCATCATTTAAATGTTTTATATTTAAAAGAGAAAATAACTTTTTAACCCTATCCGCATCTTTAGTTGTTTTTTCAAAAGCACATATATTATAACAATTTAATTTTTTGATTGAAGGTGTAATATTATTTAATAATACATCACTATCAGTAACATTTAAAATACGCACAGGTATTCGTCCATTTTTAGGAGTAGCTATAGAACTTGCTAAAAATACACCGGGTTTTAATTCATTTGAAATGATTACACAATCTTCTGTAAAGTCCGTTTCTATGAAATGTATCGACTCACTACGAGCTGGAACATTAATGTTAACAGAACAATCATCTACAATCGGTAACGTGACCAAATTATTGTTTGAAATCTCTAAAGTTAAATTGCTTTTCTCAAAATTTAATTTAGCTTTGTATTTATTCAAAAATCACGACCCAAAATTCCATTTACTTTAATTGGTAAATTATCAAAAACATAAAACTTATGATAAATAGTCTCGTTACATAAAACCATAGGTAAATAAACTTATCCTATTGCCTGGACTTTTCCACCTAAACCATGTATAGTAATATCTTGAGTGTGAATTGGAATATTAAATTTTTGTGCATGATTATACTTGCACGCAGATAATGATGCTCCAGAATCTACTAAAAAATGTTGATTTTTACAATATGAAGAGCCAGAATCTATTGACACATAACAATTACTATCGCTTGAAAAAATAAAATGTTCCTTGTTAGTCACGAAAAAACTGATTCGGTTTTAATTCTGATTCATTATTTTGGCACATTACATTTATCCCTTGATTTCCAGAACTATTATAATATTTTGATTGACCTCTATACCGATGGCCACGGGATTGTCCTCGGGGAGCGGGGTTATTCCAATGTCCTGCTCGGGAAGCGGTATGGTTCCACTGCCCACGGCCGGTGGGCGGATTCCATTGTTCTTGACTACGCGGTGCTGGTGGTACCCATTGCCCACGATGATCTCTAGCACGTCCGCGGTTAGCGAAAAAGTTATTGCGTCCGCGCTGACCTCTAAAATAATTATTTCGCTTCATATTATTAAATTTAAATGAATTGCTATACGTACCTAATATTTCACCCGAAGTTGACGCCATTGATGTGTCCTCACCCTGAGCGGCCTGGATTGCATCCTTAAGTGAGTCATAATTTCTGGCTGAAATAATCGTACTCAATCTACGACTTCGCAACCCGTCTGCAAATTATTTAATAGCAAATTTTTCATTAATAGGCTTTAAAATATTATAGCATTGCTCATTGCCGTCGGATTGTGAAATCGTCAAATCTACAAATAATTCGGTAATTTCTTTCCCGTAATCTGAAATAGACCTGTCCGCTTGTTTCATGTTTTGCAATTTATGCTGCATTGAAGCTGCAGCTTTCTTACTTAAAAGAGTATTTTTCATGTCATTAATTAATTCACTTACAGAATCATAAGACGACTTTAACTTTAATTTAGCCTCGATAGACAATCGACTTTTCAAAACAAAGTTAATCAGGTTTTGCTTACACTCATTTTCTTTTAATAACGAACTATAATATTGAATATTATCAATCAGCTGTTTAATGTTACATTCCTCATTTGTCATAACAGTTAAATCGAAAGAATCCATGGTTAATGACGAGTCCGAGTTGCTTTTGCACAATAACAAAATATCCTCATATAATTCTAAAAATTTAGTACAATAATTATTGCTTATTAATAAAATATCCTCATTAGAAAAACATTTTTTCTTACATTTTTCCTCAAAATCAATTGACCAATTATTATAGCGCTCATAAATAATATTACTCTCGCTCAGCTTTATTTTTAATATCCGTCCGTGTCTTCGTTTTGGTCTAATTTTAATTAAATAAATTCTTAGATTCTTTAACTCATTATACAATCCTACAATAATATCCATTTGACACTTACCAGCATAGTTTTATATAATACACCACTATTTAGTAATAATTAAAAAAAAAAAATATTATTTATCACTTGAGTAATTAAAATAGAAAATATTAGGTATCTAAAGTCCAATAAAATATTAAAAGTCCAAAGTTCATTCGTCTGCCGAGTCCATGTATGGTTTGTCACTCAACACTTCGTTCTGTACACGTCACTATAATAATAATTATTATACTAAACGATTATTATTTAATGATTTTACATTATTTAGATTATATTTATTAACATTTTTTTATATTTTATTTTTATATTATTTTAATTTCTTGAACTGTCTCTATTTTTACACTTTTTAATTTATTTATTTTTCACTTTATTAGCACTTAATTATTTTTATTATTAATATTTAATTATTATTTTTCTTCTACGCTGTTTCTGAAGGCCCATGATTCCGGAAAAAAGATCTTCTTGCTGCCGTGCGAGTAATCTCCTTTAAACTAAATTTTCCCGTAACCACAAGGCTCCCCAAAATAAACAGGATAACGTCTGTTAGTAGAATATTTGTTGTTGAAATATGCCAACGAATTTGCTCGATCTGCCCATTGTTTTGTCCCCCTGCAGTATTTTGGACGATGACAGTCTCTTCCTTAGATTGTTGCTTCCCCATATTTTCGGAACTTTGGCACGGGCAAGTTCGAAGGAGGACTCCGGCTAATTAGTTCCATTGTTTGAATCAGCAGCTATGAGACACACGCGACGGATATGGAGACGGCTTCAAATTCGCGGCGCGACGGCTCACATGCAGGCGCCTGGCGGGGTCGCCATGTAAAGTGGTGGTTCGGGAGAAATGAAACCAGTCGATGCTTAATTAAGACTGCGTTTATTTAATATAATGTTACGATTAAATAGTCCACCATAGTGATGTGACATACGATTAGTGTTGTGACACTATACATTATTTTACCTCTACACAGTGTTCTCTCTTTGTATGTTGTTCTCTTTTAGTATATTGTCCTCTCTTTGTGTATTGTTCTCTCTTTGTGTAGACTGCTCTCTCTCAATATGTAGTCTAGTATGATGTTTCTTGTCGGCAACTCGAATGTCGATGACATTTACTTACTGTGTGATTTGGACACATACAATGATAACACAGTTTGTTATTTTGCACAAAAATAACTCTCTCCCTCACAGGTTTTTGTTGAAACTTATCACAGTGATATATGTAGTGACTCCCATTATAATATGCACAACTAATATTTTATTTTCTTTCATTTTGATTTAATGCAGAATGAAATGATTTTGGCTTAAACTGGTTGAATTTTTTGTTACCTGGTAATTTTGTTGCTGGCTTGCAAGGTTCTAATATTTCGAGACTCCGGAATCTATTTTCTAAGAACTCGGTAAGTTGTGTCCTCCACGAAGGTAATTCATTTTGACTCGTTGAACTCAAGGTTTGCTCACATAGTCTGTGTGACTCCATATCCATTATCCAGCTTAGAAGTTACAAGAAAAATTACAAAAGCATCACAGGATGTTATATCAAGTCCAAGGCTTTTCAGTGACTGCAAACATGAGGTGGTTGTGTCCAATAGTTATTTAAAAATGTTATTTACTTAACAAAAACTTGATTATTAACGTTGTGCATTTCTCTTAACCCATTTTTTGTGAAACTCGATTATTAAAAAAAACGTTTTTTTTTAATTAATCAATTCGAGTTCGAGTTCGAGTTCGAATTCGAGTTCGAGTTCGAGTTCAAGTGCGAGTTCGAGTTCCAGTTCGAGTTCGAGTTCGACACAAAACACTACTCTCCAACCGTCTTACGGTTTTTCCAAGGTTTTTCGATCAGCACGAGAATCTGACGCGAGTTTCACAGCTTTTACCCATCCCACAAAAGTGCTCAACGCCGCTAAAGAAGTTTTCATTCAATAAAATTCTTAGGTTAAATAATTATTTAATAACCATAATGAAGTGTATGAACGTGCGTGTGTAATTGTGTGTGTGTGTGTATGTGTGTGTGTGTGTGCGTGTGTGTGTGTGTGTGTGTGTAAAAAGGAGAAATAAGATGCAATACAAACGCCACGACACTATTTAGTTATAAGCAATAGATCCGTGAGGGGGGGGCGCAGCCCACCATGCCCCCCCACCCTAGGTGATATCGTTAAAATTTATAGCCTATGTGTTGACCCGACCTCTAAGTAAATCCATCCAGTACTTTCTGAGTTTATCCCGGACATACATACAGACAAACAGACAAAAATTCTAAAAACTATATTTTTGGCTTCCGTATCGATTGTAGATCACGTCCCAAGTATTATTTTTCAAAAATATTCAATGTACAGAATTGACTTTCCTACGATTTTATTATATTATGTATATAGATGTAGGGATATGAGAATGTTCGGAGTCTATAGGCAAAGGATGTGTTAACAGCAGTACTGGGTATTCTGAAAAGTCGTCTGCTTAACATTTGTGTATAAGTATTTTTGGATTTTGTAATGGATTTGTGTACTGATTCAATGACCCTAACATAATATAGTTTTCTAACACTTAAAACCCTTGTCTCCTTATAAAGTTTGTTCGTGCTGTACTTCTTAGGTTTCTCCAACGCTACCTATAATACGCCTCTTTGCGCTTGCTCGAGCGGAATAAGAGTTGCTGAAGAACACCCACCCCAAGCCAAGATGCAGTAATTGATAAGGGACTGACATAAGGAAAGATAGATGATTTTTAATATATTACCATCGACCGCATTGCGTATATTTCGCATTACACTCATAAGTTTCGGTACCTACTCATTTGGACATTTCTTCAATATGGAATCTGAAAGTCATTTTGTCATCTAACGTAATTCCGAGATAGTGTATGGTTGAAGATTGTAGAATAGACGGGTAGCAACAAAGAGTATTATGTGATAAATAGTTCAAAGAGTGAATTTTTACGTTATTTAGAGAAGAAGGGGCCGAAGACGCAGTTTTGTGGAAGCAAAGAAATTTGGATTTAGTAGTATTTAGGGAAAGGAGGTTATAACTTAACCAATTTAATATTATGGACATTCCGTCCTCAGCTCTTTTGCAGGTTTGTTCCTAAGTAGAGTCATGGAATACGATGGCTGTATCATCTGCATAGCATTGGAGGTCCGCATTTTTCAGTTTTAGAGCTGTAATGTCATTTATATAAAGGAGGAAGAGGGATGGGCCGAGAATGGTGCCTTGTGGTATACCGTAAGTCACAGGACTCATATTACTTTTCAGACCAGCTATTCTAATATATTGGATTCTATCGGATAAATAACTACAAAATAACTGCACATGAGCATCTTCACTACTACTAGATTCAAGAGTAGAATTTTGAGCTTTTGAAGTTGTTTTAACATTTCCATTTATTTTTCTTGTTTGTCTTGTGTTTTGTTTTGGCGATGATGAACTAAGGCTACCTGAAGATTCTGATGTTAATGGTATCTTTTTTGATGCCACCGTTGTTTTAACATTTCCATTTATTTTTCTTGTTGGTCTTGTGTTTTGTTTCGACGATGATGAACTAAGGCTACCTGAAGATTCTGATGTTAATGGTACCTTTTTTAATGCCACAGTTGTTTCAACATTTCCATTTATTTTTCTTGTTGGTCTTGTGTTTTGTTTCGGCGATGATGAACTAAGGCTACCTGAAGATTCTGATGTTAATGGTACCTTTTTTGATGCCACAGTGTCAGTACGTTTTCTTAGAACTCTGGTCTTCGCAATTGGTAGTGACGAGCCTACACTGCTAGATGAGTTAGAAGCTTTACTTTGAGCATTGTTTTTACCAAAGTCAGTTTTTAAAGGTTTAGATTTTGTTTTATTGTCAGTTTTTAAACGTAAAGTTACTTTGGATATGACCTTTTTGGCATCGCTGCTGGGTATCTGTAGAGAAGGTTTGAGGAGGACAGAGTTTCTTGCGTCGTTTCTGGCGCTGTTGATATTAAAATTCTGTGGCCATCTTTAAATTCTTTCCATAACTCTTCCAAACTTTGTAATCTAGTTTCCAAGTAAGCAGGTGTGATTCTCTCTTTCGGAGACTTTTTGTAGTTTATCTCCGTTTTTTTTTCAGTCTGGAGTATAGTTCATTCTGTGTGATTAACATTTCATTAGCCATTCTTTAACTGTATATTAGCGAGTTTTGAAATTGAAAAGCTGTTCTTCAATGGCAACGTGGTCACTGCACTCAGCACTCCGTAAATTGTTTGTGAATCTCAATAGCTCGACTGCAGATCGTCTCAGGTTTCGGCACCATGAATACGACGGTAATTGTTTAAGTTGTTTTATTCCACTCACTTTCACAATTAATAGTTTTAGATAGAAAGTGGTGACGTTTCGGATGTTCAAGTCACAGGGTGAACACTCACGTTAATTTGATCTAAAAATTACTAAATCGAGTCAAAATACAGCAACTGTGCTTCAGTTTTTGCGCGGTAACACGGAGGACTGATATTAGTGTTTGCGTCGATAGATGTACGCGGAATATCCAGTTAATTGAGTGGAAAAACTGTGATTTGGTGCAACAATAATCGAAGTGACTTTTTAAAAAGTGGGTACTTTCGTACGTCAACATCATAGACTATAGAGACTTTATTACTAGTTTTTTTACCACAGATTATAGGCTACCACAGATTATAGACCACCATTACTAGTTTTTACCACATAATATAGCCTCGCGCAAACGCATCATAGACTGTAGTATCGCTTGAATGTTTGCAACGCCATCTAGCGAACTCTTGTGGAACTGAATCAAGTGCAACGATTATAATGCACTAAGGTGTAGAGCTTGCGGTCAATTTACGACACAGACAGATGGCGTTAGATGCATGAAGTGTACAAGATACTTTCATAAAGCCTGTGTTAACCTTACGAATAATGCTAAGGTAACTTCTTTGTGGCAATGCCCCGACTGCAAAGCGCAAACACCACGGAAGGATAACTCGGAACAACCAGTGCGCGATGATACTGTCACATTTGTCACATCGCGGGACTCACCCGAAAGCGTAAATGTAACTGAGCAGATTTTACGTGAAGTCCGCCTGCTTCGTACGGAGACCAAGGAATTCCGTGAAGAGTTCGACTCACTACGGATCATCGTGAATACATATCAAGATAGACTCAGTGAAGAGGAAAGTCGGTTGACTACTCTGGAAAATAAATTTTCCGAACCACAGTCAAATGAAGTGGAGTATCTACGATCATCTGTCGAGCACTTGAAGCTTGAATTAAACGACCGTGACCAGGATTTATTTTCTAACGATGTGGAAATAACTGGCCATATCGTAGCTGTGATTGCGGATAAGTTGGGCATGACACTCGAGCAAAGGGACATCATGTCGGCTGAACGGTTGGGTCGCCGCGCGCACTCTGGTGGTGAGTCGTCGAGCTCCCCCCACTCTCCTCCTGAAAGTGTTGCTTTTAACGAAACAGTGTCCCGTCGTTAGTGCTGAGTTTTAATTCTCCTTTTTAGGAACAAACTAAGTTATTAATTATAAAAGTTAATTTATTCTAACCTAAACTAAACATACAGATATCGAGTGTCATTTGATTCATACGCTTTCGTCCCGTCTCCTATTTAGGGGCTGTGCCCCCCCCCCAAGCCCCTCTCCTAGAAGCGTTGCTTAAAACAAAATTAGATTTTCAAAATTTTGCCGTCTCCTACTGGTAGTGTTGCTTTTAACGAAACGGTGTAGCGTCATTAGTGCTGAGTCTTAATTCTCCTTTTTAGGAACAAACTAAGTTATTTATTATAAAAGTGAATTTCGACGGTCCCTACGAATAAAGCGACATGTCAAAAGTAGTGGTTATCAAGAGAGCGTTTTGAGATTCAAACTGTTACTGTAGATTACCATAAAACATAAACACAATTATTTTTGTTGATCTGTAAAGCTTAATGTAGGCCGTTTGTCATGATATAACACAATTTTAAATATTTACTGTATTTTCGCCAAAATTGCAAGATGACCGTTTTTACGGTGACAATTCAAGACTTCCCATAACGGTTAAGTCGTACATGTCCGTTTTTACTTTGGAAGAATTAAAATATTATATTAGGTCCTAAATTCATTCAGCACTATATAAAATGATTCGTATTGTCATAATTTATAAGTTGATAACATAAAAGTAATACAAATTCTGGTTCTTCAGTGAGAAAAACTAAAAAACACAGACATATATTTTTATACGCTGCTAATTTAAGTAGTTTTTTCTATGTTATAATGAACGAATAAAAGGACATGTCATCAATTACTTTAGGTCCATAATGAAAAATTATAATAAAATGTGATTATTTGATAAATCAAACTGTTTAGTTTTAAAAAGTCTACAAAGTTTAGTATCTATGTATTAATTAATTCTGTTTTACTAAAGGGTAAAGCATAAACATAATAATATTGAAGATGAAGAAGACTGACTTTATTTGTAACAAAATGCATAATTGCTATGATTTAGATTTTGTATATAAAATTTTTGAAAATTTGTCAATGATCCTTGTAAAATGTTTTTCGACTGTAACTTAAAGTTATTTCGATGTATTTCTTTCAAATGATTGTCTAAAAATATTAATCATGAGTAAAATAAACTATTCGCAATACAAAACGCTACGTACATTCGTGAAATCCAGTAAAATCTTCGAACAAAGCACAAGTCATACCTTGACACGTAGGAAATAGAGCACAGTTTTAAATAGCCGAAATAATACTAATAGCTCACAGATTGTTTATTTATTTTTCATTCAGAGTGTGGTCAATGTATCAAAGGTCTTATCTGACCAAACTTCTTCATGCAAAAGTATTCTCTAAGTCATCGAAATACGTAATATAATCGAAACAAAGAGCGCGGCCCAGGTGGGCCTTACGGTTGTTGAAAGACTGTCAGCGCTACTCCGTATGAACTGTCATGTTTTTCGGGCGCGCACCCCATATCGAATTATAAGACGTTATCATGTCAAAAAACTTTTAACATAGTATTTTACATGTTGAAGATAACGAATGCCCAGATACTTTGCCTTTTTCTTCTTCTTGGTCATTTCGGATACTTGAGCAAGGTCAATTCCTTTTCCAATTTTGAGACCTAGGTGACCATTCACGACCTTAGACCTTTATTGCATCAGACATGAGTAAATTCTTTGAGGCTTCGCTATAATTTCTACGGTGGACAAGTATGGACATTAAAATATATTTCTGAGTCGATTATTATATTCAGCTTTAACTGACTCTTGAGCTTTTCTGAAGGTCGTAATTTTTAGTATTACCGTTGAATACAGAACTGCTTCGATGTAATCGTCTAACACGTTCCTTACAGGAAGAAAATAGTATTTCATCCCAATTTGCGACTGCCAAATTGACTACAGAACACCTTATCAATTCTACACTAATATTATACAGCTGAGATTTGTTTGTTTGAACGCCCTAATCTCAGGAACTACTTATCCGATTTGGAAATTCTTTCAGTGTTAGATAGCTCATTTATCGAGGAAGGCTATACGTTATAAATTATAGCGCTATGATTAATAAGAGCAAAGAAACAGGGGAAAATGTGAAAAAAAAACGGGGGAAATAATTTGGAAAGGCTTATCTTACAAACTCTATTGGAGTAAAAAAAAATAGCCCATAAACTTTTTAATTTCTAGGTTAATCATGCATCGAAGTCACTTTAGATTTTTAATATGAGCTTTTCCGGAAATTTTTTTAAGTCCTTCTCAACCCTACAACCAAGCGATACCGTGTTGTAGAGGGAGTCCATCTATCAAGTGAACAAGGAGTGTTCTTAATAGTTTTTTATTAATTTTATATAACTTATTAGCGTTTTTAATACTGTTTTATATAAAATAAATAACATTCATATTCATAATTAAATAAATACATATCAGGCTTCGCTTTCTATCTGTCGTCCGTTCGTCTATCACCAAGCTTTATCTCAAGAACCGCAATAGTAGAAATTTTCACAAATTATGTTTTTTTGTTGGCGATATTTAAAGAAATATAGTAAAATTAAAATAAAATAAAAGATTATTGTGGGGCCTCGTACAACAAACGCGATGTTTTGCTGTATATCGATAACAGTAAGGTCTAGATTGTTGTTCATCACGAAAAGAAGCCTCAGCCTCCGTTGCAACTATTATTTCACGTTGCTGATTATTTATAACACTCAGATGCTTATATTGGTTTGAAATTAATTGAATTTGTGCCACGAGTCCCGCTGAAAAAGAACTAAAGTCTCATAATAACTGAACGTAAATGGTAACAAGTATATAAATAATTCGATACCTTAGAGGTAGAAACGGACATGTACGACATGACGCGGAATGGCGCGTAATTTCCAACGCGGTACAAGACGGTAAGTATAGATGTAATAAGTTTTTTGTTTGAAACAAAAAAAAAAAACAATGTTGTTGCTCTGCAAAAAGAAATTAATTCTTAATGAAGTTCACAAATCATTTTACATCTACAATACAAAATTTATTCAAGTAATTACTAACCTGCAAAAAGAAACAACATTAAAAGCTATTGCTTCAAATAATCTTATTTCTATTACGATTTACAATCCTTATTTAGAATATTTCCTTTATTAAAACACGTGGACACTTTCTGTAATAATTTTCCAGAAAAGACAAAGTGCGCCCTTTCCTAATAAAACATAGAATAAAAAAGAAACTTGTCTCCACAGATAATAATATTATCATGTATGTGTCAAGAATTGCGCGGGTAATTTAAATTAAATGAAGTGTAAAAGAGCTTCATTTACATCTCCCACCCCCAGGGAACTCTTGTGGTACTGGTATCAGTTTAGTAATATGAAACAAGTTTGATTCTAACTTTTTATATCCAGTATCAATTTTATAAATTGAGTTAGATAACTTTTCTAATATTTTAATTACCATTTTCTACATACACAAAATCTCCTACATTAAATTGGTTATTTATTCTATTTTTATCAAATTGTTGCTATAATTGTGTGAATTAATAGTTCTTTTTAAGGCTATTTCCCTATCTTTTAATAATTCATTTTGTGTTTTATGTTCTTTCAACTCATCTGGTAAAATATCAATGACCTTTCCTTCCATTAAATAAGCTGGAGAAAATCCTGTTACTGAGTGTTCAGTTTCATTATATCTCTGAGTGCATTTATGAGCAATAGTTGTCCAGGCTATTTTATCATTTTTTTCATTAATTGTACACCTTATCTTGTTTACTAATGTTTGGTTTAACCTTTCATTTAACCCATTTGAGAAAGGTGCATTTACTGCAGTAAAGATAATGGGTATGTCCTCTTTTTTTTTTTCAAACTTTTAAATTCTTTAGAGTTAATGCCCGGGTATTGATCGGATAGAATCATTCCAATTTTATTTTCAGGAATAACTTTTTTATGAGTTTTATTAAATCATCTGCGTTTTGGGTTTTTGATGTTAATATATAGGCGTATCTAGTGAAATGGTCTACCAGTAGGTGTAGATATGTTTTAGTAGAGCGAGAGCCACCAAACCCACCAATGGTATCTATAGAGACAATTTCAAAGGGGTAGGTAGCAGGACCCAGATGAGACATCAAGCCATATTTTAATTTCGTTCTAGATTTATTTTTAACCGACTTCCAAAAAACGAGGAGGTTATATGTTCGGCTGTGGATATTTTTTTTATTTTTTTTATTTTTTATTTTTGTATGTTCAACGATTACTCCGCCGTT
Organism: Lysandra bellargus; assembly: GCA_905333045.1. Taxonomy (NCBI): domain Eukaryota; kingdom Metazoa; phylum Arthropoda; class Insecta; order Lepidoptera; family Lycaenidae; genus Lysandra; species Lysandra bellargus. The sequence goes on from HG995322.1 coordinate 11,897,392, forward strand.
TGTGAACCGATTTTCGAAATTTTTGTTGTGTTGTATTAGGTTTCACTCCAATTTGGTACCATGTTCACAAAAGTGGTGACCTGATGATGGGATCCATCAGTAATCGAGGGAACTTCTCGAAATTTATATGGAAACATATGGTGATTTTGGTTTTATGAGAAGTATCCTAAGCATATGCTACCAAAACGCAAGATTTTGCACCGAGGTATACTATGGTTCCGAAGCTACTAAGAGAACCTTCCTTATAGATACAAGTTTGGGAGTTTAGGCGCTGTTTTAAGAACTGAAAGCATATGCTACTATGCAAATTACATTCATCATCATCATTACCATGTCAGGGTCACCAATGTCACCAAATTCAACCTTATCTCCAGAGCATAAGGCACACATTTGACATTACTTCTAAGAAGTTAAAGCTGCTTCGATAATGTAACATTCTGTCTCACTTCGCCGAGATATTCTGGAAAACAACCTAATTTCAACCTTTTGCATTGCGTTTAGCGTTCATAATACAATAACACTCTCTGCAGTCTCACTTCAATCTGCCAGGGCCGCAGGGCTGTCAAGCGGGCGCGGGCGGCACGGCGGCGCGGGCCGGGTAGGGACTATGTGCGTTGCGTCCGCGTCACGTGCGCCAAGTCGAGCGAGTGCCAGTACTATTGAAAGTTGAAACTAGTCCGGTGACCGGCTACTTAGCACGTCACGTCACGTGTTCACTTTGATTTTTTTAAAATGTATTGTTTAAAATTATCTGCAGGCTGCAGCTGAAATTATATTTTGTAAGTGTGACTGTAATAAGATACGCAGAATAATATTATACAGGTGTATTATTCTACTTATAGTACGCGATGGTTTACTCTGGTAACTAAAAAGAGTGAAATTATTATTTTTAACAAAAAATTAAAACCGACTTCCAAGGTAAAACAATAATAACATCCTTATTATATGAACTTAAAAGTATTAAATAACTATTCCTATCTAATAGTGCCTTTTTCCGAATTCGGCTACAACTCAACGATTTCTGTACTCAATCTTCATAATTTTGAAGTCGGTGCCAGTTCCAAAAGTTTCAAATATTCTGTCAGAGAACAGAAGATTCATCTGGTACCGACTTCAAAATGATGAAGATTGAGTACAGAAATAGTTGAGTTTTAGCCGAATTCGGAAAAAGGCACTATTAGATAGGAATAATTATTTAATACTTTTTAGTTCATATTATATGGATGTTATTATTGTTTTACCTTGGAAGTCGGTTTTAATTTTTTGTTAAAAATAATAATTTATGCATACTTCACAATTATTGGATATTTTTTTATATTAATAGTTAGATTCTTTGCCACGAAGAATGGTTTGATTTTATTTTCTGTTTGTTTTGTTCCTATATGGCAGTAAGTGTAATGTACATTTTTTATTAACTCTTTGCTGAATTCCTTGGTCAGTATAATTTTGTTTTTCTTTCCTATTCGTTTAAAATATATTTTACTTTTAAAGATTAATTTATTCTTATTCAATTTCATTTCTTCATTTTTCTTTTGATCGTTTTGAATGTCTTCTAGTTTTATAAAATTTTTAACTTTTAAAATTTCTTCCTGATTAACATGTGATTCTAATACTGGGTTTTTACTCAGACTGTCTGCTTCTAAATTGTCCCTTCCTGGTGAATATATTACCTCAAAATAAAATTGTGACAAATAATAAGTGAGGTCTCCTAACTCCTCATCCGTTCTTGCTTTAATATTCAGTTTTTCTAGGGGTTTATGATCTGTAAACACTTTAATTTTTTTTGTTGTTGCCAGTATTTAATTGACTCTTTTATTGCTAAATATTCTAAATAAATTGCTTTTTTCCTTTTTTGACTGTCATTTAATTTCCTAGAAAAATATGCACATGGTCTCTCTTCGCCATCTTCTTGTGGTTGTTTCAAAATAGCCCCCAAACCCTGTATACTAGCGTCTGTATAAATATGTATAGGAAGATTTGGATCAAATATTTCTAAAATAGGTTTCGAACAAAGCAGTTTTTTTATTGTATCAAAAGATTCTTGACATTCTCTCGTCCATATAAAATTTTGTTCTTTCCTTAACAAATTGTGTAGAGGATCTAATATTATTGATATGTTTTGTATATATTTTCCATAGAAGTTAATTTTGCCTAAAAACTGTCTAACATTTTTCTTTGTTTTGGAACAGGAAAGTCTTTTATGGCTATTAAATTATCTTTTAGTGGAGTAATAGTGTTATTTTTTATTATGTGACCCAAGTATTTTACAGAATCCTGTGCAAATTTACATTTAGAAAATTTTAACCTAAAACCTTCTTTTGAAATAGCTTCCAATAACAAGGCTAAGTGTTTAATATGTTCCTTGAATGTCTGGGAAAAAAACTAAAATGTCATCGATGAAATTGACCGTAAAATTGGATAATTTGTGTTTTCTAATAATGCTACTTAGTATTCTTTGAAAAATTGCATGTGAAGTTTTTAAACCAAATGGTCAACAAGTCCATTGAAAATGGTTTTCTTGTGTAACAAAAGCTGTTTTTTTCCTATCTTCTATTTTTAAAGGTATAGACCAAAAAGCGGAATTTATGTCCAATGTTGAAAAAAAATTACAATTTCTTGTTTTCATCATTAAATCCTCTATAAGTGGAAATGGTTGTGACTGAGGAACTATTATTTTATTCAAGTCGCGAAAATCTATGCACAGTCTACACTTTCTTCCTTCTTCTTTTTTATAGGCTAAGGTCACCGGAGCTGCAAACGGACTATATGATTCTTCGATTAATTTATTTTGTAATAATTTTGAAACTTGTTCTTCTATCTCTTTTTTGTCCTCAAAATTGCATCTATACGGTCTTTTGCTACAATATGAATCTACTAATAAATCAATATGTGCTTCATAGCCTTTTACGGAGCCTACATCATACTTATCTTTTGCGAATAGTGAATTATATTTGCTTATTAGTTTATCAATTTTTTCTTGTTGCTGTTTGTCCAAATGATTCACTGTAATGCTAAAAATTTTTTCCTTCTATGTGTTCATTAAAGTTTACCTTACACTTATTGCTCATTTATTATTTATTTATATTTTATTGGCACATCAACAGTTTATAGGAACATTCATATATACTTAAACTAAATACAATAAAATATCACATTCTGTCCTACTTACAAATAATAGATGTGAAACATCGTTTTTGAGCATAAAAAGTGACACAAGTTAAAATATAAAAAATAAGCTAGACTAAATAATATGAAACCAAAACATAAAACTTAAAATTAAATTATTATCCTTAACCTAAATTCTTACAATGAAAATAAAAATCTTGTAACAAAAATAATAATATTAAAATAAAAATTCAAACAATGTTTTTTAATTATTACAGAAGGGAAATCAGTTTTCCTTATTTTGAAATATTAATTTTCTAAGCTTACTGACTTTATCCATATTAACATCAAAATTTTGTGTTTGCAAGAATTGGTTGAAACTTTTCTTCATTCTATTTAAACCTGAAAATTTACCAACATTTGTCCTGCTGAAGTTTGTGCGAAAATATGAAGACTTATTTTTTCTGCTATTTATTCTAGGTACATTAAAATTTAATTGCATTAATAAAGATGGTTCTGGTATGGTTCCATTGATAATTTTGTGTATAAATTTAAGGTCTAAAAATGTGCGTCTTTTTTGTAAGGTGTTCATCCTAAAGTATTTGAGTCTCTCATTGTATCCAGCCCTCCAGCTGATGCCTTCATTGTTGCGAACCCTCTTGTGCACCAGGTATCTAGTAAAAGATCTTTGTACTCGTTCTAGGCGATCTATATGTTTTTGGTACGTGGGGCTCCAGACTTGACTGCAGTATTCAAGACGACTAAGAACTAAAGAATTATAAAGTGTAAGTATTGTTCTCTTTTTCTTAAAATTTTTACTTATACGTTTAATGAAACCAAGCATTTTTTGACTGTCACTGATTACTTGATCGATGTGATTTATAAAACTTAATTTTGTGTCCATGATTACTCCTAGATCCCTTATTGTGTTAACTTCTTTTAGTGCGCTATTATTTATTTTATAGACTGAGTTTACTGGTAATGATTTCTTTGTAAATTTTATGTGATAGCATTTACTTGGATTCAATAGCATATTATTAATGAGACACCATTTACTAATATTATCAAAATCGTCTTGAAGTAACTTAACGTCCCTGAAGTTTCTTATTATTTTGTATATCTTGAGATCGTCCGCAAAAAGTGAAAATTTAGAGTTACATATATACTTAATAATGTCATTTATGAACATGACAAATAATTTGGGTCCAAGATGCGAGCCTTGAGGAACTCCTGATACTGCTTCATATGGTTCAGAAAAATATCCATCCTTCACTACAATTTGAATTCTGTTAGATAAGTAGGACTTAAGCCATAACAAAATATTTCCTGCAAATCCAAACTGATTTTCTAATTTATAAAGTAAAATTATGTGGTCCACTTTATCGAAGGCACTTGTAAAGTCCGTATAAACTGCGTCCGTCTGGAGTCCCTCGTCTATCGTATTTGCAATATCAGTAGTATAACTCAGTAAATTAGTGTTAGTAGATTTGCCTGCGATAAAACCATGCAGTAACGATGAAATCTGTTCCTTTATGTGCCAGTCAATAAAAGGATTTATAAGAGACTCAAACACCTTTGAGAAAACACTTAAAAGAGAAACCGGTCTGTAATTTTTAACGGAGCTTTTGTCATCTTTTTTGTAAATAGGTACTACGTGAGATTTTTTCCAAACGGTAGGAAAAATAGAAGTTTCAAGTGAATTGGTAAATATGGTTGTTAAAGGAGTAACAAGACTATTTGAACATTTTTTTATGAGTATGGGTGGAATACCATCAGGACCTGTGCTTTTATTAATATCAAGAGTTTTAAGTTTTTGGAGGACCATTTTAGAATCAATATTAATATTTGTTATAATATTTGTTGGATGCAGTTTATTTTCAAATGTAGTTGATGAGAAATTATTATTGGTACTATTTGAATAGGTTGAAGAAAAATGTTTCGCAAATAAATTGCACACTTCTGTGTGGCTATGCACATAGTCGTGGTTCAGGTGCATTGATGGAGGAAAAACAGATTTTTTATTTTTAAAGTTCTTCAGGTAAGACCACAGATTGTTAGAGTTTTTATTTATTTGATTCTCGATAGTAGCAATGTAGTTATTGTAATCTTTTTTTATTTTTATGTCCACTCTATCTCGAAGAAGTTCATATTCAAAATGATCGCGGGGATTACCATTCTTTCTATATTTTGATCTTATTCTGTCTTTTTCCTTTATCATTTTTATTAATGCCACAGAGAACCATTTTGGGTATTTCCATGTCCTAGGTTTAGATTTTGGAACATTGTTTTCAATAGATCTATATAGGTGCTCATATAATTTTGAAACCATACCATCAACATCTTTACATTCTTCGAATTCGTTACACCAATTAATATTAAGCAATTCCTTGTTAATAGACTCAAAATCTGCTTTTCTATAGTTGTAGGTACCAAATTGATTAGGTTTACATATTTTATCTATTTTACAAGTTTCATTATGATTCCAGATAACTTCTAGAGGTGGGTAGGGAATGAACATAAGGGAATGAACATAATTTTTATTAAAGGAACTGTGTTCGTTCTCAATTTTGTTACCTGTAAAGCCAGGAATACTTTCATTATTTTGTTTTATTTTTTGAGAGATCTCTAGGTTTTCATTTTGAATTAGTTGAAAAGACTTTATGCAATCCAATCCAATTAATAAATTATAATCAAAATTTTGTTCATCTATGACAAAAATATTCATTTCTTTCTCTATTTCAAAAATCTTTATTTTTAATTTTACTATTCCCATAGCCTTTTTAACACCATTAATCGTTTTTAAATTTGCTTGACTATTGTTATTTGTATTGTTTTTTAATGATAACAACGTTGAATTAATTAAACTTACATTTGATCCTGAATCATAAACCCCAAATGTTTCTATGGAATCGTTTATTATAACTTAGTTAAAGTGTAAAATTCTCTCACGTAAATAATTAATTTTTCTGGATAAAACTAATAAAAAGTGATCAAAGTTATGATAAAAATATACTTAGTAACCTAAACCTCAACCACAAGTGTTTTCTTAATTGTGTGACCTAAATTGGGGAAATAATTAGTGGTGAGTGCTCGACAACACTACTCACTCTCAGAAATCCAATAAATCCTGAAGCTTACCTCTAAAACACTGGACATCATTCATAACATCCTCGTGAAGCTTACAAGCCGAGTTGTATCTGAAAATTAAAAGTTGTGTGGCCCCTATGATTCATATATTTTAATAACCATCACTAACTAGGCGGTCAGTCAAACAAATTGATGCCGTTTGTAATCCGTTATTTAAATCAGGACGGATAAACAAAATTTATCACAAAATTAGAAGTCGTTCACAAAAATTTGGAGACTATTTTTGAAGTTCTATCACTTTGACACATTGACAGATGACATATCAACAACTGACAGCCATAGACAAGAACTTTTTTTTTTTTAATCCTTGATGATAACAGCCTTTGAAGTTTACTCAGAAAGTGTCTTAATAAAAACTTACTACAAATACCTATCTTAATAATGGCTGGGAACCAGTGCAGTGGCTGTAACAATATTATTAAAGATAAAATCTGCATTCAATGTAAATACTGCCATGGTGCTTATGATTTTTTGTGTGCAAATATATCACTTAAGGAATTTAACTCCATGACGAAGGATCAGAAAAAGGAATGGAGATGTCCTGCGTGCACCAGCAAAATGCCCAAACAAGATAATCAAAATACGCCTATCCGTCCACAAAGTACGGCGCAAGACACTTTCTCCCAAATAGTTGACAATGTTACGACCAGAAGAAAAGTTACCCTGACGCAAAAGAGCAAAGAAAATGATAGACCTGCTTCTGCAAAACATATTGATGAAGCTAGCGTTCCTTGTCTTGTTCGGCATGAAGTTGTGACTGCCTTGCAAACTGAGCTTCCTAAAATTTTAAAACAAATACTAGACACAGAGTTACAACCACTGAAAGAACAAGTATCTGATTTACTTACATCAATGGACTTCATCAATCAAAAATATGAAGACATTAATAATTTACTAAAATCACGGGATGAAGAAATCATACAGCTTAAAACTGAGAACAGTAATCTTAAAAAAGACGTATCAGAACTTTCTAGTCGAGTATCAGCACTGGAACAGTACAATCGTGAATCCAATGTAGAAATTCACGGTCTTCCTGAATTTAAAAATGAAAATCTAACTCAGGTGGTAACTCAGATTAGCAGGGTAGTGTCTTCGCAAACTACGGAGGACAATATCCAATCTTGCTTTCGAGTGGCTAAACTACATGTAAACAACACCCGTCCACGAACAGTTGTAGTGAAACTTCAGAGCGCCAGACATCGTGATAATCTTCTTGCTGCCGTATCAAAATATAATAAAAACAGCCAAGATAGACTTAACACTAGCTTGATTGGTATTGGCGGAGAAAAAAGAAACATCTACGTAAGTGAACATCTAGCACCTGAGAAAAAGTCTCTTCACGCTGCAACGAGAATAAAAGCCAAGGAATTGTCATACAAATATGTGTGGGTACGCAACGGAAAAATTTTTGTGAGGAAGTCAGACCAATCTCCTGCTAAAGTCATAAACAGCGTGGTCCAGTTGAGCAACCTGCAGTAATAATATGTGTCTCTCAGCAACTTGAGTCCTAGATACCTCAGGAAAGTTATAATGTTCCGCTTCTATTACCAAAACCTGCGCGGAATGCGCACAAAAACCCAAGATCTTTACAGAAATATTCTTCTGAATGATTATGACGTAATAGTATTCACGGAGACTTGGTTGAATAACAAAATACATGACGCTGAATTTATAGACGAAAGATATACTGTATATAGACGAGATCGTACTATATCACACTTACAGGACAAAGCTGATGGTGGTGGAGTACTTATAGCTGTTAAAAAGTCAATCTCTAGTATACGATTAAGTGAAAAGGAAAGTGCATGCGAGGATTTATGGGTTTTGGTTAAAATTAGACATGGTAATGAGACTAAAAGTATAGGTGTATGTGCTGTTTATACTCTTTGTTCATCTTCAGCGCAAAAATATAATGAATTAGTAACGTTTTTTGATAACTGTGTAAATAATATAGTAACTGAATTTGATGACATTATAATTGTAGGTGATTTCAATATGAGCTCTGTAACATGGCAAAGGGAGTTGGATGGTACATCAATTGTATCCCAATGTAGTCAAAATAAGTTGGCATGTGCCCTTAGTGACTTTATTGCAGTAACTGGATTGAATCAATGTAATCTTGTAACTAATAAAGATGGTAAAGTCTTAGATTTGGTTCTCAGTAATCTGTATTGCGAAGTAAGTGAAGCAGACTGCTTAAGCAAAGTAGATCCATACCATCCACCCCTCGATATAGATGTTTGTGTAAGTTGTGATAATTCAGCATTAGAAAATATCCCTCGTTCTGACTATAACTTTTTCAAAGCAAATTATAATGATGTCTCCTCCTATTTGAGCGACGTGAATTGGTCTCACTTGTTTAGTAGCTGTGTTGACGTAGATGAAATGGTAGTAATATTTTATGACGTACTTAACGAAGTTATAGAGAAATATATACCGAAGCGTAAACCTCGTAAAGCTTCATACCCAGTCTGGTTCACTTCTGACCTAATAAAGCTCCTAAAGGAGAAAGAGAAGCTAAGATGCAAGTATCGTAAATTTAATAATCCTCGTGACAGGTATGAATATGAATTACTAAGAAGTCGATGTAAAAAGCTCGTTAAAGTATGTCATAGGAATTATATTGAAGTTGTTGAGAATAGCATCAAGCATAATCCACGAGTTTTTTGGAGTTACATTAAACAAAAAAAAAAAACCTCTTCGAATAACATTCCTTCCGTTATGATCAAAGATAATGTTAAGGTGTCTGGTGGTGTTGACATAGCCAATTTATTTGCGTCCCATTTTAGCTCAATCTATGGGCAATCAATGAGCGATTCCGAAATGCGAACTCAACATACTCCCTCAATTATTTCCCATCAATACACTAGTATATTAAATGGCGTACATGTTACTAAATCTGCCGTACTTAACAAATTAAAGAAACTCAATCCACAAAAAGGTTCCGGCCCGGACAATATTCCCCCCCTATTTATTAGAAATTGTGCACAAGCTTTAGCATACCCCTTAAAAATAATATTCAATAAATCAATTAAATCTGGTACTTTTCCAACTCAGTGGAAAAGAGCTCGTATAGTACCCGTGTTTAAAAAAGGTGATAACAGTAATGTGAAGAACTATCGTCCTATATCTATTCTTTCCACCTTTGCAAAGGTATTTGAGTCAATAGTATGTCCAATTTTAGTTGAACATACTAAAATGCTTATTTGTAGTCAACAACATGGTTTCCAAAGTAAAAAATCGGTAATCACTAACCTAATTACATTTTTAACTCCTGTTTTCGAAGATGTAGATAATGGTAAACAGGTGGACGCGGTCTACACTGACTTTGCAAGTGCATTTGACCTTGTCGACCACAATATTCTGATTAGTAAATTAAAAGACCAATATGGTATTGACGGTAGCATGCTCATGTGGTTCAAATCGTACCTATACCATAGAGAACAGTCTGTAGTGGTCAGTGGGCATGAATCAGTAAAGTATGTGGCGACGTCAGGTGTACCGCAGGGGTCTCACTTGGGTCCTATTTTGTTTCTTTTGTTCATTAATGACATTGTACATAGTATCCATCACTGCCATTGCTCGTTGTTTGCTGACGATATGAAAATATCCTTACAGATAAATAGTGCTTCCGATTATCGATTATTGCAGTCTGATCTAGACCGCATCTACCAATGGTGCCGCAATAATCGTATGAAATTAAATGCCTCTAAATGCCAGCACATCGTGTTTAGTAAAAAAAGAAAGGCTGTTCCTACTCGCTATAACATAAATGGGATTGATATCGCTTTCTCTCCAACTGTAAGGGACTTGGGCATTATACTAGACACAAAACTGAGTTTTATTCCTCATTTTGACTACATTATTAACAAAGCTGCTAAAACTCTGGGATTTGTTAAGCGCAGTTCAAAAGAATTTAAAAGCCCTCAGACTAAAATTGTATTATTTAAGAATTTTGTTCGTAGTATCCTTGAATTCGGCAGCATAATTTGGAACCCCTTGTACAATGTACATTCGCAACGCATTGAATCTCTACAAAGATCGTTCACCAGACACCTGGCTTATATGACTCCTAACATTAACAATAGAAGCTCTTATGACGACAGACTGACTGCTTTCAATATGAACACCCTCGCTCAACGCCGACGCATGATGGATTTGGTATTCCTTCGAGAAGTAATAAAAGGCGAGACGCCATGCCAAGAGTTCCTCGAAGGAATCAATTTCACAGTCCCCAAACTATCATCGCGTCGTAATCCTACTGGAGCGTTCCTTATTCCAAGATTTAAAATTAGCCTAGGCAAAAACAGCCCCTTAGTAAGACTGCCTCAAACATACAATGAATGGCATAAGCTTTTAGACTTAGATATTTTTTATGACCAACGCACGTCGTTTAAGAAAAAACTACTGACAAGAAATGTAAACAATGATAATAAACTTTAATCAAAACTTTAATCAATGCTATTTGTTTTATGATAACTTTGACATTAATATCATTTTTTTTTTCAATTTTAATCAATACTTTATTTTATTATGTTATAATTTTAATTGCTAATTTATTCGATATCATTACATCAGTTTGACTTTTTTACAATTTGATTTTATTAAAATTTATAATCTTTTTTTACATTTTCCTAATGAAATTATTATAATTACTTAGATTACTTTTCAATTAATTGCATGTCCTTTTAATTTTTAATTTTATGTACCAATTGTTATTAACTTAATTTTGATTGTTTAATTGAATTTATCTAAAATGTTGTGCATATCTATAAGTGATGTAAACACTAGCTCTTATTATTTAATGTTGTTTAAAAATGTATGTGTTTATATTGTTGATGTGCCTAAATAAAATAAATAAATAAATAAATAAATAAATAACTTTAGTTCTGATTAATGGTGAAATAATTAGTTTTTTGGATCTATTTCATTTAAACTCATTTCCAATTCAGAATTATTAACATTTTTTAAATGGGGCTTTTTTAAAGCGACCACTGTCTTTATTTTTAAACCAACATACCGACTCGGAATGGTACCGAGTCCCTTTCTTTTCTTTTTCACATATTTTGCATGGTTGATATTTTAAATTATTTTCATTTGTCCTACTTTCCCAATCTTTTATTCTTTTACCGATTTTTTTTATCCATTATCAAATGTTCTAGACCCCGGATACTACTAAATAAATCCTCTGTATCTTTCAATCTATTCCTGTCAATTTCATCGCCAATAAAGTTAGGTAAACCAACTACAATTAAGTCTATTAAAGTACATTTATCCATTAACTTATTTACTTCTAAAAGAAGCCTTTCTTTTTTCAAGGCGTATTCTGATAAAGTACCCTGCCTATACTTAAATGAAAGAGCATACCTTATTGGTGACCAACCCTTGTCCACGTATGTTTCACAAAACTTTTTCTTCCAATCACACCATTGCGAATTTATTGTATATTTTATAATCATAGACTGATACCAATCGTGATATGAAAAATCTAAAAATAACCGTAACATCTGTATTTTCTCGTTGTCCACATTTATACCTAAACGATTACATTCCATTTCAAATATATCAATCCACTGAGTAACATTCGATATTTTTTGTGTATTTTTCTATTACAAACTTTTCAGACAAGTTCTTTAAATTAAACTGCTTAGATTCTTTCTTAGATTCAGCAAAACTTTGTAGGATTTTTGCAAGAGTTTCTGTTGGCCTTTCATTAGTTGAATTTTGTTGAGTTGTAGATGAACTTTCCTCCAATAAATATCCCTTGAACTGCATATTTCCATCTTCATCTAAATACGTATCACGTAATTCTGGAGTAAGTGAAATCCATACTCTTCTTTCTTCATGTCTTCTCTGTAGTGTATCCTTTACTTTTTGAAATGTTGGGGTTTTAATCAACTCAGTATGCAATTTTTTGGATTGTAATTGTTCCGGAATTAAAAATAAACGTTTGTCGGCGTCCTTGATTGAGGTTATACAAATCACATTTGTCTTCGGATCTTCTGCAGCCGGTTTTACAATAAAATGAAACTGGAATTTCTCCATAGTTTATAACAGCTATAATAATAATGTTGTTTTGTAATAAGTTTTTTGATTGAAACAAAAAAAAAAAAACCAATGTTGTTGCTCTGCAAAAAGAAATTTATTCTTAATGAAGTTCACAAATCATTTTACATCTACAATACAAAATTTATTCAAGTAATTACTATCCTGCAAAAAGAAACAACATTAAAAGCTATTGCTTCAAATAGTCTTATTTCTATTACGATTTACAATCCTTATTTAGAATATTTCCTTTATAAAACACGTGGACACTTTCTGTAATAATTTTCCAGAAAAGACAAAGTTCGCCCCTTCCTAATAAAACAGAATAAAAAAACTCAATTTATTTTGTCTCTAATACTATTTACCTATTATAACACAATTTAGTTTATCTAATCACACCTAATTAATCGCGGGTAACACCGCGGGGCACAGCTAGTAAATAAATAAAACATAAATGATTACGTGTAAAATAGTAAATAAAATGCTATTAAATATGTGTAAAAATGGTAAAAAATAAATAATACAAAATAAAACATGTTTGAAAATATAAATAAGAATCGTTTTAAAACATGGTCTCTCTAACGTAAATCTCCACCGAAAATTTTTGTTATGTCCTTTTCTAAACGTATCCGAAACGAAGCCTTCCCAGTTTCGGAACAACGCCTTATTATGTCGCGTCAAGCGTTCATTGAGGTAAAATGTAGTCGGCGCCGCAAGCCCAATTCCTTCCGTAGTAAGTCCTCGGCGCACACGCGCTGCCCTCAATAACTCGTCTCGTAGCTTCCTTCGCGCGACACGTACCACCAAGGTTCTAGGGCGCACCGAGTGCACGCGGCGACCCAACCGTTCAGCCGACACGATGTCCCTTTGCTTGAGTGTCATGCCCAACTTATCCGCAATCACAGTTACGATATGGCCTATATTTTCAGATTTCTCTTCTGGAATGCCAGTTATTTCCACATCGTTAGAAAATAAATCCTGGTCGCGGTCGTTTAATTCAAGCTTCAACTGCTCGACAGATGATCGTAGATACTGCACTTCATTTGACTGTGGTTCGGAAAATTTATTTTCCAGAGTAGTCAACCGACTTTCCTCTTCACTGAGTCTATCTTGATATGTATTCACGATGATCCGTAGTGAGTCGAACTCTTCACGGAATTCCTTGGTCTCCGCACGAAGTAGGCGGACTTCACGTAAAATCTGCTCAGTTACATTTACGCTTTCGGTTGAGTCCCGCGATGTGACAAATGTGACAGTATCATCGCGCACTGGTTGTTCCGAGTTATCCTTCCATGGTGTTTGCGCTTTGCAGTCGGGGCATTGCCACGAAGAAGTTACCTTAGCATTATTCGAAAGGTTAACACAGTCTTTATGCAAGTATCTTGTACACTTCATGCATCTAACGCCATCTGTCTGTGTCATAAATTGACCGCAAGCTCTGCACCTCAGTGGCATTATAATCGTTGCACTTGATTCAGTTCCACAAGAGTTCGCTAGATGGCGTTGAAAATATTCAAGCGATACTACAGTCTATGGTGCGTTTGCGCAAGCCTATCTGTGGTAAAAAAACTAGTAATGGTGGTCTATAATCTGTGGTGGCCTATAATCTGTGGTAAAAAACTAGTAATAGTGGTCTCTATAGTCTATGATGTTGACGTATGAAAGTACCCACTTTTTGAAAAGTCACTTCGATTATTGTTGCACCAAATCACCGTTTTCCCACTCAATTAACTGGATGTTCCGCGTACATCTATCGACGCAAACACTAATATCAGTCCTCCGTGCTACCGCGCCAAAAACTAAAGCACAGTTGCTGTATTTTGACTCGATTTAGTAATTTTTAGATCAAATTAACGTGAGTGTTCACCCTGTGACTTGAACGTCCGAAACGTCACCACTTTCTATCTAAAACTATTAATTGTGAAAGTGAGTGGAATAAAACAACTTAAAACGCAATTACCGTCGTTTTTATTCATGGTGCCGAAACCTGAGACGATCTACAGTCGAGCTATTGAGATTCACGAACAATTTACGGAGTGCTGAGTGCAGTGACCACGTTGTCATTGAAGAACAGCTTTTCAACTTCAAAACTCGCTAATATACAGTTAAAGAATGGCTAATGAAATGTTAATCATACAGAATGAACTATACTCCAGACTGAAAAAAGCGGAGATAAACTACAAAAAGTCTCCGAAAGAGAGAATCACACCTGCTTACTTGGAAACTAGATTACAAAGTTTGGAAGAATTGTGGAAAGAATTTAAAGATGGCCACAGAATTTTAATATCAACAGTGCCAGAAAAGACGCAGGAAACTCTGTCCTCCTCAAACCTCCTCTACAGATACCCAGCAGTGATGCCAAAAAAGTCATATCCAAAGTAACTTTAGGTTTAAAAACTGACAATAAAACAAAATCTTAACCTTTAAAATCTGACTTTGGTAAAAACAACGCTCAAAGTAAAGCTTCTGACTCATCTAGCAGTGTAGGCTCGTCACTACCAATTGCAAAGACCAGAGTTCTAAGAAAACGTACTGACACTGTGGCATCAAAGAAGGTACCATTAACATCAGAATCTTCAGGTAGCCTTAGTTCATCATCGCCGAAACAAAACACAAGACCAACAAGAAAAATAAATGGAAATGTTAAAACAACTGTGGCATTAAAAAAGGTACCATTAACATCAGAATCTTCAGGTAACCTTAGTTCATCATCGTCGAAACAAAACACAAGACCAACAAGAAAAATAAATGGAAAAGTTAAAACAACTGTGGTATCAAAAAAGGTACCATTAACATCAGAATCTTCAGGTAGCCTTAGTTCATCATCGCCAAAACAAAACACAAGACCAACAAGAAAAATAAATGGAAATGTTAAAACAACTTCAAAAGCTCAAAATTCTACTCTTGAATCTAGTAGTAGTGATGATGCTCATGTGCAGTTATTTTGTAGTTATTTATCCGATAGAATCCAATATATTAGAAAAGCTGGTCTGAAAAGTAATATGAGTCCTGTGACTTACGGTATACCACAAGGCAGCATTTTCGGTCCATCCCTCTTCCTCCTTTATATAAATGACATTACAGCTCTAAAACTGAAAAATGCGGACCTCCAATGCTATGCAGATGATACAGCCATCGTATTCCATGACTCTACTTGGGAACAAACCTGCAAAAGAGCTGAGGACGGAATGTCCATAATATTAAATTGGTTAAGTTATAACCTCCTTTCCCTAAATACTACTAAAACCAAATTTCTTTGCTTCCACAAAACTGCGTCTTCGGCCCCTTCTTCTCAAAATAACGTAAAAATTCACTTTTTGAACTGTTTATCACATGATACTCTTTGTTGCTGTTGCTTTGTTGCTTGTTGCCCGTCTATTCTACGATCTTCAACCATACGCTATCTCGTAATTACGTTAGATGACAAAATGACTTTCAGATTCCATCTAGCTGCAATTGTCCTAGTTGTATTCAGTTTGTCGGCGCCTCAACATTATTTGTTGGTAATATACTAAGATGATAACACACCTAGAACATAAGCTGTTACACAGTATTTTTTAGTTGGATTGTATCGTGACTCTATTACTAAAGATATTGAATACTTAATTCTAGTTTCCTTATCGTTTACCCCTGACACCACGCCACTTATAGGATTACGCTTAAGTTTAAGTAATTGTACAGTACATTAATTTATAAAAGATGCTTGTGAGCCTTGATCCAAAACAGCCCGTTTCCACGAGCACTTATCAATGCTGTAGCTAATAGTACATTGCAGGTATGGCTCCTTACACCTTGTGAAAAGTTAGATATTATTCTTGTTTCAGTTGTAAGGTGGTGGTTCGGGAGAAATGAAACCAGTCGATGCTTAATTAAGACTGCGTGTATTTAATACAATGTTACGTTTAAATAGTCCACTATAGTAATGTGACATACGATTAGTGTTGTGACACTATACATTATTTTACCTTTACATCACCCTTCTCGATAAAAAAAAAAAATTACATTCTACATTTTTTTTTAAAGTTCTTATATAGTTAAATCATTATTTTTAACATAAAGTTTTGTTCTATTTTTATGCACAAACATCTACTGTACCTTTTTCATTTATAATTTCTACATTAGGTGACATATCTTTTACAACTTTATATGGTCCTGAATAAATATCTTCAAACTTATTACCTATTTCATTTTTAACTAAAATCAAATCATTTACTTTATAACTTACAGGTTTAATATTTTTATCATATCTAAGTTTCCGTTTTAATTTACTTTCTAATAAATTATTCTTAGCTTCTCTTTGAGAAAGTTGCAGCCTGTACCTCAATTCATTCGGATAGAATCCACAGTTGTAAACTGGATCAAGGTCTTGTGTTAGATTACTTGAAAGGGAACATTTTTTACCAAATACTAACTCTTATGGTGTGTATTGAGTTTCTGTATGAACTGTGGTGTTGTAACCAAAACACCAGAAGGGGAGCCACATACTCCACATTTCAGGATGGTTGTCACATTGAATACGAATAAATGCATTTAAATTTTTATGTGTTACCTCTAAAGCACCTATAGACTCGTGATGGTATGCTGTAGAATTGAGTTGTTTAATATTGAGTAGTTTACATACCTCTTTAAATATCTGAGACAAGAATTCCTTCCCTCTATCAGTTGCAACTTCTTTCGGCACTCCGTATCTAAGAATAAAATTATTTACAAAAGCTCTAGCTACTTCATCAGATTTTTTGGAAATTAAGGGATATGCTTCAACATATTTAGTGAGCTCACATTGCAGCGTTAAAGCGTACTTATAATCATTATCATCTACTTCTAAAGGACCTACTAAATCTAAATATATTTTCTTAAAAGCAGTACCAGCTGTACTTGTAATAACCATTGGTTCTCTATTTGATTGAGAATATTTTAGGCGTTGACATTTATCGCATCGTTTAACAAAATTTCTTACATCATTACCTATGCCAGGCCAATAATATTATTTTTTAATATTATTTGACATCCTTCTCATACCAGCATGGCCACTACTAGGTAAGAGATGGAAGTCGTTTAAAATCACTTTCCTATCATCTTTGTCTTCAATGCGTTGGACATCTTCTAAAATACATAATCGCGGTCGTTGTTAAACTATTTATTTTTTCTAACAACTTTTTAATAAAAATATCATTCTCTTCATTCTTTAATATGTATACTTCTTCTAATTTTAGTGAATTACAAAAGTCATCCATTTCTCTCACAAATTCGTCTCGCGCAATTTGTGATTGAGAGTTAAGGAATTTTATGTAAATTGTCTTCATACTTTCAACATAACAAAATAACTTATTTTCCTTGCTAATCTTATTAGTTTTTCTTAATCCATCTAACATTTTCCTATTATTAATAAATTTTAACTCGACAGAATCCTTCGGTTTGATATGGGTATTCACTACTTGAGGGTGATCAGTCCTCATATTAGTGCTTACCGAATCCACCGGGAAATTAACCTCAAGTAATTTTTTCGTTTGTGCTCTTGTCATTACGTTAACTACTTTTTCATGCATTTCTTTTAAGTCTTTTGATGTTAAAACGATTCGAGACAGCGCATCTGCAGCTGCATTGTCTGAACCTTTAACATATTCTACCTCAAAATTATATTCTTCTAATGTCATCCTAAATTTCATGAGTCGACTCGACGGATCTTTCATATTAAATAAAAATACTAAAGGTCTATGGTCCGTCAGTACTTTAAATGGACGTCCATATAAATATGGACGGAAATACATTACTGCCCAAACTATAGCAAGTTATTCTTTTTCTATTGTTGGATAATTCTTTTCTCCTTCATTTAAGCTTCTACTAGCGTAGGCTATCGGTAGATCATTACTATTTGCCAAAATAGATCCTATTCCATTATTAGATGCATCGGTTTGTAATATAAATTTATTTTGTTCAGATAAATCTGGATATTGTAGAATTGGAGGGGAGACTAAGCATTTCTTTGGTGTTTCAAATAATTGTTGACATTTTTCATCCCACAGGAACTTAACATTTTTTCTTGTTAACTGATTTAATGGGTATGCAATTTGGGTATAAATTTTCTGTAATAATTAGTAAAAGCAACGAATCTTTTAACTTCATCTGTTGTTGTAGGTATCGGATAATTTTGAATTATAGCAATTTTTTCAGGATCGGGTGATATTCCACGAAAAAACTGATTCGGTTTTAATTCTGATTCATTATTTTGGCACATTACATTTATCCCTTGATTTCCAGAACTATTATAATATTTTGACTGACCTCTATACCGATGGCCATGGGATTGTCCTCGGGGAGCGGGGTTATTCCAATGTCCTGCTCGGGAAGCGGTGTGGTTCCACTGCCCACGGCCGGTGGGCGGATTACATTGTTCTTGACTACGCGGTGCTGGTGGTACCCATTGCCCACGATGACCTCTAACACGTCCGCGGTTAGCGAAAAAGTTATTGCGTCCGCGCTGACCTCTAAAATAATTATTTCGCTTCATATTATTAAAATTAAATGAATTGCTATACGTACCTAATATTTCACCCGAAGTTGACGCCATTGATGTGTCCTCATCCTGAGCGGCCTGGATTGCATCCTTAAGTGAGTCATAATTTCTGGCTGAAATAATCGTACTCAATCTACGACTTCGCAACCCGTCTGCAAATTGTTTAATAGCAAATTTTTCATTAATAGGCTTTAAAATATTATAGCATTGCTCATTGCCGTCGGATTGTGAAATCGTCAAATCTACAAATAATTCGGTAATTTCTTTCCCGTAATCTGAAATAGACCTGTCCGCTTGTTTCATGTTTTGCAATTTATGCTGAATTGAAGCTGCAGCTTTCTTACTTAAAAGAGTATTTTTCATGTCATTAATTAATTCACTTACAGAATCATAAGACGACTTTAACTTTAATTTAACCTCGATAGACAGTCGACTTTTCAAAACAAAGTTAATCAGGTTTTGCTTACACTCATTTTCTTTTAATAACGAACTATAATATTATAAATCAGCTGTTTAATGTTACATTCCTCATTTGTCATAACAGTTAAATCGAAAGAATCCATGGTTAATGACGAGTCCGAGTTACTTTTGCACAATAACAAAATATCCTCATATAATTCTAAAAATTTAGTACGATAATTATTGTTTATTAATAAAATATCCTCATTAGAAAAACATTTTTTCTTACATTTTTCCTCAAAATCAATTGACCAATTATTATAGCGCTCATAAATAATATTACTCTCGCTCAGCTTTATTTTTAATATCTGTCCGTGTCTTCATTTTGGTCTAATTT
Organism: Lysandra bellargus; assembly: GCA_905333045.1. Taxonomy (NCBI): domain Eukaryota; kingdom Metazoa; phylum Arthropoda; class Insecta; order Lepidoptera; family Lycaenidae; genus Lysandra; species Lysandra bellargus. Next base: position 11,916,999 of record HG995322.1, read on the forward strand.
TAATTAAATAAATTCTTAGATTCTTTAACTCACTATACAATCCTACAATAATATCCATTTGACACTTACCAGCATAGTTTTATATAATACACCACTATTTAGTAATAATTAAAAAAAAAAGAAAATTATTATTTATCACTTGAATAATTAAAATAGAAAATATTAGGAATCTAAAGTCCAATAAAATATTAAAAGTCCAAAGTTCATTCGTCTGCCAAGTCCATGTATGGTTTGTCACGTAACACTTCTTTCTGTACACGTCACTATAATAATAATTATTATACTTAACGATTATTATTTAATGATTTTACATTATTTAGATTGTATTTATTAGCATTTTTATATATATTTTATTTTTATATTATTTTAATTTCTTGAACTGTCTCTATTTTTACACTTTTTAATTTGTTTATTTTTCACTTTATTAGCACTTAATTATTTTTATTATTAATATTTAATTATTATTTTTCTTCTACGCTGTTTCTGAAGGCCCATGATACCGGAAAAAAGATCTTCTTGCTGCCGTGCGAGTAATCTCCTTTTCAATCCATTTTCTGTGGCATCTTCTGTACTGCTTATAGGCCGTAACCACAAGGCTCCCCAAAATAAACAGGATAACGTCTGTTAGTAGAATATTTGTTGTTGAAATATGCCAACGAATTTGCTCGATCTGCCCATTGTTTTGTCCTCCTGCAGCATTTTGGACGATGACAGTCTCTTCCTTAGATTGTTGCTTCCCCATATTTTCGGAACTTTGGCACGGGCAAGTTCGAAGGAGGACTCCGGCTAATTAGTTCCATTGTTCGAATCAGCAGCTATGAGGCACACGCGACGGATATGGAGACGGCTTCAAATTCGCGGCGCGATGGCTCACATGCAGGCGTCTGGCGGGGTCGCCATGTAGAAGTGGTGGTTCGGGAGAAATGAAACCAGTCGATGCTTAATTAAGACTGCGTTTATTTAATATAATGTTACGATTAAATAGTCCACCATAGTGATGTGACATACGATTAGTGTTGTGACACTATACATTATTTTACCTCTACACAGTGTTCTCTCTTTGTATGTTGTTCTCTTTTAGTGTATTGTCCTCTCTTTGTGTATTGTTCTCTCTTTGTGTAGACTGCTCTCTCTCAATATGTAATCTAGTATGATGTTTCTTAAAACAGTGTCGGCAACTCGAATGTCGATGACATTTACTTACTGTGTGATTTGGACACATACAATTATAACACAGTTTGTTATTTTGCACAAAAATAACTCTCTCCCTCACAGGTTTTTGTTGAAACTTATCACAGTGATATATGTAGTGACTCCCATTACAATATGCACAACTAATATTTGATTTTCTTTCATTTTGATTTAATGCGGAATGAAATGATTTTGGCTTAAACTGGTTGAATTTTTTGTTACCTGGTAATTTTGTTGCTGGCTTGCAAGGTTCTAATATTTCGAGACTCCGGAATCTATTTTCTAAGAACTCGGTAAGTTGTGTCCTCCACGAAGGTAATTCATTTTGACTCGTTGAACTCAAGGTTTGCTCACATAGTCTGTGTGACTCCATATCCATTATCCAGCTTAGAAGTTACAAGAAAAATTACAAAAGCATCACAGGATGTTATATCAATTCCAAGGCTTTTCAGTGACTGCAAACATGAGGTGGTTGTGTCCAAAAGTTTTTTTAAGCCGGATGCATCTGGCATTTAACAGCTTTTTTGTTCAAATAGAATATTCAATATAGAGCAGCAGTTATATCTTTTGTTGCTATATCGTTTGATTACTCTTCATCATAATTGTTTTCCGTAATAGCAAAATTTCTTAAAACAACCTCGGGCTCACCTTTCAAATTGGACTTTAAATCATGTAATTTTTGCATCTTCGAAATGGTATTGTTGCTGTGTATGAGAGATACAAATATATCATGGAAACTTTGCCATTCTTCGTATTTGCCGTTGAATATTGATAACAGAATTCTGGGCAATGGGATAATTTCTTGATCAGAGTTTTCTCGTTTCTCGTTACTTGAAGTTTCCGTTTTGTGACTTTCGGAGGATGAGGAGGAGACTACTAACGACGTTTTGTAACTAGTATATCGTTCATGAAATGCTTCATACAGATCATCTCTGAAGTACAAATAAATACAAATACAAATACATATCTTTGTCATGTCATAACTTAATTAACAAAATGTTTTAAAAAGTGGCAGTCCCCCAAACTAGGCGCAGCCTGTTCTATGGGGGAATTCTTACCGAATTACAGCAAAAAATAACAGAAAATTAAATTTAAATTAACAAAAATGTTCTTGGGATTAGTAAAAATAATAATAATACTTAATAAAATCTTAATACAGCAACAAAAACCAAAATAGACGGGTTGCACTCCGGGAGTGCCGGCAGAAGTGAAAACTTGATTATTAACGTTGTGCATTTCTTAACCCATTTTTTATGAAACTCGATTATTAAAAAAAACGATTTTTTAATTAATCAATTCGAGTTCGAGTTCGAGTTCGAGTTCGAATTCGAGTTCGAGTTCGAATTCGAGTTCGAGTTCAAGTGCGAGTTCGAGTTCAAGTGCGAGTTCGAGTTCCAGTTCGAGTTCGAGTTCGACACAAAACACTACTCTCCAACCGTCTTACGGTTTTTCCAAAGTTTTTCGATCAGCACGAGAATCTGACGCGATTTTCACAGCTTTTACCCATCCCACAAAAGTGCTCAACGCCGCTAAAGAAGTTTTCATTCTATAAAATTCTTAGGTTAAATAAATATTTAACGTAACCTAACCTAAAAATTATTTAATAACCATAATGAAGTGTATGAAAGTGCGTGTGTAATTGTGTGTGTGTGTGTGTGTGTGTGTGCGTGTAAAAAGGAGAAATAAGATGCAATACAAACGCCACGACACTATTTAGTTATAAGCAATAGATCCGTGGGGGGGGGGGGGGGGGGGGGGCGCAGCCCACCATGCCCCCCACCCTAGGTGATGTCGTTAAAATTTATAGCCTATGTGTTGACCCGACCTCTAAGTAAATCCATCCAGTACTTTCTGAGTTTATCCCGGACATACATACAGACAAACAGACAAACAGACAAACAGATAATCAGACAAACAGACAAAAATTCTAAAAACTATGTTTTTGGCTTTCGTATCGATTGTAGATCACGTCCCAAGTATTATTTTTCAAAAATATTCAATGTACAGCATTGACTTTCCTACGATTTTATTATATTATGTATATAGATGAAGGGATATAAGAATGTTCGGAGTCTATAGGCAAAGGATGTGCTAACGGGAGTACTGGGTATTCTGAAAAGTCGTCTGCTTAACATTTGTGTATAAGTATTTTTGGATTTTGTAATGGATTTGTGTACTGATTCAATGACCCTAACATAATATAGTTTTCTAACACTTAAAACCCTTGTCTCCTTATAAAGTTTGTTCGTGCTGTACTTCTTAGGTTTCTCCAACGCTACCTATAATACGCCTCTTTGCGCTTGCTCGAGCGGAATAAGAGTTGCTGAAGAACACCCACCCCAAGCCAAGATGCAGTAATTGATAAGGGACTGACATAAGGAAAGATAGATGATTTTTAATATATTACCATCGACCGCATTGCGTATATTTCGCATTACACTCATAAGTTTCGGTACCTACTCATTTGGACATTTCTTCAATATGGAATCTGAAAGTCATTTTGTCATCTAACGTAATTCCGAGATAGTGTATGGTTGAAGATTGTAGAATAGACGGGTAGCAACAAAGAGTATTATGTGATAAATAGTTCAAAGAGTGAATTTTTACGTTATTTAGAGAAGAAGGGGCCGAAGACGCAGTTTTGTGGAAGCAAAGAAATTTGGATTTAGTAGTATTTAGGGAAAGGAGGTTATAACTTAACCAATTTAATATTATGGACATTCCGTCCTCAGCTCTTTTGCAGGTTTGTTCCTAAGTAGAGTCATGGAATACGATGGCTGTATCATCTGCATAGCATTGGAGGTCCGCATTTTTCAGTTTTAGAGCTGTAATGTCATTTATATAAAGGAGGAAGAGGGATGGGCCGAGAATGGTGCCTTGTGGTATACCGTAAGTCACAGGACTCATATTACTTTTCAGACCAGCTATTCTAATATATTGGATTCTATCGGATAAATAACTACAAAATAACTGCACATGAGCATCTTCACTACTACTAGATTCAAGAGTAGAATTTTGAGCTTTTGAAGTTGTTTTAACATTTCCATTTATTTTTCTTGTTTGTCTTGTGTTTTGTTTTGGCGATGATGAACTAAGGCTACCTGAAGATTCTGATGTTAATGGTACCTTTTTTGATGCCACCGTTGTTTTAACATTTCCATTTATTTTTCTTGTTGGTCTTGTGTTTTGTTTCGACGATGATGAACTAAGGCTACCTGAAGATTCTGATGTTAATGGTACCTTTTTTAATGCCACAGTTGTTTCAACATTTCCATTTATTTTTCTTGTTGGTCTTGTGTTTTGTTTCGGCGATGATGAACTAAGGCTACCTGAAGATTCTGATGTTAATGGTACCTTTTTTGATGCCACAGTGTCAGTACGTTTTCTTAGAACTCTGGTCTTCGCAATTGGTAGTGACGAGCCTACACTGCTAGATGAGTTAGAAGCTTTACTTTGAGCATTGTTTTTACCAAAGTCAGTTTTTAAAGGTTTAGATTTTGTTTTATTGTCAGTTTTTAAACGTAAAGTTACTTTGGATATGACCTTTTTGGCATCGCTGCTGGGTATCTGTAGAGAAGGTTTGAGGAGGACAGAGTTTCTTGCGTCGTTTCTGGCGCTGTTGATATTAAAATTCTGTGGCCATCTTTAAATTCTTTCCATAACTCTTCCAAACTTTGTAATCTAGTTTCCAAGTAAGCAGGTGTGATTCTCTCTTTCGGAGACTTTTTGTAGTTTATCTCCGTTTTTTTTTCAGTCTGGAGTATAGTTCATTCTGTGTGATTAACATTTCATTAGCCATTCTTTAACTGTATATTAGCGAGTTTTGAAATTGAAAAGCTGTTCTTCAATGGCAACGTGGTCACTGCACTCAGCACTCCGTAAATTGTTTGTGAATCTCAATAGCTCGACTGCAGATCGTCTCAGGTTTCGGCACCATGAATACGACGGTAATTGTTTAAGTTGTTTTATTCCACTCACTTTCACAATTAATAGTTTTAGATAGAAAGTGGTGACGTTTCGGATGTTCAAGTCACAGGGTGAACACTCACGTTAATTTGATCTAAAAATTACTAAATCGAGTCAAAATACAGCAACTGTGCTTCAGTTTTTGCGCGGTAACACGGAGGACTGATATTAGTGTTTGCGTCGATAGATGTACGCGGAATATCCAGTTAATTGAGTGGAAAAACTGTGATTTGGTGCAACAATAATCGAAGTGACTTTTTAAAAAGTGGGTACTTTCGTACGTCAACATCATAGACTATAGAGACTTTATTACTAGTTTTTTTACCACAGATTATAGGCTACCACAGATTATAGACCACCATTACTAGTTTTTACCACATAATATAGCCTCGCGCAAACGCATCATAGACTGTAGTATCGCTTGAATGTTTGCAACGCCATCTAGCGAACTCTTGTGGAACTGAATCAAGTGCAACGATTATAATGCACTAAGGTGTAGAGCTTGCGGTCAATTTACGACACAGACAGATGGCGTTAGATGCATGAAGTGTACAAGATACTTTCATAAAGCCTGTGTTAACCTTACGAATAATGCTAAGGTAACTTCTTTGTGGCAATGCCCCGACTGCAAAGCGCAAACACCACGGAAGGATAACTCGGAACAACCAGTGCGCGATGATACTGTCACATTTGTCACATCGCGGGACTCACCCGAAAGCGTAAATGTAACTGAGCAGATTTTACGTGAAGTCCGCCTGCTTCGTACGGAGACCAAGGAATTCCGTGAAGAGTTCGACTCACTACGGATCATCGTGAATACATATCAAGATAGACTCAGTGAAGAGGAAAGTCGGTTGACTACTCTGGAAAATAAATTTTCCGAACCACAGTCAAATGAAGTGGAGTATCTACGATCATCTGTCGAGCACTTGAAGCTTGAATTAAACGACCGTGACCAGGATTTATTTTCTAACGATGTGGAAATAACTGGCCATATCGTAGCTGTGATTGCGGATAAGTTGGGCATGACACTCGAGCAAAGGGACATCATGTCGGCTGAACGGTTGGGTCGCCGCGCGCACTCTGGTGGTGAGTCGTCGAGCTCCCCCCACTCTCCTCCTGAAAGTGTTGCTTTTAACGAAACAGTGTCCCGTCGTTAGTGCTGAGTTTTAATTCTCCTTTTTAGGAACAAACTAAGTTATTAATTATAAAAGTTAATTTATTCTAACCTAAACTAAACATACAGATATCGAGTGTCATTTGATTCATACGCTTTCGTCCCGTCTCCTATTTAGGGGCTGTGCCCCCCCCCCCAAGCCCCTCTCCTAGAAGCGTTGCTTAAAACAAAATTAGATTTTCAAAATTTTGCCGTCTCCTACTGGTAGTGTTGCTTTTAACGAAACGGTGTAGCGTCATTAGTGCTGAGTCTTAATTCTCCTTCACTTGATAGATGGACTCCCTCTACAATAGAACTCTTTGCTCCAATAGAGTTTGTAAGATAAGCCTTTCCAAATTATTTCCCCCGTTTTTTTTTTCACATTTTCCCCTGTTTCTTTGCTCTTATTAATCATAGCGCTATAATTTATAACGTATAGCCTTCCTCGATAAATGAGCTATCTAACACTGAAAGAATTTCCAAATCGGATAAGTAGTTCCTGAGATTAAGGCGTTCAAACAAACAAATCTCAGCTGTATAATATTAGTGTAGAATTGATAAGGTGTTCTGTAGTCAATTTGGCAGTCGCAAATTGGGATGAAATACTATTTTCTTCCCGTAAGGAACGTGTTAGACGATTACATCGATGCAGCTCTGTATTCAACGGTAATACTAAAAATTACGACCTTCAGAAAAGCTCAAGAGTCAGTTAAAGCTGAATATAATAATCGACTCAGAAATATATTTTAATGTCCATACTTGTCCACCGTAGAAGTTATAGCGAAGCCTCAAAGAATTTACTCATGTAAGATGCAATAAAGGTCTAAGGTCGTGAATGGTCACCTAGGTCTCAAAATTGGAAAAGGAATTGACCTTGCTCAAGTATCCGAAATGACCAAGAAGAACAAAATGGCAAAGTATCTGGGCATTCGTTATCTTCAACATGTAAAATACTATGTTAAAAGTTTTTTGACATGATAACGTCTTATAATTCGATATGGGGTGCGCGCCCGAAAAACATGACAGCTCATGCGGCGTTGCCTAGCTGACAGCTCAGAGGCGTTCCATTTACACTTTCAAGTCTTTCAACAACCGTAAGTTGTTTCTTCACGCTCTTTGTTTCGATTATATTACGTATTTCGATGACTTAGAGAATACTTTTGTATGAAAAAGTTTGGTCAGATAAGACCTTTGATACATTGACCACACTCTGAATGAAAAATAAATAAACAATCTGTGAGCTATATAAATAAATAGGAGACGGGACGAAAGCGTATGAATCAAATGACACTCTATATCTGTATGTTTAGTTTAGGTTAGAATAAATTAACTTTTATAATTAATAACTTAGTTTGTTCCTAAAAAGGAGAATTAAAACTCAGCACTCACGACGGGACACTGTTTCGTTAAAAGCAACACTTTCAGGAGGAGAGTGGGGGGAGCTCGACGACTCACCACCAGAGTGCGCGCGGCGACCCAACCGTTCAGCCGACATGATGTCCCTTTCCTCGAGTGTCATGCCCAACTTATCCGCAATCACAGCTACGATATGGCCAGTTATTTCCACATCGTTAGAAAATAAATCCTGGTCACGGTCGTTTAATTCAAGCTTCAACTGCTCGACAGATGATCGTAGATACTCCACTTCATTTGACTGTGGTTCGGAAAATTTATTTTCCAGAGTAGTCAACCGACTTTCCTCTTCACTGAGTCTATCTTGATATGTATTCACGATGATCCGTAGTGAGTCGAACTCTTCACGGAATTCCTTGGTCTCCGCACGAAGCAGGCGGACTTCACGTAAAATCTGCTCAGTTACATTTACGCTTTCGGTTGAGTCCCGCGATGTGACAAATGTGACAATATCATCGCGCACTGGTTGTTCCGAGTTATCCTTCCGTGGTGTTTGCGCTTTGCAGTCGGGGCATTGCCACGAAGAAGTTACCTTAGCATTATTCGTAAGGTTAACACAGGCTTTATGAAAGTATCTTGTACACTTCATGCATCTAACGCCATCTGTCTGTGTCGTAAATTGACCGCAAGCTCTACACCTTAGTGCATTATAATCGTTGCACTTGATTCAGTTCCACAAGAGTTCGCTAGATGGCGTTGCAAACATTCAAGCGATACTACAGTCTATGATGCGTTTGCGCGAGGCTATATTATGTGGTAAAAACTAGTAATGGTGGTCTATAATCTGTGGTAGCCTATAATCTGTGGTAAAAAAACTAGTAATTAAGTCTCTATAGTCTATGATGTTGACGTACGAAAGTACCCACTTTTTAAAAAGTCACTTCGATTATTGTTGCACCAAATCACAGTTTTTCCACTCAATTAACTGGATATTCCGCGTACATCTATCGACGCAAACACTAATATCAGTCCTCCGTGTTACCGCGCAAAAACTGAAGCACAGTTGCTGTATTTTGACTCGATTTAGTAATTTTTAGATCAAATTAACGTGAGTGTTCACCCTGTGACTTGAACGTCCGAAACGTCACCACTTTCTATCTAAAACTATTAATTGTGAAAGTGAGTGGAATAAAACAACTTAAAACGCAATTACCGTCGTTTTTATTCATGGTGCCGAAACCTGAGACGATCTACAGTCGAGCCATAGCTCGACAACGTGGTCACTGCACTCAGCACTCCGTAAATTGTTCGTGAATCTCATAAGATTCACGAACAATTTACGGAGTGCTGAGTGCAGTGACCACGTTGTCATTGAAGAACAGCTTTTCAACTTCAAAACTCGCTAATATACAGTTAAAGAATGGCTAATGAAATGTTAATCATACAGAATGAACTATACTCCAGAATGAAAAAAAGCGGAGATAAACTACAAAAAGTCTCCGAAAGAGAGAATCACACCTGCTTCTTTGGAAACTAGATTACAAAGTTTGGAAGAATTGTGGAAAGAATTTAAAGATGGCCACAGAATTTTAATATCAACAGTGCCAGAAAAGACGCAGGAAATTCTGTCTTCATCAAACCTCCTCTACAGATACCCAGCAGTGATGCCAAAAAAGTCATATCCAAAGTAACTTTAGGTTTAAAAACTGACAATAAAACAAAACCTAAACCTTTAAAATCTGACTTTGGTAAAAACAACGCTCAAAGTAAAGCTTATGTCTCATCTAGCAGTGTAGGCTCGTCACTACCAATTGCAAAGACCAGAGTTCTAAGAAAACGTACTGACACTGTGGCATCAAAAAAGGTACTATTAACATCAGAATCTTCAGGTAGCCTTAGTTCATCATCGCCGAAACAAAACACAAGACCAACAAGAAAAATAAATGGAAATGTTAAAACAACTGTGGCATTAAAAAAGGTACCATTCACGTCAGAATCTTCAGGTAGCCTTAGTTCATCATCGTCGAAACAAGACACAAGACCAACAAGAAAAATAAATGGAAAAGTTAAAACAACGGTGGCATCAAAAAAGGTACCATTAACATCAGAATCTTCAGGTAGCCTTAGTTCATCATCGCCAAAACAAAACACAAGACCAACAAGAAAAATAAATGGAAATGTTAAAACAACTTCAAAAGCTCAAAATTCTACTCTTGAATCTAGTAGTAGTGATGATGCTCATGTGCAGTTATTTTGTAGTTATTTATCCGATAGAATCCAATATATTAGAATAGCTGGTCTGAAAAGTAATATGAGTCCTGTGACTTACGGTATACCACAAGGCAGCATTTTCGGTCCATCCCTCTTCCTCCTTTATATAAATGACATTACAGCTCTAAAACTGAAAAATGCGGACCTCCAATGCTATGCAGATGATACAGCCATCGTATTCCATGACTCTACTTGGGAACAAACCTGCAAAAGAGCTGAGGACGGAATGTCCATAATATTAAATTGGTTAAGTTATAACCTCCTTTCCCTAAATACTACTAAAACCAAATTTCTTTGCTTCCACAAAACTGCGTCTTCGGCCCCTTCTTCTCAAAATAACGTAAAAATTCACTCTTTGAACTGTTTATTACATGATACTTTGTTGCTGCCCGTCTATTCTACGATCTTCAACCATATGCTATCTCGGAATTACGTTAGATGACAAAATGACTTTCAGATTCCATCTAGCTGCAATTGTTCTAGTTGTATTCAGTTTGTCGGCGCCTCAACATTATATAAACAGCATGAATGAATTTTCCAGATGTATGAAAACATGCAATGGTGCGTCCAATACCAAACATTAATTACCCCAGGGAGCTTAAAGATTTGAGACCCGTTAGCATTTTGCCTTTCTTATCTAAGGTTTTAGAGAAGGCGATATGCATACAACTTACTAAATACTCAGAGGCAAATAATATACTGCCCACATTACAATCCGGGCTTAGGAAAAGACGAGGTACTGTTAGTGCGCTACTGGATGTTACAGATAACATCCTTAGCGCTCAAGATCAGGGTATGTGCATCATTCTGGTTCTTTTAGATTTTTCACGCACATTTGATTGTTTAAATTTTGATATTCTTCTGTCTAAATTAAGTTATTTTGGATTCGACGAAGATGCTGTAAAATGGCTTAGGAGTTATTTGAGTGATCGCTGTCAATGCATCAAAATTACTCGAGATGATGGTACAGAGGTGCTTTCAGATTTCATTACTATTGACAAAGGAGTGCCACAAGGTTCTATATTAGGACCAGTTCTATTTATTTTATGCCTAGCAGATATAGTAAATATTATTAAATATTGTAAATTTCATATATACCCTGACGATATAAAAATATATATCTCGTGTAAGCCCAGTGAAATAAATGATACTATCGTCAAACTTAATCAAGATCTGTCTAGAATCGCAGAATGGTCATCCAAAAACTGTCTTGTACTGAACCCAATCAAAACAAAGTACTTAAATTTCGGTAGCACATTCCAATTGTCTAATATTTTTATGAAAACGGATGTTGAGCTCATGGGAGTGCCAATTGAAAGAGTGTACGAGGCCAAAAATCTCACTCTTCATATGGACTGTGGGTTGAGATTTGAAAGTCATGTAGGAAATTGTGTACGTGACTGTTTTTATAGACTTAAAATTTTGTACAAGATGAGGCTTATCTTTGTGTGCCATTACGTGTCCAGTTGGTAGAATTTATTATTTTGTCTAAATTTAAATATATGGATGCATCCGAAGACTGCAGTCTTCGGTCCGCGATTGTTGGCTAAAACTGAAAACTAGTGCAATGTGTGCAAAATACTTGCGCAAGGCGTTGCTTTGATGTTCCCAAAAGGGCTCACGTGACTCCTTATCTCAATGAAAACTTTATTTCAAAAATGCGACATAGACGCAAGCTTCTTTTGGCGTGTCTTCTTTTTGGCGTTATGAAATATAAGGAGCTAAGCTGTTATCTTTTTGAGAAACTTACATGAAAAAACGCGACAACATGTGTCAAGACTATCTATGCCCCAGTTAACTTTGGAGCGACACAGAACAGCCGCCTTCAAAGGTAGCTTCCGCTATGCCGCGACCAAGTGTTGGAATAATATTCCACCCCCAATAAGGAACTTGCATAGTTTAAATCATAAACTTATAATATACTGTCGTATAGACCACCTGACAACCCGAAAATGCGTGACCATTTTTGATCTGTCAATGTGTGCGTGTGCTAGTGATGTATATTTTACTATCGATAGTATAGTATTTTGCTATCGATAGTATAGTCCTTTCGAGTTATTTTACCTGAGTTTCTATAAGTAATAAATAGTATGCAACTTTGACAGATTTTGTATTTGAAATTAGGTATTATAAATTTTAATTGGCAAAAAAGGTGACGATTGAAAAGTAGATTTTTCAATCGTCGGATATGTTATGACATGAGGTTCTTATAGGGGTAAATAATATACACATAACACGTTATAAAGTTATTTATTTCTCAGGTAAAATATCTGGTAAATCAGCCCTTACATTGAATGTTTACGTTAAAAGTAAACAACACACATAGTATATTATATTTTATTCTTAAATTAAATACATATCATAAAATATCATAATACTTTTTATTACAATTATTTTAACCGACTTCCAAAAAGGAGGAGGTTAGACGTTCTGCTGTGGATATATTTTTTATGTATGTTCAACGATTACTCCGCCGTTTGTGAACCGATTTTCAAAAATTTTCTTTTGTTGTACATTGTATTGTTCCGAGTAGGTACCATGTTCACAAAAGTGGTGGTCTGGTGATGGAAGCCATGAGAAATCGAGGTGACTCCTTGATATTCAAATGGGAACATATGGTTATTTTGGATTTATATGATGTATTTTGATTATATGCTACCAAAAAGTAAGGTTTTTCTCCATGGTATACCACGGTTCTGAAGGTGCTGAACAGAACTCCGGATTCCTTATACATACATGTTTAGGAGTTTCAGCGTTGTTTAATGAACCAAAATCATAAGCTACTATGCTAATTACATTAATCATCATCATCATCGCTACACCATGCATCATAATATTATGATCCTATTATTACCAATAATTTCATAGTCTTGCCGGTGATCAGACTTAGTAAAGTCAGTAAATCTTTTAAAGGTCAATGTATACGCCTTAACAATAGAATCCCAGAAAACGTTCAAAATCTTTCGTTTATAAATTTAAAAAAGTAGTCAAAGAACGTTTTGTGCCAAAGCCAAATAAGGTCAATGATTTCCTAAGCGATGGCACATCTTGGGAGTAGAATGCTGAATGACTGCTTGCAAGGCTACTTCTGCATGACTTACAATAGTTATTATGTACCTATCTATGTTTACATTGTATAATTTTTAGTTACATCATTGTAAATTTTATTTTAAAAGATTAATTTTTTTCTCACTTTTTTGGTAAAAAGTGGGCCCCGTGCGAGATTCTTACGCCGGTTCTTCTCGTCGGGTTAGTTCCCGAACCGGTGGTAGGCACAACGTATTCTGAAAATATATTTTATTTTAGATTTATTCAGAAATAAAGCAATTTTGATTTTGATTTTGATTTTTTAAAACACGAACTGTAAGTTTAGAAAACCTTAAGGACAGCAAAAATGAGCAAAATTATTATTTTTAAACAAAAAATTAAAACCGTACTCAGTATTTCTGTTCTCAATCTTCATAATTTTGAAGTCGGTACCAGTCCTATTAATAAGTATATAAGTTGCAGTTATACCTATTCTGTCAGAGAACTGTCTATTATATTATTGAAAGCTGCATTCAATGGGTGTTTGCACACTGTACGATAACGACACGACACGATACCACAGAATAGAAGGCCACCGCACATATTATACAATTTCAAGTTGGCCGACTATCGTACAAACTGACTATCGTACTAATTCTAATATTCTGTCACTTAGTATTGAATGCACCCAAAATATTCTCCTTTCTTTTCGCCTTCGTTTTATTAGTGCCACAATAAAATCGTGCTTTTTACGCATTTTAACACGCACGTGGCTAGGCTAGCAACACCGTTACCAAATAAATCTAAAAGTCTGCGGCTGGCAGCGTACACGATGAAGTTGTCCAATTAAATTGTGACACTACGCAATTTAGTTTGTACGATAGTCGGCCAACTTGAAATTGTATTATATGTGCGATGGCCCTTATCTATTCTGTGGTATCGTGTTGCGTCGTTACCGTCGCAGTGTGAAAACACCCAATGAGTATCAGATCTGTGAAACCTTGATTTTATACTAGGTATGTCAAAAGATTATTATTATTTGAAAATAATCATTAAAATAAGATAATATGTCCTTTTTAAGGTGATAAATATATAAAGGTAAATGATTTTTATTTTAGTTTTATGTTATTGTAAAATATCGATAAGCATATCGATAAATTTGATTCAAGCACTAGCGTATATGTAAAAAATTTTGATGAAAAATTTTTCTTCAAAATTTGTGTAATATAAGAACAATAATACCTTTAGTTACGCAAAATATGAAAGTAAAAAGGAGGATTCACAATATTTTATTTGAAATAGAGAACTAAAGACGGAATATAGCAAAAATAAATACATCGTAGCAATTAGGACATGAAGATTATTTATCTGTGAAATGTATATTTTTCAGGATTATTCTTATGATTTACACTGCCATCACTCACAGAACAAGTTACTATTTTTATATGTAATAGTATTTGATGAAAATAATAAAGGATTTAAACAATAAATTGCAAATACCGAAAGGGCATAAAAACGATTGACGACTTTTGTCGATCTGTCGAATAAAAGTGGTTACAATTTACATTAGACTGCCGCTGTCTTGTTCTTCTTGTTATAATTTCACAAAGGATTTTCTTCTCTCTCGCACTCTTTGTTGGTCTTAAGCATTATAAGTTTATGGTTTAAATACTTTTAAAAAGAAACTCAGGAGATTTATTCTTGATCACCAAATGGTTGAAATGGCTTCCTTGAAAATAGACACTAGTACAATATAGTAAGAATGTGTTTATTTTATTTTATTTATACCTATTTATTATATTGTTCAACTTTTCACAATATTTATTAGTACAGTTTAATGTTGCATGTTTATTATACATAATAATATGATATTACACCAATTTTATATTTATATTTATTTATTTTTTAACCTTATTTATTTATTTTTACCTACTACGTTATACAATGAAATTCTGAAGTTACGTTATTCAATGAAATTCTTGTTTTAGTTTTAATTTTACTATTATTATTTTAGATTAGTTGTTGGGTTATTGATTTAGATGTCGTTTTTCCCCTTTTTTGTTTTAACTATACTTTTTATTTACACTGGCTTAAAATGTTACTTATAAAATGCTACAATTATTATTGAAGATAGGTATATTTTTAGGTACATTTCTGATAATTGTGTCTTTACTCTTTTCAATTTAAAAATATACTTTTGTGACTTGCTGTTTTCTATATTATTGTGTCATAACTCATAAGTTATATAAACTTGTATATTCTGTAAACCCGGATTGATGTCCGTGACGTCACTTGTCGGCCCAGCGGAAGATCAGCGCTGATTGCTTGCAGTCAGCATATGCTGAGCTGCGTCGCCTTGTCTCGCAAACATTATTTTTATGATGTATTATTATTTATTGTAACTAAGCTATGTATGTTTTCTTGCACAAATAAACGTTTTCTTTCCTCCTTTTTTTCTAGATAAGTACTTTTACACTTTTTAGATTTTGTATTACCAGGCAGGGTGGTCGCGGCCAGAGAGGAAAAGCGGGAAGCCGGCAATGTCATGTATCAAAGTCAAAATATTTTTTTATTACACGTTAGTGGAAAGACATTCACTTTCTAAACACTAACACAGCTAAGTACTGACATACGGTTTTACTCGACAGTTTTACTCCAAATCGAGCAATAACCACCGTGTGGACCGCCAAAACTGACGGCTCGAAGGCTCGCTTCGAGCCGGCTCGATGGAATTAAATATGTCAAATATGTCATTTCCTTCGATTCGGAGTATTTGTTTTAAAACTCTCGAGCAAAACCGTATGTGAGTACCTACGAATAATAAAACCTAAGGAAACGTAACTCCCATACTAATACAGTTTTAAATTTGCCTTTATACCGCTCACCTTGAGCTCACATCTAAATATTGCAAATGTATGAAAAGCGAACCTAAGGTACAATACCCGGCAATAAATATTGCACATCGAGCTTTGGAAAGAGACATTCGGCTAATTTCGGTTTTTTAAAATAAAATACCCAGGAAATTTAAACCACTTCCACTTTCACAACCATAGCATCAAATACAAATTAAAGCCCTTGAGTAAAAGAATGATATATTTTTATCATCACAATACTGCTACGAAAAGTAGTTCCATATATTTTAGCAATTATAAATAGGTAGGAGTTGAATAAAATGAAAAATAATTTTCATATTAAACGAATCCCGGGGGCCCTGAGCCACGATTAATAAAAGACAAAAACCAATGTCCCTCATTTGTGATTCCGCTCGTCTGTATACAAAATAAACTAAGAGCGTTTAATGAGGCCACAGAACGCAAGAGAATACGCTCGTATAGACTATAGAGTATTGCAATTAAGTATATATTTTAAAAGCTATAGTTACATAACTCGTAATAATTACGGTTTTTGCAACGTGCAAAATTGGATAGTGAATTTTATAATAATATGCGTAATATTAAATGTTATATACGTATTGAGCGATAATACTTTGGTCGTTGAGTTTGCAGCATAGTATTTTAGGCATTTTTTTCTGTCCCCCTAACAGAGTCGGGGCAGTTCGATAAGGCGACTGTCACACGTCGCAAAAAAGTGGACATTATCTCCACTCCCCACTAGCTAGAGCGACGCGGTTTGGATTCACACAAAAAGCATAACCTGAGCTACCCTTTTTCCCCGTTTATAAGCATTAACTGTATTTTCTGTCATTAACTGTATTTAAAGAATTCATTCTGACGAGTTATTTACAGCAAATATGACTAATTAATTATTGATGTTGGTATAGCTTTGGGGGAGTCAAAATTTACAAAAAAGTAAAAAAAAAAACAGATATATTTAGTTATTTGGTTTATTAGCAGTTAGCACGCCATGTTCATGATTCGTAGGTATCTGTAGTAATATTCAGTACTGTACCAGGTATATGGATGTACTTTCATCGCTAGTCATGCATCAAGGTATGTTTTAATCTGAAGTAAATACTTTTAATTCTATTATATTTCCAAGAGTATTGTCGCCCTGTTAATGGCCGCAATGTAGTTCCAACGGAACCCGCCTTGGGAAATATATTTTGTTGGAATTAAACGCTCTTACTCGCTCACAACTTTATGACTTGCGTGAAACGGACAATGAGAAATTTAAATGCGAATATCTTGATTGTGCTCCGAAGAAGTGAAATCGGGAGCTTTGTTCAGACAATTTACCTTTGACCTTTTTAAGGGGAACAGAAATTAAAAAAAGTATTTTAATAAAATTGGGGCAGGCCTTTGCCCAGCAGTCATGGGATAGTATAGGCTCTCAATAAAAAAACAGTCATAGATTATTATTTTATACACAGACATAGATCAAGATAGATACCGCATGTGTATGTACTATCAGAGAAGTTGATTCCTATGCAGATCGGGGACCTACGTAGTTTGGTTGCGTTACGTCAAACCCAGTCAACAGATCACAATTAACATTGAATTGATATATTCGACCAAATAACGTTGGTCTATCAACTGCATAGGAATCAATTTCCTCGATGGTACTTCGCGTGCCATATCGCGTTCCCAAACGAGCACGACGAGCAATGCTCGTCTTTCGAAAGTCTGTTCTTTAGTCTGCTATCGAAATCGGACTTCAATCGGAATTTTAAAAATGCCCAAATGCCTAAAAGTGCCGTATTGAGCTGTAGAAATTCAAAATATAGAAACGTTGGCCTAGATAATGGACACGTTTCTTATCATCGATACGTCACAGTACAAATTTTCATACAAATAGAGCGACATGCGGTATCTATCTTGATCTATGCCTGTGGATTTATACCTACAAACATTTTCCTCTTTCTCAATCGTTATGAGAACTACTTAAATAATACGAAAATATTGATATGAGATAAAAAAAAAAAACTTCAAGATTGGGCGTCGAGCATTCTTAAGGATTTGATAGAAAAGATACTCTATTTAAGTATAATCAGAGACCAGACATAGCATAATATTCTAATATACCTATATTAATCATAGGTTTCTATACTTTTATTCAAGTATAACAATACCTAATGGTATACCAACTTTCCAGACCAAAGTGGACACTGGACAATGGCTTAATCCCATTTACAACCTTATTCAAAATTATTTCTTACAGCGCACAAACTAGTTACGAAAATTACGTGGTAAAATTTTGTCATATGCAGATGATTGGAATTTCAAAGGAATTTAGACTTTGTACAGCTCGAGATTAAGTCTAAGTTTGTATTTGTAACTTCGGTCTACACCGCAAACCGCAGGCAGCGGGACCCACGATATATTATTTGTAGAAATTTGTCTTTTCATTTAATTGTACACAGAATTCAGAGAAAAGCTTATTATAAGCTCTCGAAATACTTTTGATATAAGTAGGTAGATACTGGTTTTAAGTAATAAGCAATTGTGTGTATAGCAAATACTTTGAGTGTTATAACAAAGAAATGCTTTATGTAAATTATTTATTTCCATACAAAAGTTTCTGGGAAAATGTTTTTAAAATAAATCTGTCAAATGAAACTCTTTTATACAACGCGCCTGTCAAAACATTTTATACAACGCGACGGTTAAAATATTGCTATTTTATTATTTTAGGCGCATAACAAAAATAGCGCGGAAAAATAGGTTGAGTTACATATTTTATGACTTATGAAATAGAAAAACCGTTTCTCAAAAGAATATTTAGGCACCACAGCTTTCTGTGTTTTAATTAGAGTTTGAATGAATATATCTAGGCTTTTATATTCGCAATTTATAAGTAATAAAAATCTGTTCTTATAAAAATAAAATTAATGCTCTTCATTTACAGATAGATATCCATCCGGGGCAGAAATGGGTTGTTTAGTTTGTTCTATAATCCTTTTCCGATATTATTTTTTCGTTTGGCTCGAGTCCAACAAGAAATTGGGCGTGTTCATATTTGGAGAAATTTTAGGATTTTTGTCGTTAAAAAAAAGGTTGATTTTTTTATTTATATCAAACTAGATTGACGGCCGCAACTCCGTTGCACCCAAATTCGTTTATCACGCGGGAACCGTATATTTTTCCGGCATCCTATGTCCTCTCGGGGCTCAAGGTATTTCCGTACTAAATTTCAACAAAATCGGTTGAGTGGTTTGGGCGTGAAGCGGTTACAGATTGACAGGCAGACAAACGGACGGACAGACACTTCAATTTATAATATTATTATGGATTAACAGTAGACTGTAAGCTGAGGCCAGCTACAGCATAATTAAAGGACGCTGGCGTTGGCAGCACTGTATCATTGTGAACATTGGATCATGGGCGTACCCACGATTTCAGCCAGGGATGCCAGCAGCCAGCATGAGCTAAAAACTAAAAACCATATCATTGTCATTGAAAATTACGAGATGTTCAAATTTGAAGTGTATTTTTAGGGTGATATTCAAGATTTTTTTTAAATTACCATGCCATTTTTCAATATTATGTTCGGTTATTATTTACTTTGTTCCTTTTTGAGTCTACATTAATTTTGGTGTACGAACTGGCCTGACCTTAAAAGATATTTTGTTTCCAACACTTCATTTTACGCAGAGTAGATAACACGTTTTGAATTCCTACTTTCCAGGAAAATTGATTTTACCTTCCAGGCGGGGGAGCTATTCCATCTACTCTATTATTCTATTGTTGTCGTGGTCACCGGTGTCCTAGAGTTTGATAGGTGAAGGACTCATAAAGTACAAACAGAGAAATGGATTCTTATGCAGACCACTTCGAACTGCTCTGTTTAGTTGGATTATTACGTTAGTCGTGATGGCTAGGTTTGATAATATTATAATCCAGTTAAATTTCGTGGGTCCGCCATGTGCCGACGAATCGTACGTGGCTTTCTATGCAAAAGCATTGATTAAATAAATACTCGAAGTTCCTAGTAACGTAATTGGCAATCGACTTATTTATTTTGCAGTTTGCTAGGTTTTGCTCGCGGCGGTAGTCGCTAATGCAGTCCCATGGGGATATTTTTTCTGATTAAGTTAAAAACATACTTTAATTTTTAACACAGTTACATACTTTATATGTACTTGTAGTAGCATTACTATTTAAACAAGTCGCGTTAAGTCCCGATTAATAAGTTTTAATACTTTCATTTTATGTTCTAGTGCCTAAACTGCGATGTAACCATTTGTGGCGGTACCCACAATTCGCCTAACATTCCTGCATCGCGCTATCGAAGTTTTCTAAGCGC
Source organism: Lysandra bellargus (assembly GCA_905333045.1). Taxonomy (NCBI): domain Eukaryota; kingdom Metazoa; phylum Arthropoda; class Insecta; order Lepidoptera; family Lycaenidae; genus Lysandra; species Lysandra bellargus. The sequence goes on from HG995322.1 coordinate 11,937,166, forward strand.
GTCGGTATATATACGACAGCTGAAATGTATCACGTGGGCTTCGGCCTGACCGGGCATAGCACCTCGCTCGGTCGGAAGATCTTTCTTTGGCCTCCACGCATTTATCCCACATTGGTGACCCTCGACAGAACACGCCTCCTTCATCATCATCACTCCCCACCCCTCCGCACTGCGCCAGCCAGCATCGCCTCATCGCCTCATCGGGTACATCGTCCACTAGCCGCAACGTACCGCGGCCTGGGCGGACTCCGCATCGGCATCATCGGGCTTTCTCACTACTCCGACCGGTCAGTAAGCAGAGCACATCTCTCCTGGTCAGCACTCAGCACGTAGCATCGGCCCCGCACGGCAGCTTATCCGACTCACTGGATCCCGTGCAGCAGCTTATAGTTCCGACTCACTGGGACTCACTGCAACAGTTCCGACTCACTGGAACCCACTGGCACTGGTGACTCAAGCGACAAGACTTCAAGATTCGACCACCGGTCTTCGGGGGGAGTGATGTGGCGGTACCCACAATTCGCCTAACATTCCTGCATCGCGCTATCGAAGTTTTCTAAGCGCGTCGGTATATATACGACAACTGAAATGTATCACGTGGGCTTCGGTCTGACCGGGCATAGCACCTCGCTCGGTCGGAAGATCTTCCTTTGGCCTCCACGCATTATTCCCACACATTAAAATAAAATAAGTATTTATTTATTACTAGCTAGCAAACGTTGCTCTACAAGTCTACATATTATACCATACTGGCTATGCCCGTGGCTTCGCTTGCGTGAAATCAGGCGCGATTAACGCTCATTGATTGACAAACTTCTGGTTGTTTTATCTTAACTTAAATTTAATATCAAATAATAGTTTTTTAATTAAAATGAGTGACCTGAATAGAAGTGTATTTTATTCAGAGTAAAAATTAGCTTGAGCGCCGGGGGACAGCCTACACTTTGTATAGAAACTAATTTATTTCCGAGTCGTTCATTTTATAGTATTTTATACTGCATTTTTCTGAAAGCTCGTATCAAATTAAATCCGGTTTCTTGTGAAATTATGGATAGCCTACATTAGATGTTTTTCAAATTTGTAACATCACGCTTCGGAGGGTCACAAAATATATTATGTATATCAGGGGTTCCCAAACTGTAAAGGCAAGAGGGACGCCGCCGTGAGTCGATCCTCCATCACTGTCCATAACTCAATTATAAAATTATAATATTATGAATTATACAAAGCATGCAGAAGAATAATATTTGCTTATTATTATTTACCTACTTGCTTAACCTACCTATAATCATTAAATGTGGAGTGGCACTAGCGTGTAAATAGCTATATTATATTTATTATGTGATGATAAAATAAATGAAAATGATGAAAAAAAGACCCCCCCCTGGAAGGTAAAATAAACGTCAATTTTCATGGAAAGTGAAAATTCAAAACGTGTTATCTACTCTGCGTAAAATGAAGTGTAGGAAACAAAATATCTTTTAAGGCCCGGCCAGTTCGAAAATACCGATTTTTAAGCTTACAGTATCAAGAAATTATGTGGAATTCTCTTACACTAAAATTAGCGTAGACTCAAAAGAAACAAAATAAAAAAATAACCAAACATAATATTGAAAAATGGCACGGTAATTCTGTTAAAAAAATCTTGAATATCACCGTAAAAATACACTTCAAATTCGAATATCTCGTAATTTTCAATGATAATGATATCATGTATTTTTTTTTTACAAAAAGGAGAGCTTTTTTAGAGTTCCAAGGAAATAACGGAATAGTTTTTTAATAAATGATTCGGTCATTAATAAAATAAAATGTGTAATTTTCTCCTGTCAAGGACGCGGCGAGCGTCGTAACCGTCACCGTACAAGGCGCGCTGGTATGAATGTTATTTTAATGTTCTTTACGTCGTATTCGCACTGACAAGTGACGGACATCGACCTACAAATTTTAGGGACAGCTTAGCCTTAAGGCGGGGATTAATCTATCCAAAACGATAATTTTGCATACAACCAAAGACCAAGCGTATACGCATCGCAATAAGATTCATTTTACTGATTTTAGCTTATATTAACATAAAACTGTAGTTACTAGTGGCGGATCTTCTCTATTTTTCATATTTATTTAAAATATCTTTGGAAATAAATATTAAGAAGCAAAATTGTTTGGTTCAGCATTTTTTAATATAGATTTACTAACAATTTATTCAAATAAAATGTATATTATCCTAGTTAATACTTATATTTCGATGACAAAGATATTTGTCGGAGGTGAGTTTGTAAATTAATTACAGCGAAAGTATTACGTTTTATTAAAATGTTTTTGGTTTAAAACCTTTTGAATATTGTGCTTTATATCTCATATTTTTCTACATTGCCTTATTATATTGAAATTTGAAACTAGGTAAACCGAGAGTCACGAAATAACAAAATGGGCTTGCTCCTCGCCTTAAGTCGGCAGATTTATAAAAGATTTCAATATACCAGACCGAATATCATGGTTCATATATACTTGGATATCTATACCCAGGACTTCAGCGTCCGGGGGGGTTGCAAGACCATGCTGCCCTCCCTAGCTGAAATCCTGGGTACGCCCATGAATGTTACTTTACTGAGCTTTAATGGAGTAAAAGTTTAATTAACTTGTTTTTATCTTTGGCGGGTAATCCTGAATACTTTAGATAGATTCTAACATCTTTGGCTCATATTCAATAAAAAATATGCCCCTATTATTTCAATTTCAAACCAATACGAGTAACGCTGCATAGGAATATGAAAACGAATTTTCCTTCTGTGGAAATAAAACAACGCCTGAAGGCGGCCGGAAGGCAATTTGCTATAAATCCACGGTAGATGGAAATCGTTTGAAGGCGTTTTTTGGATGTGCCATTGTTTCTAAAAATAATAGCCCATATTGCGAAGGTAGCAATTGGGGATATTTATTGAGTGAAAGAAAATTTCTACATAATGCCCTATTTGTATAATTATACCGTTGAACAAATTGATTCATATGACCTACGTATTTTGGTCGCGTTGTGTTAAACCCAGACAGATCACACTTTGTATACAATTATTCACATATCAATTATGTGTCAATACACATCCTCGCCAAATGACATGGGCACCCTATCCGCCATACTATAACTTATGAAAGAAATTGATTCAAGATAGACAAATGAACAATGCCATAGGCCATTATTATAGTACTGGGCGAACTATGTAGATATAAATGTTACAATTTTTTTAATGAAATAAGGGGACAAACAAGGTAACGGGTCACCTGATGAAAAGCAACTTCCGTCGCCCATGGACACTCGCAGCATCAGAAGAGCTGCAGGTGCGTTGCCGGCCTTATAAGAGGGAATAGGGAGGGTAGGGAAGGGAATAGGGTGGGGGATTGGGCCTCCGGTAAACTCACTCACTCGGCGAAACACAGCGCAAGCGCTGTTTCAGGCCGGTTTTCTGTGAGAACGTGGTATTTCTCCAGTCGAGCCGGCCCATTCGTGCCGAAGCATGGCTCTCCCACGTTACGTAACGTAAAATTATGAACTGTTAGCTCGGCTTAACAAACCGCGACCACCTTATCTAGGTCCCATGAACTAATTTCTCCGGCGGTACCTACTTTTGTGATACTTAGCTAGCCAGACCAAATAACAATGATTAAAAGCTTACGTCTCGTCTATCGAAAACATCTGTAGGTCTACCTACAGATGTTTCCGATAGACGTAAGCTTACATCATTATTATTTTCTGTTTCTTCTACTTCTATAAAATTGTTCCTCATTTTAACATTGCATGATTTTAATAAATGAAAAATCTATAAACACAAATTATTCTGAGTCAACCCATAAACTACCATTGCATGTTCCTCGGCTATCATTCCGTATCTGTTATTGATAGCCTGTGTTTGGGTAATGAATTAAAAAGCTTTAATATTGTACCCCTCCAGAGAAACACTTTGTTTTCGTTTGAGTAGTTTTAATCTCACATATAAAGCTTAAAACAAACCTAAGCGTCAGTGATAGGGGACGCGGTACGCGATACGGGAGCGTCTGCAACGCGAAACTGGCCGTGCACACCTGCGCGACTACGGTGCGAACCGTCAAACGTTAATATCATGACACAATCTATCAAAACGTATACAAATCAAAAAATCATAAACTAAAGAGTTGTAGAAAATAATATAAAAAAAGGTTTTAAAAAAGAAGTCTTGTTATGTACACTTCAAAACACGCGTCTGACAACTTGACGCGCACGTTCCGCTTGCCGACGCGAACGTCCCGCGTCGCGGTCGTGCAGGTATGCACAGCGCCATAAGATTACATGGGCAGCGTCCGCCGCGCGGTAGACGCTACCGCTTCGCAGTCGCTTTGGTCGCGTAGGCTTGTGCAATCCTTTATGGGTCAACTTGACAGTTGACACACGCTGACGCGTGTAGCATAAAAATGTATAATTATATAATAATACGATGACGACCTCTGTGGCTCAGTTGGTGGGCAGTGGGCCGTTGCGCGTTGGTAGCTCAAGCCGGGGGTCGCGGGTTCGAATCCCGCCGACGCGACGGAACAAAAAGTTTTCAAAGTTATAAAGGGTCATGGATGTGTATTAAATATGACATGTATCATAATAATTATTATAAGAATCTTAAATATATGTATAGTATAAAAGTATTAAATATATTTCCGTTGTCTGGTACCCGTAACACAAGTCCTTTGTGAAGCTTCCATAGAATCTATGGACGCTTCATACCACGTCTGGCTCCGTATCTATGGCATAGATATTATATTAAAAAATATAATACATTTCGATTGTCTGGTACGCGAAGCACAATACATTAATGGGCCTAACCACCTAAGAAAAGTTGTCTTAGCTAGTTTGATATTAATTTTTTCGATACAAATACACAACAAACACACTAACCAACAATTATATTATACCAAACTGCAAAATATAATAAACAAAAAAACATTAAAAGAAGAATTCTGTTAATGAAGAGTCGCCGAAACTTTTAAAATTACTGCGCAACGAGCACAATACAAATTGATGTCCCAAATCCATAACCCATTATAGACCCACTCGCAAAAACAATAAAGTTTATTTTCGAATCAACATTAATTGCATACGGCATACACATTTGGCATTGTTTTAATACCACAAACCGTATCCCACGTCCGATGGACATTTAATTAAGATTAACTTGGAGTTAAATTATTGTACATTCTCTGTTCCGTTAACGAGAATTCTCGGTCCAAACCATGAGGCAAAGTTGAAAACTTCGTATTTAATGTCAAAAGTATGAAAGTGACTAGTAGCATGGCTATTAAAGCTTAGACTATCCTTCCAAACTGTAGCGTTCCTTAACCTTTTTCAGTCTGCGGACCGCTGCAAAATCAAGAACTGTTTCAAGGACTTTTAATGAAGAACGCAGAAATAAATTTAGTGCTGAAAAATACATTTTATAAAAAATTGCTTTCGTGTTGATTCATTTGTTTATTCATTCAGAATTATACATTCTTAAAGATTACACGGCGGACCACAGGTTGAGAAACAATGTTCTATAGGATCATTCGAAATTCACCCCAATCACCATACGAGTGGGAGAGTCATTATCAGCATTGTCATACCTTAGAACCGTACAATACAGATTATAATCTCAAAATGATTTTGAGTTAAGAGTAAATGAGTCTATTCATACGCTAAACAATACCGACACCTTGCGCAGGCTTTTTACTGAAAAGGACATCGCGATAACATCTCTCAAAGGACCAAAGACAAGTCAAACGTTTTCCATTGTCGGTTTTGTATGCGCTACGCAGGTGCTACACTCTACATATGGTATACGAGTACCAGTGTGGAAACAGCAATGTAGTATATTCATAATAAAAATCGCTATTGCTACCCATACATCGAAATCTATAACGTAAGGGAAAGGGTGAATTATATTTTGATAATTTTAGAGATATAATATACTATTGTTACGTGACAAAATTATACTCTTTTAAAAAAAAAAAAATTATTGAGCAACTAAGAACTATACAATTTTGAGAAGTCTTACTACCACTAAGGCTAGAATAGAAGTGTCCTTAATGTTCTAATACAATGGATTATATACGAACAGGACGAAGTCCTAATGACTTGTTTACAAAACAAGGTCCTGTGAGAAAGCATAACATTAGATAATGCTGAACTTTGGTAATGATAATGTAGATATTAACTAAAGATTATTTCCTTAGGAACATTGATATTAAATAAAATAGAATAAAGGAAATATGTGCACGATATAAAATAAGAAATATAATAAAATAACTATAACTATACTATGTATAAGGGTGGGATATATAACACTAGCTGTCCCGGCAAACGTTGCTTTGCCATAATATAAAGTACCTATTTCGCCCATATTATTTTATTGAAGTGACTAAATAATAAGTATGTCACCATGGCAATGTACATCGCTATTCCGTAGAATACAAACAATAGTCGCCGTCAGTCTCAGTTTGCAATAATTTACTATTATTTATTCAACAAATGCACTTATCAATATATAAAGTACTCAGTAGCCAATTCTCAGACCTACTGAATATGCATATAAAATTTGGTAAAAATCAGTAAAGCCGTTTGGGAGGAGTTCGCTGACTAAAATTGTGACACGAGAATTTTATATATATAATAAGATATAAGATAATATAATTCTGTGTAATTTTTTTCTGGACTGACCTTCTACTAAAATTATTAGGACAATTCAGAACATTTAGAAATACGTTTCTTGTCATGAATTGAGATCATAATACTTATTATTAGATCTTACTTGGACGATTTATTGTGGATGGTAAAAATTTACTGTTTCCTATGGCTTGCAATCATAATTACGATTTTATCTACTAAACTAGTTAAAAGCCAAGCTTTGTGAGGGCTCGCGTTGTCACAATTTCTTGACTAATAACACATCTACATAAAAATAAAAATTACTTTGTTCAAGCGTTGTTCAAGCACAAATCAATAGGCGTGACAGTTTTTCCGTAAAGTGTACCAAATGTAAAGATTGTGGGTTATAGTACTAAGGCTCGCTTCGCTCGCCCTGATTATTATACGAACTTTGATGATTGTACGTCAGTATAATGGAATAACTGTGTGTACAAAATTCCAGACATTCCTTTGTACTACACAAACGCGATTCAGCAGAGCATTTCCGAATTCGCGCATCGCAATACATGATAATATATGGAGGTGGTCCAAAATTCTCTAATACGATTAACGTATAGTCAAGGAGCCAAGATCGATCGGCAGATTACGTCCTTAGTGGCGTACTTCTTGGCTGGCGGCCATAATTGAAGAGGTTCCGTATAATGGAGTTCATGTTCACAGGATGAGCATTTTTAACGTGTTTTTTATCCTAGTTTCATGGTGCGTCGATAGCTCTTAGACTATGATGACGCTTGAGGGATTTAAGGGGGAAAGAAAGAGCAGCCGTGATGCTGGACACCATTTTTGTTACATGTCTACTATTCTAATTTTCAACTGGTGACTATTCTGATTTTAAAAAGGATTATAGTCCGTAGCATATTATTACACTGTATATGCAAAATAATTTAGGGAGTAGGTCTGGTATTGAGTAGAGACGTCCTTGCAATGACACTTTCCTAAATTCTAACTACCGAGCCCTGAAAAGGTGAGGTGTAATAGCAGCTTAAACCGTCGATCGCCAATTCCTGGAAATCTTTTGTTATCGCGGCCCATATGGGCCTTACGGGGCTTGATGGGTTAATATTATGTATTACGGCCTTAAATATTTAAGTTTATACTTCAACATTCATAATACTATTACATAATACTAACATACTAAGTAATTTTAATATAATTGATAACTATTATTTGTTTTTAAACAGATTGTTTATGAGGTTATTCTAGGTGTTATCATACTTTATTTATTTCAATATCATTGCTAACTAAACTGCTATGATACTCTTGTTTGTCAGGGACATTATCTACATAATATTATTAATACGCAAGCGAAAAACTTTGGATCCCTTTTGACGAAAAATGCGGAAACGTAGGTGATTGAAATTTTGCACAGTTATAGTTTATATGGTGAAGCTTTATATCGAGCTAATATTATTTTGAAATAATGCTTTTATCATACATTTTTTAACAAATAAAACATTACACACGTTGAAATTTGAAACTTATCATTTAATTTTTTATTTGAGTTCGAATTTCGACCATTGGGCGATCTTTAGTTATTATAGTTATACAAAACTCCTTACTACTGGACTTAACATAACAAGCAAAAGTGCTACTTTTATTCCATTTAGTAGTCTTGTTTGTAAAAGTTCAGCAAACGGCGTTTCTAATTAGGTGCTTGTTGTGAGCCGCAACTGACCTCAAGGGTCTACACAGTTACTGAGAATTACGGAGCAATAGGGCGAGGTGCTAGTTACAGCGGGTTGTTCATTTTTAATGTAGAAAAATCCATATTATTGGTATGGTATTGTGCTAGCAATTGGTATGGGCTCAGTAGAAATAAATGTACTGAAATAAGACGTAGACACAAAGTTGGAATAAACAAATGACATATCAATATCTTTGTTACGCTATGATAATAACCTATTATTATCATAGCTTAACAAAGATAATGTCGTCGTCGTATACCCTAGTATATTAGAGAATGGAGAAAAAGGTAACGACTAAAATAAACGTCCATTGAAGCTCTGTTTTCAAAACTACATAGAAAGTGTATCCGAACCCAGTATTACCTCATTCCATGAATTAATAACAGATATGATGTTTCATGGATTTTCGTGCTGTCTTGTTATGTGTGTACATGTTTGATGAATATCACGATGCAGTTATAGCTCTGGCCTCAGGCTCTGGATAATGACAGATGAAGCTTAGCACATACGTCTTTTACGTCCCGAAATATATATATATATATATATATATATATATATATATATATATATATATAAATCTGTTTACATGGACAAAACATCCATATTTAATATTATAATTGCGAAAGTGTGACTGTCTGTCTGTTACCTCTTCACGTCCAAACTGTTGAGTGTTGACCCGATTTTGCTGAAATTTAGTAGGGAGATACTTTCATATATATCCCGGAAAAATGTACGGTTCCTGCGTAATAAACTAATTTTGTCGAAACGAAGTTGCAGGCGTCATCTAGTAATATTAAATCGCCAACACTGAGACCAAACCCGCATCAGTAGCGAACAGTAGTTTACCGCCTACAGTTTATTGCTGCGAAACTGCGAGCAAACATACCTCACCTGCAATAACTCCTAAACGGTTTCAAAATGACCACCACAGGTGTTAGTTTATGGAGGCCGACAAACGAACAGAACGCCTGATGGCAAGCAATAATTCCACTGAAACGCGATCACTTAATCGTTATTTTACACATTCTGTAAGACCGTGGTGCGGTCAAAACAGTGAGAAACATTGCTCTTCAGTGGAAATCAATATATTGATTTGGATTCTGATAAAAAAGGAAGTATTCTTTTCTTAATATATGACAATTACCCTGGTTACAACGTCACGAAATAAAAAGGGATGATATATCGTTAAAAAGTATATATATAACTATAGTTGCTCTACTTTATTTGTAAAAATATAGTATTGTAAATTTTTTGTCACCATATCAATTCGCAAGCCGTGGTAGAGCTTAAGGCCCAGTAGTCCCTAAAATTATCAAGTCGATGTCTGTCAGTACGAATATCGACGTAAAGCACATTAAAATAACATTCATATCAGCGCGCCTTGTACAGTGGCGTTTACGCGCTCGCCGCGTGCCTTGATAATAGAAAATAGGAGAAAAAACCTTTTGTTTTTAGTATTACACAAATCAAATATATCAAATCGTTTAGGTTAGGTCATGACAAATGTGCTACATCTTTTGTTTTTTCTAGAAAGTGTGTAATTTAGCCATAAAATGATTTAATTATGAAAAACAGCGTTATAAGAGTCATCTTTGAGATTTTTTTCTATCGAGCAGAATTTTTCAAATTGTGTACTGATATACCTTTGCGTATAGGAAATTTTCTCAATTTTAAAACTGTACTTTTTTATACTTAAATAATGACATTTCCTTTACAAAAAACATTATTTAAAAAACCCGTTTTACGTAGTTGCAACAACCACTGCACCTTAAATATTAAGTCATCAGATTACTTTATCGATTGATGATGTAATCGGTAGATTATAGATAACATCATCGGTTGATAAAAACTTCAACTTGTATATTCAGTAATGCCGGGCCATGATAACGAAATACATGATACATCGTCTCTTTACAAAGTTCCCTACCAAATTAAGAAACCCGAGACTAGACTCCTAAAATAATTGATACTAAATTAATCCATCGCACTAGGCAATACATAATACGATAAAAGTCAAGAATATAAATTCGTGACCATCCATAAATATTTTCCTCGCAGCTATCATCAACAATGACATACAGAAAGGTAGATAAGTTATCTATTTGACCCATAACAAACGATAAGACCGGCTATATATAAGGTGGATAATTTGGCTAGTCGCTTACTCGTGCTGGTGGTGACTAGTGAGTCTTTAAAATGGCGCGTAAGTTGCACTACTTCAATGTCAATGGCTTGGGAGAACCCATCAGGTATCTTCTGCATTACGGCAAGCAGAAGTTCGAGGACGTGAGGTATGAACTCGCAACCTGGCCCATCAAGAGTGTTAAAGATTGTGAGTATCTTGGTCTATTTTCATTAGCTTAGATTTTAATTATTTCTGCATTCAGCGGTTGCTCTTGTTAAATTCTTAAAGCAATGGATTATAAGGTATATTAATATAAAGGTATGTCTTCAATTTCTATGTTCTGTCTCATAAAATTATGGAGATTAAATGTTTTTTGGTTTACACTTGGATGAATACTATCCATAAGAGTAGCACGCATTTTTAGTGCAGTATCTAAAAGTTTTACTGGCTACTGCACAGGATCATCACTTACTATATATAATATTATAGAGCGGAAGAGTTTGTTAGTTAGTTTGTTTGTTTGTTTGTTTGTTTGAACGCACTAATCTCAGGAACTACTGGTCCGATTTGAAAAATTATTTCAGTGTTAGATAATCAATTTATCGAGAAAGGCTATAGGCTATATTTTATCACGCTAAGACTAATAGGAGCGAAGAAATAGAGGAAAATGTGAAAAAAAAACGGGGGAAATTATTTGAAAGGGACTCACGGACTACAAGAGCATTTTTTCTGTTATTTGGGTCAGATAAGAAGTAGACCACGTGAAGGATTATATTCTTTCAGTGTTAGATAATCCATTTATCGAGAAAGGCTATAGGCTATATTTTATCACGTTAAGACTAATAGGAGCGAAGAAATAGAGGAAAATGTGGAAAAAAACGGGGGAAATTATTTGAAAGGGATTATCTCACGGACTACTAGAGCATTTTTTCTGTTATTTGGGTCAGATAAGAAGTAGATCACGTGAAGGATTATAGGCTATTTTTTGTGGACTAATTTGTCTGTGAAATATCTAATTTACGTGGGCGAAGCCGCACGGAACGTCTAGTATTTGTATATTTTTATGAGTATAGGCCACTTTGATTTTGTCGCCCATATGTCGAACTCTGCCGCCATCCTAGGACGCTGCAGCAACCCCTTAGGACACCATAGGACGCTGCCGCCATAGACCATAGCATATACTGCCTTATACATAAATTCAGAGCTGCTACTGCAATAAACATAATAAGTCTATCTAAACCGTTTCTTATGTTATCATGCTACAGCACTACCATACGGCCAGCTGCCGCTGTACGAGGAGGGTGGTCGCTCCCTCAACCAGTCGCTGGCCATTGCGCGCTACCTTGGCCAGCAGTTCAACCTGGTGCCCACAGACATCTGGGAGCAGGCTGAGCTGGACGCGGCGGTCTACAACGTGTATGACTTCTGGTCGAGTAAGTGGATGATCAGTGATCACTTATTTGACAACCTCAGTGGCTCAATTGGTTGAGTTTGTGGCAGCTCAAGCTGAGGGTCGCGGGTTCGAATCCCGCCGATGGAACAAAATGTTTTCAATGTTCCCGGGTCTGGATGTATATTAAATATATGTGTATGATATAATAAAAATATTAAGTACAGTATAAAATTATTAAATATATTTCCGTTGTCTGGTATTTGTAACACAAGTCCTTTTAGGTACTTAGCACGGGGCCAGACTGACGTAGTGTGAAGCGTCCATAGATCCAACAGCCCACCAACTGAGCCACAGAGTTTGCCAACCTCGTCTCTACTCCATAGATGTAATCAAACCCCTGCAACAATAATTCCAGTTCAAATGGATCTCAAAACTAAGCGGTTATTGGTCAATGCCTAGTGCGAAGAGCGTTTATTGGATGTCGTGCATAAAACTTGTCGAGTCATAGTTAGGCAACATCTTTGCTCTAACAAGAGTTCGAGGAAATTTTACGCTGGGAAAATATAAGATGGAATGGAGATATTCTCTAAATTTTTTTAGCTTGCATCTCGTTCGACTTGACTGGGCTAGTACATTAATTGTCCCGCTGAGGGGCTGAGGTAAATTATTTTGGTGGCTGTGATATTATTGTTTTAACTGAAAGTGAGACCGCACTTGGCTTATCAGATTTAAGCACTTATGCCATACTTTATGGCTAAATATTGTTTTTATGAAATGGTATGCGCTAAATCGCAGTACGGGGCAGCGGGATTACACGATATGGCACTCCAGAACTATGGCTCGTAAAGTGTAAAGGCTAAGGCTGCATATGTGCAGTATAGTTGTGCGATCTAACCTAAAGATTCCGATCCTTGTTAGCGACCTCGACTGAAAAAAAATCAATTAAAATGCCACTTTATGACTTAGGCTTAGGTTTCATTTTGGTCTAGACCAATGTCGGTAGAAAATGGAACTTCTAGCCTAGTTCATAAGGTGGCATGGAATAGAATATCTCGTCAGATAAAATATATGGTTATTGTTCTTTTTTTCAGAGGTTATTGGGTGGTTCAAGGAGAGCGATGTCGCCAGGAAAGAAAGCCTCAAGAAGGAGATCGTCAATGAGCACATCGACTTCTACTTCTCACGCTTCGAGAGGGACTTGAAGGCCAACAAGGGATACCTCGGCGGAAAGGTAGCTATAATTTTTTGTTTGATTTTCATGAGTTTTGAGATTGAGTGTTATGATCATAAGCAGAAAACTTCAAATTATTTTTGAACCAAATGACAGCCGCAACTCCGTTGCGCAAAAATTCGTTAATTGCGCGGCCTGTTTCATCACATCCTGTTAAGTGCCAAATGGGCTATCCACCACTTAACTTGACAGATGAAGTATGAAGGATCTGTCAAAAAAGTTGTGAATAGTCTATTCGGCACTTTATCAGAAAATGGTGAAACAGGCCCCTAATATACTACTCGTATTTTGGAGTTGTATTCACAAATAAAACATATCCAGGTTAGCTAATTAATAATATCGTGAAAATACAGGAAGTTTAATTTCGCCGAGTTTCTAACAAAATCTTTCCCGTGCACGTAAATTACGTCCGTCTAAAATTTTCCCGGAAAACAGAGCGATTCCCGTGAGAAAATAAAATGTTTAGAACCGTTACAAATTTTTCACGATGTTGCGGTAGGTTTATGCAAAAATGTTGCGGTGTTTTATGTAATCATTTTTCTAGTACTTCCTAACTTTGTTATATAGAAAGCATCTGTTTTCTGTGACTTAGCTTCAATTTATTTTCATATAAAAGGCAAATCACCTCATTTTTTATTATCCGCGCAGTAAAGAAGTTCAATGACACATGAATTTTAAAGTGATGTAACTGTCAATCTTTAGTTTACATATCGTATCGTTCCCAGAGCGTAAAAATCAGGTTTGCAACCTCCGATTTTTGCAATAGTGGATGAAAATTAAAAAAGAAAAAAAGGAATGTGTAGCTGATAACATAAATAATAAAGTTCATCTATTGAAAAGTTGTGCTTTTGATTTTTAAATTATTCTCTTCCACTTCAAGTAAACTCATAAACTGTAAAATTTTAAAGAAAATTTGCATATTTCTTTCATTTTATATAGCAAAATAATAAAATATATTTTTTTTTATTTGTATCGTTGCTTATATTCCAAAGAAAAAAAATAAGTTGAAAAAATATATAATTTAAATTTAAAATCAATATTTTTGTATGTCCATTTGTACATACCTTACCATACCCATACCTCGAAATGTGCTTGTTGTGTGCCTCGCCAGGTAAATGGCGTTCCTATTTTTCTTTGGTATTAAATAGGAAGTTTAAAATTATTTTTTAGGCTTAACAAAGCCTTCTATTTCTTAATGTGCATAACTTTTTAGCTCTTACTTTATTAAATTTTCTGAATATTTTTTCACGGATATTTCGAAGAAAATCTGTATTTTATTTGTTTTGGTTAGGTTTTTGCAGAATATATATTTTTTTTTCATTAATTATATTTGCTAAGATATACTTAAAGGGAAAAAATACAAATTAGGTTAAGAACTGATATTTTTTGTAATCAGCTAAGCATTTTCCAAACATAGGTCGCAGCATGCGTCTTTAGTATGTACGTGAGATTTGTAGCACCCAATTTTTTTTTTTGGCTTTAAGTAGGAAGTTTAAATATATTTCAAAGGCTAGAAAATGTCTTTCATTTGTCGATGCATTTAATGTTTTAGCTCTCACTTAAATAAATTCTCAACAAATATAGAAAAATGTTTTCACCCTATTTTACACATTTTTGGAGATATTTAAACGTTTTTAAGTACTTAAAGTTATCATTTATCTAAAAATTAAGTACGCACAACAAGTTTAACACACTTTTCGTTACAACCCTTAAATCCACCCAAACCCTTTTATCTTGGTTACGACGAGCGTTAATCTCTAAAAACTTTGCAAAAACCTTATAGTTGTGTTTAGCTTAGCAAAGCAAACTTTCTTGTTTAAAAATTGTGTATTTGGTTAATTTCCAACGTAAACAATCGGATAAGAGTCATTAAATAACAGGAACAAGAATTTTTTTTTCTGGACAGGTTTTATACAGGGTGTAACAAAAACTAGTGATAATACTTTAGGATGTGTACGTGTTCCCTGTAGAGAGTTCACTGTGAAAGTAGCAGCGCTGAAAGACCAAAAATTTTTTTCACTTTTGTATGGGGAAACTCGTGACGCTCGGGCCCTTGCCCATACAAAAGTGAAAAAAAAATTTGGTCTTTCAGCGCTGCTACTTTCACAGTGAACTCTCTACAAGGAATACGTACACACCCTAAAGTATTATCACTTGTTTTTGTTACACCCTGTATAGTGATATATTAATTTTTAAATAAGTATAACTAAAAAATTAAAAGCACAAATAAATTTTTGGTAAACTTTGCAAGTTATAATGTAAAAAAGAAAATGACACATCAAAAACAAAAATCCATTGACTAATACAATTTTCGGAGGTTAAAACCTCTGGCGACTGTACTAATAGTATTAGAGTTCCTAAATTCCATAGGAATGGAATAAGCATATTTTGATTAATTTTGCGTATATTATGCCTTTATATCGCTTGGCTCACTTATACATAACGTTCTTGAAACCCGTTACTTGATAAATTATAACACAAAAGAATGTTTACAAAGTCATTTTTACTAATATATAAAATTCTCGTGTCACAGTGTTTGTGCGCGAAATCCTCAAAAACAGCTCAAGCGATTTTAATGAAAAGCGAAAAATTTTGTATGTCATTCGTTAGGCTTGAGAATAGGTTTTTAGGTACTTTTTATATTGATACTAGAAATAATTTATAAGGCAAAAACAACGTTGCCGGGTCAGCTAGTTTGTCAATAAGCGCAATACGTCTGACTTCCATTCTTACCTCCTTCTTCCAGCTGTCCTGGGCTGATTTCGTCTTCGTGGGCATCGTAGAAGTTTCCAACCTGTTCCTTGGTCTGGAAATCGAGAAGAAGTACCCCACTGTTCTGGCGCTGATGCAGAAGATTCGCACTCTACCCGGTGTCAAGGAATACATCGCGACCAGGAAGCCATACACTCTGTAAATAAAAGATCTTATTTATGACTTGTTTATATCAAGCCTATCCTAATAAAATATCCTATTTGTTAGTTCTCTTTTTTTTATTAAATAAGGGGGCAAACGAGCAAACGGGTCACCTGATGGTAAGCAGCTACCGTCGCCCATGGACACTCGCAACATCAGAAGAGATGCAGGTGCGTTGCCGGCCTTTTAAGAGGGAATACGCTCTTTTCTTGAAGGTTTCCAGGTCGTATAGGTCCGGAAATACTGCTGGTGACAGTTCGTTCCAGAGTTTTATAGTGCGCAGCAGAAAGTTACGCGAAAAACGCACTGTGGAAGACTGCCACAGTGCGTTTCTCGCAGTAATTGACCAATATACAGGGTATAGAAATACAAAGCGATAATAATAGCTCCCACACCGGTTTCGGTGACAGTGGCCGGTTTCATTGAAACCAGGCCAACTACGCAGGAGTAATTTTATAGTGCCTAAGTGTGTGCGCAGTACACAAGAGCATTCTCTATTCCTTTTACTCTCATAACCCAGTGGGACGGAAGACCGACACGACTGGCGAGAGATCAGGCGCAGGACCGACTTCTTACATGCCCATCCGACGCATGGATCATCTTACTTGTCAGACAATCAGGTGATCAGCCTGAATTGTCCTAACCAAACTTGGAAATAACATGTTTCCAACGCGGGAATCGAACCCACGACCTCCGAGTCAAGAGCCGCGCTCTCTACCACTAGACCGCGGAGGCGTTAAATAATGATAATACTTTAGGGCCTCTGTATGTGTCCCATGTATAGAATTCACTGTAAAAGTAGCAGCGCTGAAAGAGCAATTTCTTTAACTTTGGTATGTTCAAACTCATGATGCTTGGCCGCTTGCCTATACAAATCACTTTTTTTATTACACCTGTAATCTGTATATTGACCATAATATTGTGCTTGTGAGCCACACTTAGTAATGACTGTCTCTGTGGCTCAATTGGTTGAGTGTGTGGCAGCCTCCGTGGTGGCAGCTCAAGCCGGGAGTCGCGGGTTCGAATCCCGCCGACGGAACAAAAAGTTTTCAATGTTACCGGGTCTCGATGTGTATTAAATGTGTATCATATTGTAATAAAAATCTTAAATACCTATAATATGTAGGGGAATTGTGCTTAAGATGACATACTTTTTGTTTGAAGGTAAATATTTAAAATAAAATAAGTCACATGAGATCAGTAACTCACTTTTATAAATAAATGATTCATAAACAACAAAATTAAACAGTTTTAGAAAAATTAACTCAATATAACAGTGAAAAAAAAAAACATAAATTACATGCCAGGTCGACGAGTGTAAGATGACATATCTTACACTTAGGTCGACGAGTGTAAGATGACATATCTTACACTCGTCGACCTGGCATGCAATTTATGTTTTTTTTTTTCACTGTTATATTGAGTTAATTTTTCTAAAACTGTTTAATTTTGTTGTTTATGAATCATTTATTTATAACAGTGAGTTACTGATCTCATGTGACTTATTTTATTTTAAATATTTATCTTCAAACAAAAAGTATGTCATCTTAAGCACAATTCCCCTACATATTATAGGTATTTAAGATTTTTATTACAATATAATACACATTTAATACACATCGAGACCCGGTAACATTGAAAACTTTTTGTTCCGTCGGCGGGATTCGAACCCGCGACTCCCGGCTTGAGCTGCAACCACGGAGGCTGCCTGATCGATATGGTAAGACGACATACCATGATTCCTTGGACTTTGATGGTATGTTGTCTTATACAATACGTAGATCCAGGCTACATCATTATCCCTCTAGTTATCAGTGGTATAAGGATTTATAAGTTCTTCATCATCGTCAAAAAATATACAATGTTTCTGTTACCGATTTAGCGGAAACATAAGTAACTATAGTACCTATGTCATCTTAAGCCGACGTCTAGTATGTCATCTTACCAAATGAGTATTAGTTGATAGTGGATACATTTAAATTTTGTAAAAAAACACTTAACGTTAGAACACGCTTTTATTAATATTTGTGGCCTATAAGAATCCATGTCCATAATAACAATTTGTTATTAGAAAATATTCTGACCTTATACGTTTTTTCACCACAAAACAAAAACGTAAGCAAATTTTTCTCTCATCAAAATCAGAAAAACCATAATTACTTTGTAAAGTAGGGTCCCTGTCCGGCATACTAAGTTGGGCTACTAGGGGCACACTGAGGTGCTCCATAAAACGTCACAAGTTCACAGACAGCACTATTATTTCAACGAATTTTGCCGATGTGTCGTCTTACCTGACTATGTCGTCTTAAGCACAATTCCCCTATAGTATAAAATTATTATATATTATATATTATATTTCCGTTGTCTGGTATTTGTAACACAAGTCCTTCAGGTACTTAGCACGGGGCCAGACTGACGTAGTGTGAAGCGTCCATAGATAATAATATTGTTAATATCATTAATGTTCAGGATATCCTCGACCATGATGAATTAGCGATCGAAATCCTTGACAGATTCGAATTTTCTGTTTCATAGGTCGAGCGTACTGCTACTCATGAGATCGATGGAATTTGATCCTGTGTTACACGCTATTTACGAGATTACCAACCAGTGGGCAAGCCTGCAACTGCTGTTGCCAGGTATCCTTACTATACTAAGTTAAAAGAAACACTTTAAGAAGTTCTGAAAACGTTGTAATAGTACAACGTTTTCAGAACTTCTTCTGAAAACGTTGTACTATAACTCGTATTATAGAATAAACAGGGTGTGACAAAACTAAGTGATAATACTTTAGGGTTTGTATGTGTTGCTTGTAGTGAGTTTACTGTGAAAGTAGCAGCGCTGAAAGCCCATTTTTCTGTGATTAGTATGGGCAAGCGTCCTGGCAAGTTTTCCCATATAAAAGTGAAAAAAAAATTGCTCTTTCAGCGCTGCTATTTTTACAGTGAACTCTATACACGGGACTCATACACACCCTAAAGTATTATCACTTAGTTTTGTTACACCCTGTATATTAATTAGCTACGTATAGGCAGCTATAAGGAGGAAAAGTTACCGTAGTTCTACTCTACCCGATTGTAGAGCGCGAATCTCCAGCCCGTATAGATGATAATGAAAGACCTTCTAGAATATTCATGTAACATCACTAACAAACACCTGACGAAACTTTCATTATTCAGTCAGCGATTCCGATGCCCAAAGGGAACTTCTTTATACAACACAACCCTTTTAGACGGACACCGAAAATGTGGCCTTTATCTATACATATATCATCATCAACTAAAGTGCCAAGTTTATCACGTAGGAGAGCAACGTTACGGTAGAAAATGTATTCGTATATAAAAAATGCAATAGTATGTCTGTACGACTGTACCCTTAGGGCCGCGCCGGAATGGCAGCGGCGAGGCGAGCACTTTCTGTGTCATATGATTTTAAACTTTATCTTCAGTATTGTAATACATAGTATTGCTTCAGAAATCGTCGCCGCCAGCGGCCACGAGCGGCCACGGACGGCCGTAGACTTCTCATGCGATACTATGTATTACAATAATGAAGATAAAGTTTAAAATCATATGACACAGAAAGTGCTCGCCTCGCCGCTGCCATTCCGGTATGTCGCGGCCCAAAAGTCGCTGAATCAATTTTTATGTAATTTTGTGTAACTTTGAGTTACGGAAAAGGACTTAGGATACTATACGAATGAATGGAACGAAGTTGCGGGCATTGTCAGACGGGAAATATCTATGTACTAGGTGACGCCCGCAACTCTGTAGCGCCAAATTTTGTTTATCGCCCGCGAATCGTACATTTTTCCGAGATAAAAAGTATACCAAATTTAAGTAAAATTCGTTCAGTAGTTTGGGTGTCAAGAGGTAACAGACAGACAGATATAGACAGAGTACAGACACATTTTCGCATTCATAATATTAGTATAGAAGTATGGATATGGATTTAATTACATACGTACAACACAGATATTATGTTTGTTGAACCCTTCTTATGAATAATAAAAACTAAGGAAACTAACTCCCATACTTCAACAGTTTTTAAATTTGGTTCCTTTTCGCACACTAAAATATGGCAATAGCAACGAAACACTCACAAAACTCACGAAATAAAGCCTTGTCACTTCTATATTTACACAAAATTTTGTAAGTACTGAATACATGCATAAAGTATGCATGTATTCGGGTCACATTTTGTAGACTCGTGGACTTTTTTGACCAACGTAACAGGTAAGCCTATTTTTATCAATAAGGTAAGAATGACTGTTTCAATGTGTGTAGTCACATCCTTATGAAAGAGTTTGTATGTAGTAAGTATTCAACCAATCACAGTACACGTAATATTTCAGTTAATGTCACTTATTATCAAGATCTGTTGGTCAACCAATCATAACTAGCCTACCACGCAAGACAACGCACTTCAAAGGTTTTGAATTTTGGAGGGGCGCGCCATGTTATCGTAGTTGATCTCTTGATCTCTATAAGAATTACAGATTACTAAATAATTACTACGTATAAAAATATTACGAGGAAAACAAAAATGCGTATTTATAATTCCCAACTAGAAGTATTGCTCGTAGCCGGTGTACAAAAAAGGTAATCTTATCGGAAGTTTTCTCACAAATTCCATGTTTTATTCCAAGCAGATCACGTGTTTCCATTATTCCGGAGGAGTCCAAAGTTGATGCAGTAAAAACGGGGCATGCCTTGGCAAAAAATATTCAAAGATTCTCGATGGCCAACTCCAGTGAACTAGTTGGGAGCTTCTACAACAGTTTACAGGGAGAGTTCATTAAGAACGTCGTTGGTTTTGCTTGCGGGTCGAGTTAGAAGATGAAGCGATAACGGAAGCGGAGGCGGAAGCGGGTTTTGTTTTTCCTTACATATAAGTGTCGAAATTTGTCTGTCTGTTCCTCATACCTATGCAGTTTAACTGATTTGGAGTGTGTATAGATACTAGAGTCCAGCCGTCCTAGCATAAGCTAACGAGATATCTCGTGGATATCTCACTCTCGAGCGTAGTGATATTGTGAAGAAGACATTATACGTGGGAGAGCCATGCTTCGACACGAATGGGCCGGCTCGACCGGAGAAATACCACGTTCTCACAGAAAACCGGCGTGTTTCGCCGAGTGAGTGAGTTTACCGGAGGCCCAATCCCCTATCCTATCCCCTTCCCTACCCTCCCCTATTCCCTTCCCTTCCCATCCCTACTCTTCCCTATTACGCTATTCCCTCTTAAAAGGCCGGCAACGCACTTGCAGCTCTTTTGATGCTGCGAGTGTCCATGGGCGACGGAAGTTGCTTTCCATCAGGTGACCCGTTTGCTCGTTTGCCCCCTTATTTCATAAAAAAAGAAACATGGAAGAGTTTTATAACTTAAAATGCACGCGAAAATTGCAGTTCCAACGAAGTGATAATAATTATATCGTTTAATTGTATGGAAATAATTATTCGCTAAAATACTACTAAAATACTAATTCCAAAATTAATTAACATTAATCCATGAATTGTTCTGGCCAGTTATATATAATTTAGAGAATGTTAGATTTAACAAAATATGATGTGATTATGGTAAACAAAATTATGAAATGTGATCTCTGAAATTACACTGTACGGTAGATTGTAAACGTATAAGAGAGCTGACGTCAGCCTGACACAAAAAAAAATACCGCTGTAAGGCTGTTGCATAGCATTTTTTATCAACTTATGCGATTATAATTTGAATACGTTGGTCGCACGCACACAAACACCGTGTCGAAGTTTGAAAGGACGAGAGGACGCCGCCGAACGCCGCACCGACCGCTAGGGTTAGGTTTGTTTTCGTTACGGAATCTCTTGAGTCGGTCGCCGCGCTTAAAACCCGCGATAAAGCGTTGCAATAGCTTTAAAAATTGAAGTCTTCAATGCAGACTAAAATGTCATTTTAGAACTCCAGCTGTAAATTGCTCTCCTAGAAAAAATATCCATTTCAAATAATATCACCGTCGATCTGAGTATATTAAAAGTTTATCCTTTGTCAACTCCGTAGAAGTGGAAATCGCTAATAACTTACGTTTGATAAACTCAGGACTCCACTTTCTATAAGTAAGGAAATGAAGTTTTACTCGCTTGGGAGTCGTTTAGACTCCTCTGTAATTGGACTTAACTTGGCATTGTTTGACGTCAGGTCCTTGTCTTGAAAGCAGATTGGGTTGCTTTTAGTTTGTACGAAAAAATACGGCCATTTCTATGTGTTCTCAAATCCCCTTACTAATAAATGGAATTGACGATTTAGTTGCACAAATTAGTGTTAGAAAATTAGATTTATTATAATATTTATGAGTGTTAGTACGCCACCGTGGTACAGGTACTTATGAGAGTGATGCTCTTGACTTAAAATTTCGATTCCAAAATTGTTGTTCCCAAGCGGACTGACCACCTGATAAGAAAGATGGGCGCGCAAAACAGTCAAGCGTCTGATCTCGTTAGTCATGTCGGTCTCACTGGGCTATGACAGACAAGAAATAGATAATGCTAATCTGCATAACTGCGCAAACACTTAGGCACTATAAAACCACTCCTGTTTTAGTGAAACCGGAAACCGTCACCGAAACCTGAAATGTGGCCAACATGAAGCAGGGGTGGACCGCTAGTTAATCAATAATCATTAACTTCAATTAATACTCGATAAGCCGAACGTTTGATTAAAGCGTTGTTCAATTTAATAAAAGATTAAGCGTAGATTTATCGTCGAAAATGGAATTGGTTTCAATTAATTCATACACCATCATCAGAGGCCGGACGCAAAATGCAATGGATTTTGTTGTGTTTGCTACCCGTTGTGTGTGGAAGTGAGTATTTTATCGGAACAATTGAGAACGTAAGTGGCTGAAATGGATAACTAGCAGTTTATAACATAAAGGGACAATTACCCATCACATATATATCTTCTTATATATAAAATTCTCGTCTCACAATGTTAGTCCACGAACTCCTCCGAACTGGCTTTACTGATTTTTACCAAATTTTATATGCATATTCAGTAGGTCTGAGAATCGACTACTGGGTACTTTATATATTGATAAGTGCATTTGTTGAATAAATAATAATAGTAAATTATTACAGCCTGAGACTGACGGCGACCATTGTTTGTGCGACAGGATAGCGATCGACGTTGCCATGGCGACATACTTATTTAGTCACTTCAATAAAATAATATGGGCGAAATACTTTATATTATGGCAAAGCAACGTTTTCCGGGACAGCTAGTAATATATAAAAATGGATTTCTAATTGTGTTAGTAACACTATAACTCGATAACGGCTGAACCGATTCTGCTAATTTTAGTCTAATAATACTTAATACTAATAATACTTGTACTAGTTTAATTATATTAAAAAATCCAAAGATTGTCTTGTGACTCGTAATAGTGTCACTGTGTGTATTCATTATATTAAGGCCGTGTTCACACCAAACCGACTGTGAGTCGCCGAATATGAGCGAACGTTACGCAGGTTATTGTATTTCCATATATATTCACTTTTTCGTTCACACCTAACCGACAATACGCTATTACGCTAGGCGTAGCTGGTGCGGACATTCGATACCTTATATTTTCACGTTCACACTTGGGCTCACAGTGAGCCTGCTCACATTCGGCAGCTCACAGTCGGTTTGGTGTGAACACGGCCTATAACTGACGGTTTTTCTCATTATTTTTTCAGTCGACATAGATTATTACGACGACACATTGCTGCGGGCCAGAGACGATGATGATAGTGTATGTGTTAAATGGAAACGGGACGACTGTGCCCAGAGATGCCGGCCGGACTACTCCGCTTGCATCGGCAACGTATGCTACTGCCTCTCATTGACTAACGGAGAAGGTAATCAATAAGGTGAAATGTACTATGAGAGAAGTTAATTCATAGCCAGATGGCGCTAAATTATAGCATTTGGTCGGGTCAGTTCCATGTTAATTGTGATTTGACATAACGCGACAAAATTACTGAGGTCCGCAATCTGCCTATGAACAACCTCTTTGATAGTACTTGAAAAAGTTGATTCATATGCAGATGGTGGACCTACGTAACTTGGTCGAGATATATTAAGCCCAGCCGACAGATCATGACTAGATATGAAACCCTACTAGAGCGACACGACGAGGCGCGACACTCCACTTCCACATAACTGACGTTTTACAAACGTGAATTTGACGTTTCACAAACGTCAGTTCTATGGAAATTAAGTGTCGCGCCGTATCGCGTCGCTCTAGCGCGGTCTTACCTTACCTTAACATTGAATTGACATAACTCAACCAAATTACGTAGGTTCGCCATTTTATAAATACTACACTATCAGTAAAAATTAAATCTGTTGATAAAGTTAAGCAAATAAAGTAAAGTATCTAAAATATGCTTTACGCGTGAACTAACAACGCAACAAGACATCGAACGAAACGCGCCGTTGTTGGCCGTTGACACGTTGACACTAAATTATTTTCTTTGCCAAATATATTTAGAATTGTAAAGAATGCGTATGCTCTACTACTTAATAAAGTATATTATACTTTTTTGGGGAAAAGACAGGAATATACTGCGTCACCACATCGCCCATTTCTGCCCGAACATAGACGAGGCTAAGCAGTGTATCTTCAAATGCATGAAGACCGGCCAGCCGGCGTTCTGCGGCAAGGACAATGTGTGCTACTGCGGCCATCGCTACACCCCGATGGATGACAACAGCAAAAACAACACAAAGGCGGCGTACAGTCAGTTCAAGGAACTGTATCAGAAATACTTCGGACCCAACTATGCCGATGATTATGAAATTATCTAATTGGAACGGATGATGCTACAGTAACAGAAATAAAGAAATAAAATAATTTGTTTTTTTTATGCTGTCTGTAATTTGAGTATGTTTATTTGCGTTTTCGCTAAATTATGTTTATAATATAATATTCTGTGAAGATGATAAAATAGAGTAAGTGTAAATCTGAAATTTCACGGAAACCGTATATTTTTCATAAATTAATAACTCATGTCTCACGTAGTCTACTATATATTCGTGTCAATTAACATAAAAATTGCTTTAGTAGTCTGTGAGATATTAGCCCTTTCAAATAATTTTCCCCGTTTTTTTACATTTTTAACCGACTTCAAAAAAAGGAGGTTATCAATTCGACGCGTATGTATGTAATATTTCCAAACTGCCCAGTTTTTGTATATGTTAATCTATGACAGCTTCTGAACAAATGATGAGTAGCTCCTGAGATTAGTGCGTTCAAACGAACAAACTCTTCAACTTTATAATATTACTGGAAGTTTCGCGCTGCTTCGCCCGCGTAAATTAGATATTTCACAGACAAATTAGTCCTCAATAAATAGCCTATGATCCTTCACGTTCCTATTTTTTATCTGTGCCAAATAACAGAAAAATTACTCCAGTAGTTCGTAAAATAAGCCCTTTCAAATAATTTTCCCAATTTTTTCCACATTTTCCTCTATTAGTCTTAGCATAATAAAATATAGCCTATAGCCTTTCTTGATAAATGGGCTATCTAACACTGTAAGAATTTTTCGAATCGGACCAGTAAGTACTGACTCATACTAAGATTAGCGCGTTTAAATAATGCTTCTACTTCTTCTTTTTACGTTGTTTAACATCTTTATCGTGCAAATATGAGTCCTAAAATGAATTAAGCATTCTTAAGTCATCCGAATATGGTACCGAACTTGGAATAGTACCATAATTAATGCCTCTATACAGATTGAGACTCTATTTCCTCAAGAGCAGAAGCTGCTAAAATTAAAAAAAATTAACATTAAAAATCGCGGTGGCTCTACATCTTAAATCCATCCTTGGGCCATAAGGACCAATCCTACCAAAGGAAATCTTTGGTTCAGCAATAGCCGTATAATTTACCGTACACACGCAACTATTAGAAAGATTAGTGAAAATTTGGATGAATGAATTTGCGCCATAATATTATTTATTAAATTTTTGTATTTAAAACTAAGAGTTAGCCTAAGATATGAAATATGTGCGTTTACGTTAACTGTAAGTCATAATATTATCAAACTTATGAAATTTACTAGAAACTGATTAAAAATCTTATAAAAGTTATTAAAACAGAAAACGTTGATTGGTAGTTGAATATTAAATTGAATTTAGGTTTAGCATTATTTCTTTCAGATAAACAGATGATGGATTCGATATGGATTTTCATGTATTTTTTAACCATCGTACATGGATGTAAGATTTTACTATTTCATTTTATTAGAAACAACTACGATAATTATTTTTTTGCAGATTTATAATTATTTATTGGTATAACAATAATTAAACAACAAAAATAATTGTCGTTTACTCAAATTGTTTTTTTAGACAACATTTATTATTATTATGAAGGCAAGAAGGGTTACCGTGGAAGGCCTTGGCCTGTCAATGATACATGCACTTCGAGTAGAAGGAGGGAATGCAGGAATTGGTGCTTGACACCATACTACACTTGCGAGGGAAGAAGGTGTTACTGTATTGACACGTGGTATCGCTATGTTTATAAGGATAGAAGAGGTAAAATTTATAAACTCTATATTATTTATATTTCTTTTAATACGTCACTATCTATTAATACTCTTTCTTAGGCCCACGAAGCGAGAGCTACGCAGTGCGTCACCACATCGCCCATTTCTGCCCGAACATAGACGAGGCTAAGCAGTGTATCTTCAAATGCATGAAGACCGGCCAGCCGGCGTTCTGCGGCAAGGACAATGTGTGCTACTGCGGCCATCGCTACACCCCGATGGATGACAACAGCAAAAACAACACAAAGGCGGCGTACAGTCAGTTCAAGGAACTGTATCAGAAATACTTCGGACCCAACTATGCCGATGATTATGAAATTATCTAATTGGAACGGATGATGCTACAGTAACAGAAATAAAGAAATAAAATAATTTGTTTTTTTTATGTTGTCTGTAATTTGAGTATGTTTATTTGCGTTTTCGCTAAATTATGTTTATAATATAATATTCTGTGAAGATGATAAAATAGAGTAAGTGTAAATCTGAAATTTCACGGAAACCGTATATTTTTCATAAATTAATAACTCATGTCTCACGTAGTCTACTATATATTCGTGTCAATTAACATAAAAATTGCTTCAGTAGTCTGTGAGATATTAGCCCTTTCAAATAATTTTCCCCGTTTTTTTACATTTTTAACCGACTTCAAAAAAAGGAGGTTATCAATTCGACGCGTATGTATGTAATATTTCCAAACTGCCCAGTTTTTGTATATGTTAATCTATGACAGCTTCTGAACAAATGATGAGTAGCTCCTGAGATTAGTGCGTTCAAACGAACAAACTCTTCAACTTTATAATATTACTGGAAGTTTCGCGCTGCTTCGCCCGCGTAAATTAGATATTTCACAGACAAATTAGTCCTCAATAAATAGCCTATGATCCTTCACGTTCCTATTTTTTATCTGTGCCAAATAACAGAAAAATTACTCCAGTAGTTCGTAAAATAAGCCCTTTCAAATAATTTTCCCCATTTTTTCCACATTTTCCTCTATTAGTCTTAGCATAATAAAATATAGCCTATAGCCTTTCTTGATAAATGGGCTATCTAACACTGTAAGAATTTTTCGAATCGGACCAGTAAGTACTGACTCATACTAAGATTAGCGCGTTTAAATAATGCTTCTACTTCTTCTTCTTTTTACGTTGTTTAACATCTTTATCGTGCAAATATGAGTCCTAAAATGAATTAAGCATTCTTAAGTCATCCGAATATGGTACCGAACTTGGAATAGTACCATAATTAATGCCTCTATACAGATTGAGACTCTATTTCCTCAAGAGCAGAAGCTGCTAAAATTAAAAAAAAATAACATTAAAAATCGCGGTGGCTCTACATCTTAAATCCATCCTTGGGCCATAAGGACCAATCCTACCAAAGGAAATCTTTGGTTCAGCAATAGCCGTATAATTTACCGTACACACGCAACTATTAGAAAGATTAGTGAAAATTTGGATGAATGAATTTGCGCCATAATATTATTTATTAAATTTTTGTATTTAAAACTAAGAGTTAGCCTAAGATATGAAATATGTGCGTTTACGTTAACTGTAAGTCATAATATTATCAAACTTATGAAATTTACTAGAAACTGATTAAAAATCTTATAAAAGTTATTAAAACAGAAAACGTTGATTGGTAGTTGAATATTAAATTGAATTTAGGTTTAGCATTATTTCTTTCAGATAAACAGATGATGGATTCGATATGGATTTTCATGTATTTTTTAACCATCGTACATGGATGTAAGATTTTACTATTTCATTTTATTAGAAACAACTACGATAATTATTTTTTTGCAGATTTATAATTATTTATTGGTATAACAATAATTAAACAACAAAAATAATTGTCGTTTACTCAAATTGTTTTTTTAGACAATATTCATTATTATTATGAAGGCAAGAAGGGTTACCGTGGAAGGCCTTGGCCTGTCAATGATACATGCACTTCTAGTAGAAGGAGGGAATGCAGGAATTGGTGCTTGACATCATACTACACTTGCGAGGGAAGAAGGTGTTACTGTATTGACACGTGGTATCGCTATGTTTATAAGGATAGAAGAGGTAAAATTTATAAACTCTATATTATTTATATTTCTTTTAATACGTCACTATCTATTAATACTCTTTCTTAGGCCCACGAAGCGAGAGCAACGCAGTGCGTCACCACATCGCCCATTTCTGCCCGAACATAGACGAGGCTAAGCAGTGTATCTTCAAATGCATGAAGACCGGCCAGCCGGCGTTCTGCGGCAAGGACAATGTGTGCTACTGCGGCCATCGCTACACCCCGATGGATGACAACAGCAAAAACAACACAAAGGCAGCGTACAGTCAGTTCAAGGAACTGTATCAGAAATACTTCGGACCCAACTATGCCGATAATTATGAAGTTACCTAATTGGAACGGATGATGCTACAGTAACAGAAATAAAGAAATAAAGAAATAAAATAATATGTTTTTAGTTTTTTTATGCTTTCTGTAATTTGAGTATGTTTATTTGCGTTTTAGCTAAATATTGTTTATTATATATTCTGTGAAGATGATAAAATAGAGCTCAGACCAATAAAAAAAGATAGACAGAGCTATCCATGCTACGCGGTGAGGCAGGCAATAGGAAGCCGATACGGCCATAGGAAGCCGGCCGCCCGCCATTCCGGTTTCAACGAGTGACGGCGCATGTCGTTTTCATCTGTGTCAAGAAATATCAAAATATGCCGTCCTGCATCGTTAAATGGTGCAAAAACAATTCTTGTGCTCAAAAGAAACCTTGTGGGATTACGTTTCACAAGTAATTAGTTGAATATTTATGTATTACCACCGAAATAACGAATTTAATTCATCAGTTTTAAAAAATTGTCTCGGGAGTCTCGGAACACAGAACCTCAACCAGTGCTGCATGCTGGTCGCAAGATATTTTTTCCCATAATAGGGGAAAAATATTATTATGTGCTGTATTATCCTGACAAATGTTTATTTTTAACCTAAAATTCGTTATTCATTTAAAATCTATTAATATAAATAAAATTGGAGTGTCTGTTTGTAGTATTGAAAGATTTTTTTACTATTTGCATATTAATCTGTATACGATACATACTGCATACACCGAATAACATTCTTTACAATTTTTGTCTGTATGTATGTCTGTCTGTCTGTCTGTTCTTAGTTGAAACACATAATTTATTAGATATAGATATTTAAGTATTTACTTTTTTCAGCAATTACTAATGAATGATGATTAACAATCTAGTTTGATAGCAACTTTTGTAGTCATTACTTAGTAGTTTAATAAGACTGCAACAGGATGGGAGTTTGACAATCTGAAACCCTGAGTTGGCAACATTATTTTTTTGCACACAAGCGCACGCCTAGCGTATTTATGCTAGGCGTGACGCACACATTGATCGACAGCGACTTCACGCCATTATCTGTAAATACTCCGTCTTTCTTTTTTTATTGGTCTGAGAAATAGAGTATGATATCATACAGTTTCTAAAAAAAATGATTTTATCGGCAGGCTAGTGCGACTTGGTAGTAATTAAAACGATACAAAGGTTAATATGCTAAAAACGTTTCCATGAAATTATCAAGACAATACAAAAGAGAAATCTAGCAAACTGGCTTAGATTAGTGAAAATTTGGATAAATGAATTTGCGCCATAGTATCGCTGGCACCGGGCAACAAAGCGGTAAACGCCGGTTACACCCTTTTTAATGTTATTTGATTTTTGGCTTCTCTGAGTACTAGTCTATCACCCCTATGTATTTCATATTTTTAAAATAACATTTTGGTTGTAATAAATGATAACAGCTTTATGGAATGGAAAATTCTCTTACGTCTGAAACTGTATTCTTGCATTACTCTATGAAACATAACTAAAAAAACCGGTGAAGATACGTTACAGCTTAGTTTTCCGCGGTAAGATTCCCCAGAAGAAGGGAGTAATCGGCTGGTACGCTCGAAATCTAAGGCGAATTAACAAAAAATTAAAACCGACTTCCAAGGTAAAAACAATAATAACATCCTTATAATATGAACTTAAAAGTATTAAATAATTATTCCTATCTAATAGTGCCTTTTTCCGAATTCGGCTAAAACTCAACTATTTCTGTACTTAATCTTCATCATTTTGAAGTCGGTACCAGATGAATATTCAGTTCTCTGACAGAATATTTGAATCTTTTGGAACTGGCACCGACTTCAAAATTATGAAGATTAAGTACAGAAATAGTTGAGTTTTAGCCGAATTCGGAAAAAGGCACTATTAGATAGGAATAATTATTTAATACTTTTAAGTTCATAATATTATAAGGATGTTATTATTGTTTTTACCTTGGAAGTCGGTTTTAATTTTTTGTTAAAAATAATAATTTCACTCTTTTTAGTTACCTAGTAAGCAAACGCGTACTATACGTAGAATAATACACCTGTATATTATTCTACGTATCTTATTACAGTCACACTTACAAAATATTATAATATCAGCTGCGGCCTGCAGATACTTTTAAACAATACATAAAAAAAATCGAAGTGAACACGTGTGACGTGCTGAGTAGCCGGTCACCGGACTAGTTTAAATAGGCTGGCACTCGCTCGACTTGTCGCACTTGATACGCAACGCACATAGTACCTTCGTGAGTAATTTGTATACTGTGCATAGTACCCGAGCCGCGCCGGGCGCCCGCGCCGCCGCGCCGCACGCTTGACAGCCCTGGCAGATATGCGATGCGATGCGTTATTGTACTATGAACGCTAAACGCAATGCAAAAGGTCGAAATTAGGTTGTTTTCCAGAATATCTTGGCGAAGTGAAACAGAATGTTACATTATCGAAGCAACTTTAACTTCTCAGAAGTAATGTCAAATGTGTGCCTTATGCTCTGGAGATAAGGTTGAATTTGGTGACATTGGTGATCCTGACGTGGTAATGATGATGATGATGATGATGATGATGATGATGAATGTAATTTGCTTTCAGTTCTTAAAACAGCGCCTAAACTCCCAAACTTGTATCTATAAGGAATCCGGAGTTCTCTTAGTATCTTCGGAACCATAGTATACCTCCGTGCAAAATCTTGTGTTTTGGTAACATATGCTTAGGATGCTTCTTATAAAACCAAAATCACCATATGTTTCCATATAAATTTCGAGGAGTTCCCTCGATTACTCGTGAATCCCATCATCAAGTCACCACTTTTGTGAACATGGTACTAAATTGGAGTGAAACCTAATACAACAAAATAAAAATTTCGAAAATCGGTTCACAAACGGCGGAGTAATCGTTGAACATACAAAAAAAAAATCGGTTGTCTGTAAAGTCGGTTTACTGATGATAGTTGAACGTGACAACGTATGACGTTGTCACGTTCAACTATCCTTAACCCCTTAACCCTCGCTTCCGAATCTCTATAAATAGAAACAAACTTTTTCGACTGTACCTTAAAGTTATTTCGATGTATTTCTTTCAAATCGACCTATGCAAAGAACAAAGTTCTATTTGAATATATCACCAAAGTACTTTTATTGTATTTTTTACTGCTATCGGACCTCTACATTTTATAAAAAAAAAAATAATTAAAAAATGTTACGTAAAAACAATAGTAGTAATTACTACAAGTGTCACCTCACTACCAACTTCGAGTAGCAAGATATCGACAATTGCGACACTCACGTCAGCGTCTTGTTGGCCCAGCGGGACAAGCTAGAAATCACAGCGCCAAATTTCAGGTTCGCGTCCACGCGGCGGCATATCTTTCATTTCGCTTTCTTTAAAATATAAGCACCGCACACTCAAGTAGGACTTAGGAGAGAGACGGATGTCGAACGCTGCCGAACGCAAAGGCCGATTGTGCTTCCTTGTCGCTCGTTCCGCGCTCTCGCTTGCACTTCAAGCCTTATATGGAACGTCTCAGAGCGAGGTAACGACGCATGAACTGTCATGTTTTTCGGGCGCGCACCCCATATCGAATTATAAGACGTTATCACGTCAAAAAAAATCCACACCCGAACATATAACCTCCTCGTTCTTTGGAAGCCGGTTAAAAATACGTCGTATTAATGTTCTTACAGTCGTAAATTTCAAGCGGTTTGGTGTTTTTATAAAGTCAATAATGCAAATGAAACAATATCGCATACAAATAATAATATAATGTATATATTATTATTTGTATGTTGTATAGAATTGAAAAAATAAATAATATATACATTTTTTCAATTATTTTAATAAATTTTTACACTATTACAATTGTTTTGATATGCTTAAAAATGTGAAAAAATTAACTTTCATATGACACTTCAAACGCTTGTTTTGGACCACTGTACATTGTACAAATTGTCTCTCCTGAACAAAACAACTTTTGATATTACGCCTTTATTGCCCGGGGCCAGCGGTATTATTTATTAATGTTTTGTATATTTTAAAACTAAGAGCTAATCTAAGATATGACTTACAGCGAACAAACGTGCGTTAACGTTTACGTTAACTGTAAGTTATAAAATATGTAACTAATGAAATTATAATAATTAACTATAAACTGATTAATAATGTCATAAAAGTTATTAAAACATAAAACGTTGATTGATAGTTGAATATTAAATTGAGTTTAGGTTTAACATTATTTCTTTTAGATAAACGAAGGATGAATTGGATATGGATTTTTATGTCTTTTATAACTATTGTATATGGATGTAAGATTTTACTATTCGATTTTATATTATATAAATAACTACAATAATTATTTTTTTGCAGTATTTATAATAATTTCTCGGCAGAACAACGACTAAACAACAGAAATAATTGTCGTTAACCCGAATTGATTTTTCAGACAATATTTATTATTATTATGAAGGCAAGAAGGGTTACCGTGGAAGGCCTTGGCCTGTCAATGATACATGCACTTCGAGTAGAAGGAGGGAATGCAGGAATTGGTGCTTGACACCATACTACACTTGCGAGGGAATGAGGTGTTATTGCATTGACACGTGGTATCGCTATGTTTATAACGATAAAAGAGGTAAAATTTATAAACTCTACATTATTTATATTTTTTTTAATACGTCACTATTTATTAATACTCTTTTTTAGGCACACGAAGCGAGAACAACGCACTACGTCACCACATCGCCCATTTCTGCCCGAACATAGACGAGGCTAAGCAGTGTATCTTCAAATGCATGAAGACCGGCCAGCCGGCGTTCTGCGGCAAGGACAATGTGTGCTACTGCGGCCATCGCTACACCCCGATGGATGACAACAGCAAAAATAACACAAAGGCGGGGTACAATCAGTTCAAGGAACTGTATCAAAAGTACTTCGGACCCAACTATGCCGATGGTTATGAAGTTATATAATTTAAAGAGTTGGTCTGTCACAATTACACAAATAAAATTTTATTTGCATGTAAAATATATTTTTTTTGACTAGCGCATTTAAAACACCTTGTCCCTTAATACATTTTGTTTATTGGCACGCAGCCTAGTTGCAGAATTTATACATAATCATTAGAGAGTACATCGCACGGCTTACACTCTTTCCTACAATCCATATCCGTATTTAATATTATAAATGCGAAAGTGTATCTGTCTGCCTGTCTGTCTGTCTGTTACCTCTTCACGCCCAAACCGCTGAACCGGTTTTGCTGAAATTTGGTATGGAGATACTCTGGGTCCCGAGAAAGGACATAGGATACTTTTTATCCCGGAAATAAACGAATAAACGAATTTGGCGCTTTTTTTAAAATACTTTTTTTTCAAATATTCGAGTCTTTTGTAGACCTGGATATTTCCGGGTATAAGCCTGGAATTATAATTCAAGCTAACCCACGAAAATTTAATATTATGTCTCGTACAAATATAACAAAAATTGTCGACCTCTAGGTTAGAGCCTTGCGGTACACCTAATGTATTTTTTTTTCAAATATTCGAATTCCTAACTTCAATTTGTATTCTATCTGAAAGATAAGATTTTAACCACAACAGTCGGTAGTAATATAAACTCTATCTTATATTTGAAATTAACTCGGAACAGTTTTAGTGTTTTGAAAATTAATAAATCATTTGTTTTCTGATTGTTCGTTGAATATTAAATTGGCTTCAGGTTTTATATTATTACTTACTTTCCTGATAAGTTCAGAATGTTACTAATTTTTTTGTGTTTTTTAACCTTCGTTAATGGATGTAAGATTTTATAAATTTATTTCATATTATATTTGAAGAACATGTTGAATGTTGATATACTTAAAGTTACAGCAGCAGAAGTGTAGCTTAGTTAAACTCTAAAAAATATTTTTTAGTTTTTAAATATTTTGTAGTAAATTTACTATTTATTTATAAATTTTTTAGTGTTTTACTCTATTTTTTAGTGTTTTAATATTTAATAGTAAATTTACTAAAAAAAATTTATACACTAAAATTTTTTTTTATGTTTAAATATTTTGAAGTAAATTTTTGTACAGGAACCTAGGTAATTACTATTTTAATCTGAAAAATAACTCAAACATGTTAAATATTTTCGTATGACAAAATGATTTTGGTATTACGTATGTATGAGAATTTCTAAGGTTACCCTGGCCTTTTAATAGTAAATTTTGTTGATCTCTCGGCTCGTCTCGGCTCGAAATATTCGTGGAAGTCCAAGGAAGACAAGTATGTTAGGAGAAAAGTAATACGAAGTTCTCCGGGTCATCTAGTTTATAACAATCAATACTTTTTGAGTTGTGTGACTATAAAATTAAAAACGTTTGTGTTAATCTACGAACAATAAAAACTAAGGAAACGTAATTCCCATACTTCAATCGTTTTGAATTTGGTTCTCAAGGTTCTTTTCGCACACTAAATAATTATGGCAATAGCTACGAAACACTACATTAAAATTAACAAAATTAAGCTTCTATAATTACACAAAATTCTTGCATGTATTCGGGTCATATTTTGTAGAATAGGATCAATTTTTTGACACAGTTACTCTTCCTTAGTTTTTATTATTCGTAGGCGTTAATGCAATATTTTTCAGATATAAATAATGACGAAAACGCTGCACTGCGATACTACAACGATGACAGGCCATGGGCTATCCACGATTCGTGTATTAGGCGGAGATCGCGCGAATGTAGAATATGGTGTGAAGGCGAGGGCAATAAACAATATTTCTTGTGCAAGGAAGGCTATTGTTACTGCATCGAAGATTTTATACTTTTAAATTAAAGAATGTAATGTAATGAATAAAAAATGAACTAAGAATGTAACTTACGATGAGATAAAAACAAAAATTTTGGTATTGAGTCAATAATCATATTTTATCGTATTATGTTAATATTCTCAGTCAATAAAAACAGGAAAAAGGAACTACGCCAATAATTTCGGTCCCAACGGTAGTTGCAAGCTGATGATTATGAAGTTATCTAATACTGACCATGCGACGTTACATTTATATTATCCAAATAAATTTTGAACTTTATCGTTTTTAAATGTTTTTTTTAAATATATCTCAATTTTTGTACCCAGTTTGAAGTGATTGTTTGTTAAGCTATTTAAGTCAGTTTGCTTGTTTGTATAGATAAAGGTGAGACCACATTGCACGACACTACGGCAGCGACGGGAGGCTACATTTCATATCAATAGATCTGACGTTTTAGAAACGTGAATCTGATGTGACGATGATGAATTCAAATTCAAAATTTTTATTAAGAATACACCCGTTCAAGCATACAAGCATACATCTTGTATATTATTATATACATGAGGTATTAAAGCTAGGTAGCGTACATCATGTCGTCTAATTCCATGCTAAGTAAAACTTGTGTTATGGCAATCAGATAACGGATGCAAGCCGAACAATTTTATCCTAATCTAATATATAAAATTCTCGTGTCACGGTGTGCGTAATTGAACTCCTCTGAAACGGCTCGACCGATTTTCGTGAATCTTAGCGAGCATATCGGCCAGGGTTGAGAATCGGACAACATCTACTTTTTATATTGATAAGTGCATTTGTTGAATAAATAATAGTAAATTATTACAACCTGAGACTGACGGCGACCATTGTTTGTGCGACGGGATAGCGATCGACGTTGCCATGGTGACATGCTTATTTAGTCACTTCAATAAAATAATATGGTTTGCCATATAAAATATATTTTATATGGCAAAACAACGTTTGCGGGAACAGCTAGTATATTATATTATTTACACATTCACACACATAATCACACTACACTTTATCACGTAAAGTCTCTTTCGGCGACGTGCTGCGCGCTTCGTTCGGGAGCCTCCCCCGGAACCTCCGGTAAACTACACCGGCGGGCCAGAACTCTTCCACCTCGAAGATGGATAAAACTTGAGTCGGCACTCAGGAACTCACTCACTCATCACAAAGGAACTGAAATTCACTTTGTGGCGAGAGTGCAGACGCTCCACCCTTAAGGTGTAGGTGGTCTTCTCGCGGATGTAGTTTTCGACGCCTTCGACCGTCATGGACCAGTGCAGACGCGACACGTAGAGCGGCGTCGCAGGCACCTCGCTGCGCAGGCGCAACTCGGACACATAAGGTGCGGTGCAGCGGTGATTGCGGCTGGTGGGCTTCCTCTTCTTCCTCCTCTCGACCAGAACGAAGCCCTCCTCATCGCACCTCCTGCTCTCATCACCTCCTGTTCAGCTTCCGTCTCTCTTCCGGGACGTCATCTGCGCGGTCTTGCCCAGCGCTTCGTACAGCATCAGCGTGCCCTTGCAAATCTCCTCGCTGGTGTAGGTTGACCTGCAGAGCTGCACGATGCTACTTCGTCCATGGTGTTGACGACGTGTTGTACGAACGCCAGCAGCTCGTTGGATACGAGCGCCATGGTGTCGGTGCAGCGGCTGTGAGCCGCGCGACTCACGGAATATTAATTAATTTTATTAATATTTGGAATGAATATATTATTGTTAAATTGTATTCTTTTGAGCGAATTGAATTTTAAAATTACATTTTTATAGCTATTAACAAATTCTAGATTTCTTATTTTATATTGGGTACTGCATAGATATAGAATATACTGTCATACGTTTATGGGGTACTGGGTAATTTCCTTTTTCTAGGGCTGTACTACTGTAGAAAAAAAAAAAACAGGATTCTGTGTGGAATAATTGATTTATACTAATTATATTATTATAAATGCAAAAGTATCTCTGTCTGTCTGTCTGTCTGTCTGTCTCGCTTTTACGCCAAAACTACTGAACCTATTGTAATAAAATTTTGTACACAGATAGTCTAAGGCCTGAGAAAGGACATAGGCTACTTTTTAACTGAAAAAAGGGGTTGTAAGGGGGTGAAAATGCGTAAATTTGTTCAAATTAAGTTAGTTTCAAAAATTTATAATAGATGGCGCCGTGCGTCTCCTACATCGCGCTAACGCTTACTCTAACGTCTTTCTATAAGAGGTGGTATCATCATGCTTTTTAATTTCGATTTTTTCGATTGTTATTTCTTTTGTACGTTATTAAATAACTCAGTACTTTATATATTCATTATGCAGTGACGTAACCTTAAGCCTATGACCTATTACACGATTTTACCCATAAACTATTTATCATAATAAATAGTTAATGGGTAAAATCGTGTAATTGGGGGGCTAAATGAGCTTTAAAAGAAGACTGGTCACGGACCATACAAAATTTACCCACGGCCGACACGAAAAAAATCTATCTTGGATATATCTTGGATACCCATAATATAACGAAAAAATGTGATATGTCTCTTTCGTATCGGTCCTGGGTAACAAATGACCCGTCGCCTTTGGCATAAAATATAAAGTTTAATTTTAAAAAATGAAATATTATGTGCACACTGCACAGCTGTTTTTGAATGTTTTGATTTAAGGGGTACCAGGGTTTTTTTTATATAAGCTTTTGACACCAATTTTGTTGACATCGCGCGCTATAAACGCACGTCCACGCAGACGAAGTCGCGGGCAACAGCTAGTAATATAATAAAGTAAACATTCGACACGCATGCCGTGGGCGCCGGCAGGGGGGTGCCAGGTGGTGCATCCCTTGGGAATCTCAGGATCAACAGGAACTTGGAACATTTTGTAACCATTACCATGCCGTACAAAGATAGTTCGTAATATTTCGGCACTAAATGTATTCTGTTGACCTAAATAGACAGTCACTGTAATTGACCGTAAAAAGTAAAAAGAAAAGAAAGAAAACTAAAATCTGCACCCCTTGGAAATTATTTCTGCCGGCGCCCATGTTCGACTCTTGTCATCTAAATTCAATAGATAGCGATAAAGAAAACGTGTTTGCTAGGGGCTCTAGATAAGCGCATAATGCTATGTATTTTCTTGTGCAAAATATTGTTATCATTTTAATTATTTATAGCAGTTTTATTACAAAAAATAATTTACATTTAGGATTGTTTGATTATAATTGGCTTCTGGTTTTATATTATTACTTACTCCCCAGCTGTAACTTGTAAGCGATAAGAATGTTATGGATTTTTATGTGTTTTGTAACCATCGTTTATGGATGTAAGATATTTTGTTTGTTTCTTTTTATTATAGGATCATAGTGATCTTTTTAAACTAGACTATAAATCTACATCTACGTGAAGAGGTAAAAGATAGACAGAACTGCACTTTCGTATGCATAATATTAGTTGATTAAAGATGTTTACGTTAATCTATACTATTCCATATCCATACTAATATTATAAATGCGAAAGTGTGTCAGTCTGTCCGTCTGTGTCCGTCTGTCTGTCTGTTATCTCTTCACGCCCAAACCGCTGAACCGATTTTGCTGAAATTTGGTATGGAGATACTTAGAGTCCCGGGAAGGGACATAGGCTACTTTCTATCCCGGAGAAATGTACGGTTCCTGCGCGACAAACGAGTTTTGGCGCAACGGAGTTGCGGGCGTTATCTAGTATTATTATAAGCGCGAAAGTGTGTCTGTCTGTCTGTTAACTCTTAACGCCCAAACCACTGAACTGATTTAGCTGGAATTTGGTATTGACTATTGAGATGTGACCGTCCTTTCCCGGGATTTTAAGTAAGCCCGGGAAAGGACAAAGGTCACATATCTAAAATTAATTTTTACTTTATCTCGAAAAAATTAACGGTTCCCGCGCGATAAACAAAATTTGTCGCAATGGAGTTGCGGGCGTCACTTAATAAATCTTATATATAAAATTCTCGTGTCACAATGTTAGTCCACGAACTCCTCCGAAACGGCTTTACTGATTTTTACCAAATTTCATATGCATATTCAATAGGTCTGAGAATCGGCTACTGGGTACTTTAATATATTGTTATAGATGAATTTGTTGAATAAATAATAGTAAGGCTTACAAGTTGTTAAATGTGTGTTTTGTATTGACGCTCCCGCTTCGCAGTCGCGTGGTCGCGTAGATTTGTTCAAACCTTCAATAATTACAACCTGAGACTGACGGCGACCTAGCGGTGACCATTGTTTGTGAGACGACATAGCGATCGACGTTGCCATAGCGACATATTTACGTCACTTCAATAAAATAATATGGGCGAAATACTTAAGAGTCCGTATACGAAATTTTGCCGATTTCGCTCATTTAACAGACGTGATTTAACAGTTAAAATACAGTATTTCTATAAGTTTTAATCCACAATATGTAAGATCATTTCAATTATAATATAGTGTTGGAGCTAGATTTTTTATTTTTTTTAAGTATCTTT
The DNA here is from genome assembly GCA_905333045.1 of Lysandra bellargus. Lineage (NCBI taxonomy): Eukaryota > Metazoa > Arthropoda > Insecta > Lepidoptera > Lycaenidae > Lysandra > Lysandra bellargus. The sequence goes on from HG995322.1 coordinate 11,977,472, forward strand.
AAATAATCCAACTCAAACCCGCGACAGTTTTGTGATTTTTGCTGTAAAAGGTTTAGAATATCACCTTTTTATGGATTGTATTGACGTCTTAACGGTATGAAAAAAATACAATGTAATGTTGAGAAAGTCGTCTATACAATATTGGAATTACTTTTTACCACTTCAATATAAAAAACCCTTTAAAAACAGAAAACCTCTATCTGCCCGCTAACTAAATCGTCCTTTTTCACCTGGCATATGAAAGACGGGCGTGAGTGTGAAAAGAGCAGTAGAAAAGAAAGGACGGCAAAGCAACGTTTGCCGGGACAGCTAATAATAATACATTATTTCAGATATAGATAATGTTGATAATACTGCACTGCGATACAGCGACCGTGGAGGCAGGCCATGGTCTATCTATGACTCGTGTAGTAGACGGAAGTCGTACGAATGCAGAAGCTGGTGTAAGGAAAAGAGCAAGAAACTTTATTACTTGTGCAGGGACGACTATTGCTACTGCGTAGAAACTTGGTACAGTGCTTATCATAACATAAGAAGAGGTATGTTTTGAGTATATCATATAAATTATGATTATTTTTACGCTCCTTGCTAAAACAAGTGAAAGTCAATTAGGACTCTAATAGCCACAAATTTAACTGTACTCTCATTGAAATAAGTGTATGAAGTTGGTAACTAATATTTTACAACATAATAGCTTTACTCATTTTTTCCTTTTCTAACAAACCTTGTAACTCACCTACTTGATCATCTAGGTTCTAGCCAATTAAAAAAAAACGGTCCTTAAGCCTTATTTATGCAAAATAGTCAGTTTTCAAATTTTTAGCTACCCACTTGTTCCAATCATGTCTTCAATTGTGATACTAATAGTAATATAGCTTTATGTTATGGCCTTCTACTAACAAACTTGTAAGCAGTCTCATATGGATATACTATCATTAATTAATTATTATTTTAATATATTTTTTAGACAATGGACGCAAGAAAACTGCTCTGATTCAACACTTTGGGCCCAACAGCTATGCTGATGATTATGAAGTTGTCTCATAATATTATGTGTCGTCACATTTATCCAATTAAAATATGAATTATGTAACTTGCTTTTTTATATTTCCATTTCATCCGGAAAGAGTGTACCTACGTTGCCCGCGCGATAAACGAATCTTGGCGCAACGGAGTAGCGAGAATCAATCTTATATGTAAAAATTCTCGTGTCACAATGTTAGTCAGCGAACTCATCCGAAACAGCTTTATTGATTTTTACCAAATTTTATATGCATATTCAGTAGGTCTGAAAATCGGCTACTGGGTACTTAATATATTGATAAGTGCATTTGTTGAATAAATAATAGTAAACTATTACAACCTGAGACTGACGGCGACCATTGTTTGTGCGGCGGGATAGCGATCGACGTTGCCATGGCGACATACTTATTTGTCACTTCAATAAAATGATTTAGACGAAATACTTTATATTATGGCAAAGCAACGTTTGCCGGGACAGCTATAATTATAATATTTCTCGCTAATTTAACGTTACATTAAACTATCCGTACATATCATGTACCTAACCCAACTTTCTTGAACCTCTACCGAATTCATTAAAATTTCTAACATAAGTTCCGGGTAAAATATGCACCCACATACGTACTTTTTGTTAGCCCCAATTCCCCGTCGCAGATGTGCGTGCGGGATCACATTAAGGGCGTTCCTTACGGAGATTCCGTAATTAACCGTATTTTAAGCCTTATAAACTCATAATTTGAAAGCTACAAAGTTATAATAAAAATACTGCAATAATCTTCAGTATATCAACATTCCTTTCCCCGTTTTAAGTTTTCTATTTTTGTTTATTATACTTGTATATCATCTCCCAAAGTAAAACCAATTTATTAAAATTCAAGCATACATTCATCTTCTCCTTAGGATTTACAAATTACTTTTATTTGAAACACACGCCAATAGATCGACAATATCATAAACTACATATTCCTCGTTTCAATTTTTTTTAGGACAATTTTGAACTAAATAAAAAAAATAGGGTTTTGGTGCGATCTCGGCAACGCGGCAAATGTATGGCCAAGGTCGTTTGCTCGGGGGACGGCCTTAATTCGCGGTTTGAATTATATCGTCCATCCATCTCAAGCTTAAACGCCTTTTTAACAAATTGCCTTTTAAAATGTATGCAACAGAGTTTTTGGACCTCAATTTTTATACCACTTTTGTGAATTAAAAAACCACCTCAGCACGTGGAATATTTTTCCACCTCTATAGAATTCGGAACTGGATGATACATAAAAATCAAATCCTATTATGTATACTGGAGTCTGGAACATTATGTTTGTCTGTCTTATATACTAACATACATACATTACTGACATTTTATTTCTAGGGCAACATTAAGGCGCTATATTGAAAAAAACTGTCCTTTTTGACGTAATACTATAGGACCCTCAGAAATGTTACAAATCTGGTAATTATATTATTTAATTACTTCGTAGCCTTATCTAGGTTTGAGAAGAACTAGAAACACGATTAATTTATTTTGCCTCGATACATTTAATTTTCGAAATGGCCTCTTAAAAATACGAAATTTGAAGATTATTTTTAAACGAAAATAGATGTATTGGCCGCAGCGTATTCACGACTTTATAGTCATACAAATTAAGTATAAAATTGTCCTTGCGGTAAAATTAATTTCAATATAGCGCCTTAAATAAGAAATCAAGTCAGTTTACGCACGCCTCTCTGGCAAGCTCTCCAAGCTCTGAATCGATTTGGATGAAATTTAACACGCTGAATTTGAGTCATTTAAGCACTTTAATATTTGAATTGCTACAGAAAAATCTTTCGGAGCAACAAAGTTGCTGTTCATTGTAGTTTATTTTATAATTTCAGCATTTGTGTATGCTAAACTTCATAATATATTCGTTAGGCTAGCCGCAAACACACGTTTTTTATATTCGATTTCCTAATAAAATTCCAATTACAATTTGGAACTCCGTGAGACTAGCGATAACTTTTGTTTTCGTTCCATTCGGAAAAAACGATTTTCTACTGTTTCTATGCATTCGGATTTCTGAATACGGAAAACGAATTTGAAAAATGCATGCGAAAAACGTGCGTGTGCGGCCAGCCTTAGTGTGTATTTTATTTACTGTACAAATGAACTAGACATATTCTTAATTTTTCCCGGCAGCGTGGCTGTGTAAACGCATTTCACACGAACCGTAGTGCTCCCTCGCCCTTCATATTACCATTAAGAGGGCCTTACAAAACCAGAGTGCTCCATTGTTTTGCTCTGTACACACTACTCCAAGTCTGCATCCTGAATAACCCTAATATAATCATCATAAGGTCCATTTTTGCAGTTCCACGAATGTTTGTTTCATGGCTCATGGATGTAAAAGCTAGTAGATTTGATTAAGTATTTTGTATCCATTTTGCTTTTGGGAAACATATCGGGATGACACGTGCAGAATGTATGGCCTGCGAAATCCTTTTGTGCTTTTCGCTCATTTTATGAGTTTCATACTTTATTTATTACTTTTATTTAAGTATGATACTTCTATGCATAATATGGTATTGTAAAATAATTGTAATATTAAAAAAGCAACCGCCTGCACAAGGCGCTAAGTTTGTATTATGCACTACTTGGATGCTAATAAAGTTTTTGAATATTTAAATCTTGGAATGGTAGTCATATTAAATTAGGATGATAATAATAATTAGAATGCTTTTAATCTTTCATGTAATGTAATAACTTTCTTTTAGAAACGTTTCGTCTTAATTACTTAATAACCCACAACCTGTACAATATTTTGTGTTACATTTTACGGAAAAACTATCACGCCTATTGATTTGTGCTTTAACATAATCTATACTAATATTATAAAGATGAAGAGTTTGTTAGTTAGTTTGTTTGTTTGTTTGTTTGAACGCGCTAATCTCAGGAATTACTGGGCCGATTTGAAAAATTCTTTCAGTGTTAGATAGCCCATTTATCGAGAAAGGCTATAGGCTATATTTTATCATGCTAAGACTAATAGGAGCGAAGAAACAGAGGAAAATGTGGAAAAAAACGGGGGAAATTATTTGAAAGGGCTTATATTTTAAACAAGCTAATCTCAGGAACTACTGGTCCAATTAGGAAACTTCTATCAGTGTTAGATAGCCCATTTATTGAGTAAGGCTATAAGCTATATTTTTTATGACTAATAGGAGCAAAGAAATAGAGGAAAATGTGGAAAAAACGGGGAAAATTATTCGAAAGGGCTGATCTCACGAACTACTGGAGTGATTTTTCTGTTATTTGGCACAGATAAGAAGTAGAGCACGTGAAGGATCATATTAGGCTATTTTTTGTGAGATAATTTGTCTGTGAAATATCTAATTTACGTGGGCGAAGCCGTGCAGAACGTCTAGTATTTTTATATTTATATTATGTAGATATGTTATTATGTGACGACGTGAGCCCTCACAAAGCTCAGGTTAGCTAGAAATTAATTAGTATTGATTCTCTAAAAGAGAAGTTTGATGTTGATATAGCGCGTGGCCAATATCAGAACCTGTTAGAACTAATCTCGCCGTCTTGTAAATTGTCACTAGATATATCTAGTGAGAATTTACAAATCAGCTCTCTACAGGCACAGCTGCTGCAGAGTCGACAGAACTAAGGTCGAGTACCTTCAAACAAACGGGCGAATATACGCGAGTTGGGCGCAAGTGTCAATTTGAACATGTTTCACCATGCTGGGTAACGCACTAGTACTGCGCGCGCCGGCCCATATGAGTTATGCTTATGACATACTGACTACGTCAAATAAAGACTTCAGTTTAAAAAGAAGTCTTTGACGTCAAACGCATAAATTTCGACATCTCCTCTGAGTCGGCCTACCCGTTCTGTTTACTCTGACTGCTGCCTGCTAAGAATAAAGCGTCTCCCAGACAGACGCGGCCTGCGGTGGCGGTAGCGGTGGTGGTTAGTTGGATGACTTATGAGTTCTAGGAACGACACAGACACACGCGGCCACGCGGCCAAGCCATCCAACTGACCGCTACCGCCACCGCCACCGCAGGCCGCGTCTGTCTGGGAGATGCTTAAAGCAGTGAAACCCCCGTGACAACGTCATCCAGGAACCATTGTTGGCTGTACATAATTCTTATATTTTGTATATTAAATACTGATAGGTAAGTGCGTTATAAAATATTTCTATAACGTTTATTAGACCCCACACCAATTCTCTCCCCAAAAAATAGCCGAAATATATTCAGGAATATATTATGGTAGTGCCAGTTTTTGAGTTTCTTACCAAGTTTAGAGGGTTGTTTATTTGGATGACTCAGCTCTTTTCAGTGGGATCCTATTTCCCATTTCTATCGACACAATATAAGTAATAAACAGTAGATAATTAGCCATACTAAGCCAGCCAAATTAGGCACGTCATTTCAGCACACGTTTGATTCTCTTTAGTTAGAGTTTAATTTCAAGGTTATAAGAGAGTTAAGCAGCATTTCCAGGTGAAGGTGCGTTGCAAACGAGGAATGTGTTTTTTGAGAACTTATAGCTTCATTTGTATTATATCTATCAGCGCAGAGCTTAGGTGGTAACTGAATGGTATTTTCCAAATAGGCTAACATATGAAGGATATTTTATTTAAACATTCAAATCATTATTTTGGAAAATTTTCTACTTGGTGCCTCCCACCTGTTCGGTAACTAACCCTTCGATAATAATACTGTATAATATTACATTGTGGCATCGGCGTGTGACAACATTTACATAATAATTCCCCCCTGTCGTGTGCAGCGACGCGTCGCAATTGATGATCGAGCGATTGATGTTTTATTGACAACAACAAACTGTGTTGTTGTTGTTTATTGCTTTTTTATTTTATATTTTCTGTTGTATTGCATCTATTGCTTTTATGTACTATCATAGGGTTGATGTGAAGACTAAGTACAAATTGGAACCGAGCGTCAAGCGACATCTGCAAACGACGTGTCGTCGGATACTGTTTGTATGTATTTCTATGATATACCCTCCGCAGCTAGCGACACTTATTCATAGAAATACATAGAAACCAGTAGTGTTGCTGCGACACGTTGTCTGTGGTTGCTTCATGTCGCCCGCTGCCAATCGCCGCCTTAAGGGTCCATTAATATGTGTATTCGCGAACCAGCGGCTTGGCTGCCACACAACGCGATCTCAAGCAATTCTGTAGAACGACTTATTTGACGACCTCTGTGGCTCAATTGATTGTGTGGCAGCTCAGGCCGGGGGTCACGGGTTCGAATCCCACCGACGCGACGGAACAAAAAGTTTTCAATGTTCCCGGGTCTGGATATGTATTAAATATGTGTATGATCTAATAAAAATCTTAAATATAATATGTTAAATATGTAACTTGTATTTAATACTTTAATATGTATTAAAGTATTAAATACAAGTTATTTCCGTTGTCTGGTACCCGAACACAAGTCCTTCAGATACTTAGCACGGAGCCAGACTGACGTGGTGTGAAGCGTCCATAGATATTATATTATTATTATTTAACTAGCGTCGCGGTCCCGTAGCTATTACATACAATAATTATTGCTTGTCATTTCGTTGTCTAGCGGCCAAACCGCAAGTTCGCGCGGACGCATAATAAGATAAGATAAATATTCCTTATTGTGGATACATATTTACAATCTTAAAAAATAATCAAGTAATAATCAAGTCTAAGATCAGGAGGCTCTTTTTTCATCATGTTTTCATAATAGATTAATGTATAAACTAAAGCCAATTGCCAAGACTACAGAATATTATATTTCAATTTTCAACTGCTGTATACAATTTACTTAAAATTCCTATATCGCGATTCAGAACGCTAAACCGATCATAATCTACAAAAGTCGTATTTATTGTAAGTAAACAAGTTCTGGCTTTTTCCTCATATTTGTGAACCGCGGGGTATTTTTGCCCTAGGTCTCAAGGGAGGCTGTAGGGAATTACCTACAACTCAGCTGTAGTACGGCAAACTAGTGCTTGGGCTTTATTTTAATATGACCTTTATGTCAACGCCACACGGGTTATTTATCTTACAAGATGAAAGCCATTTTTTTATATTTACGTAAATATTAGGCACATAAGTTTGTACCTAAGGGGTGCGGAGTTTACCTTAATTCTCTGTAAAGATCCAACCCCTGTTTGAACGGTGTACAAACTATCTTACACCGTGTACACAGCATCTCAGTGTTTGGTTATCTCTTAGTCAAATCCTACTCATATAATGTAGAAGTTTGGCATATTGTCTACTCGATATGTTGTGTATTGAACTAATAAATGCACTTTAGTTCTATCTTAACCTTTTTCGTATTAAACAGCAGAAATATTCAGATATTATTGTGGTTCGAAGGATCTATCTCTGTAGTATTTTAATGTATTGAAGTTGTGTTGTTTTGTTCTCTGTTCTTCATGATCGTTTTATATCAAACAGAAAAAAACTAATTTTGAAGTTCGATGGGTACTGGATAAAACTGTTAAATGTCTTATAAAAAGCAGAATACAATAATCAATCACACTTTAGATGTGAACAATAAAATAAGAGACAAAATCTAAAGGTAAAGCTAGTACAATCTATCATAGGTCACGCTAATCTCCATTCTTCTACAAAAATGAAAAGTAAGGAATATGAGCAGATAGAACTAAAAATCGAAAGCATGGTACTTAATACCTGATAAAAATTAAGCAATTATATTAAACATATATACAAAAATAAGTTAATGTTACGAGAAACAGTATCTATCAGTCAATGGAGTCAATTAGCAAAATAAAATATAATCCCTTTCAATAATTTACTGACACTTGTATACATTCGCGTCTCGCTCTGGCTAGTTGGAGTTGCGTAGTCCGTCCCTTTCTAATACAGGGTTGGAATTGCCCAACTTGGAGTGTTATCTCCTTCCAATGTATTTATAATGCGCACGACGTGAATACTGCTCTAGATTAAGATAACTTAGCTGTTATATAATTAATTCGATTTATTTCGAAATCTTTGTATTTGCATTAAATATAAACTTAATTATGAAAGTTGACATGCTAATCACATAATTTAGGCTACCTGACAGTAAAACAAAAAACGTTTTAGGAAAGACTCAAAATACATTTTCAATCCAAGTTTCTTAATAATTAAATTAATTCATACTTTAAAAATAGACCAAACTTCAGTTGATATAGTTTAACAACCTATTATTAAGTAGAGCATTCTGTATATCGTGCACTCAGCTTCGATTGGCCGCAGATCTCCCCGCGTAGCTCGTAGCAACGTGAGGCTGTCGTGTCGTAGTTCGGCTACGGGGCGGACGTCTACGCCGTAGCAAGCAGACCTTGGCCCAGGCTGAGCTTTGCGATCGTCGAAGTTTCTGGCCTTCGCGCTTTCTGGCCTTTGCTACGCTTTCCCTGGCCTCTGCTACGCGGCTCTACGAATTTGCTACGCGCCTCTACGAATTTGCTACGCGTAGACTGCTACGCGGTTTTCGGACTTAGCTACGTGTTTGGACTTAGACTTTGATCGAATCTGTGATTGTTGAGTGAATGGCTGGCACGTGATTCGAGGTAAGTGTTGAAACTTCAAATATTTCGTGAGCAACAATGAATCTTAAATGATTTTGGTAATATTTGGTTGATATGATTTTTTTTCAACCTCGATATAAGTTTGAGCAAAGGATACAAAAATATTGTATTATTCTGGAATGGTCGGTAAACGTTATATTTTATTAATATTATCGAAATAATATTTTCTTTATGTTACGTCAGCGGGATCGTAGAAACGTTATGAATTAAAGAATAAGGGTACAAACAAGGTCGTTTTCTTTTAGCTTACTAAAGCTGCGTAATGTAAAGGAAAAACTAAATCTTATGTAACTTAAGGAAACGTTTGGATGTGAATGTATGAATATTTTTTCCACAGTGGATAAAATGGAATATTGTATGAACGAAATCGAGTAACAATATTTTTATATTAGGGGTTTAAAAAACCACGTGCTTAAAAATTGGGTTTATCAAAACCACTCTGTTAAAATTATATTAGAATTTAAATTTTAGTTTTTATCATATCATGGCATGTGAAAGGACTGTATGATAGTTACCTACTATTTTAAAGTAAAACTTAAGACCTCGACTCCCAAATTACTAATATTCATTAAAATTTAAAAATAATTGAATACGGTTGGGTATTGATTTACTAATTTTTAATTATCGAAGTACTCAATATGAAACACAGGGTGTAAGGAAACTAAGTGGTACACTTTATGGTATGCATGAGTCCCATATATCTCTATAGTAGAGTCGAACTCTCGTTCAGTGTGAAAGTAGCAGCGCTGAAGGAGTACTTTTTTTTTACTTTTGTATGGGCAAACTCATGAGTCATGAGTCATGACGCTTACGGCTTGCCCATACAAATCACAAAAAATCACTCTTTCAGCGCTGCCACTTTCACAATGAACTTTCTGTAGGACTCATACACATCGTAAAGTAATATAACTAGTTTTATTACATCCTGTATACAAAAGGGTACATTATTTTGGTCTACTTTAATTTTTTGTTCACATTTAGATCGAATTTTTTATTTAATATAAAAATTGAGTATGTGCTTCATCTAAAATAGTAATAGTAAGGGTCTGTTTCACCGCTTCCTGATAAGGTATCCGATAGTCGATAGGCTTATTTGACAGCTGATTCTCCATACTCTATATTGTGTCAAATTAAGTGGTGGATAGCCTTATCAGGAAGCGGTGAAACCGGCCCTAAATCTCTTAATTCCTCTCTAAGCCACTACAACCCGCTAACCGCGTCTATCAATTTTAGAATTTTTCATTAATCCTTGTACGGACATTGTTTATGTTCGCTCTGACCTCCTTTCCGGGGCCTCGGGGCATCCTTTCAGGGCGTCACGCCACTATAATAGTTGTTAAATAAATGTTGGATAAAAATATGCTTTTAGCGCTACAAAGGATATTCATACTAATCCAAACTAATATCATAAACGTGAAAATATGTCTGTTTGTCTATCTGTCTCTCTGTTCCCCTTCACAACCCGAACCACTGAATTGATTTTGGTGAAATTCGGTAAGGGAATAATTTGAGTCCCGAGAAAGGACATAGAAAATTATTTATTCCGGAATTTACGGTACTCGCGAAATATATAGATTTTGGCGCAACGAAGCCACGGGCATTGTTTAGTCTTTTCAATTTACATAAATTTAAAAATTTAAATAAAAATAAAATTTTAAATTTAATCTAATTATTTTACGCAAATAAGTAGAGTACTCTTGTAAATTTAATCAGAGATAAATGTGGTTTGTCAGTAATATGAACCTTTTTTTATGTAAAACAAAATTTTATAACACGCATGGAGTAAATACAAAAGCTTTAAATTTTTACAGAGAATAAGCTTGTTGAAGAATCGTTTATAATATTTTAATAATAAAATCTGCCATTATTATTTTTTAGGGTCAAATCACACCGAATAAGACAAAGCAAACCAAAAAATGCAAATTTCGTCCCGAAAAATTCAAATGATTCACTAATATTACCCTTCAAGTTGTTTTGAAAGAAATATAAAAATGGTTAAAAGAATTCCTTGATTATTTCTTTGCGAAACATATTATACTTTCAAATTTCTTTCAATACAACTCTGTAGACGCCCTTGAGAACGCAAGTTTATTGACTTGATCATAAGAAAATTATTACTCGTATATATACTCGTATATCATACAAAATTGATGAGTATGTAATAACATGTTTTTTTTTAATTCTGTGTTTACGCTTTCTTTGATTGGTTATCGAAAGGATGAATAAGAAAGATTACGAAATAAGAAATGATTACCTACAGATTCTCTAAATTATTACCTACTCTTTTCAGCAGTTGAGCTAAATTTTGTCCTATGTCCTTGCCCTACATATAAAATATCTCCTAAGCAAAGTCGGTGAAAATAGGTTTCACACTCAGTCGATAGAGACGAACAGACCGACAGATACACCTACACCATTACACTATGAGTATGGATATTATTAGTAGAACTCTCTGCTTAATATTACATGGAGTTTCACACTGTATGCGGAGCTGCGGATCGCATTTAGTTAATCACTCAGTAATACACCATGAATGCGCTTCATTAGATGTCTCAACTAATTATGTTCTATTCAATCTAATGTCCCAGCTTTCAATGGAAATGTAGCGGAATAAGCGGCTTCTAATGTTGATTGAAGTAAACAGTTACCATCATCACACCGTAGCATGCTAGCTCAAACAAACTTGTGATAAACAAGGACTGGGACTGACAGTGTGTAAAAACAGAATTACATAACATGGCGAGTATTATGTACTTACTCTATGTAACTTCTTAAAAATCTTCAAATTTAAACAATCAATACTGAGTACACGTACTTTTGATATGGCTTAATATCAACGATATATAATAATATACTGTGCACTACCAAACACTCTACTAACTCATATAAAAACTCAAAGGTGACTGACTGACATGGTGATCTATCAACGCACAGCCCAAACCACTGGGCGGATCGGGCTGAAATTTGGCATGCAGGTAGATTTGTATATAATAATACTTCTTAACGCAAGCGAAGCCGCGGGCAATAGCTCGTCATAAAATATTATAGTAGTGAGTTGATATTGAAGTTGATTAAATACATCCCAGCTATCCGTACTAATAAAAAATATAGATAAACAGACTTTTGTCATTCCCTTTGCTCATTAAGGCTTTATGTTTCAACCGCTGAACTGATTTTAATGTAACTATAATAATATATGATTTTAAGACCCGGAAAAGGATATATTATAATATGTATACCTAGTGTATACCGAAAAATACATTTATATAGTAGAGTATCTACTCTAGTGCTAATATGGAATACAGTGTGCTAATATGGAATCTGCGTTAACGTTGTCAGTGTGAAAACCACTTACCATTTCGGTTTCTTCAGCAATATTCTCAAAGGGAAAGAGCGCATTAGTTGGTAGACTTATTAACATTTCTTTGGCCGGAACATAATGAAAATGGGTCATATTTTGGGGAAAATTGTTTTTGTTTCGTATTTCTTGTGACAAGATCCGTGACGAGTGGTGAAAGGGACAAGGGCGTAATGTAGGTCCTTCCGTTTCCGGTGGGTGACCAGTCCGTCCGGAATACATCAGTTTTAGTTTCAGTGGACATTGCATTATTATTGTTACAGTACAGTAAGTTAAAACGAACAATGTATTATTTGCTTTCTGGATATGTCTTTATATAATCAAAAATATAAAAAATAAATATTTTCTGGTTAAAAAAGGTTACGGTATGATAACTAACATTATTCAGACCATTGCCCCCCATACTTAACTTCCACGTCTTGTTATTAAGAAAAAGTTTATATTGTATTGCAATAGAAAAGGCAAAATCAGAATAATCACTCTTTTTTGCCTCGCTACAGTCGATATAGAAAGTAAAATAAAACTTTACCCAAACCACGAGTCGAGTCATTCAAATAAATGAAATTTTCTGAGTAGTCTTGTAGTTTAGATCATCGATTATATCGCGTAACGCCTCCGTGGTCCGAATGTGAACTGCGCACACACTTGGGCACTATAAAATTACTCCGGCCTCTGTAAGTGAAGCCGGTGTAGTATTATTTCACTTAAAATCACCCAGTATATTTTAACAGTTTATGATGGTTATTTAGTGCATATTTATTCCTTATTTAACGTTTATCTAGATCAGGGGTCACCAAATGGCGGACCGCGGTCCGCATCCGGACCGCCGATCCATTGTGTGCGGACCATCAGGCATATTCGAAGATGGTCTTCGTTCATCTTAGGACTTCAAACATTTACAGGATTTAATATCAATATCTATAGCTTGCAACAATATTTCACTCCAAACTTCAGGGAGATAATTAGCTACAAAAATGGTTATTTTTCTCATTGATATCTAAAACAATATACCTTTGTAATTTCCGTAATTACCTTTGTTTACTCAAATTTTTTTTATAAAATGTGTGGACCGCGAAGGTCATTTCATGTGTTAAGACGGACCCCGAGCAAAACTCATTGGTGACCCCTGATCTAGATCGTTAATCACGTGACATTTAGCTAGACGATAACATCACTGGAACGTTCTGACGACTTTTAATTCCAAACATCTAAATTAAACATCTAATGCTCGTTGAAGATATAAGAAGCCTCGTGGAAAAGACAGGATGAATAAGATTAAAAACTCTGATTATGATATTACAAACAGAAAATGGTTGGTTCTCATATTTTATAAAATATGTAAATTCATTCCAAAATAATTAGACATACCTATCTTATTATTCAGTAATTTGCCCAAATCATCGTTAGCTTGAAAATTCGTTAAAACGCTGTACATTTTCAGTAAGCCCCTAATTTTATAGAAATAACTGTATTTTAAAAATTTAAAAACGACTTCAAAATTGTACGTAATTGAGAATTAAAATTCCCTATCTCAAAAACTACTGAACCGATTTTGATGAAACTTGCAGTATTCTCTACCAATAAACAATACCTAGTATAATAAAAAAAAATAATTTAGATCGGACTTGTAGTTCCAGAGATATGCGTGCACAAACATAAAAACATACATACATACATACATACACTTTTGTAATTTGGCACATTTGTTCAGAAGCTGTTATGGAATAACATATATAAAAACTGGGCAGTTCTGGAAATATTACATACATACGCGTCGAATTGATAACTTCCTTTTTTTGAAGTCGGTTAAAAACTAGATGATGCCCGCAACTACGTTGCGCCAAAATTAGTTTATCGCGCGGGAACCGTACATTTTTTCGGGATAAAAAGTATTCTATGTCCTTTCCCGGGACTCAAGGTATCTGCATGCCAAATTTCAGGAAAATCGGTTCAGCGGATTGAGCGTGAAGAGGTAACAGACAGACAGATAGACAGATAGACAGACAGAAACACTTTCGCATTTATAATATTAGTATGGAAGTATGGATATGGATGGATACGTGTGGCACTCGGGTACTGCCGCGGTAAAGCACATAATATCAATTCGCATAGGTCTAGTCGCACGCACACAAACACTGTGCCGAATTCTGCCGATCTGAAACTACGTTAGATGATGGACGGCAACGCACACCTGGTGTTAGGTTATTTTCTTTACGGAATTTACTCTCAAAGCCCGTGATAATTAATACTATGCAGTAGCTTAAAAATCCAGTCAATAAAACCTCAAAAACCGGGATTAGCTACTTACAATGTTGATCAAACTCATCGCGGTAGGTACCTTAGTATATACCTATCTCAAAGAAATTGGTGTAGGGAACTGCGGAACTCAAGTTTTCTATCTCGATGGCTCAAGCCGTAACAAATGGCCGAACTTCTCCGAGATTGCGACAAGCTTTTATTTTGGAAGTTGTGCTTCGAGAATTTCGTGAATTTATTCGACCAAAATATGACCGACGTACGAGTTTGCTGGTATTTTTAAGCATTGAATTTTATTTAGATTTTTATATTACTAGATATCGCCCACAACTTTGTTACGCCAAAATTCGTATATTGCGAGAACAGTACATTTTCCAGGATAAAAAGTATCCTATGTCCTTTCCCGGTACTCAAAGTATCTCCATACCAAACTGTAAAATCGGTTCAGCGGTTTAAGCGTGAAGAAGTTACAAACAGACAGACACACTTTTGCATTTTTAATATTACTACTAAGAATTAGATTTTACATTATATCCTTAATTCGTAGAAAGAATAATAATAATAATAATAATAATAATAATAAATATTCTTTATTGTGCACCCAATTATAGGGAGTAAAAATACAACAATTATCAATTACTTATAACTAGTGTACCACAATGGCTATATGTTTTAGATACTGATAATGGCTAATAATATGTTTTAGATACTAATTTATCAAGTTAATTAGGGATTATCACTTAAGAGATTTCAGAAAATTTTCAAACCAAAATCGCTTCGCTCGCTTCTCGTGATAAACTAAAATTCACTTTGTATTTTATTAGATAATAAGATAACAATAAATTATTTATGACAGGCAGATTTCTTATTACAGTTTCTTAATTAAGAAACGAGACGAAATGACTTAAACTTATTAAAAATACGTCACTTGTGATGTTACTTTAATACGACCTCAAAATTCTTTAGGCTCGTTGTAAACTAGCGACTTTTTATACATTTTGAGCTGCGGCAACCAGCAGCCAACTACATCATTTTCACGACCCTTCTAGCTCAATGGGTAAACGTGTGGCGGGTCAAGCCGGGGTCGCGGGTTCGAATCCCGCAAACGGAACAAAATGTTTTAAATGTCGCTAGGTCATGAATGAGTATTAAATATTGTGTATAATATTATAGTATAAATCTTAAATATAATATGTTATATCATAAAAGTATTAATTAATATATTTCCGTTGTCTGGATGTGTAACTCAAGTCCTTTAGGTACTTAGCACGAGGCCAGGTTGACGTGGTGTGAAGCGTCCATAGGTAGATCATGCTAACAAGGTTGCTGTCTTTAAAATCTCGCTGGCTCTTTGTATATCTATCATGCAGAGATCCATGAATGAAAACTATATAATATTAATTGATAGTATTAAATACTAAATGATGCCCGCAATTCCGTTGCGCCAAAACTCGTTTATCGCGCGGGAACTGTACATTTTCCGGGACAAAAACTATTCTATGTCCTTTCTCGGGACTCAAAGTGTCTCCAAGCCAAATTTCAGCAAAATCGGTTCAGCGGTTTGAGCGTGAAGAGATAACAGATAGACAGACAGACAGACACACTTTCGCAATATTAATATTAGTATGGATTATCAATTAACATTAAATAGTTTAATATTATCATTATTGTGTTAGTGACCGATAGCTGTCGGTAGCTCTTCTGCGCCGACCCTAAACGGTCCTAAATCCCTTTTTGTCTTTAAAAAGCGATTTACGTGATCTTTTTTCAAGATGGCGGCGATCGTTTGCCAAATTAATTTTTTTACTTTCATATTGGACATGGAAACTGCTGGTGAAATTTCATTTAAAATGCAAAATACTGTCACTTAAATACCTTTGAAATAATGACGTGGTTTAAGGTAAGGCTACAAATTTTTGGCCGGAAATTGGGACCCTCGTTGTAATCAAATTGAATACTTTACTTTTTTCTTCTCTAAATGACAGATGAAGGCTGATGAAGGTGACTTCTTTATGGAATAGTGAATACCAAAGACGTGACAAGTTAGTTCCACACAGGTAACATATTATTTTCAATAGTACCTGTTTCTAGGTTTGCAGCACTATGGTGATACAAGTATACTGGTTACTACTCATGTACTAAAGTACTTTTAAAATGACATAATACTTTAATAACATAGGTACCATTGTAATTTGCTTGGTCATTTTCCAATTCACTCAACATTAAATTAACAAATTTTATATTTAAAATTACAAAAATGCAAATAAAATTTAGCACGACAAAATAACCACAGTAGGTACGGAATTGCAGTAGCCAAAATGCCACAATATACCAAACATTTGTACCTACACAGAATGACGTCCGCTTGTAAATAATTTTGCGATTTAAATGCATGAACCTATGTAACAGCTTAACAATATGCTACAGATATGTTGGATTCGAACCCTCCGTACAAAAATATCGTTGTAAAACATAAAAAAAATATTTGAAACAATTTTGTTTGTTGAGTAGAATTTCATAATAATTTTCAGGAACTTAAAACGGAAAGTTGACCTTTATAGGTTGATAATATAATAATTATTTCTATTTACCAAGAACATTTCTTGTATTCCATACTAGTATTATAATATTTAATAGTTAGCATATCGAAAATAACGAAAATAATGCTTAAAGTAGCTACCTATTTTATATTACTATTATAATGTATTAACTAGGTAGAGAAAATCTTTAGATTATATCATGCTCCTTTAGTCTTAATAAAAATATCCCTGAAAGATTGTAAAGCTCAAGTAACATTGGAATAAAAGAAAATAAGAAAAAGGAAATTTTGTTAATGATCATAATGTTTAATACATTAGGATCATTTATAAAATAAACAAAGAAAAATCATTCCACAAAGCATTAGGAGGTTGAGATTGTTCGAACAAATTTCCTTCAACAAAAGCTTTTCATAAATGTATGAAGATATTATTTTTTGTTTTCACATGGTCTTGAACAATAT
This sequence comes from Lysandra bellargus, assembly GCA_905333045.1. Taxonomy (NCBI): domain Eukaryota; kingdom Metazoa; phylum Arthropoda; class Insecta; order Lepidoptera; family Lycaenidae; genus Lysandra; species Lysandra bellargus. Next base: position 11,994,701 of record HG995322.1, read on the forward strand.
AATAGAATAACACGTAAAACTGATAATATATTATAAGACTTTTGAACCTTGTCTAATAAAACTTTTAAGCGAGCAATATTTATCTACATTTTTTTTTATACCATCTATTTCGAAAACGGCTCCTAAAAATTTTGATTTAATTTAGTGGGCGAAAAATGTATCTAGGTAGGTTTTTTTTTTCAGAAAATGTATTAAAATAATAAAATCGAAAATTGGTGATTTATATGTCAGTAACCGTACATTTTTAGAAGGTACATTGATTGCTTATTTTGTAAGTCAAAGTCCAACAGCAGAATAAAGTAGCTTTAAGTTTTAAATGCTCATGATTTTCAGACATTTACATTTTTATTTTTGTGTATAGCATAGACAGCTTAACAATCATAGTTATCATAAGCCAGTGTGGCAGGGGGCTTATAGCTAAAAGCTTCAGAAATAGAAGCTTGAAATTACTAACAATTACTCCCCGCTATCAGCCAGCGGACTTGTTTTGTTCTGCTATTATATTTTTAACTAGTTTTCTTTTCTCTCCGTAGTTTTAAGAGGTTTACACCGCGCTTTTCAGATTATAACAAATACTTCGTCATGTTGCCGTGTAACGTTATCGTGCTCATATTTCTTTCTCGTTATTTGTTGCATGATAAAGTATGAGATAATAACTTATTGCATGACATAAACTGCAGGCTTTTGTGATACAAGTCATTAAAATTGATGTTACAATGCTTTGCGAAACTAGATCTGCGGGGCTAAAATGGTCGCTTTGGAGAATCATATTATGATTTATAATATGGATTTAAAAAATATTCACAGCGAATAATTTCATGCTTTTTTTAAGTCGAATGTCGATTAAAATACAAATTCTAAATGCAAACTGTAAAGAAGTGTCACTTTCATGACTAAGTTTCATTTAGTAGGCCTTTAAGTGTAAAATAAATATTTAAAAATCTAAACAGCAATACAGTGACCACATCAACTACAAAATTAATTAAATTACATCTCTCTATACATGAATATGTGTGCTTTTGAACGAGTCAACAAAACTACTAAAACCCAAGCTAAGCACAATCTGATTAATACGCCTACGCGAATCCCAGATGTGGATGGTCAGAATCCTTCCTTGCTGGATCTCCTGCTGACTTCAAATCCTGACGGCTACCAAATATCCGTAACCGCACCACTTGGTACATCGAATCATTGCCTTGTCAGGAGTTCTGTGCCACTTGCGACGGTGTTAAGACAGCGTGCTGTTACATACCGTCGTGTGTGGCACTACAAGTCGGCAGACTGGGATGGGATGCGGTCGTTTTTTGCATCCTATCCTTGGGGGCACGTGTACTTCTCGCCGGATGATCCCGACAACACTGCCAACTCTGTTGCCGATGTGGTGATGCAGGGGATGGAACTTTTCATTCCGTCCTCTGTAGTGCCAATTGGCGGCAGATTTCGTCCCTGGTTTGGTTCATCCCCCAAAAAAGCTTCTCGCCGGAAGCAGAAGGCTTACCAATCCTGGGCCAACGCGGTGTCTGCTCGGGATTTAAATACCAGCAGATTAGACTTGGCAATAGAATTGGCAAGAGACTTGAGCGCCTCCCCTCGGGAACCCGTGCATTCTGGTCTCTGGCCAAAGCTATTGAAGGAAATTTCTGCAAGCCAACCCTACCATCCCTACACGTAGGAAATGGGTCGTTGGCCCAAGACGCAAAAGACAAAGCCGATCTTCTGGGCAAGCTCTTTGCGTCAAACTCGACGCTAGATGACGGGGGGCAAAAACCGCCGACCATACCGCGATGCACGTGCATCATGTCGGATATTCGGTTTCATCAGCGCTCAGTGCGAAAAGCCCTCCGTTCCCTTGATATCCAAAAGTCGAGTGGGCCTGACGGAATCCCGCCTATTGTGTTAAAAAAGTGTGCTCCAGAGTTGGCTCCGGTCTTGATGCGTCTTTTTCGGCTCTCCTATTCTACTGGCTTCCTGGAAGACTTCCTTGGTGCACCCGATCCCCAAAAAAGGTGATCGCTCAAATCCTTCCAACTACAGACCAATCGCTATAACCTCTCTCTTCTCGAAGATAATGGAATCCATTATCAATAGCCAGCTTCTTCGATACTTGGACAGCCAGGGATTACTAAGCGACAAACAATACGGGTTCCGTAAGGGTCGCTCGGCTGGTGATCTCTTGGCGTACCTGACTCATCGTTGGGCTCAGGCAATTGAGTCGAAGGGAGAGGCATTGGCTGTTAGTTTGGACATTGCGAAGGCCTTTGATCGGGTTTGGCATAAAGCGCTGCTTTCAAAGCTTCCATCATACGGGCTGCCTGAGAAATTATGTAAGTGGGTCACTGGTTTCTTAGCAGACAGAAGCATAAAGGTCGTAGTTGACGGCGAATGCTCGGAAACTCACTCTGTTGATGCTGGTGTCCCTCAGGGCTGTGTGCTATCGCCTACTCTATTTTTACTGCATATCAATGACATGTTGCAGACCAGCGGCATTCATTGCTATGCGGACGACAGTACAGGTGATGCTGTATATACCGGCTCCTCCAATATTTCTCGGCAAAATGTCACTGAGAGTCGAAACAAACTTGTGTCTAAGGTGGAGAATTCATTGGAGAAGGTCTCTGAATGGGGTAGACGTAACTTGGTCCAATTCAACCCCGCCAAGACACAAGTCTGCGCGTTCACCACTAAAAAGTCACCAATGGTCGTATGTCCTCGTTTCGAGGGCACGTCTTTAACCATCTCCCCTAGCATTGAGATACTTGGCGTCAACATATCGAGCGAAGTCCAGTTCCGATATCATCTAGAGGGTAAGGCCAAATTAGCCTCGAAGAAGCTTGGTGTTCTTAACAGAGCGAGACAGTACTTCAGTCCGGACCAACGCCTACAACTCTACAAGGCGCAGGTTCGGCCTCATATGGAATATTATTCTCATCTCTGGGCAGGGGCGCCAAAATACCAACTGCTCCCTCTGGATCGTATCCAACGAAGGGCCCCTCGAATTGTTGACTGCCATAGTGTTTCAAACAGCTTGGACTCCTTGGAATTACGCCGAGAAGTAGCTTCACTCAGCATCCTCTATCGGTTGTATCACGGGGAGTGCTCTGAGGAATTATTCGGAATCATACCACCTGCAACTTTTCGCCATCGTCCCACGCGAAAAACATACCATCCTCATCACTTTGATGAGTGGCAGTCTTCCACAGTGCGTTTTTCGCGTAACTTTCTGCCGCGCACTGTAAAACTCTGGAATGAACTGTCACCAGCAGTTTTTCCGGACCTATACGACCTGCAAACCTTCAAGAAAAGAGCGTATTCCCTCTTAAAAGGCTGGCAATGCACCTGCAGCTCTTCTGATGTTGCGAGTGTCCATGGGCGACGGTAGTTGCTTACCATCAGGTGACCTGTTTGCTCGTTTGCCCCCTTATTTAATAAAAAAAAAACTCCGTGGTATATGCCTCCGTGGTACATTGGTTTAGACTTTAGAGTTTAGACTGTTTAAAGCGTGGCTCTTGATTCTGAGGTCGTAGGTTCGATTCCCGCGTTGGTAACATGTTATTTCCAAGTTTGGTTAAGACAATGCAGGCTGAAACCTGATTTTCACACAAGTGATCCATGCGTCGGGTGGGCAGGTAAAAAACGGTCCTGCGCCTGATCTCTCGCCAGTCCGTCGTCCGTCCCACTGGGTTATGAGAGTAAAGGAAAAGACAGTGCTCTTGTGTAATGCGCACACACTTGGGCACTATAAAATTACTCCTACATAACTAACCTGATTTCAATACGACCTGCCACCGTAACCGAAAGCCAGTGTGGGAGTTATTATTAAGCACAATCTCCATCGATGATGTTCATGACTAATCTCTCAGGAACGATATCTCTTCGGTGACGTCTACTTTAAATTACATTGTAATTTGTAATCAAAGTTACATCCAGTTTAAAGTTTGTCCTCGACCCGCTAACCCGGAATCGTGAATTAATTGTAGTGCCTACTAACGACACACTCTGACATTTTTCCAAATTGCAATTTTACTTTGTCCGGATTGCTTTAATGGATAGCTTTTAGTACTAGTTGCGGGTACAATGGGATTATTTCGTGAATTGTAACGTGTATTTTTAAGTAAGAAGCCTCCGACTTTGTGTATTTTTATTGTATACTATTTCTATATAGACGCTGTCGTGTATTACGGATCTGTTTAGAAGACTACCAAGCATTACGCTTGGTAGTCTTCTAAACAGTTATTCCGAATATCCAAATGGACATACATACATACATTCTTTCGTACGTAATTTTGTCATGTTGATCGGCCATGTGGCTTAATGGACGTATAATTTTTAATGTACACATTTAGACAGGAAATTGAAAAAGTTGATCTTATTATCATTTTAGGAATTATTCCAATTCTTAAAATAATCGCAAGGTCTATGTGTTGTTTTTAAAATTTTCTAAAAATGTCTCCAGCATATAATTTACTATCAAGCCAAGCCAAATTATGATCTTCTTTGCTTCTATCTGTCATCTTTAACGTTGTGTAAGGGAGCGCCCTATGAGAGATGAATTAAAAATGTATATTTTCGGACTTCATTTATTAGTGTTCATTTAGGTGTACACTACACAGGTATATTATAAAGGTGCCGGCAGGGCGACAAGCCCTTACGGAATCTTATATGAGACTTATGGTAAGTAGTAACTAAAGACTAAGAGCTACCGCACACCTGAGACACGACTGTCTTAAGACAGACTATCGCCTAATAAAATGCATTAGATGCGCACATTTGAGACAAGACGTCTCATAGACAAAGTTGTCTAATGCGCCCCGCGACAAGTCTGACTAACGACGGTCGGCTTTCCTTTGAAGTGTATGCGGGCGCGCACATCTACGACAAAACTGTCTAACCACAATAGACATAACTACCAGTAGTTCGACTCAAGGCTCGGAAACCTGGTTTATCTTCGCGATCCTGTTCGTTAGAAACGCCATACATTTCCAAAAGAGCGTTTTCAAGAGTGTTTGGCATATTGGCTATTAGATGGTGCACTAGAAAGGGATAGAAGATATCACTCCACTAGTGACTTTCCGCGAGAAATTAACCAGGTAATTTCAGAAGCAATACCGCTCGCATCTCTATTTCGCTCCGAACGAACACTTATCCAAAAACCTGATTATAGAGCGTTTTAACCTGGTTAAAATAATACCGGTTCCGAGAGTTACTTTCCGCGAGAAATTAACCAGTTACCAGGTTAATTTCAGAAGCAATATCGCTCGCATCTCTATTTCGCTCCGAAAAAACACTTATCCAAAAACCTGGTTATAGAACGTTTTAACCTGTTTAAAAAATACCGGTTCCGAGAGTTACTTTCCGTGAGAAATTAACCAGGTTAATTTCAGAAGCAATACCGCTCGCATCTCTATTTCGCTCCGAACGAGCACTTATCCAAAAACCTGGTTATAGAGCGTTTTAACCTGGTTAAAAAAGTACCGGTTCCGAGCTCTGGATTTTGACTGCAAAGAGACGGACAGGTTTCAATATATTATGTCAAATTCGTCGGGTTTCACTAAGATTATGAATGGAATGTGCCTCGCGCTGGCCTATATAATTTATTTTTACATACTTATAGATTTCAAAATTAGATTCTGACAATTTTAATCACAATAATATGTGCCAAAACATAAACAATAATACGACCAAAAAGAGAAACACGTCCAGAGATCCAAGTACTATCTTTCCCGTCGAGTCTTTCTCGTTTATTTTTGAAGTTATGTTTATCCGAATGAGAACTTTTCTATCGATATCTATAAAATCTTTCAGAACTGCTCGCAATAGACGCAAAATGCACTCGGTTTTAATTTTATTAATATACAACTTGTTATTTGAAATACCTAAGTTGTAAATATTTCAAATTGACGTGTTTCACATCCCGTTTTTAACGTGTTTAACATGTTTAGAGCTAATTTCACTAACCTCTGTTTGTTAAATCCCAACAAGGCATTACTTAACGGACCTTAGAAAATTAAACAGCCTGTTAAAATACTTATGTCCCACAGTAAAAATTTAACAGAGGATTAGTAAATGTAGGTAATGTTAAGTGAACAACGAGTGAACAACTATCAATTCGTTCATTCTTGTTATAAGGCGACGAAATTGCGATGTGTACATTTAATACGACATGTTTGCTGCAATGTGTCACTTTCTTCCTTATTCGTTTAATAGTAGATAATGCGACCAAATAAAAATATCACTGATCGCATACATTTGTTACGCTATAATAGTTCTTCTTAATTTACCAGGATAATAATTATTATCTGTCAAAGCTGAAAACATGAATCATATTACAAACTTTTATTTACATATTTCGGTTTGGTAATTTTGATACAAGTTAGTATATTTGCAATGTCAAGGAAAGTCCGAGGGCTGAATTTTTAACAAAGTGAAAATAAGTAATTATTCATAACTATGAAAAATAATTAATAATAAGGACGTAGCGCCGGAAACATAACGGAAACTCTCAAAAGTCAAAAGAGATTATTTTATTTAAGTATATTGCATATTATTGTCTTTGAAAGTTATTGTATTGACTTTTATATAACAGCCTGTTATAATATATTTAACGGGCCTCCACAGTAGGAATTAAATTTAACACCATGTTAGGTGATTTAACGTGATATTAGGGCATGATGGAACGCTCAAAAGCTGTAACAGGCCATTAACTGATTTAACAAGGCATTATTTAACATTGCTTGATGAAACTAGGTCTTAAGTTCGTAGTGACAAGTTAACAACCCTAGCGATTTTCGTCATATACGTCAAATTTAAGAATTTTAACTTCTAAGTCGGCATACTCTATAATTCTGTCTACTCTGTCCGGGCGTTCTCTACTGTTTAATATTATACAATTGTATGCGTTGCGTCATCGTAGTCAAGACAGTTTTGACTTGGTGTGCGCCACGTGACAGACACAACTGTTTTAATTGTGTCGTAAGACTGGCTTGTCTATGTGAAACAAGACTGTCTAACTACAGTCGTGTCTCCAATGTGCGGTCGCACTAATGGGGCACCTGACACATATGTGCCAATGATGCACACACACGACATAATTATTGTGTATGTGCATAACTGCACATGCCGCACGTTACAGTTGTAATCGCGGAACCAATTTAAATAAAATTTCAAATGTACTATCAGAGAAGTTGATTCCTAGGCAGATGGCGGACCTAAGTAATTTGGTCGCGAAACCCATCCGACCGATCACAGTTATCATTGAATAGGGTGACAAGGACAAAGATTAGCGAATTTTGTTAATAAAATAAAGAAATCACCGAAAAAAATAACTGTTCCCAAAATTTCAGCGTCATAAAATACAAATGCTTTGTATTCTTCTGATAAACGCCTTCAAAGTTGGATAGTTAAGTCGATTTTTTTTTTTCAATTAAATTTCTTAATATTTGTGTACCATTGATAACTTATGCAATTAAAAGCAAGTTTTGCTATGAAACCACTTTCATAAACGCAATATTTAATATGCCTACCGAACAAAGTTCTCTCCCGATGTGTACAAACTACGAAAAATTGACGTCATTCTTTAGTAGCACTTTGTATGGAGCGTTTCGGGCAGGTCTATTTTATGAGATGTTTGAACTGTCATATCTTGGTGAATTTTTAAGCTATCAGAGTCATTCTTTCAACGATGTTTCTATTTTTTAAGAGTCTTTCAGTTACCAATAAGATAAAAAAATAGTCATCATGCCTATTGACATAAGCTGACCATATGACGTACAATACCCGGCAATAAATATTGCACATCGACCTTTGGAAAGAGACATTCGGCTAATTTCGGTTTCATAGAGCGTTATCTTTGTAGCACACACCTATTTGACATTATGTCAGTCGTTGTTCAAATTCAATTGAGTGCAGTCGCGTCCAGTTCAAAATATATATCTAGAGTTGTTAACACCCCTAAATTTGCTCCAGCTGTAATTTTCCAGAAGAATTTTAAATACGTAAACATAATTTGAACACCCTTTTTTATTTTGTTTTACCTGAATATAAAGCCATAACTTATAGAAAATTTGGTGGTTTTTTTATAAAGAATAATAAAATTGTCAAAAGAAGCAAACCTTAATTGTTTTAACAGCTCCTAATGTATACCGGACTTTTTGTATTTCGTGCGTAAGAGATAACGCTCTACAAAACCGAAATTAGCCGATTGTCACTTTCCAAAGGTCGATGTGCAATATTTATTGCCGGGTACTGTACATTTTTTTAACCCCAGGAAAGGACAAAATATAAGGATAGTTATATTATGACCAAAAAATGTACGATTTTGCGGTGTAGTGTACAATTTATCATAAATGAATTAATGCCCAACGAAGTCACGGGCAACATCTAGTCTACAATAACTGAATATCCTCTATCCTTTGGCGTTTCAAAATAAATACATCCAATTAATTATTTGCTGTTAAATAAATAGGCTCCATTTGTTATTGTGAAAGTTCGATTCGGTATTGCTTTTAATTAATCATCAAAATTGAGCCTTCAAAATGTTTGTGAAAAACAACAAACACGTTTTACATCATGGAGGTAGGAAGAGCATTGTATTATATTATTATTTACAACTTAAAATAAGGGTAATATACCATTTTTATAATAGTAGTTTTCTTTTCTCTGGGCTAGGCCGCGTGTGTTGCGAGAATGCCGTATTATAGCCAACCGGACCTTTAAAAAATCTTGTCCCAGGTACTTATATTATAGTAAGTATTTGAAGAGTGGTTACTTCGCACAAAAGATGTAAAGGCCTTGTTTTTATATGAGTCTTTAATATTGATCTGGTTGAGCCTGCTCATTCTTGCTGAAACACAGTTTAATTTTGCTTTAGTCAATCTAATAACTCAAAGGCCCTGTAAAACATCACAGGAATAAATGCAAATGAGACCCTGGATTCGGCGCGGTGAGGAAGGTTTTATTTGCATAGGTTATTATAATATAATTATACAGTTTTGTCGACGGATTTGTTGGATATCCCTTAAATTAGCGCAGAATAATTAATGCTTGGACGTATATTCGTAAATAATTTAAAGGTGTGTTTTGTGAGCGATGTGATCATTATCGATTTAGAATTCTTGTTATTTAATATATATATAAATAATATGGCAAATATATATATATATATATATATATATATATATATATATATATATATACATATATTAGCCATATTATTTTATTGAAGTGACTAAATAAGTATGTCACCATGGCAACGTCGATCGCTATCCCGTCGCACAAGCAATGGTCGCCGTCAGTCTCAGGTTGTAATAATTTACTATTATTTATTCAACAAATGCACTTATCAATATATAAAGTACCGAGTAGCCGATTCTCAGACCTACTGAATATGCATATAAAATTTGGTAAAAATCAGTAAAGCCGTTTCGGAGGTGTTCGTGGACTAACATTGTGACACGAGAATTTTATATATAAGAAGAAGATATGGCCATTGTCCAGTTGATAAGATTTTTTATCGCTTTGAAAATATTAAATCATCAATTATGTTGAATAAATTAACACCTAAAAATAAACCTCAAAAATTAGGCTTACAGGACTTATAGTCCGTGCAATCCACGAAGACGCGCCCCACTATTCCTCCTAATCGTTTATAGTATGTGTGTGCAAGCTTTCGCCAATGTTTGCGTGTTATCGGTACACACTAATTACCTATGAGTGCACATGCACACTATAATAATAGACCAATTAAGAAAAAGCGTCACGGTCAAAGGGAAAGATGCTCACCCAAAAGTGGTGGGGCGCGTCTTCGTGGATTGCACGGACTATAGTATAAATAACTTTCCAGATTACCAGTGGGTTAAGAACTTTACAATCACCAAACACTCTAGAAATCCTCCCAAATATTGTGGGAAAATTGTTACAATAATAGGTAGTAAAACGTTTTAAAAGTAATATAATATTACATACATACATACATTACATCCGACGACCTCCGTGGCGCAGTGGTGAGCGCGTTGGTAGCTCAAGCCGGAAGTCGCGGGTTCGAGTCCCGCCGACGGAACAAAAAGTTTATAAGGTTCCCAGGTCATGGATGTGTATTAAATATGTGTATCATAAAATAAAAATCTTAAATATATGTATAGTATATAAGTATAAAATATATTTCCGTTGTCTGGTACCTGTAACACAAGTCCTTCAGGTACTTAGCACGGGGCCAGACTGACGTGGTGTGAAGCGTCCATAGATATTATTATTATTATTATTATACTAGTCGAATTGATAACCTCCTTTTTTGAAGGTTAAACATCAAAACACGAATCGAATTCGAAACGACAGTTTAACCCCCCGAGATTTCAATTTCGAAATGGCTTTTAAATTGCGGCATTAAAAGGTATAGAGTAATTCGTTATATTTAATCCTGACATACGCGATGCTAATTGAAGACCTGAGTAGATAAAGTGGATAACTAACAATTTGAAAACTGTCGTTTTTTATATAAATAGAGGCCTTGTGACTGGGAAAATGATTGAAAATAAAATAATCGGCCTAGTGCGAGTCAGACTCGCGCACGAAGGGTTCCGTATCGTCATAGAGCAAAAATAGGCGAAAAATTGTGTTATTTGTATGGGGGCCCCGGTTAAATTTTTGTTTTGTTTTAATATTATTATTAATTATCGAAGTAGATATGTAATGAAGGCTTTTGTGAAAATATCAAGTGCCTACCTGTTGCCAATATTGGTATCGAGCAAAAAAGGCCAATAAATCACGTTTATTGTATGGTTTACCCTTAAATATTAATTTTATTTTGTTTTTAGTATTTGTTATAGCGGCAACATATATACATAATCTGTGAAAATTTCAGAAATCTAGCTATAGCGGTTCTTGAGAGACAGACAGACAGACAGACGGATAGACAACGAAGTCTTAGTAATACGGTCCCGTTTTTACCCTTTGGATATGGAACCCTAAAAATGTGGATTCTATGTAATTATAGCTACATGTATACATGATGTATTTAAAAGTAGTAAATACATGTAGTTACAAGGTTACTTCAAAATTATATGGGGAAAAATGAGTTATTGCTCTTATGTTGTAAAATGTTAGTTACCCGGTTCATTCACTCATGTCTGCTTAATCCTGACACACGGGATGCTAATTGGGCGGGTATTCTGGGATTACTTTTTAATCATACTCATCCTCTTACGTGAGATTGGTTTATTGATTATAGAATTTCATGAAAAGCTAAACGGATTTTCTTTTATTTCAATCCTTTATCGAGGTCTCTTTGGATTATTTAATTTTTCGATCACGGATTCTTGGAAATCTATTGTTATTCTATTGTTGTCACGATCATCGGTGATCTTATGGTTAATGCCCAAGTCTTCGTGTGAATGAAATGTATACCTTTTTTAACCGACTTCAAAAAAGGAGGTCACAGTAATTGCACAGTTTTCGTATTTGTCAGTCTATATCAGCGTCTGAACCAATGTGCCAAATTTGAAAGGTGTATGTATGTATGTTTTTATGTTTGAGTTCGCATATCTTCGGAACTACAAGTTCGATTTAAGTGATTGTTTTTTTGTTGTACTAGATATTATCCAACTTAGGCAATACTGTAATTTTCATCACAATTGGTTCAGTAGTTTTTGAGATAGGGAGATTTTAATTCTTACGTAAAATTTTGAAGTCTAAATACCAAGTTCTAAATACCCACTTACATTGCGTGTTTACATTTTTGTGGGATGAATAGTATCGTTATTTACCGGGTCTCAAAATATCTCGATAGCAAATTTTGTCAAAATCGATTCAACGGCTTAAGCGAGAAGAGGTGACAGACAAACATACACAATTTGGCATTAATCATAATATTAGTATATCTCAAATAATTATGCCGTGTCAAATAAACAGCAATGAAACAACACGTATAATACGTACATCTTAGTAGAGATCAACTACGATAACTTGGCGCGCCCCTCCAAAATTCAAAACGTTTTGAAGTGCGTTGTCAAAACGTTTGAAATGCGTTGTCTTGCGCGGTAGGCTAATTATGATTAGTTGACCAACAAATCATGGTAATAAGTGACATTAACTGAAATATTACGTGTACTGTGATTGGTTGAATACTTACTACATACAAACTCATTCATAAGAATGTGACTGCACACATTGAAACAGTCATTTGGAGGGGCGCGCCATGTTATCGTAGTTAATCTCTACAATTTATTGATTTACTTGAAAAGACTTAAAATGTTTTTGTATCACGATTTAAATGAATAAAATTTTCTTTACTGTGCATACTTTCTCACAAAGTTTTTGTAACTTGTGTTGAAATGAAAATGAAGATGAATTTTCACTAAATAGAATTCTTTGTGTGAATTTCGGTGAGTTTTTGTTTCGAGTCGGGCTAAAAATTCACCTTTTGTACACATTCAGAGGTAAATTAATGCTGTGTTTGTATGTATGATGTTTGTTACATATTTTTGCTCAAATTTCGAGTTGATTGTACGAGCTTCCTTCACAATGTCCGTTATAATGCAGAGTTTGAAGAACAAAGCCCGATTGTTCCAGCATTGCATTAATAAAATGTTTTTGTGGGCCTTGCTTTGTGCATGTCTTTATAATGTTTAAACTTCAAATACCGAAATTTTTCTTGCCGACTCGCTACGGGATTAAAATAATCGGCCAAGTGCGAGTCGGACTCGCGCACGAAGGGTTCCGTACCGTTATATAGCAAAAAACCGGCCAAGTGCGAGTTGGACTCGCCCACAAAGGGTTCCGCAGCAGCAAAAAGAATTTTTGATATAATGAAAGTTAAATTAAGGTTTATCATTTATGACAAATAAAAAAAACTACTGGCTAGATCTCGTTCAAACCAATTTTCGTTGGTAGTTTTTATAGTAATGTACATCATATATTTTTTTTAGAATTATCATGCCCCTGCTTTAGAAGTTAGAGGGACACACATTTTGCCACTTTGGAAGAGTCTCTCTCGCAAACTATTCAGGTTAGAAAAAAATGATTTTAGAAACCTCAATATGATTTTTGAAGAGCTATCCATAAATACCCCACACGCATAGGCCAGATGAAAAAAAAAAATTGTTTCAGTTGTATCTATGGGGACCCCTAAAATTTTTAATAACTTTTCCATTTTTGTATCAAAACCTTAATGCGGTTCATAGACTACATCTGCTTACCAAGTGTCAATAGTATAGCTCTTATAGTTTCGGAAAAAGTGGCTGTGACATACGGACGGACAGACAGACAGACAGACAGACAGACAGACATGACGAATCTATAAGGGTTCCGTTTTTTGACATTGGCATTTGGCTACGGAACCCTAAAAATGGGCAAAAAATTTTGTTTTTTGTATAGAAGCCCCCCTTAAATTTATATTTTATTTAAATATTATCATTAATTATTAAAGTAGACATATAACTAAGGTTTTTATGAAAATTTCAAGTGCCTACTTGTTGTCATCATACTTGTTGTCATCATTGATACCGAGCAAAAAATGTTTGAAAAATCACGTTTGTTGTATGGGGCCCCCCTTAAATATTTAATTTAGGGGAAAACCGGGATAGATGCCGCGCTGGGATAGATGCCTCGTTTCTAAAAATTCAACTACCAGAGAACAAAACAGCAAATTCGTTGTTTACTTACGCGCCACATGCACCCCCCACCTCAGTGACGCGCGAGTTGTTGTGCTAGATGGACGTTTCTCGCTTGTGTGTCGAATTACATTCGTAGCGGACGCGACGAACGCTTCGAAATTTCAAACGTAAGTATTCACTATTTCATATCTTTATAAACAGTTAAATGATTACATTTTATTTGAATTGTTTTAATACATTGGTTCTTTGAGAACACATTTAAGAGTCAATCACTGATGTTTGCATTTATTTTATTTATAAAATATTGAGAGGCATCTATCCCTAGTGAAAAGGATAGTTGCCCCGAGTTTACAAGGGATAGTTGACTTTAGGGGCATCTATCCCTCTATACTGCAAGAGCCTTATCGAAGTATTTAAAAGTCATAGTCGTGAATATTTTCGTATTTCCTAATAGTAGAATATTAGAAAATACCAAAAAAAATGTATCCAACTTTAATTTCATAATTCGAATATGATGAAATGAGTGTAGATACAGTGTTTTATTTATACTTACTTTGCTTATTGTAGGTGAGCCATGCCAAGGAAATACAAAAGAAAGGAGGGCGTACGAGCTCGAGTAGTTTCTTGGACAACAGAGCAGCTACAGTCAGCTTTCCATGAATTGGATAAAAAAGAATTGGGGATCAATGAAATATCCAGACAATTTGGGATTCCATCCAGAACATTGCGAAGGCGTTACGCTATTAAAAACCAAACTAAGCTGACTTTGGGAAAACATCCTGTCCTGGGTTTTGAACACGAAAAAAGGTTGGTAGCGCACATTTTGAAGCTTAGCGACGCGGGATTTCCCCCAGATAGACGAGCTATACGTACGTTAGCATACAAATTTGCCGAAAAGCTACAGATTCAACACAATTTTGATAATGAAAACCAGATGGCTGGGAATGAATGGTTCAAAAGTTTTATTGAGCGAAATCCAGAGTTGTCTATTAGGCAAGCAGAAGGTTTGTCTGTCGCTAGGGCTAAAGGTCTCAGCAGAGAAGAAGTAAATAATTTTCATGAACTTCTGACAAAAGTCCTGGCCGATAATGATCTCTTGGATAAGCCTGAAAGGATTTATAATATGGACGAATCGGGAGTTCAGCTTAACAATAAGCCTGGCAAAGTTGTTGCAAAGAAAGGTGCAAAAGTAGTAAATTCAGTTACATCTGCGGAGAAAGGTGAAACAATGACTATCGTAGCCTGTTGCAATGCCATTGGTAATTTTCTCCCACCAGTAGTAATAATTAAAGGTGTAAATAAGAAACCAGAATTCGAGAACGGTCTACCACTGGGCTCAAAAGTGTACATGAACAAAAAGTCGGCATACATAAATACCGATCTTTTCTATAAGTGGCTTACGGAACACTTCATAGCTTTGAAACCGCAAGGTAAGGTTTTGCTTATTTTAGACGGGCACTCATCTCATTCATCCGCACCAGACATGCTGCAAGTTGCTTCTGATAACGATATTATTTTGTTATGTTTACCCAGCCACACTACCTCAGCTTTACAACCATTAGACGTAGCGGTGTTTGGGCCATTTAAAACATACTTTAACCATGAAACTAATCAGTTTATGCGCGCAAATCCAAATAAAAAGATAAGCCGTTATAATGCTGGAACCCTTATACGCAACGCATGGATACGCGCTACTACACCTGCAAATGCTCTTGCTGGCTTTCGAAGAAGTGGGATTTATCCACTAAATCCTAATGCTTTGCCCGATTCTGTTTTCACTATATCTGATATTGCACATCGCAGTGACAATGATCCTGATCAACCCTGTGTGCTACATCAAACTACAACAGCGCTTCTTCAAACATCTTTAAACGAAAATGCAGAACCTTGTGAGCATGTTGAAGTTGAACACAGAACACAAACAACTATACCTCCGATTTCGTCAATTGATTGTCCAACTACATTTGAAAACGAATATTTGAATGTCGCAGACCTGAACATAACACCACCCAATATGCCATCAACTTCATTCAACCGAAACTCACCCAGCCTTTTGATCGATCCTCAGATTTTAGAAGATACGATTATTGATATTGTTGATATAGGTGATGATTCACTAATACGGATTCTAGATAACGAAGAAAAAGAAACACCTTCTAAATTTTTAGTCGAAGCATCACCAATACCACAAATTCCTCTGACTTTAGCAAGGAGAGCTAAACAATCGGCAGATATTCTCAATTCTAGAGAAAAAATCAAAGAAAAAAGGGATATTGCTGACAGGAAAAAGAAACAAATAGAATCTAAGATACACAAGACTGAAGCTACCAAAAAAAGACAAACAATAAAAAAAGCAAATAAAAAAAACCAAAGAACAAATACAAAAAAATAAAAATAAGAAAGGAAAACCAAAGAAAAACTATGACTCAAGTGAAGAAACAGATGGTGACGTGACTGATTGCAGTCATAAAGAAAATGATTATTATTTAAAAGTAAACAAGGATCGTGGACTACGTAAAAGACTAGCTATTTATAGCTCAAACAGTGAAAATGAAGATCACCTCTCACCTAATACTGAAAAAGGTAAAAAAACCATAGGACTACCCGTGAAAAAAACTAAAAAAAATAAATTTGAAGAGCCTAATTCTATAGATGAAAATGTTTGCGTAGAATGCTTCGATACCTATAATAACACGAAGTCCAAATCTGATTGGATCCAGTGCATTATGTGTCAGAAGTGGCTGCACGAAACATGCACACTTTTTAAGATGTGGAAAACTTAAAATGTCCGGTTCCACTTAATGAAGGATAATTCCTTACAAATATGTTGATTTTTTTAAATGTTTAAATAATAACTAAGGTTAAACGAAATTATTAATTTTTTTTGTTGTTAGATATTCATATGAATGTTGATTTTTTTTAATGTTAAATAATTATTTCTACGTTAAAACGGGAATGTTTCGTTTGAGATGATTCTATATGATAGTTTTAATTTTTTTATATATATTTTGTAGACATGCATAAATGTAAATAAATATAGTTAAGCATTTTATATTACCTACACATGTAGATAATAAATAAATATTACATTTTGATTACGTATTCTTGTTAATTATTTAAAAAGGCATCTATCCCGCATCACAGGCATCTATCCTCCTAAGTGACTTCATAGTGGGGCATCTATCCATATAGGTAGGCACCTATCCCCAAAAAATGTGTTTCGCAAGAATTTCATTTTTGCAAAACCAGTAATGGTTAGGTAAATAAATACAGTTTCTAAAGCTTTATGAATGATTAAACTAACTATATTACAGGGTCAATCTAAGCAAATATGTTTGGTATTCAAATAATGAAACACTTTCGAAAAGTGGGGCATCTATCCCGGTTTTGCCCTATTTCGTTTTTTGTATTTGTTGTTATAGCGGCAACAGAAATACATAATCTGTAAAATTTAGTAAAAAAAATCTAGCTATTACCGTTCTTGAGTTACAGCCTGGAGACAGACGGACAGACAGACAGACAGACAGACAGACAGACAGACGGACAGATGGACAGACATCGAAGTCTCAGTAATAGGGTCCCGTTTTTACCCTTTGGGTACGTAACCCTAAAAACCGGCTATCTGAATAATAATATTAATGTTTATTAAACCGAAGAAAGTATTAAATAATATTGACAGTATAGAGTGCGTGAACCGGAACCTTTTAAGTTTCCGGTTCACGCACTCTATACTGTCAATATTATTTAATACTTTCTAAGCAATTTCTTCAGGAATGCGTCCAGAATGCCCAGAAGATAAGCTTGCTAAAAATCCCTGCCCCTAGTGGGGAGAAATAACTCAAAAATTACTTTAACCCTTTCCCACCACCCCGGCCATATAGGGGCAGCGGCGGGGATTTTTAGTTTCTGTTTTTTAATTGAAGAATATTTAATTCCTGGTCAATTTTTAATTTCTGAAGGAATTGCTTAGGTTTCAGCTCACGCACTCCACACCTTCCGTTGAATTACTATTCTTTGACCGGACTATACGCAAACTTTTCAATTAAGCTTAAAACATGTTTGATCTTAAATGAATTCAATTAGTATTTTTACTAAATAGGGAAAAGGAAACAAAAACATCCAAATCTTATCTTCGCAATAAGTTTTTATAATTAAATATTTAGTTCTACACTAATGTAGAACTTAATATTTAATATTTTGTTTGTGACACAAACTTTGTATAAAATGCACCACATTTCACAACAGCCAAACTAGAATTTTGTTGGACGATATTTTACAAACACAGTTTGGAATCTTTCTCAAATCTCACCAGACAGTTTCGATACAAACTTGCGAGATATCCAAACTTCCTAGCAACTTTATAACATGCTTTTTCAAACCAGTGTATGATACAAACTTCTGCTAGGTAGGTATACAATCTATAAAAATAATATTATTATACTTAGGCTTTAGACTTCCAATAGACAACTACAAGCTGTCCCGGCAAACGTTGCTTTGCCATAATATAAAGTACCAACCGTATTTCGCCCATATTGTTTTATTGAAGTGACTAAATAATTATGTCACCATGGCAACGTCCATCGCTATTCCGTAGCATGTAAACAAAATATGGTTGCCGTCTGCGTCAGTCTCGAGTTGTAATATTTTACTGTTATTTATTCAACGAATGCACTTATCAATATAATAAGTACCCAGTAGCCGATTCTCAGACCCACTGAAGATGCATATAAAATTTGGTTAAAATCAGTAAAGCCGTTTCGGAGGAGTACGCGGCCTAACATTGTGACACGAGAATTTTATATATTATTATACAAGATTATTATTGAAAACATTCTATTTGTCTGTCTTCGTAGTCATGTTACATTTTCAATACGCCAGACTAGACAAGCAAACCTTGTGGCTTATTCGCTGTAATATTAATTTTATTATTAACGGGTTTATATATAACATTATTAGCACAACTCTTTTAAGGAGAGAAAGTAAAAAGTCCTTAACATTCAAATTATATCAAAGGCACTCACAATTTTTCTGCGTTTCGTCAGCTCATAGAGCATCAATCAACAGCGACTAAGTAGGAATATTTGTCAATGACAGATATTTATTATTTCCTATAGGAAATTGAAATTTCGGCCTCAAAGAGGGGTGTTCGATGATGTTGTTGATGTCAAAATGTTCGGCGATTTTAACTACGCGATAAAACATGAATGGGACTGTAAAATATTAAACGACTCATCGACAGCTGCATGCAATTTAAGCTCTTATCGTAGCGCGATTAACGTTTAAAATTGATACAAATTGATTCATTAATAGTTAAACACTTTAAATTAAGTTGTAAATGGTACAAATTCTGTTATCGGCCCTAGAATTAAGGATTTCTAGTATGCGGTTAAGTTTGAAGTTTCAGTATTGACTCTTATGACAACTGCACTATAATATTTAAAATACTATGAGTATACAAAAAAAAAAAAAAAAAACAGTTATGTCCGGACCAGAATTGATATAGCTTACTTTATGTTACTATAGATGTTACCCATAAGTTTGTTGAGCCATAATTCGTTTGTCACGCGGGGTTCTATAATTTCTACGGACTAAAACTATCTTATATCTTTTCATAAAACTGAGATTCATAAAATCTAAATTTATTTTATTCTTCAGTCCAAGTCACGAGATAAGCTACAAAAGTTCACATTTTTGACATTTAAGGGGTCGGGCTACCTCGAAATTCTCATACATACGTAATACCAAAATCATTTTCTCATACGAAAATATTTAACATGTTTGAGTTATTTTTCAGATTAAAATAGTAATTACCTAGGTTCCTGTGCAAAAATTAACTTCAAAATATTTAAACACTAAAAAATAGAGTAAAACACTAAAAAATATATAAATAAATAGCAAATTTACTACAAAATATTTGAATACTAAAAATATTTTTTAGAGTTGAAATATTTTGTAGTAAATTTACTATTTATTTATTTATTTTTTAGTGTTTTAATCTATTTTTAGTGTTTAAATATTTAGTAGTAAATTTAGTAACAAAAATGTATACACAAAATTTTTTTTTTTGTGTTTAAATATTTTGAAGTTAATTTTTGTACAGGAACCTAGGTAATTACTATTTGAAGCTGAAAAATAACTCAAACATGTTAAATATTTTCGTATGAGAAAATGATTTTGGTATTACGTATGTATGAGAATTTCGAGGGTAGCCCGGCCTCTTAAGTGACTTATCTCGTGGCTTAGATCAGTATTGCTGTTCGAAGGCTAGCATTTTCCTTATTTCGTTAATATTTCCTAGACGATCAGGCAAGTGTTTGTACAAACAGAGGCGAGTAAACAGCGGTCATAATAATGGCCAGCTTTATTAGCTCGAGAATGAAGGTATATTGCTGTACCTAATTACTTATTTGTACAACTATTTCTATATTTGTACCAGTTTAGTACGCCGTAAGATTGCTTTTTCAAAAACAAGTGAAATTGGATTTTTGAACATAGTACGTTTTTATTTTATGAGACTATTTATGATTTGAGATTTATTGTTCTATTCGGCAAAGAATTGATAAAAATATACTGTAGAGATAAAATTGAGTCTATCGTCAACGGAATAAATTTTTTACGAACAGCTTTCACGACTGTTAAACTCACTATTTTATATTATTCGTTAACAAACCTCCATAAATTAGCTAAGTTATGTGTATCCCAGTGACTATATTATTATCATCAAGATTCATGAAGAAAGTCAGTTGACAAAACCCGACTAAGCAATGTAAAGTCCATCATCCGTCTATGAATATTTCTCTGACGGTGGTTCAGTTATTTTTAACCCAGAAAACCAATCACCAAATTGCCAAAGCCATGTCAGTTGTCAGCTTTTCATAAATGGATAGCATTTTAAAAAAGTTTAGCTCGACTTATGACCCAGTTAGTTGAATGCGAGATCAAAATGAAAGACGAAAGATAGTTTTGAAGCATTTCGATTTGGGACATGTAAATGTTTCGGAAGAGAGCGCTTGTTTGTGGTTTAAAGTGGATGTATATTCAATTTTACCTTCTATCGTTTATTTGCTTCTTCGTGAACTGTGAAAGGAAAGAGATCTTTGCCCAGAAGCCCAGAATCCATACTAATATTATAAATGCTAAAGTGTGTCTGTCTGTCTGTTACCTCTTCACGCCCAAACCGCTGAACCGATTTTAGATACTTTGAGTCCCGGGAAAGGACATAGGATACTTTTTGTACCGGAAAAATGTACGGTTCCCGCGTGATTTAAAACGAGTTTTGGCGCAGCGGAGTTGCGGGCATCATCTAGTCCATACTAATATTATAAATGCGAGAGTGTGTCTGTCTGTCTGTCTGTCTGTTACCTCTTCACGCCCGAACCGCTGAACCGATTTGGCTGAAATTTGGCATGGAGATACTTTGTGTCCCGGCAAAGGACATAGGATACTTTTTGTCCCGGAAAAATGTATGGTTCCCGCGCGATAAACGAGTTTTGGCGCAATGGAGTTGCGGGCGTCATCTAGTAATATTATATCGCATTTGATGTTATGTAGAATGGCGTAGTAATTTTTGTATACATTAACGTATAGGTTATTTTACTAGTGAATTGAAATCGAGCTACACTGATTGAGACTTTACATAAGCCGACTAAATTGCTTAGACTTGAGTTATGTCTATTAATACATTTCTCTAATGGTACAACACTGGGTTAGTTGGTTTAGACCTATAGACATTAGACGGTATTATGATAGACTCAAATATTATGTAAAAGGATGTAGAACTATTTTCACTTTTGCTTCAGTTGGAAAATTCCGTAAAACCTATATCAAATAAATTGTTAAAAATACCTTGGTCAATACACATAAATAAATAGTTACATACAGTAGCAGATATCAATATATACCAATTCGCAGCATATTGGAAAATTTCGACTAGTATCCGTTAGAAAAACTTTTTTCCGGGAAAAAATGTTTCATAAAATATTTCTAGCGATACACCATTGAAATACAGTCAAACTTTGTAGTATTTGTCGGGGGAGCGCTATAATAAAAATTCACACTCGTATATGCATTTGGCAATGTATCTGACATCATCCGAGCTTATGACGTGGCCATGAGCGCAGTGGGAGCATACGCTGAAGCGGATGTAATATAAATTCTTCAGACAGTTGGAAAGATGAAATTAAAAAATTCCTGTGTCACTTATTTATCGAACGTTATTTTTGACCCACTTTCGAAATGATTTTATATTCTAATATATAATCTTCGGTTATGAATATTTATAAGCGCAATAAATAATATAAACCCCTTAAAATTTTAAAATCTCTTATAAAAATAGTTACTATGGTGATTTTTACAAGTGTTATTAATTATTATTATACACTTTTAACATTAGTAATTCATAATCGTTATGGTAATATTATTGTAAATTAAACTGATATAATTACATATTATCGAATGTCAAACATTATTGAGTGTTTTTGTTACAATAAGCCTAATGTTATCGCTGTTACGTCCGCTCCGCCTGTGTTCGTGGCCTTACTCTTGTACGGGTAATAATATGGTACATTAGGCGGCGTACAGACGCATTATGGATACGTGTTTTATCGTCTGAAAAGTATTGCGTCAGAATTCGCTATTAAAGTGTATAAGAATCGCATTGCATTTTTGTACCATCGTATCTTTCAAAGTTTCTGAAGGAAAGAATAATACTTATCTACTTATGATATAAATAATTTCCGTAGTGGTTGTTTTTTGTACATTACACAATATATTATGTACTCTTTCACAATCGTTTTATGGCAATTGATATTTTTGGTTTCCATAACAATATTACATTATAATGGTCAATCCTTAAACTTTTACTATTTGCTTTATTTATCTATTCTATCTTAAGCCAAATATTATTCCGACGAGTTTGCTAAGCTCGAACCGTATATAAATTACTAAAACGTTTCTAACACAGCTATCGCATCAAAGTTTTCTTAGCTAAGCTGTGTGATTGTTTGTCTACACTCCTATATATGCGGAATCATCTCCCGTATTAATGGGAATAAGTTCGTGTTTGTACAATATGAATTAGCATAGTAAGCCTTCTAGAAACAGTTTGTACATTTTGGTTCATGCCTCATTTGCATACGTGTATTAATTTCGAAGGCCTTATGAATAATGTTGTGAATTTTGAAATACACAACTTTGTGTGCTAACGCCTCCGCAAAGTGATAACGCCCTGGTGATCTTTCGTGTGGAGCGTGGCTTAGAGGTCGTGGGTTCGATTTTGGGAAAAACAATCTTTGGTCAGGACTCAGGACTAATGCAGGCTGATCATCTGATTGCATCACAAGAAAGTTGATCCATGCGTCGCATGGGCATGAAAAATGTGTACGCCTGATTTCTCTCTAGTCTCTAGTCATTCGTCCACTGGGTTACAATCGTAAAGGAGTCAGTCGGTCATCTGTCCACTGGGTTACAATCGTATAGGACGAGATAGTGCTCTGTGTACTGCGATCATACTTGGGCCCTTTAAATTCACGACTAGCTGGGCTAGTTTAATAGAACTGACCACCATTTCTTTTTAGGTATGAGAGGCATTTATTATACTAGTAAAGTGACAAAAACAAAATAATAGAGTCTTTTAATTGTTATAATATCTGTGCCTCTGAAAATGTTTATTCCGAACGGGTCGCTACAGAAGAAAATCGGATTTGGAAAAACAAAGAATTCCATTTGTTTAAACAATTACCTCAGGCCATTACGGGCCACAAAATTCCAAGTAAATTCGAGTGATTTTCAATTACCCAGACAAAATTTATATTCATCGTACGAACGAAAACATTTTGGTCGTCCTCACTTTTATTGGGTCCCCAAGAACAACCATTGAATTTATAATATGTTTTGAAGTTCTCTTATTTTACCATTGTGTGTATACAGGGTGTTATAAAACTAAGTGATAATACTTTAGGGTGCGTATGAGTCCCCTATATAGAGTTCGATGTGAAATTATCAGCACTGAAAGAGTTACTTTTTTTACTTTTGTATGGAAAAATTCATAAAGCTAGGGCGCTTATCCATAGATACAAATCACAAAAAAACGCTCTTTTAGCGCTACTACTTT
Source organism: Lysandra bellargus (assembly GCA_905333045.1). Lineage (NCBI taxonomy): Eukaryota > Metazoa > Arthropoda > Insecta > Lepidoptera > Lycaenidae > Lysandra > Lysandra bellargus. The sequence continues at coordinate 12,018,416 of HG995322.1, forward strand.
CACAGTGTTTTTTTCACATTGTTACACCTTGTATGTTAGTTGGTTAGGGCAAGAGTAGTATACATTACTTCTCTTCCTGGGTCGATAATAACCTATTTTAGAAGGATTTTAGTAATAATTATAAATTAATATAAACTATCTTACTTCACCTAATAATACGAAATCTTTACATTATTCACCGTTAACAGACCTTAGTACTCTACTATTATAGTCTATATTATATCTGCCCTAGTTTATGACAAAATTTATACCTCTCTTCCTCTATAGAAATACTGTGTTATTTATAGTCTAGGAGTGCTAATGATTAAACTCATAGATTAGGAGCAGGTGCTAACTCAAAACAGGTTTAGCGAAGTTAACCCCTGGATTTATAAACAGTTAAAACTAATTCGGTGTCGCAGTTCGCGTTAGTAACTCATATGTTAATTTATTATCCAGATGCTCGTTAACCGAAGTTTCGGGTCCGGTTACTGCAAACCTGAAGGGAACTAGTTCGTGAACTGAAAAGGCTAACTTAGAATCGCTTTTGATATTGTATCACGGTATTCGATCATTTATGTGTAGTATTTTCTCCTTTTATACTAATTACGGTATATTATTATTGAGCTACTATTCATATAATATTATACTATTGATCCTTTCATACTTATTGTTATACTAGATGAGGCCCGCAACTCCGTTGCGCCAAAACTCGTTTATCGCGCTGGAACCGTACCTTTTTCAGACAAATTTCAGCAAAATCGATTCAGCGGTTTCGGCGTGAAGAGTTAACAGACAGATAGACAGACAGACAGACAGACAGACAGACAGACACACTTTCGCATTTATAATATTGTATATAATATATAATGTATATCCCAACTAACAAAAATTGCTCTTGTAGAGGCTTGTATAGCCAAAAATAATATTCTTATAGGAGTCGTATTATCGCTAATAAGGGTGCATTTGGGAACAATTTATAAGGATAATAACCTTATACCCTCCTTATAGTTGCTTTGTTGTCCGCTTTTTTCCTTATACGTGTTATATTATTGTCCGATACAAGGGAGTTAAACTCCGTTTGCCCTTTTTGCCATCATAAGTGATTTACATTTTCGCAACAGCTTGGAGAAGAAATAGTAAATTATTTAAAAAACAGAACTAAGCTCTTTATTGATTATGATAAATTAGTAAGCATAATCAAGGACGTATCGTGGACTAATATAATAAGCAACAATACTGTTGATGAAATGGCTGAAACATTTTCGAACACTCTTAAATCTGCTATATCAAAATGCTCAACTCTACAGCGCCTTAGTCATAAAATGTATACCTTTTAGACATGGATGATACCCGGATTATTAAAATGCTCAAAGCATAAAGATAAATTACACCTAGACAGTAGAAAAAATCGTAACGATGAAGTAAAAAAGCTTATTTATAATAGATACAGGAATTTTTACACAAAAATATTACGAAATCTAAAGAATGAACATGATAGAAATTACATTAATGAAAGTCGACATAGTCCAAAAAGTCTATGGAAGGCAATAAATCGAGTGTTTCGTCGAAATCTCAACAAAACAAATAACCCACTGATAGACATTTCTAGCATTAATGGTTCTGTTGAAAAATCGCTAGATTCACTGAACACCTACTTTACGTCAGTAGGTCAGTCCTTAGCCGATAATATTCTGGATAGTCTCAACGAAACTCATGAATCTGTTGCTTCCCAGTGGTCTTCAATCCCCAACTCGTTTTTCATTACTCCAACTGATCCAAACGAGATTATCGACATTATAAAAAGCCTTAAGCCAAATAGTTCACCAGGTCTAGATGAAATAGACAATAAAATCCTAAAACTGCTAGGCAAACACATTGCCAAACCTCTATCCATTATATTTAACGCGAGTATTGAAACTGGAATTTTCCCGAATATATGGAAGGTTGCGGCAGTGGTTCCTATTCACAAAGGTGGCACTAAATCTGACCCCTGCAACTACCGTCCTATATCTCTTTTGTCCAACATATCTAAACTCCTAGAACGTATTATTAATAAAAGATTTGTGTCATTTCTTGAAGCTAACAATTCCATCTCAGAAAATCAATTCGGTTTCAGACGAGGGAAATCTACAGAGGATGCTGTGACACTTCTCACAAACACTAATGTTACCTACCTTGATCAGGGCCAAAAATGCATCGGTGTCTTCCTTGACCTTGCCAAGGCCTTTGACTCTCTCTCAATCCCGATTCTTTTAAAAAAACTAGAAAGCTATGTAATAAGAGGAAATCAATTAAATTGGTTCAATAGTTACTTATCTAACAGAAGTCAATATATTAAAACCTGCGGCACTAAAAGTAACATACGCTCTATTCTCTATGGAATACCTCAAGGAAGTGTCCTCGATCCATCTCTTTTTCTCCTTTACCTTGCTGATATCGCTGATGTATCACTTATAAATGCAAAAATGATTTGTTACGCAGATGATACAGCTATTATCTTCAACGATTCTACTTGGGAACAAGTATGCAAAAGAGCGGAAGATGGCATGGCTGCTATATCAACCTGGTTAAACTTCAATCTCCTCTCCCTTAATACCTTAAAAACTAAATTCCTTTGTTTTCATAAATCTGCTCCTTCTGCCCCATCCTCGGTCAATGACTTAAAAATCCATTCCAAAATCTGCTCGCACCCAGCTCTGAACAACCACTGCAACTGTTGCTCTATCCACCGCAGCGAATCCATCTGGTACCTTGGAGTAATCTTAGGCGGCCGTATGACCTTTAAACTGCATATAGCTGAAATATCAAAGCGCGTTAGAAAATTAATCGGCGTCATGAGAAACTTACGAGGTGCGATTTATGGTCATACCCTAAAAATGGTCTACTTTGCCCTACGTCAATCAGTTATTAACTATTGCATTCTGGCTTGGGGTGGGTCTTCATCTTCTACTCTTATTCCATTGGAAAGAGCTCAGAGAGGAGTAATAAAGGTAGCGATGGAAAAGCCCTTAAGTTACCCTACAAAAAGCTTATATGACGAGACCAAAGTCCTCAGCGTAAGAAAACTCTATTTATTAAGATTTAAGAGTCTTTGAAGCCGTACATAAATCAATCACTAAAATACTCACGACCAAATGCTAGAAAAAAGAATATTCAAAGTCCCTAATGTTCCTGTTTCCACTTCTTTTGCCTACCGTTTTGAAATTTTTCTGTCACCTTATATATATATTTTTTCTATGGAATAAGGGGGCAAACGAGCAAACGGGTCACCTGATGGAAAGCAACTTCCGTCGCCCACGGACACTCGCAGCATCAGAAGAGCTGCAGGTGCGTTGCCGGCCTTTAAAGAGGGAATAGGGTAATAGGGGAGGGTAGGGATGGGAAGGGAAGGGAATAGGGGAGGGTAGGGAAGGGAATAGGGTAGGGGATTGGGCCTCCGGTAAACTCACTCACTCAGCGAAACACAGCGCCAGCGCTGTTTCACGCCGGTTTTCTGTGAGAACGTGGTATTTCTCCGGTCGAGCCGGCCCATTCGTGCCGAAAATTCTATAATAGTTTGGTAAATATGTTTGACTTGAAACAATGCACAGCTCAGAAATGTAAAAAGGTACTTACTCAATCACTGTTGTCCTAGTCATACGACGAATCTGAAAACCTAGTAAAAGTTGCTGGGGGCTAGTAAATTTGTATTTAAATTTTATTAAGTGTAGAGCTAATTAGTATCTGTTTGCAAATTGTTAGTAATGAAGTTTATAATTTGGATGTAATTTATGAGGCTGGCATTGTCGGTTTCGACACAAGCCTGAATAAATAAGAAAAAACCGGCCAAGTGCGAGTCGGACTCGCGCACCGAGGGTTCCGTACAAACCTGCAAGGTTTACAAAGTTCGTCATAGAAGTTTGATTTTGTTACAGCTTAAAGGTATTATAGACCTGAGTATTTGGTATGAATTTCAATTTAATACCTCTACGCGTTTATGAGGAAATGGGTAGTTAGTTTAAAATTATTAAAAAAAAATGTATTATGTGATGTAACTAAAAATTTATGGTTTTCGTAATTTTTCCATTATCTATGCTATAAGACGTTGCTTCGTACCAAATTTCAAGATTCTGAGTTCACGGAAAGCACCCTGTAGGTTTTGATTCCCTTGCAAGTGTCGAAAATTTGCGGCATAAACGGCTGTATCTTTTGATTGCGTTGGCTTAGAAGTTTGATTTTTTCACAGTTTCAAGGGACAGTAGACCTGAGTAATTGATATAAATTTCAGCTTCATACCTCCACGCGTTCCTGAGAAAAAGGGTCTTGACAGACGGACGGACGGACAGACGGACAACAAAGTGATCCTATAAGGGTTCCGTTTTTTCCTTTTGAGGTACGGAACCCTAAAAAAAAAAAAGTGTACAAATAATGCACATATTGCACTCAAACATACGCACACACACACACACACACACACACACACGCTCACGCTCACTATAATATTATAAGTAGTATTACATATTAAAAATACATATTACTTTAGTTTAAAGAAAAATATTGTTGTTTTTTATTTTTATTTTTATTGTTATTTCTTTTGTTTTCTTTATGTAAATTGTTTTGTTTTTGTTGTTTTCTGTTGTTGTTAGCCGCAATACTTATACCTGTACTCTTTTAAACTCCCCCATAGGACAGGCCTTGCCTAGTTTGGGGGACTGTTAATTGTAAAAACCCCTTGTAAACTTTATGGTCAATAAACTGTTATTATTATTATTACTAACGTCAGCCATTTTACTGTCAAGTAAACAATAAGTCATTATTTTATATATAGTTTATTTACCTGATTTAGTGCTCGTTTATAGTGAAAAGTGTATGGGAATTAAAATGCATAGTAAAATGTGATACGCTGTGTGTTTTGGTATCAACTTGCCCTTGAATTTAAGCTCTTTTTGTGCTAAAAACGTCATTAATTATTTAGTCAAGTTATATACAGTGCTTTTATCAATGCAGTACACGCGTGGACTGCCATGGTAGACCAGGGTCACTTTTTCAGCGATATTTTTTCAGTAAAGCTCGCTAGAATCTTGTCTTTCCAGGTATTCCTCGTTTAATAAATTTGACAAAGCCTCAGTACCTCCGGTAACCAGATAGTCGATTGAAATAATAGATATTTAGCATCATAAACGCTGGACTACCATAGTAGTCCGCGCGAATATTGGTGTACTAAATTCAACCATGTATGTTTTGTTTAATTATTGATTTATAACGTTTTTATTGTTTATGATTGTATATTTTATGAATTTATACTAAAATATAGTTATGATAATTTGATTACAAAGATTAAAATTTAATTTTTTAATAACATATAGTGACCTGTACACTGTACTGTACCTGTAGATTCACGTCGTAACCATATTATGACTAACCAGAAACATAGGAAATCTCACCAAATCGCAAAAATATAATTAAAAATGTAATTAAAAATTACTAACTAACTGGTGTTAAGTATTTAATAAATAAGTAAATAAACTATTTTGTAGTTTTCACAATGAAGACTTAGCGCCATCTGTGCCGGTTGTCTAATTTCCTCGTCGGGCTTTTGATGTGGATTTCGAAACGGAAAATTGTGATTTAAGTTGGCTGCTGTAACTAAATAAGCGATCAAGAGTAATACAAGTAACAAATATTGACCAGTTTTGTAAATCAAAGTAAAGTAGTCACACTTGTACGAAAATGAGCTAATCCGGTGACTTCTAAAGTTTAGGGTCGTTTATTCTTAGAAAAAAATAATCAAAATATAAAAATAATTGTGTTTTATATTTTGATTATATTAAATTTTTATCACATTTTCATAGAAATTCAGAAATTTGTTGATTTTTCAGTTCAGTTTTAATAATTAATTAAATATTTTTCGATTATAAAAGTAAGCTAATTAATTATATTTTTGATTTTATTTGTCATTTTAATTAAATAATAATTATTATGAAAACAATTAAGATTTTTAGATGGCCTACCATGGTAGGCCACGCGAGTACTCGTGTAAAAAAAGGGGCGCGTGTACTGCAGTGTTAAAAGAACAACAGGATTCACACATCGTCTATAAGGAGTCTATGAGAGTAAAGACTTTATAACGGCATCAATTGTTTCTTATGATATCGCCATTTTACATATCGTTAGGGTTCCTTTCACACTAACAAAATCGCACCTAGCTAGTGTTATTTCCGTATATTATATATGTTACGCTCAAGGACCGAAATCGCTCAGTGAGCGAAGAAATAGCTCACAACGCGTTGTGGTCACAGTGAAACAGCCACGACGTGAATTTCGCGTCGTAGCTCTAATGAAAACGGCCACGACGCGTTCTGGCAATCACAAAAAGGCCATAACGCAAAATTCGTGTCGTGGCTGATATGTTATTCGTTTTTCTTATTTTTTTCTTGATTGATTAATCATCTATAGGTATGGAAGATTATATTTGAATTACCACGCGTACTACAAAATATTTTTATCTTATTTTCACAGTTATGCAGTGATTTAGCACTGCATAACTGTGATTTAAGTAAAAGAAAAAATATTTTACTAAGACTTCGTTATCTGTCCACCTGTCTGTCTATCTGTCTGTCTCCAGGCTGTATTTTAAGAACCGCAATAGCTACAATTTTTAAAATTTGTCGGCATTGTATGCATTTATTGCCACTATAACAACAAATACATAAAACAAAATAAAATTAATACATATTATGATATCTAAGGGGGCTCCTATACAGCAAACATGTTTTTTTCGCTTTTATTGCTTGTCAATAATGGTAGCATGTAGGCATCTGATATTTACGCAAAGGCCTAAAAACTAAAAAAAAATGGCCTTTTTTTGTTCTATGAAAGTACGGAACCCTTCGTGCAAGGTCCGACTCGCACTTGGCCGATCATTCCGCTCCGCAAGAAATTCACACAATCTGTTGTACGTTTAAAATGGCGAATTGAGTTATGTAAAGCATTTTAATGTAACCTTAAAGAGAATAATATATAATCACTGTTTAAGGGAATGTGGATTGCTTTCATCCTTGTTAAAGTCATATTATTATAAAATGTTAGCATTCGTTTGTTGGATAGATGTCTTAATAAATTCCTAAAATTATTAAAAAAAAAGCATTATTAGTTAACTTGTGCATTACTTTTATAAGAATAATTGACCATATTAAAAGCTTTTATATGTCTTTGAATATTATAAGGCTAAAAAGCAATGTAAATAGCCACTATAAGATGAACATATTTCGAAGCCTTATAGTTGCCGTATAAATTAGAGTTATTAACGTTTACCCAACCAAATTATAAGAATAAAGGTAATTATATTAGCCAAATCTACTAATAGTGTGCCATTATAAGTAACATTGGCATAATGAATGCTCTTTTATAACAAGTATAAGAGTTTAGACCTTATTGAGATAATTTTATAAGGTTAGTTTGTTTGTTGGGATAATATAATATAATATAACGCTAAACGCGATAAACCGATTTTGATGAGCCTTCAAATATCTCCATAGATCTTTTTAGTTCTTCGAAAGGACAGAGGATACTTTTGTTCATAAAAATGATTCCTACGAGATAAACATGGTATGCAACGAATAATTTCAATGGACTAGCTGCTTACATCAACCTGCAGTTATATTTTTCCAAACAAAATATGCTATCGCATATGAATCATCACTCTCCTTATGTACTATCAGAGAAGTTGATTCAGATGGCGTAACTACGTAATTTGGTTGTGTTATGTCAAAGCCAGCCTGTAGATCACAAATAACATTGAATCGACACAGTACCTATAACCAAAGGAAGGCCGTCCATCATCTGCCTATGTATCCATTTCTTTGATGGTACATCATATCAGCTGTAGGTTCTTTAGTAAATCCATACTTCCATACTTTAATATTATAAATGCGAAAGTGTGTCTGTCTGTCTGTGTGTCTGTTACCTCTTCACGCTCGAACCGCTGAACCGATTTTGCTAAAATTTGGCATGGAGATATTTTGAGTTCCGAGAAAGGACATAGGATAGTTTTTATCCCGGAAAAATGTACGGTTCCCGCGCGATAAACGAATTTTGGTGCAACGGAGTTGCGGGCGTCATCTAGTCATAAATAAACTAACATAGAATAACCAAAATAATGACAACATAGTCAACAGTGATGTACCATCTAGAACTGAAAAGAACTAAGGCAAGTAATGTATTGGAAAATCTCGCACGACCCGACACGAACGCAGTTCATTAGGTCGCGCTGTATTACGGGTCGCTCTTGACGATAATGCAACGAGAAAGTACACAATTCTCGATTATAGCTTGGAAAATATCGCAAGAATTTTAACTGTATCTACAGGTTGTGACAAAAATAATACGTTGGGGCGTATAGAGTTCATCATCATAAAAGTGATAATACTTCAGGGTGTGTACAGGGAATGTACAGACTTCACTGTGAAAGAAGCAGCACTGAAAGAGTTTTTTTTTACCTATGAATGGGAAAATTCATGACGCTCGGGCGCTTGCCCATACACATCACAAAAATAGCTCTTTCAGCGCTACTACTTTCACAGTGAACTCTATTTAAGTAATTAATAACCATTATTGCCTCCATGATTGTTAAGTCCATTCCTGCCTCTTTACGTTGTTTATCATCTATACTCCACTCGGGCTAGCTTGTCGCTAGGGTCATTGACTTTCTGTCAAAAACTTGCCATTTTCCATATAAAACCACGATTGACAATATCTGACACTTCATTGTCAATCGCGGTTTACATGGAAAATGACAAGTTTTTGACAGGGAGTCAATGACCGCTAGCGACAAGCTGGCACGAGTGGAGTATGGTATCTGTTAGATACCATACTCATACAAGCGTTTACAAACGTTTAGACGAACATTCGTCTGTTATTGCCTATGCTCGACATAATAAATGTGCATATTATAATCATGGTGAACCATAAAGCAGAAGGACTTTAAGCAATACATAAAAAAATACTTTGAAAACTTTGTGATTGGTTCACCAAAATATTAAGTTAAAAAAATGTCTACACAATTTGAACGAAATGAATAGCAATTGTACAGCTCTTGTAACGTTTTGAACTAGCATTTAGCCGCAATTGTGAATATTAAGTGGCTAGAAAGGTAGGAGTTTTCCGTTTCAAAACACCATTGTTCGGTGAGGGCGGCGTAGGCTTACAGCCGCATTGTTGCAACGCTTGGGATCTCGATCACGCTTCGATAGAGGTTCATTCTGATTCAGTTCAATTGGATCTTGTGTTTTTTTAAATTTGTATTAAGGCAGGGATTAAACTCAATCCAAAACGATAACCTTCCACACACCCAAAGACCAAGCGTGTACGCATCGCAATAAGATTCATTTTAGCTTAGCATAAAACTATAGTTACTAGGGGCGGATCTTCTCTATTTTTCATGTTTTTTTTTTAAATATCTCTGGAAATAAATAATAAGAAACAAAATTGTTCGGTTCAGGAGATTTTAATATAGATTTACTAACAATTTATTCAAATAAAATGTATAATTATCCTAGTTAATACTTATATTTCGATGAATTAGATTTTTGTCGGAGGTGAGTTTGTAAATTAATTACAGCCAAAGCATTACGTTTTATAAAAATGTTTATGGTTTAAAGTATTTAAAATATTGCGCTTCATATCTCATATTTTTCACATTTCGTTATTATATTGGAACTAGGTAAACCGGGAGTCACGGAGTAACAAAGTTAAACGTTAAGTAAAAACTCGATGACTCCGTTGTGCCAAAAGTTTGTTGATTGCGCGGAAACCGTTTTTTTCGGGATAAAAAGTATCCCATGTCCTGTCATTGGATTCAAAATATCTTCAGACCTTTCAGAAATAGGTTTAGCGGTTTGGGCGTGAAGAGATAACTAACGGCCAGACAGGAGTAGTGAAAATATGTGTTCTAGAATGAGATATTATAAGACTTAGTTTCTTTAAAAAGATAAATCATTTTCAAACATAGATGATGTTTAAAAAAATTTTAAAATGTTGTACAATAATATTATGTTTTCGTTATTAATTTTGCTCAGCACTCCATAAATGATTTTTTATGGATTTGTGTCTCGAATTTTATATAACGAATTACAATCTACACGCATTGTAATGTTTTATCAATTTTTTTTTTATCTTTTTATGCTATATTACGCTATAGCTAAATTAAAAATATTCTTGAGAAAATTTCGAATTCGTTTGTCGTATTTTCCTTAATTTTCTTCCTAAAACTAGTCCCACCTACCATATCCGCCTAAACAGGAAAGACGGCTTTTTGAAACATGTTTGGTGTTTACGTTTCAATTTGGACAAATCCCGTCGGTAAGCCCCTCGCATGATTTTCAACCTTAATCTGTAATAAATAAGGGTTACGGCCTCTGGATACATGTATAAGTGCAAAAGAAGATTTACAGGGGTCGTCCTTTTACAAGGGGTGGTCATAAAAATTGAAGTGCCCAATAAAAAATAGGCCAATAAAGAAAATTATTTCCACTTTGTACAGCCCTGCGTAAGCCGAGTTTGATTTTTGAAAACTACCACTCTTAGTACCTCACAAAAAGGGTTTATTTTGCAAAGAAAATAAAGAAAAGGTTTCCTATTCGTAGAACATTATAAGGGCATAATATTATGTGAATGTAAAAATAGAATGTAAGGTTTGATTGCTGTAAATATAGTTTTTTACTGAAGTGTACGTAACTTACTGAACTTTCTTTGTGTAGTAGTGTTGAAGAAATATATTTTTAGTTCAAAATAGTATTGTAAAATATCAGGGCGTACAAATACCTTTCTTTTAGAAATGTTAGGTAACTTACTAAACTTTTGCCTTTAATATTATGTTCCCTGAAGCTTTTGTTCTACGTATAATAAGCAGAGAATACGTGTTAATTAATTGAAAAGGTATCAAATTCCAAATCATTAAACAATGTAAGCATAATTAAATCATATTACCTAATAATATTAAAGCTCAAATTCGTTTGTTAATTTTGACATACCCCTTCGTCCTTGGATTAACGTCGCGGACATAATATTGGATGACTTGCATTTTCGGAGTTTTTTGGGATCTTGAGGTCGACAGATGCCGACAATGTTTATGGAGCAAAAAATAATCATATTTTTAACACCGGCGTTGTTTTAGGAGCCTTTGATTTTTAAAGGGGTTCCGAGATACAAGCAGGTTGGCAGCAAGCACATAGATTTTTGCTCACCATTATTATCTATTAACTTTAACCAAAGATTTTTCATTTTGCGTTGTAGAGTTAAAGTTTTAAGTTGTTGTTAAAGTTACAGTTATAGTTATGTTGCAACTCACCCTAAGGGTTATTTTAGTGGTATTATGGGTTTATTAGAATCTGATGGCAAAAAGTGAGAAAATAAATTGACTCTAGCACTACCGGGGTAATTGGAATAAAACATTTTAATCCTTTTTTTTTCTTATAGCGGCTGATTCTGTGTGTTAAACATGCAAATATAAAAATTTATCCAATGATCAAGGATATTTTTTGAAAATCTGTTGTCAAAAATTGCCATCAGATTCTGATATAATATTACACTCTCCGTCATCACACTCTGATGTAGGCGATTCACGCAAGAGCTATTTAAAAGAAGAAGAAGTATTCTTTGTTCTATAGTCTATCGAAATGTCAATTATAGCCTATAATACCTACATTTTCTGACATGTCATGTCAGAAAATGTAGGTATTTGATAAAAAATATTTGTTTTTGTGTCAAAATGAATTTGGAAAGTGTAGATAGTGTTTTTATTTTTTAAAAAACGCGATAATTCGGCTATTATGTATATATTATATGTTGTCGATTCAAAACCCTTATTTTATCTAGATCTACGCGTTATCATGCCAAAAATACCGAATCTTCGTAACAAACAGGTAAAAACATTTTGTATGGGGATAATTAAATTGTCGTTATAAGCATATTACTCACAATTTTTCCATTATTTCTCATCTTTAAAACCTTCCCTGGACTTCTACGAATATTTTATGACCAAGTATAAACAGCCCAATCCCTTCGGCCGTTAATTCGAGTTTTAGCGCGACCACAGGCGCGACTATCACATTTGAAAATCCATTTTTACATAATTTAATAGTACATACATACCTAGCATATCATTAACAATGAAAGTAAATGAATTCTATTAGAATTCAAAATGATAAAACTTCATATTTTCCTACTTTCCAACAATCCCTACTTAATATTTTCCTCGCGTTGCAGTAAAAGCCGGAAAAATAAAATACAAATGGGACAGGCGCGTACAAAATCATTAATTTAAAGTCAAAAAGTGCCAATCTTCTAAATGTTGCGGCAAATTCAAGTCACGTGCACACAGATATTTTGCTTCTGGATTTCTGTGAAATTTACCCTTACGTATATGATATAAAGGTTATCTCAGAGGTTATATAGCTCTGAACGGTCCGAACAAAGCGTGTCAACTTTAAGCGATGTTCGCAGTTGTATAATGAAGTTAGTTGGGGTCTATTATGGTCGACAATATGACATCCGAATTTGAATGTTGTTTGTAGTTTTGATTAATTTTTCACATCCTTGACACCGCTTCGTTGTTTGGAAGTGGAAAAGAGGGAACGTGCGCAATGAAGGTGCTACGAACTGGTTGGTGTCTGTCATTCAAAATGTACCCTTTATTTTACTTGATATTTACTGCCTCCTATTAGTTCTTGCTCGTTTCCTATGATGTACGTTGATATTATGTGTAAGAAAATGGATAACAACATCTTTGGACTATTTTACAAAACTGCAGAAGCGCATTATTTCTTTCTGCGTTTTGTTCTTCGAATTCGATTATATATATTGGATATCGTGCTAGGCTTATTGTACCGAGATTCGAGATACGAGAATTGAGCCCTACGCCCAGTCAGATACAAAATGGTGGCATTTCACATCCAATTTATTTCCCCTATCAACTCATCCCACTTTTTAATTGCAAATCAATCTTTAATCCTCACTTCAGAGTTCAGACTCGTTAATTAAAACATCGGGGTGCATAATACCCCACGGGATTATAAACAACTTATTTTGAATGCATAATTCATACTGTCTATTGTTTTTCACGCTCTTTTAGAAATGAAAATACTTAATATATATATTTTAATGAATATAAAAGTATTTTTTTCACGCTTTCAGATATTGCGGTAAGTACACAATACATTTGGTTCATTGAATACAAGGCTATGGTTTTTTAGAACAGCCACAATATTTATTCGATTTTCTAAATAATTTTAACATCCATACTAATATTGTAAAGGCGAAAGTGTGTCTGTTTGTCTGTATGTCTGTCTGTCTGTTACCTTTTCACGCCCAAACAGCGGAACAGATATTGCTGAAATTTGGCTCGTAGATTCCTTGAGTCCCGGGAAAGGACATAGGATATTTTTTATCCCGGAGAAATGTACGGTTTCCGCACGATAAACGAGTTTTGGCGCAACGGAGTTGCGGGCGTCATTTGGTTCCTACTAAATTGTACGAAAATACGGCACTAACACTCAAATTATCATACATATTGGTGGCATAAATATTTAGTATTTTGGAAATTTTAATTCGAACTGACTTTGCGAGTGGCGATTGCCGCATGAATAATGCAGCAGCAGCGCCTGATTAAAGGCTGTCCGTTTATCGCATAGTTATTTCTATCGCTGGAACATTTGAAAACTGTTATGCGGCTTATGCATAGTTTGAACACTTGTCTGTATTGATGATTTGCCATAATTGTTATTAAATAACTGTACTTTAAAAAGATAAAACCGACTTCAAAATTGTACGTAATTGAGAATTAAAACTCCCTATCTCCAAAACTACTGTACCGATTTTGATGAAATTTACACTATTCCTTAAGTTGAATAATACCTAGTATAACAAAAAAAGAATTACTTGAATCGGTATGGTAGTTCCAGAGATATGCGAACAGAAACATAAAAACATACTACTTACATACATACATACATACACTTTTGAAATTTGCCACATTTGTTCAGACGCTGATATAGACTAACATATACGAAAATTGGGCAGTTCTGGAAATATTACATACATACGCGTCGAATTGATAACCTCCTTTTTTTGAAGTCGGTTAAAAAGGGAGGAAAATGCGGTTGGAACTTGAGATGTATTCTGTATCGGAAGTACATAATATAATAATATTGTGTGAATGTATAATATTAAAGATAACACGTTATCATTATTAGAAACTAGTACTGATATTCTGCTTGTGTCAGCTTAAGCACGTTTACTTCTACGACACTAAAGATTTTTATAAAATTTAGATAAAATTCGGTATCTAAAGTATACTTCTAGTCTTGGAAAACTTCATATGTTTTAATGAGACAAACGGTTTGTTGCACAGTCAGTCAGTTTGCTTAGTTAACTTAAACTTAAAGTTGTAGTTTAGGATCAGATTAAATGAGAATTAGATTAAAGTAAATAAAATTGAATTATATTAAGCCTATAATTATATTTACCCCAAATTACCATCGTATACCATTTTACGTAGCCGGATAAAGTTAGCTTCCTCAAGGCGCTAGCGCTCAGAGGTTCACAAACTTATTTTGTCTACCACCCACTTTCAGAAAAAAAAATTTTAGCGCCCACATTGTTTCAATTTAAAATACATCCTAATGAAATAAATCACCCCTTAACCCTCTACGCAATGCCCCCATTTTGTTTCTGGGTCCCACACCGCCCTTCAGACCTTCAGCGCCCACAAGGGGTGTTACCGCCCACCTTGGGAAAGGCTGCGCTAGCTGATGAATCTCTATAAAACGCATACAATTTCATCAAACTTTCTTCCAAACCATTCTGCGAGATTGATTTTTTTACGAGTGTGATACAATCGAAATCGTATAAGCCCGCCTTAAGCCCGGATCCTTTCTTTGAGCCAAGTTACCATTCAAATACAAGGATCGAGCCAAAATTTCGCATGAAAAAGGTAAATGCGATCCGCAGTTGAGATTTGGCAGAAAATTCGAATACACGCTTTAAACTACCTTCGCAATTTATTATATTGTGTCTTTATTATGACTGTTGGATATCTACATTCTACATTTATTAAGATGTTTTGGTTCCTTGAGTAATAATGGTCTTGACTCTTGACTCATTGGATCTCTTTAATGATACAGCACATAACAATTTTATGGTTTATAACTAGGAAACATTTGTTCTTCCTATTCTGCCTATGAATCATTTTCTCTAAAAGTACTTTTTATGAAATACTACCCCTTACTAATAAAAAAAAATTCACAATAGAAACGATTGGGTCCTTTTCCAATACATTGATAGAGTCGGTCACAAGACAAAGAATAACGTTAAATTAAGTTTGAAAACGACCTCTATTCGAAAATTTTAAGTAAATTCAAAGTCTTCAGCACTAAGCGGGTTAATGAAGATGAACTGTAAATAAGAACACACTCGATAATGTCAACTTTCAAACAAAAAAACTAGATCAAAATCGGTCCACCCGTTTGGATGCTACGAAGCCACGGATTTGTGTGTATGTGTGTGTAGACAGACAGAAAGACACGTCAAATTTATAATTTAAACAGTCCCTCTCTTTTTTTGTCGGAGATTAAAAATGTAATATATCTTATTCGTTGCGTACCTATCAATTTTTTAACCGACTTCCAAAAAGGAGGAGGTTATATGTTCGTCTGTATATATTTTTTTTTGTATGTTCAACCATAACTTCGCCGCCTGTGGACCGATTTTCATTATTTTTTGTTGTTGTACAGGGTTGAATCCGAATTTGGTACCATGTTTACAAAAGTGGTGATCTGATGATGGAATCCATGAGGAATCGAGGGAACTCCTTGAAATTTGTATGGAAACAATAGTGATTTCCATTTTTTCTGAAGCCGAATGCTTCAGAAAAAATGGAAATAGTAAAATGGTAAATACTACCAAAAAGTAAGATTTCCCACCAGGTTATACCCTGGATCCGAATGCTTATAGGTACAGGTTCAGGGATTTTGGCGTTGTTTATACAACTGAAAGCATAAGCCAACACATCAATTTGATTGATCATCATCATCACAACCATAATTATACCATGAGTTATCACATTATGACCAAAAGTACCAATATACTTTTCGTGATATTTTGCATCGAAGCAGATGTTTTTGATGATTATTTCGCTGTTTGTGGGCCGATTTTCAAAATTCTCGTGTTTTTGTGTAGGGTAGATAGTAATTTTGTATAACAATTACGAAAGTGGTGAGCTGATGATGGGATCTATGAGCAATCGAGGGAAATCCTTGAAATTTATCAAAACACTCATAGTGGTTAAAATGTTGTTTCTAGAAACTTAAACGTACGTTACGAATAAGAGAAATTTCATATGAAGGTGTCTGTTGGTCCAAAGGCACTGAACAGAACTCCTGAACCTTTAAAGATAAAAGTTTGGAAATTACAGCATCGCTTAGATGACTTAGAGACCACAATTCCGTTTACAGCAACATAGTGTGAATAGTTAACATTCGTATTAGTTACTTACACATAAAGCCTTATTTTGTAGGATAGTTAAAAAGAGTGAAATTATTATTTTTAACAAAAAAATTAAAACCGACTTCCAAGGTAATTATTATTTTTAATAAAAAATTAAAACCGTCTTCCAAGGTAAAAACAATAATCACATTAATATGAACTAAAAAGTATTAAATAATTTTTACTATCTAATAGTGCCTTTTTCCGAATTCGGCTAAACCTGAACTATTTCTGTACTCAATCTTCATAATTTTGAAGTCGGTACCAGATAGCTCAGTCATTCAGTCTGTCAGTCCTCTGACAGAATATTTGAAACTTTTGGAACTGACACCGACTTTAAAATTATGAAGATTGAGTACAGAAATAGTTGAGGTTTAGCCGAATTCGGAAAAAGGCACTATTAGATAATAAAAATTATTTAATACTTTTTAGTTCAGATTAATGTTATTATTGTTTTTACCTTGGAAGTCGGTTTTAATTTTTTGTTAAAAATAATAATTACCTTGGAAGTCGGTTTTAATTTTTTTGTTAAAAATAATAATTTCACTCTTTTTATTTAATCGTGTAAATGTATACCTGTTGTAGATGGAAAATTCCTTGGTCTATGGTATAATTATTTTTTTTTAGTATGGAAGTTATAATGAGTCTGGTGGGTAAAACTAGCTGGATAAGCTCTGTAAAATTATTTCTCGTATTACATTTCATGTTAATTTAAGTTAATTATGATTGTATGACGTAATTGCAAAGCTGAAATTGTGAATTGTGCTAATTAGATTCATGGTTCATTTAAGAATTGTTTTCTGTGTACTACAATACCTGTGCGTATATTATATAAATAGTAATAACTAGAAATTCAGTACAGCTGTATCTTATTCTCTATACGTTCGTGATTGCTTTTATGGGTCCATCATGAATGAACGTTAACGTCGTCGTAGGGAAGGCCCTTCCCTGCGGAGATTCCGTAATTTACCGTATTTAAGACGCTGACAACTGCCAATGACCTTGATCTCGCATCACTCCCGCACCTGTGTGGATTTTCATGCCAGAGAGACAGAGATGTGAAGTGTTCACTCGGTAGCGTGGATACATTTTTCGTTTGTTAGAGGAAAAAATAAATATTATGGGAAATCTAGATGTCAGAACCGAAAATTAAATCCAGCGATCTTTGGATTTTTGTAAAAGGTATCAAATAAACAAATTTTTAAAGCATAGATTGTATTATTACTTTAGTTAGAACTGTTTAAAGTTCCTGAAAGATCTGACTTTGGATTTTTTTTTCATCCAGTAGGAGTACATTATTTTATAATTTAAATTCGACAAGCTTTTCCCGCTTTTCCAAATATAATCAAAAATCACTTTTTTTTTGTGCCAATCAATGAAATACATACGTCTAGAAAACTGCACAAAGATGTCGAATTGGCAGCTGTCTTCACCTTAAAGCCTTATAAACTCATAATTTGAAAGCTACAAAGTTGTAATAAAAATACAGCAATAATCTTCAGTATATCGACATTCCTTTCCCCGTTTTAATTTTTTTTTTATTTTTGTTTATTATACTCATGATATCCAGCTTCTAAAGTAAAACCAATTTATTAAAATTCAAGCATACACAACATACAACATAACATCTCCTTAGTATTTACAAATTACTTTTATTTGAAACACACGTCAATAGATCGACAATGTCATAAACTACATATTCCCCATTTTAATTTTTTTATGGACAACTCAGAACTAAGATAAGTAAAAAAATATGGTTTTTGTGCAATCTCGGCAACGCGGCAAATGTATGGCCAATTTCGTTTGCTCGGAGGACGGCCTTAAGGCGACGCCTTGATAATTTGGCTATAGCGATGCCGATTTTTCTCAGCAATGACTAAAGCTAAGAAATTAAAGTTCATTGTCAGTATTCATCATGTCTTTGTCTTTGAATTGCCCATAGCATAACACGATTAGACAACTTTTATAACACAGAATTATCAATCGAAAAGACCTCTGTAAAAAAAAGGGATTCCTATTTTTCCAACAGAGGAGAGTGATTTAAGGTTCCAAAATTTGTACATAAATTGGTTGAAGCATACACTTTAATATGTGCATAGCTTATATGAAAAGTATTTATGGTTTTTAAATTACGCGACAAAAACTATTTTATCGCTTACGCCCTTTCCATTTTTTGCTGTTCCATTGCTTGTTTAGATTGCTTGTTTTCTATGAGAGGCCGGGCCGGCCTCTCATAGAAAACAAGCAATCTAAAACATATCCAACACGGTTTCTTACTTTAACGCGGCGTCACCTTAAGCGGCCGCACACAATGGGGAATATTACGCAAAGGTCGGAGCAGAGGGCGGTACTAGCACATACAGTAAATAATTCGACCATAATCCGAAATGTTGCACACGTTTTAATACCTTATTTTATATAATACCTTAAATATTTAGCACCCTCGCCTCCTCTACAGGAGGCAAGGGTGCTAAATATTTTTGTAGTCACTCGAGCGTCATGGAGACCTAGAAGATTTTTTACATTAAGTAAAACTGATAAAAAAATAATAAGAGCTTTTTTTATTTTAGCGGTGGGTTCAGAAACTACAGCATTTAAAGTTTTTAAAGAGAAAATATGTTCAGAAAATTGCTTAATTAGGTAAATTATAAATATAATTTAGACAACAAGGACTAAATCATTTAGTTTAATGCAAAATAAAATATCTGCGAAGTTTAGTTAGGAAAATATGAAGGTTTATTTTTTTATATTTTAAAAAGTCCCTACAGGCTTATCTTACCTTTGAATCGTCAGTGCTTTTTATGGAAGATTATTTGGGGTATACTAAACATCCCCTATCTTAATCTGATAGATCGGATGATATTTCAATATTAAAAAAAAATATGTTTTAACCCACCACGTGAGAAATCTGATTTCTATACCATGATAACTAGACACATGTCGGAACTCGGAAGTCTATACCAGCTTAATATGACACGCTCGACCTACTCCCGAAATCCCCTCTTCTCCTCCTCTACTATAACGGAATATTGACATTTGACACAAACATTGTGAAAAAAGATAGAGGCTGGCGTTTATATTTTGATCAAGTTTATTAACAAAAAATATTATAAACACTCTAATATTTTGAATGCTACATTTATATTTTTAACCAACTTCCAAAAAGGAGGAGGTTATATGTTCGGCTGTGGTTTTTTTTTATTTGTGTATGTTCAACGATTACTCCGCCGTTTGTGAATCGATTTTCAAATTTTTTCTTTTGTTGTATAGGGTTCAACTCCAATTTGGTACCATGTTCACAAAAGTGGTGACCTGATGATGGGATCCATAAGTAATCGAGGGAACTCCTCAAAATTTATATGGAAACATATAGTGGTTTTGGTCTTATGTGAAGGATCCTAAGCATATGCTACCAAAAAGTAAGATTTTACACCAAGGCATGCTATGGTTCCGAAGATACTAAGAGAACTCCGGATTCCTTATAGATACAATTTCGGGACTTTCGGCGATGTTTTAAAAACTGAAAGCATATGCTACTATGCAAATTACATTCATCACTATCGTCATCATCATCATCATCATCATCATAATTATTAGTACCATGAACCACCACACGATGCATCGTTATGAGTTATGACTTATGACCCTATTATTGGTACTTTTTCATAGTCTTTTCGATTGAGACTCGAGTTTGTCGAGTGATTTTGAAAATTGTATTAATGTTGTTACAAAGTAAATGATTTAAACTTGGCGTTGTGGTTACCAAGTTGGTAATTTGATCATGGGATCTATGAGGTATGTAGGAAACTCCTTGATTGGGACAAAATATAGTTCTATTATTGTAGCTTAAAGTAGTTAAATCATAATATTTTATTATGTTGAGCTGATGAGTTTACATGCGGAAGTTTTATAATACAACGAAAGTTACTGAACCAGAACTCTAGAGCCTTCAAAGATAGGCGTTTGAACATTTCAGCATGGCTTGATGAACTCTAAGCATAATTATACCGGGGTATACAGGGTGCAATTAAACCTTCCTGCCAAATTTTTCCAGGGCTTAAGTATCATAAGAGGAGTCCAATAAAACGAAAAAATAGGGTGTTATTTTTTTTACAATAACATATTTTATCACAATCAAATTCCTTGCAGCATGGTCACTTCATACGAAATACGATTTGGCGCCGGCCGGTCTGTCGCCAACTCGCCACTCGGGCGCATCTAGGCATCGTTGGGGTAGAGAGGGGGTTTGGCGCGGCGGGGCCGGCCGCCTCCCGGTGACCGGTCGGTACTCGCCACTCGGTTGCAGACTGCAGTCGCAGTCCGCGCATCGTTATTCGTTGCATAATTACGTAATTTTTTGTTTGTCACCGCCCGCCGTGAGCGTAATTAGTGTGTACTGTGTATAACAATGTATTCTAACCGCGTTAAACTAACATATTGTATTCTGTGACCGCGAGTGATAGGTGATGGTGAGGTGCTACATTTTGAGTGGCGAAAGTTTACACGGAGCTTGAAAGTGTTGTTAAAAGTAAATAAGATAAATTATGTAAGACATTAAAGGTGGGTGGTTTTGATTTTTAATTAGTTGTAAGTACCATCGAGGAAATTGATCCTAGGATTTGACAGAGATTTTGGGACTGGTACCGACTTCAAAATAATGAAGACTATAGTGTGGACAGAAGTAGATGAGATTTAGACGAATTCTGAAAGAGGCACTATTAAAGAGTAAGAATTATTTAATACTTTTTAGTTCATATTATTACTTATTGTTTTTACCTTGGAAGTCGGTTTTAATTTTTGTTAAAAATAATAATATATTTTAAACATCGCCTTTTAAATATTAACGTTACATCTAACATGTGTTTTAACTTGGGAATAAAGGTATTCGCTTTTCAATCTCAAATCTGACTTTGTTTCAGGTACGTGTAAAGTGTAGACAATTTCGGAGCTCATTTGACTTTCATTGCTATGAAATTGCAAATGTACATGCCGTTATGAAGTGGATGTCCGTAAGTGCACTGAATAATTTGGCTCTGGCCGTAACAATGTAGTTTGGAACTAATTTGGAGACTTAAATTACTGGGGCAGACAGATTATAATTTGCATTTTTACTATCTACTTAATATCAATAATAATTATTATAGAGGGTATAACAAAGCAAAGTGTATATACTTTAATGTGTGTATGAGTTCCTTTTTATCTAGATTTCACTGTGAAAGTAGCAGCACTAAATGAGCTTCTTTAGCAACTTCATACTAACCTTAGAGACAAAAATATATATTTTTTTATTTAATTGGTTATAGGATAGGTAGGTATTAGGAAGTAATTAAAAAAAAGACTGGTTGCACTCCGGGAGTGCCGGCAGAAGTGAAAACTTGATTATTAACGTTGTGCATTTTTTTAACCCATTTTTTAAGAAAATCGATTTTTAAAAAATCGTCAATCAAGTTGTTTCGATCAAGTTTCGATCAAGGTTTCGATCAAGTTTCGATCAAGTTTCAAATTGAGTTCGAGTTCGAGTTCGACACAAAACACTACTCTGCAACCGTCTTACGCGTTTTGTATAGTTTTCCGATCAACACGAAAATTTATCGCGAGTTTCACAGTTTTTACCCATCCCACAAGTACTCAACGCCGCTAAAGAAGTTTTCACTTCAAAAAAAGATTTGACTGCTTGCATTGCAGAAACTTTGGTACTATGAGGTGTGTGATTAGGTTTAAAGTTTGAAACAAAAATGCCATCAAAATCAAAATACTTCCCCGGCTATTATTACTTGATGAAATTCAATTTATTTATATTGGCAACATCATAGACGGACATAAAATCATTTTGAATAAATGAAAATCGAAAATACTGAATATTAACTGTGCTAAGTTATAAGTTCAAACATTTCAATGTCCGAATATAATTGAATATAATCATTTTAGTAGAAATTGCAATTATTCAATTAGGTGTTATGGCGACTTAATTTTATATTATAACTAGATGACGCCCGCAACTTCGTTGCGCCAAAATTTGTTTATCGCGCGAGAACCGTACATTTTATCGGGATGAAAAGTATCCTATGTCCTTTCCCGGGACTCAAAGTATCTCCATGCCAAATTTCAGCAAAATCGATTCAGTGTTTATTGCGTGAAGAGGTAATAGACAGACAGACAGACAGACTTTCGCATTTATAATATTAGTATGGATGTTTTCCACGACTCCATACGCACAAACTAAAATCCTTTACATCCGTTTTTCTACAAACACTGCTTTAACGTTCCATCTAGTGATGCACTTTATGTATGTGAATTTAATCAAAATTGGTTAGGTATTTAATCAGTTAGGAATTTAATCAAAATTAGTTTATGACCCAATAATTTTTTCCACAAAATATACACCAAGCCTGATTTTACTAAATCAGTTTATCTAAATAATAATATTATTTGTAAATACACACTTTCAGTAATACGACGAATGAGAGTGTACTTGTCCATGGAGTTGACAAGTTCTAGTAAAAACACCCTTCAGCTACTTAGTACCCACTTAGTATCTATGTATTTCCATTGTACCAACAAATGTAGAGATTTTGCAGATATTTGTGAGGAATCCATAAACACAACCTTTTCTATATTGTAGGCGTCTGAAGAATGTACGCACGTGGCGTATACATTTTTTACAATTCACCACAAATGTTGAATTTTTATATGTATGTGCTGTTCGTTTACATTTTGATAATGGAACATCTTTTCCACAAAATAATATAATATTACTAGCTGACCCGGCGAACTTTGTTTTGCTATATAAATCATTTTTGGTATGAAAAATTGATGTTGGCCGATTCTCAGACCTACTCAATATGCTCACAAAATTTCATGAGAATCGGTCAAGCCGTTTCGGAGGAGTACGGGAACGAACATTGTGACACGAGAATTTTATATATAAGATTTCTTAGAAACTTGTAAATAACAGCTTGTAAACAACATCACTTGCAATGGAAGTTGCAAAAATGTGGTTGTTTTAGAATGTAACGAAATACTTAAGATTTATTTTGGGTTGAAAACATAAACTTCAAAATGACAAAATTATCGATCTTGTGCAAGTTACGCCATATAACTTCTTCGTATTTTGATAACTCTATGTTATTGAGTTAGTTTAAGACTTTCATCTCAGAACACGCGTCAGAAGTTAAAATTAACTTGTCAAGTTCTGAAATAAGAGACGTAGCATTTCTCAAAACTACAGAGGGACTTTTTTCCTTTAAAGTGGGGTTGTGGAAGTATAATACTTTTTCTGTTTATGAGCTCGAAATGATATAAGTTATAACTCTCCTGGCAGTCGGGTAAAAAACTGTTCATACTTCACGATTGTTTATTTATCTCTCTTAATATTTACCAACATCAATCCCCAAGCGGCAGCTGGTTGCCGCATAACAAACGAAAAAATATTGTGTCCGCGATACCCACGATGGAGGTGTTAAGATAGCACGTTTTAACTGACTTCAAAAAAGGAGATTATACCTGTATGTATGTTTTATCTTAAGAACTGTCTAGTTTTTGGCGTCTGAATAAATGTGCCTTTCAAAAGTGTATGTTTTTATTATGTGTGTGTTTTTCGGAACTACACAAGTCACATTTAAGTTTTTTTTGTTAAACTTGTCATTTTTCAATTTATGGAATACTGCAAGTTTCATCAAAGTATTTTTTGAGAATTGTGATATGGATTTTTGAAGTCCTTTTTATTTCTTTAAATATCTTCGGACCATAAGATTTTATCTACTTGAAGTTCCCTCGAGTAGAAACACTTGTACAATCTTAGATCTTTATCGCCTCAAATCCTGTTGATGATTCTAAGTACCTACCTAAGTCACAACTAGTTAATGCTTTCTGCCAACATAAATTTAATTAACAATTGATTAACGATATTTTAACTGTGATTTGATGGGAATAATTACCGGTGATCCGCTGTAATGATCGGGATTACAGCTATCCGCCGATTTAGTTTGTCGGTTAACTGCAGGTTTATGGAGGCTTAGTGAATGTAAGCTTATTTTGAATACATTGATAAATTGTTCAGAATATGTTGTACAGTGCAGTTATAAGCGGACGAAAAAGAAACAGAAAATTTGCTCATTTAACTCATTTGCGAACGGCCATTTCAATACAAATACTTATTTTCTGATATCAAAAGGAATCATTTCGAATCAGCCGAGGCCTTACTCCCGAAACTGATACGCTTTCGATTTACGAGTCTGATTCGATACAGCTTTGATCATAGTCCATACGCTGAGCAAACTCAATTAAAAATCGACATCGCAATGACCATACATCAAACTTCTCGAATCCGAGTAGTTACAAATTAAGATACTGCACGATCGTACGCTCATTGCAAGCTACTGAAAACGAGTTGATTCCTATCTCGATTGTGTCGAGAGTAATAGATTAGGAGGTCACGACATTTTTGGTAACGATATCCAAAAGGTCACGACATTTTTGGTAACGATATCCAAAATGACTTATTTTAGATTGACAAGTTAAAGACCAACTCTCTGATGCCAAATATGTCGGTCTGTCTGCGTAAAGTAGTTGCGTTCTCTGTATAGGGCGCCTGAAAACCCAGTTATCATGACCAAAAAAAAATGATAAGGTAAATGGCTGAGTAAGTTATATTAGGTAAGTACTAGTTGTTCTCATATAAAAAACGTAAAAACTGACCAAATATTCGGTTTCGTTATGAAGCAACGAGCGTTCAAACGTGACTTAATATTGTGACCAAAAAAAAATGGTTAGGTAAATGGCTGAAAATTACAAATCGTAAACTGTCAGTACGTACTAGCTTATTGGCACCAAAACTGACCAAATATTTGGTTGCAATTCATAGCTGTTATCGGCGACCTATATCTGAACGTATATTCTTTCAAAAGTATTTTACTAGTAAAGTGCTTGGTTTAAAAACGAAAAACACACGCTTTTATGACCGGTGAGGAAACTTTTCATCGATGATTAAAATATCTAATCGCTAAAAAATCTGAAATCTCACCCTGCTCCGTCATCAGACTCTCACCACCAACCAAATGTAGCGAATTAGGTCATCAGTAGAAAACAAATGAGCCCAAGCTCAAGGGGTTTCGCAACAGCCATGGAAGAGTTATATTGCCCACCACGACACCATCATATCAGAATATACGATCAGACATAGGTCGCCGATAACTATGAATTGCAACCAAATATTTATTCAGTTTTGGTGCCAATAAGCTAGTACGTACTGACAGTTTACGATTTGTAATTTTCAGCCATTTACCTGATCATTTTTTTTTGGTCACAATAATAAGTCACGTTCGAACGCTCGTTGCTTCATAACGCAACCGAATATTTGGTCAGTTTTTACGCTACTGATATGAGAACAACTAGTACTTACATAATATAACTTACTCAGCCATTTACCTTATCATTTTTTTTTTTGGTCATGATAACTGGGTTTTCAGGCGCCCTATACAGAGAACGCAACTACTTTACGCAGGCAGACCGACATATTTGGCATCAGGGAGTTGCTCTTTATCTTGTCAATCTGAAATAAGTCATTTTGGATATCGTTACCAAAAATGTCGTGACCTCCCGTAATATAAGGGGGAGGCTTTTCGCAATGGATCGGCGGGTAGACGGCCTAAAAACCCGCTATGCCCTAAAATTAAATTAGGCTTCAAAAGTACTTTATAAGATAATTCTGGTATTAATAAAGCGATCGAGGTCATCGCTAAGCTGTATCAAGTACGGTTCGCAAAGCGCGGGATTTGGCGTTGACAAAATTTAATTATGACGAGGCTCCGCCGTAAAATTAATGTAAACATCGGCTTTGAATCTAATTAAGCCTTTCCAGTTGAATGGCGTTGAAAGTCAAAGTTATTAAGGGCTGTATTATGTCATCTTAGTAGGGACCCTGGGTTTACCAGGGTCAGGTCTTAAGATTCTTGGAAGGGCTAAATCATGAGCAAAGATTGGAGCATTTTAGAGTAACAAAATAAAGTGATAATGCTTTAGGGTGTGTACGCTCTTGTATTATATACAGTGAAAGTAGTAGCGCTAAAAGAGTTACTTTTTTAAACTTTTATATGGAAAAATTCATGACGCTGGAGCTCTGGCCCATACAAATAACAAATGAAATGCTCAGATAACAGCACAACTACTTTCACAGTGAACTTTAAATAAGGGACACAAACATACCCTAAAGTATTGTTACTTTGTTTTATTACACTGTAAGTATATCGTATACTTATTGAGGTAAGCATAATATGAAAAGTAAGCGAAAGAGTCCTAATATCCCTAGTATTTTTGTTAGCAGCACAGCTTTTATCGCGGGCTTTGACCGCGGCGACCGAATTAACAAATTCCGTAAGGTAAACAAACCACGCCCTGTTGAAAGCAGTGCTTCGTCTAACGTCGTTTTAGCTCGGCACGGTGTTTGTGTGCGTGCGACTACACGTATGCGTGTAGACTAGCTATTGCTATGCGATAGCTTTACCGCGGCAGTCCCCGAGTGTCACACGTATTTTTATTGTATCATGTTAGATATAAGTTCAGACATATTCGATTATACTACTTAAAGCTTTTGTCGATTTTTCTTATAAAATATTATTAATTTATTTACTATTAGGGCCGGGACACATAAACACGACACGAGGTCGTGTCGTACCACGATGCGGCGTCGTTTCACGATGCGACGTCGCGTCGTGGGAATCTACGACGAGCATCGTAAGAAACTACGTCGCGACATCGTAACGTGCCACGATACACGGCACGACGTCACGTCGTATACGATGCTCGTCGTAGATTCCCACGACGCGACGTCGCATCGTGAAACGACGCCGCATCGTGATTCGTGGTACGACACGACGTCATATCGTGTTTATGTGTCCCGGACCTCAGACTTCCCTTTAATAATATTATGTCGGTATAGAATTACTTATTTCCATTTATTTTATTGACATTAATATCATTTATATTTATTATCAGGATAGCCGCAAGTCCCTTTGGCCCTCCAATTCCAAATATAATCTGCAAAAGTAACAAGGGACGTACAGACCTACACAGTTTTTCGTACGTGACCTTTTTCGCGATTCGTCCATTGGCGACTTCATAAAAAATCACGTAGGGACCCTAGTCTGTATAGTGTTCATTTCAGTTTTTAGGAACATTTCACAGAATTATTTTGCAAGATGTTTAGTTCAAAAAAATATGCGAAAATAGCTAGGGATAACACTAATTTTCTAAGGTCTTTAGACGAGTATTTAGATGGAGCTTCGATAGTAAAATATGCTATGACGTAATACAATCCTATTTTTGGTAATTAATATAATAATCATAGTAATTGCGTTAAAGATAGCAATGTGAAATAGAATTCAATAGTGATGAATGAATGAATGAATGAATATACTTTATTGTGCACACATTAGGCTTCTTACAGACGAACGTCACGTGTCAGCGGCAGTCGACGGCAGTCGGCGGCACGTGTCGGCGGCAGCCAGCGGCAGACGACGGCAGCCGACGGCAGCCGTTGACAGTTTATGAGGCTTGCAGGGGGCCTAACACTTTGTTGTAAGATTACAATAACATTACCGTATTCACTTTTTAAATATAATTTTACTAAAAAGCAGTAAAAAATGCAAAACAATGTTAAATCCGCTGTGAAATATCAACTTTTAAAGATCGCTAGCTTAACGTAAAATAAATAAATGTTTATCTGTCAAACGGTGTTGCTTAGGAGAGTTGGTGGTAGGCCTCCAGTTGTGACGCACCCCCGCAAGGTAAGCGTCCGCAGGTCGGTATCGTACGCAACGGACGTCACGCATCAAACGGACATTTTTTTCACAGTACGTCCGCTGAATTGGCAGTGTACGGATTACCGACTAGCCTAGTAAATGAATGCTCAAAAGGGGGGTGCGGATGGAAAAGTCGAAAGCAGAAATTTTCGATTAGGAACATTGTTTGGACTAATTTGAAGATAAACATACTGGCTAGTCGGTAATCCGTACGCTGCCGATACAGTGGATCTACTGTAAAAAAAAATATCCGTTTGATGCAAAACGTCCGTTGCGTACGATACCGACCTGTGGACGCTTACCTTTGCGCGTTACGTCACAACTGCAAGCGTGATAAACTGTCGATGGCTGCCGTCAACTGCCGCCGACTGCCGCCGACACGTGCCGTCGTCTGCCGTCTATTGCCGCTGACACGTACCGTCGAATGCCGCCGACGCGTGCCGCCGACACGTGCCGTTCGTCTGTAAGCGCTCTTACAGTAACAACAAACATAGTCAAAAACACATATATAAGTGATTATAGTAAACTAGAAACACATTGAAAATAATGCACATCTCGGAACATTCAAAGTCTGTACTTTGAATCACCCTATGGTGACAGCAGTAACCCAATAACGATACAGGATGTTCGGAATTTCCTAGTTTTGTTCATTAGTTTCAATCTAAGCGACCCCGGAGCGCTTCCGGGCAAGCAATAAATATGAGTTGTGGGATTCGACCTAATATTGCTTATTCTGCCACCGATAGGCCACTGTCTATTCCTTATGATTTAACGTATATTACAATCCATTTTATTCCGACAAATTGCACGACCTATTGGATTTTGGTAACAGAGTAAATACTCTTCAGCGAAAATTGTTCGTACATTACGGCAGTGAAATGAAGTCTTAAGAGCCCGGGTTGCCCTCGAAACCTCGAAATTCTCATACATACGTTATACCAAAATCATTTTCTCATACGAAAATATTTAACATGTTTGAGTTATTTTTCAGCTTAAAATAGTAATTACCTAGGTTCCTGTACAAAAATTAACTTCAAAATATTAAAACACTAAAAAAAAAATTTTTGTGTATAATTTTTTTTTACTAAATTTACTGCTAAATATTTAAACACTAAAAAATAGAGTAAAACACTAAAAAATATATAAATAAATATTAAATTTAGTACAAAATATTTCAACTCTAAAAAATATTTTTAGTACTTATGTATGTAAATTGGGCAGTTCTGAAAATATTGCATACATATGCATCGAATTGATAACCTCCTTCTTTTGAAGTCTGTTAAAAATCAAATAAAGTGCCACTTTATGACCCAGGAAGAAGGCTATAGGTCTGTATCATTTTCTACCGATATTGGTCTAGTGACCCTTGCCGCCGCTTATTTATAAAACCTATGGTCAGGGTTGTAAAGTGGCATTTTCTTTGAATTTTCATCGGTCGCGGTCGCTTGCCGCTATTATCGGAACTGTACCTTTACGTTACCTAAGAAACATTGCAGTGTTAGTACAATAAGAGTAACATACAGGCATTATAAAACTTTTAAAAACGTTCTTACTCCTTAACTGACTCTTAACTGACTGTAATAGGTGTGTGTACAGGTGAAGTAATTTAAACTTTCTTACCAGTAAAAGCAACAGAGAGAATACTTAATTAAAAACTCCGAGGGGCCTTAAAAGTGGCAAGCAATTGGGAATTATAATAGGGCTCGTTCCAGGAAGTCGAGAAAAGGAATATAGGGCAACACATCTTGCAGGATACGAAATATTGGCAAAGAGTTCTGTGTATATAAGTACAAAATAAAACTTTCGCTAAAAATGTAATAGAAGGATATTTTGTTTTTATGTCTACCTCTAAAAACTTTACAGCATCTTCTAAATCTAATATATTTCGTACAATCTAAAAACATTTGAAAAAAAGATACCGATTGCAGTATTATACTCATAATATTATTATCACTCTAACAACCAAGATAAAATATGTAATCGTATCTATCAAGCTCAAACCTAACCAGTCCTTTAGGTTCTAGAGCATGCCGAACAACAGTAAAAAACCATGAGCCTTATAAAGGGCGCAGTATAAGCAACAAGAACTCCCCATATTGCATGGTCTAGTTGTGGTTTTTCGGAATGAAGTTACAAAACAAAGTTATGGCGAAATTGTTGACGTATCGGCAGACGGACGACAAACAATCGCCGCCTAACGAACCCCAATTAGCCCAGCTCTCCTGGGTGCGGTCGGCAAACGCGGTCCAAATTATGGCATTCATTATTTTTAGAATCCATACTTCCATACTAATATTAGCAATTTTTTTTGCTGAAGGCAAAGGACAAAGGATACTTTTTATCCCGGAAAACTGAACATATCTCGCGCGATAAACAAATTTTGGTGCAACGGAGTTGCGATTGTCATCTAGTAGGATATAATATTACTGCAATGTATTCACGCTAGATGCAGCATAGCACTAGCATACTCGGTAGAGTAGAGCACGAGTAGAGTGGCGAGACAGCTAATGGTCTCGGCCGAGCACTCGGTATGTTTTGTATAGATGTGCTCGGCCGAGGAC
This sequence comes from Lysandra bellargus, assembly GCA_905333045.1. NCBI lineage: Eukaryota > Metazoa > Arthropoda > Insecta > Lepidoptera > Lycaenidae > Lysandra > Lysandra bellargus. The sequence goes on from HG995322.1 coordinate 12,049,275, forward strand.
ACAGCCTATGTGTCGAAACTTCTAGTTTCAAACTCATACAAAATACGGACGTAACGCAGGGGACGACACAGTATTCCGTCGCGTTCCGTCCGTATTTTGTATGCGTTTGACATTTGCGGCGGAATTTACGCCGGCGTAATTCAGCCTAGTGTGTTTAGACACTATCAATAAAATTGATTGTGCATTATGGACAGGTTTGTAATCGTGGTGACAATCATGGTAAACGACCATCGCATAAATTAGAAGACTTTGTAAACGAAAATTTGACGTTAGATGATGGAGTACTTATAAAAATATAATTTGAAAACTCTAGTTATTTTAATTATGTAAATTTAAATTTTGTGGAAGGGACGATGGTCATTGATGTCACTAGCATTATGTATAATATCCTCCATACCAAATTTCCTTATTTGCTATAAGGGCGCGTGTTTTAAATTATGCGGTAATATACTCGTAAGTTAGTAGGGTCAGTCGGTTTGTTCCCTGTGGTCCCGTCAGCGAGGTAAAATACGTGAAAATCATGGGACAAGTTTCGGTTAGGTTGGTTTTGTCTTTTTGAGGAAACTAGAAGAAGCCCGCAACTTTGTTTCGCTAAAATTACGTATGGCGCTATTATCGTACTTTTTTGGGATGAAAAATAACCTGGGACTCAAAGTATATCCATTCCGTATCAAATTTGATCATAATTCAACGGTTTAAGCATGAGAGGTAACAAAGACAACATACAGACGGACACACTTTCGTATTTATAATATTAGTATGTAAGTATGGATGGGAAGTTACTGATTTTTCTCTTATAATTTGTGCAAACCTTGTAAGTTACCATTTTCCCGGTCCTAAAGCCTCCATTAGCTTTGTCCACACTATGCCTTTTTTTGTTCAAGGGCATGCGTCATAGCGCAGTCAACAGCGGACGTGAGGCATGCCCGTGACGCAAGCGCTCTGACCATATCCAAAACTTTCGCTATTTTTTCTGGAATTTGTTATGACCAAATAAGCCGCACATATTCCTCCCAGTGAAACGTTCTCGTCGCACATGTTACAAAGCTGACAGACACTGCAACTGAACAAAAATGACAATGTTGGCGTTGCGCTCGTTAACGCATTCGATTATTGAAAGCGCCAAACGAAAGTTGAATACAAAGAAGATGATGAAAATTAAAGACAAAAGCGCATAGTGTGGACATAGCTAATAATGGTGAAAAAACAAAAATTTTCAAATTGTCAGTTAAACACTTTATCCACTTACGTCTTCAATTACGTTATTAAACAAGTTATTAAAGTTTGCTGACGGTACATATTGTGAATACCTAAAATTTGTGAAGGGTTTTGTTCCAATACTTTACGTGACTAGTTAAGGGCCAGTGAGTACAACTTATGCACGAACTAAAGGGCTCAGCTGAACAATATTCAAATGGAAAAGATAAGCAAGAGATTTGTGAAGGACGAAACTGTCACAATGTAAAGATATATATACAGTAGCGTAACTTAGGCGTTTTTGAAGTCAAATTCATGCAACACAATTTTTTATGAGAGTGTATTAATTATTGTGCTCTTAGTGCCTAAACACACTATGCCAAAGGTACGAGACTAAGTTCGGCATTATTACACCTGAAATTTGCATTCATGAACATACACGATGCCAAAATTACGTAGCATTATTTTGACAACTCAATCAGCTGAAGCGTGGTGAATTTAACAGTCGTTTTCTTACTACATATAAGCCTAATTTCGACACTTATGTTGTGTCATATATGTCGAATACTCCCAACATAAAATCAGTAGCAGAACTTCCGTCGCGTAACTTCAGCATAGTGTTTGGATACTTAAGTTTAGCTGAAATCACGCTTATGTGTGCGTGTGTCTGATTCCGGTAGTTTATTATGAGGCTTGATCTACTGTATATTGCTTATACTGTGAAACTGTTTATGAATTCAGCCCGTTACCCGAATGTTAAAAGTTCTGAAATGACCCAAGATGTAAAACAATACTGTACGTGATACAAAAATAGCTAAACACCTAAAGAATGGATTACTATCTACAACACGTAGAAAACTTGCAGCCTAGATAGAAGATATATCGAAAGCTGCCATGGTCTTACAGGAAATTGGATGAAAATAATATGTACTTATTTGTCATTTCGATTTTTGATGGAAATTCACGAGCCTTTTAACAAAGGTCAATTACTATAAACATGTTGTTTTTGTTATTCTAATTAAGTGTAGGTATGTTAATGATTTTTACTAGAAATCAAATAATAAATTCATGTACAAAAGAAAGCTGACCAATTTTATTGAAGTCGTAACTAAAGTATTAAAAAAAAACTTTGGAATAAAACTCAGGTGCCATGTTTTTTCTTATTATTGCAACATTAGTATATTCTGGCAAATATAATTACTTACTATAAAATTCTATTCTGAATAACATTATAATATTGTTACGGATACGGGCAGTTGTTTACCTGCGCGCGACAGTTGCGCGTACTTTCTAGAAAAGTCCAACCCTTGTTTATGTGAATTGCGTGTTTACGTAAACAATCCAGAATGGAACGTTCCAGAAAGTATGGCGGGCCATATAAAAGGTAAACAAGCCGGCAATCAATTCAGTTTGATGCAAGCGATCATCAAGGCGACTTCGAAGTGAGAACAAGTGATCAACAGTGAGTGATTGTGATAGTGACCTACGACTCGGCTACGACCTGACAGTGATAGTGCTCAGTGATTTGGATCTAGTGCTTAGTGTTTGGACTTAGTGATTTGTGTGAGCTAGTGTTTGTGAATAAAGTCTTCAAGAGAGACACCAGGTCTTTCTCTCCGAATCCTCGAACCCTAGCACGTAACAATACAATAGTACAGATGAACAGTAATTACTTTAAGCAGTTTGATCTCAGTGACCTCAATGCCGGTCAATATTGTGCATGTTCTAGCCAACAACAAAGCTGGCGAGCAAACACGCTGCTCAGTTCAAGCTGAGTAAATACTCATATAATATATTGTGTTAAATAATAACATTATATACAAGTTAATACGAATAATATTATTTTGTTTGTTTAATTTGGAAGCAACTTCCTACATGCAGTTTGTTTATGCCATACATTTTCCATTTACGCTTACGCCAGTAAGTATTCGTATTTTTGAAGTGAAAACTTCTTTAGCGGCATTGAGCACTTTTGTGAGATGGGTAAAAACTGTGAAACTCGCGCCAGATTTCCGTGTTGATCGAAAAACCATACAAAACGCGTAAGACGGTTGGAGAGTAGTGTTTTGTGTCGAACTCGAACTCGAACTCGAACGAAATGTACAGTCGGGGAAATGAGTTGTTTAGCAGAAATGTACAGTCGGTGAAATGAGTTGCTTAGCAGAAATGTACAGTCGGGGAAAATTGTGCTAAGCAGAAATGTACAGTCGGAGAAATAAGTTGTTTAGCAGAGATGTACAGTCAGGGAAATTAGTTGCTTAGCAGAAATGTACAGTCGGGGAAATGAGTTGTTTAGCAGAAATGTACAGTCGGGGAAATCAGTTCTTTAGCAGATGCGCTGATTAAGGCCGCGTTTCAACTTGCAAGACAACTGTCGCGAGAAGTGTCTGACAGCCTGTCTGACAGCAGTTTTTTTTTGCGATTGTCGATATTTTTTTATCGATTGTAAGGGTTTCGATTAATTAATTAAAGCGATCGTTTTTTTTGTATTTATTTTTTTAATCGATTTTCATAAAAAATGGGTTGAAAAAATAATGTACAACGTTAATAATCAAGTTTTCACTTCTGCAGGCACTCCCGGAGTGCAACCCATCTTTTTTTTAATCAGAAATCCTCAGAAAGCAAAGTATGTTTATAAATATTCAATAAAAAGTAGTAAAAGACAGACAAAGAGACTTTTGTATTTATTTGGGAAATCAGAAAGCATGAACTCAATGCGGTTAAAACTACGAATAATAAATAAAATAACAACATCTTCACGTATATTTAATTGAACAAATTTTTGACCTGAAACGTTACCCGCCTTTTATTTTTGATAAAATCATTTACTTTACAACTCCAATTTGTATAAATATTAAATAGCATTAAATTTCTTACATTGCCGAATAAAATGCCTTAAGAATAAAGAAAGTAGTTGGACTAACTTTCGTAGAGGCATTAAATACACTGTAGTAACTAGTAACTACATAATTATAAAAAAAACCGGCCAAGTGCGAGTCGGACTCGCGCACCGAGGGTTCCGTACAAACCTGCAAGGTTTACAAAGTTCGTTCATTACGACAATCGAGTCATAACTATGGTATTTTTATTGCAAAATGAAATTCATAACATTACAATGGGGAAAGATGGAGGAGCATAAATTTAAGACAAAGATCTCTTTATCGTTATATATTTTGTAATGTAACTAAAAATTTAAGGTTTTCGGAATTTTTCCTTTATGTGTGCTATAAAACGTTGCTTCATGCCAAATTTCAAGATTCTAGGTCGACTGGAAGTACCCTTTAGGTTTTGATTCCCTTGCGAGTACTTGCGAGTTTCAAAATATGCAGCTTAAATTGCTGTTTCTTTTGATTGCGTTGACATAGAAGTTTGATTTTGTTACAGCTTAAAGGTATTATAGACCTGAGTATTTGGTATGAATTTCAATTTAATACCTCTACGCGTTTATGAGGAAATGGGTAGTAAGTTTAAAATTATTAAAAAAATATATATTATGTGATGTAACTAAAAATTTATGGTTTTCGTAATTTTTCCTTTATCTATGCTATAAGACGTTGCTTCGTACCAAATTTCAAGATTCTGAGTTCACGGGAAGCACCCTGTAGGTTTTGATTCCCTTGCAAGTGTCGAAAATTTGCGGCATAAACGGCTGTATCTTTTGATTGCGTTGGCTTAGAAGTTTGATTTTTTCACAGCTTCAAGGGACAGTAGACCTGAGTAATTGATATAAATTTCAGCTTCATACCTCCACGCGTTCCTGAGAAAAAGGGTCTTGACAGACGGACGGACGGACAGACGGACAACAAAGTGATCCTATAAGGGTTCCGTTTTTTCCTTTTGAGGTACGGAACCCTAAAAAACACCCGTGTATTCGGTACAAGCTACAAACGTATTTCAATTAAATTTATCGAAGCAGAAGTTTCCGGAATATGTGACTAAACAAGATTAATAACCAAAACTAAACTTGCGGGCTCTCCTTATCATATTGCACGAGAAATTACAATTACATTGCAAGCCTTCTATTATAAGAGTGTTGTAATCCTTGCAAATCCTTAACGTTTTATTATGTTCCGATTGTAACTGACGCCTCCGAATAGTCTTATATTATGTTTCTGAATGATCCAGCAATTTGTTTTGCCATTTGCGTGTGGGAATATGCTTGGAGGATTGTAGCAACGGACACCACGACTTGACAAAATAATATATTATTTACTTTTATTACATTTTTTAATTCAATTTTGATATCCCACTTGTTACGGTATACCTAATCGTCAGAATATTTTCTGCTACAATATTTGCTACTTACAGTATTTTTAAATTAATCTGCAGGGTTAACCAGAGTTTTAAAAGCTAATGTTGACTTAGGATCATGAAGTTAAAAGCAACACAGAAATGCTCGCTCATTAAAAAAAACACGAAATTAATAATTACAAGCCAGTATTTTTCCTTTACTTCTCCTTTCACTATGTTCACTATGACATCCAAATTTTGATAATAGTAATAACAATAATTCACACAGTTTTCACTCCAGTTAGGTCTCCGTGAAATATTTTAAGCTTTTCGCCTCCATGGCGGGACGAAGAAACCAACAAAGCCACTGAGTCAGTTGGTAAACTTAAGTTTTAATAGGTTCAATATGAGCAATGAGCATAGCGTTAAACTGTCAAATGTTAATAACGGTTTCATTATGGATGTATGTGAAATCTCATCCATGTGAAAGCCTATTCAGTGAAATCACTTTATCATTTTAGGATCGGCTATAAAACGTGGACATATAAAAGTCAAGCGATAAATCAGTATTAGCTAATGCGACCGTTCGCAATATAAAAATGGCCGAGTGAAGCTCGTGCAGACGGGCCTCCAGTCCCATCAGACTGATTTTTAAGTCACCGCGACCGTCGCGTCGCGTTAGGTACGCGACGCGACATATTATAACAATCTTGATTTATCAAAGAAATTGATATGTAAATGATAGTTGTACTAAGCTGAGATTGACATAACCCAGCTAAATTGCGTAGACCAGTCATGACTCATGAATCAAAATCTCTGAGCGTACGTAAATATATCATGTATGTAACAAAATATTTAAGGATAATTAAATAAAATTATCCAATATTGATTCATTTACGAGCAGCGGCTTGTAAAATCTGTGTCTCTCAAAACCTGCCAATGGCTGATAACAGTGTCAATGTTTCTTCTGTTAATTAAAATACTACCATTTACACTACTCATAATTACTTGCATATTGTAACAACACGTCACGCTAACAACGCGCAAAGTGTCGCTATAGTTTGTAGCCCGTTTGCCCCTAATGCGACCCCGTTCGCAGAATAAAAATGGCGTATAAATTGTTTTTATGGAATACACGATAATGTTCATACTCGCAAAACGTGGATTTAGGAAGGATCACGATATTATGATGTATCTGTTAGATTTTTTTGGATTACGACGTTTTTGTTTTGTTTTTATCGCATATTTCATTATGATGGATGATAATAAATGAATTTCATTTTCATGGATGAACAAAACAGCGACACACTGATTAAAGTATTTATAAGCCAATTTGATAGAGGTCGTTGATTGAATATGAGCTCTACCTATATTTATATTGAGTTTTATTGGATACCAGGGCAACAAATTTTGTTTATTAAGACCCCAATAACATTCATAGTAGTTTCTTTAAGGCTGCCTTCACATTAAGTCGCGAGTAGTGCGGCAGCCGCGCGGCTCGTTTAATAGTTTAGTACCTATAGAAGTCGCGCGGCTGCCGCACTACTCGCGACTTAATGTGAAGGCAGCCTTAAAGTGGTTAGCTTTCTTTTACCTAAAGTTTAAGACCTAAAATAATGTTCAGGTTCCATTACAGACAAACAAACTGATGAACATCACATAGACAAGCTTCATCAATATTGAACGATTTAAAATTCATATTTTTACAATATTATAATATAATATTGTAATGGAAACTAATTGATGAGTATATTATACTCATCAATTAGTTCCAAGTTACATACAAAGTACCGCAAAATAAAATATTCCTAAGAACCCCCTGCACGTACGTTTTATTATGACCATGGCGCTCCCGGGGCCATTTTGTTTTCCTTCTACCCTTCTCTATAGAAAAATCTACCTACGCATTAGCACATGGTGAAAGTTATTTTGTATTTGTGTATTGTAATCCACACATTCCATACTAATATTATAAAGTGCATGTTTGTCTGTTTCTTCTTCACACTTTGAACCGATTTAGATTAGTGCGGTTACAAAATATGATAACGAATATGGATGTAAAATATGAAATACAATATCTAATATACTCGTTTCAGATTAAGGGAATGACCTATTAACGCTCACGTACAGGAATATTTCCCTATACAACCTTTAATGACATGTAAAATGCGTGAAAAAATAGAATAACGCAATTAACCATAAAACAACCCATTCATCTGTACATAACGCGAATGAAACCAGCCTCTCGTTCACCGAACACTGCGTAAATATACCGCTAATCGCGTTTAGACGCATCTCCCCTAGATAGGGTTGTACCGACTAGTGATGTAGCTTTTTATGCGTGTTTGGCGATTCAAGTTACGAGTAAATACACCGCTAATCCCGTTTAGACGCATCTCCTCTAGCCCGCCAGCACTCGCGCCCATAAAAATTACACGAGCACTCGCGCGTAGAGCATTTTGCTCACCTTTATTTAGGTCATTAAATATAGGTTTTACAAAGTAATATTTTTACTTTTTATCATTCTATTAAATAAAGTACACTTTGTTTATTATAAAAAGTATATATTTAAAAGTATATATTTATCTTTTTAATTTTCAAGAAATTTTTCGGCCGCCTAGGGTGGTATGAAGGAAAAAAATTCACAAATAAAAATGCTTTCAAAAAGAAAACTTAGATATCTGGGAAGTATAAATTTTCATTATATTTCCGAGCTTTACACATATCACAAGATGTATGACTTTGCTCGGTACATAAGACAAATTGGTAGTAAATACAGGCCTTTTTGGTCTTTCGGTTTTTGCGTCTTGGGCAAACCACTCAGATTCTATTTGGTTTTTCTTGTCCTGGTAACTCAGATTCTAGTAATAAACATTTAATCACATTAAAATACGATGTTTCTGTAGAGGATATAGAAGGTTTGCAAGGTGCTCTGCTTTGGATATGACCACACCAAAATGCATTCATCTTTTTGATTCCGGTCCATCTATAACAGAAATACGTAATAGTTTTCCGTGACAGTAATTTAAAACCATAATAATAATAATAATAATAATAATAACAATAATAATAATAATAATAATAACAATAATAATAATAATAATAATAATAAAGTTAATACAGTCAAAACAATACCGATAGTCATTTCAACCACTGGCATTGTACCTAAAACGTTGCACACTTCCCTCAAAACACTCAACATCCATCCACTCACATACATCACCTTACAGAAAGCAGTCATCCTCAACACATGTCGTATCGTCCGCAAGTTTCTAGCTATTAATTATAATTAATTATCACATCACCTGTAGTTGTTTGGCCACAAGCCCGCAACTCCAGTAGAACCCTGTAAAGGAGAATGGAAATCCCAAAAAAAAAAAACAATAATAATAATAATAATAATAATAATAATAATAATAATAATAATAATAATAATAATAATAATAATAATAATAATAATAATAATAATAATAAATACCTTTATTTCAGACAATACACGCTTACATAATATTACAGAGGGATAATTATGACTCCACTGAGTAAATGACACCAACAACTTTGTCTGTTTGCCCCGCTTTGGCAAAGGCCTCCTCCATTGTTTTCCACTCTGCTCTGTCTTGCGCTTTTCTTGTCCACAATTTGCCAGCTGTTGCCTTTATTTCGTCTTCCCATCTTCTGAACTGTCTACCCTGCTTTCTTTTCCCATTTCTTGGACACCAAAATATTGTGCTTTTATTCCATTTTTCGGTGCCTCGTATTGTGTGACCTGTCCATTGCCACTTAAGTTTTTTATTCTGAGTGTAACATCTTCTATTGCTGTTCTTTTCCTAATAGTTTTGTTGCGTATTCGTTCAGATTTTTTTAAGTTCAACATGCTTCTCTCCATAGCTGTTTGGCATACTTCTAATTTCTTGTTTTGAGCTTTGGTTAGAGCAAATGTTTGGCATCCGTATGTTAGAACTGGTAGCACGCAGGTGTTGTACAGTTTACAATTTAAAACCATAATATTACATAAAAGTAGCAGTAAAACTGTCGATATGATGAAAAATAATGTATTCATAAGGAAAAAAAGGACTTACGCCGATACCCGCGCGATGAGCAAAATGCCGTATGATGGTATACGGCGCAACAAACCTCCTCGTACGAGCGAATAGTGCACCCTGGCGAAAAGTTATCTGTATCTAGGGGTGGGGGACGAAACAAAACTCAGCTACTGAAGAAGCGATGGCCAAAAACATATTTTTGATAAAATGACACGTGTTTTAAATTAACCGTGAGCAAAATGCTCATAGCGCGAGTGCGAATCCCGCGGGATATGATACTGACTAGAAATGATACTGACTAGAAATGTGCCGTTTTTATGCCTATTTGATGATTCAAGTTGCGAGTAAATATAATCGTGTTTAAATGCATGTCCCCTAGATAGGGTTGCAAAAACTAGAGATATGCAGTTTTTATGCGTGTTCGATGATTCAAATTACGAGTAAATACACAGCTACTCGCGTTTAGGCACATCTCCCCTATTTAGGGTTGTACAAACTAGAGATATGTCGTTTTTATGCGTGTTCGATGATTCAAATTACGAGTAAATACACAGCTACTCGCGTTTAGGCACATCTCCCCTATTTAGGGTTGTACAAACTAGAGATATGTCGTTTTTATGCGTGTTCGATAATTCAAATTGCGAGTAAATACACAGCTATTCGCGTTTAGACGCATCTCCTCTATCTGGTGTTGTACAAACTAGAGATATGTAGTTTTTATGCGTGTTCGATAATTCAAGTTGCGAGTAAATACACCGCTATTCGCGTTTAGACGCATCTCCCCTATCTAGGGTTGTACAAACTAGAGATGTCGTTTTTATGCGTGTTCGAAGATTCAAATTGCGAGTAAATACACCGCTATTCGCGTTTAGACGCACCTCCCCTGGATAGGGTTGTGCCGACTAGAGATGTGGCGTTTTTATGCGTGTTCGATAATTCAAGTTGCGAGTAAATACACCGCTATTCGCGTTTAGACGCACCTCCCCTGGATAGGGTTGTGCCGACTAGAGATGTGCCGTTTTTATGCGTGTTCGATAATTCAAGTTGCGAGTAAATACACCGCTATTCGCGTTTAGACGCACCTCCCCTGAATAGGGTTGTACAAACTAGAGATATGGAGTTTTTATGCGTGTTCGATAATTCAAGTTGCGAGTAAATACACCGCTATTCGCGTTTAGACGCACCTCCCCTATCTAGGGTTGTACAAACTAGAGATATGTCGTTTTTATGCGTGTTCGATGATTCAAATTGCGAGTAAATACACCGCTATTCGCGTTCAGACGCACCTCCCCTGGATAGGGTTGTGCCGACTAGAGATGTGCCGTTTTTATGCGTGTTCGATAATTCAAATTGCGAGTAAATACACCGCTATTCGCGTTTAGACGCATCTCCCCTGGATAGGGTTGTGCCGACTAGAGATGTGCCGTTTTTATGCATGTTCGATAATTCAAGTTGCGAGTAAATACCCCGCTATTCGCGTTTAGACGCACCTCCCCTGGATAGGGTTGTGCTGACTAGTTATGTAGCTTTTTATGCGTGTTTGGCGATTCAAGTTGCAAGTAAATACGCATATTATCTTTTAGCTTATATAATATGTCGTATACGCGTTTTATTTTATTTATGAATTTAGTAAATAGACTGCCAATCGCATTACTAATAACTATAATATTTCGTCCGGAAGTTGACCTTAACCGGGTCCCTAAATATAACTTTGGAAATCTTATAATTATAATATTATAATTACTAGAACACTAGTAATGTAATAATACTTTATACTATTCATAATTTAAATTTATCGACTAAGGCACACGATTACGTCGTTTATTTTAAAAACCTACATGTGAAATACACTATAAGGCTGCCTTTCCACCAGATATGTGTTGCGAGGAATTTGTTTTTTTTTTAAATCCGATAGAATCGCTGCGCTGTGTTATGTCATGGTAAGTTCACGTCAATCAAACGATTCTATTGGATCTTAAAAATACATTCCTCGCATCACATCTCTGGTGGAAACGCATTTAGTTTGCTACTGGAAACGCCTTTAGTTTGCTACTTAAATAAACAAAATATCAAGCATGTTGAAAAGGAACTGTTGTAAAGAAAAATATTCAGGTGTTATTGAAAAACGTAAAATTCACCGGTAGTTAAGGGTCCGTATACGAAATTTGCCGATTTCGCTGATCTTACAGACGTGATTTAACAGTTAAAATACAGTATTTCTATAAGTTTTAATGCACTACATTTACGATCATTTCAATTATAATCTAATGTTGGAGCTAGATTTTTTATTTTTTTAATTTTTTTTAATTAATTTTTGCTGTAAAAGGTTTAGAATATCACCTGTTTATGGATTGTATTAACGTCTTAACGGTATGAAAAAAATACAATGTATTGTTGAGAAAGTCGTCTATAAAATGTTGTAATTACTTTTTACCATTTTAATATGAAATAGTTGAGTAAAAAAATATGTAACTCGGCAAAATTTTAGAGAAAATGGGTAAAGAATTGCTGTTAATTTCAGCAACTTGGAGCTGTAATTCATAAAGAAAAACGACAGAAATTATCTATAGATAAAATTCTATCCAATTCGAGAAAAAAGAAAAAAAAAAAACAAATTGTGCCAAAAAACACGATTCAAAACAACCTAAATCTCACATTATATTACTCGCCGCAAGTTCGAGTCGGCTTTCCGCGCTTAAATATATTTTAAATCTAATAATTTATATATATATTTTTAAGTCTAATAAGGGGTAAAAACCTAATAATATTTCTGTAGCGAACCTTTGCAATTTCGGCAAAATCGGAAAAATTTCGTATACAGACTCTTAAGGTCCGCTGAAAAAATAACTATTTTTAAAATTATTGGAAAATTACAGACTTGCTTTTTTGATAATTGGCGGCGCGGCGTTCCGTTTGTCTGTATCTTAATTGAGGCTTTTCTTTAGAATAGTAATGTTGATAATGCTAAACACTTTACGAATTCCGTATATATAATGGACTTAAAGTGGTAGTTAACGCACTTTGCAAACTCACAGCTATATCACAGTGTAAATAACTACAGTGGTCCAACGAACACGTCTATACAGAGCAATCGTGCGGGGCGTGCGGGGTGAGAGAGGCGCGGTAGCGATACCGAACTGCCATACACTCGTTCGGTACACGTCAGCCGAGATTGACGCTTTTTAATTTAATTGTTTTTTTTTATTTAATTGTTTTAAGTGGTTTGCGACCGACAGTGTTTCTTTTGAGCTGTTTGTATGTACTTATTTAATCCGTCGATCACCAATTCCTGGAAATCTTTTGTTATCGCGGCCCATATGGACCTTACGGGGCTTGATGGGTTATATACACAATATACATAATATTATATCCGATATTTTTGATTTTTTCTTTTAATTTTTGATATTTTCAAAATTACATACAAATTTCATACTCTGATATGTTTTTTTCGTAATAGTTGAATCGAATTAATTTGTATGTCTGATAATTTGAAAATAGGGAAGTAAAATTAAACTCATTTATTTATTATTGATATTCAAAGTTTTCAAATAAAGTAAAAATCAACGATAGATACTTTTGAGTATCAATTTTTTTTATGAAATAAGGGGGCAAACGAGCAAACGGGTCACCTGATGGAAAGCAACTTCCATCGCCCATGGACACTCGCAGCATCAGAAGAGCTGCAGGTGCGTTGCCGGCCTTTTAAGAGGGAATAGGGTAATAGGGGAGGGTAGGGAAGAAAATAGGGAAAAGGATAGGGAATTGGGCCTTCGGTAAACTCACTCACTCGGCGAAACACAGCGCAAGCGCTGTTTCACGCTGGTTTTCTGTGAGCCCGTGGTATTTCTCCGGTCGAGTCGGCCCATCCGTGCCGAAGCATGGCTCTCCCACGTTAAGTCTTAAATCCATTTTTTTAACCAGAAGAAAAAAGTTTATTAATTTTATCAGTCGAATTAACTTAACACATGGTATAAATAGTATAAAAATAGTATAATAACAAACAAGGAATTTTCTTCCGAAAAACAGGGGGTCACGTGGGTCATAAGCCTAAGTTGCAAGCCGCGTCGACGGCTATGATTAGTAAATGTCGTGTCAAATAGCAAGTTTTTGATGACCTAGGCTTGTGAAACTCTCGGAAAATAAGACCTGTATATTTAGACTACGACTTGATGTAAATGTATATATCAATTTTGATGTAAATATAAATATCACTTTTGATATATTATATCAAGCATAAAATATATCAATTGATATTATAATATATCATGATTCATGACATCTATTTTTTGTTATTCCTAGTACTCTACATACAAATACTACGAATACATAAAATGTAGAACAGATTATAATAAAACACATTATTGTGACCAGTGTTGCAAATAATGCTTTGCTTTAGTTAATGCATTGACGTTTCATTACTCATTACGTCTTCTAGTAATAAGTAATGAGAAATTTCCATTACTCATTACTTTTAGTAGTGAGTAATGGAGTCAGTGTCCATTACTCATTACTTTAAGTAATGAGTAATGTGAAATTTCCACTACTCATTACTTTTAAGTAATGGGTAATGAGAAATTTCCACTACTCATTACTTTTAGTATTGAGTAATGGTGTCAGTTCCCATTACTCATTACTTTTTTTTAATGGCATAAAATTAATTCTCATTACATTTTTTTTGTAATGAGAAAAGTATAATCTTAACATTACTCATTTTTTAAATTAGTGTGTATTTTAAAAATGTACATTACAAATTACAATTTTTAATGTTAATGGGTACCTACTGTACCATTACACATTACTTTTAAAAGATTTTATTTGCCTTGCTCTGTATGTATGTAATATGTATGTATGTATGTAACTTTTTTCAAACCCCCAAACACTCCCCCACGAAATTCACCACCCCCCTCCTCCCCCCGGATACCGTACAAGTACCTTCGGGCAAGCTGACTTTCAAGACTCCCCCCTCCCCCCTGAAAGAAAACCCCTCGGCTCATAACTCAGCCATCTTTATTCCTGGAGCCCTCGAGTGGCTCATTTTAATCAGGACGATGAGATCTACAACTTGGCCCCAACAGAATTCCCGAATTCCCAATTCACGACCAGGGAAGAAGGAATTTACCGAAAAAAAATCTCAATTTTGAGGCCAGGATCGAATAGAGGAGAAAAATCCAGGAAGATCAAGCCAAAGAACCCCATATCCAGGAAAAATAGTTGCCGAGTTACAAGCATTCAAACTTTGACATTGACAGCTCGGCAACTGTCAAACGTCTTACAAAAGTAGCGATAACTCCGCTCCCAATAGGCTTAGAGGAACGTGGTTTCTTCCAACATCAAAGGCAACACCTCAGCTATCTCCTCCCCGAATCTGAACTAAATCGGAGAAATCAATTTTTTTTTCACAATTCTGAGGCCAGGATCGAATAGAGGAGAAAAATCCAGGAAGAACAAGCCGAAGAACCCCATATCCAGGACAAATAGTTGCCGAGTTACAAGCATTCAAACTCTGACATTGACAGCTCGGCAACTGTCAAATGTCTTATAAAAGTAGCCATAACTCCGCTCCCAATAGGCTTAGAGGAACGGGGTTTTTTCCAAAATCAAAGGCAATACTTCGGCTACCGCCTCCCCGAATCTGAACTAAATCGGAGACATTAAAACTTCAAGGACGAATTTGGGGGGGAGACCCGGATATCTGAAAAGTACTCGAAAAATCCAGAAGAATGAGCCCAAACTCGGCCCAATTTCAGACATTGGCCGCCATCTTAAAAAATTTAAAATGTCTTCCACTATACTTCCAATACTTTTAATAGTAATGTAATGGACAAATTTTACATTACTCATTCTTTGCATTTAATGGACAATGAAGGTCCGATAGTGGCTCATTATTTTGTAAAATGGCAATGTAAGATACTCCATTACAATTTTTTTTTGTAATGAGTAATGTGAATATTCACATTACTCATTACTTTTTTTAATGTGTAATGGAGGACCACACATTACACATTATTTTTTTTAATGTGTAATGGAGTACCACACATTACACATTAAATCATTTATTGAGTAATGGATACGAATTAAATTTCCATTAAAAAAAGTAATAGTAGTGCATTACTTTTTACATTAGGATTTTTGCAACGCTGATTGTGACAACCCTGAAGCAATGACGAATACCTACACAAAAGCGGCATTTCGCGCGACTTCAAAGGCGTTGGACCACTGTAGTTATTTACACTGTGGCTATATAATCAGGCTCTATACAAACACTAAAGCACTAGGTGGTATTTGCTTTTGAAATTCAAACGTGAATCTACCTAAATCTACGCAAATCTAAGTTCCTCGGTCCGGCAACATCGTCTGAAGATAAATGGTGTTTGTTTTGTAAATTGACTTATACATCGATGGTTTGCTTAGCTCTCGCCGCCCCGACGCGGAATTTACACAAGTCGAAAATGCATTGTAACATTCTCTACGTCTGGTAACTTATAACGTCGATCCGCGATCGCTGTTTCTAAATTACGTTTTTAAAATTTGATCCCAAAAACAATTGAACATTCAAATTAGAAATGTTTTCAGTACTACAGTCGCAGTCTAAGAATGATAATAACAGGAATTTTACTTCATAAGGACTTATAATATTAATTTACTAAATGACGCCCACAGCTCCGTTGATACTTTTCATAATTTCGACAGCCAATAGTTAAAGATCGGAAAATATAAGTGTAAAATAATGCGTGGCTGCAATTTAGTTTATGCAAATAACTAAGTACCCCGACGGCTGATAATGATGATACAAGCGAATGTACTAAAAAGCTCGTCAAATTACCAAATAACCAATAAAGTATATGAAGCTAAGCTATAGCCGACAGAAGCTATACGCATCTATAAAATCACGTTTGATATCGAACAAGCTCATAACAATTATACGACACTCGTAAAGATATCGGTTTATGCGATCGTAAGTGTACTGTGGAGAGATTGAATACAATATTCACGTTATCGATCATAGGAATAAGAGGGCTAGAATAGCAACAACTTCATATTTTATATCATAATTCATACATTCGATACTTTATTAAAATATGAATGTTGCATAGGAGTTCTAAGTAAATACATTGTCAAAAGTCAGGACCGAAAATTCGTTAGACGGGTTAAGAGAAGACCGCTGGCGGGGCGTAGAGGAAGAAATCTCCCTCTATATTTTTATAATGGAAATGTGTACTACTGCTGTTTCATTTTGACTTTTGGCGGCACTCCCAAAGTACCATCGAGGAAATTGATTCCTAGGCAGTTGACAGACCAACGTTATTTGGTCGGATCATGACAATGTGTTCTGTCAGCTGGATTTGACGTAACGCGGCCAAACTATGTAGGGGGACCTATCTGCCTAGTATTCAACTTCCCTGATAGTACAACCCGTACACATATTATTGTCCACTATACAGTGTGACTAATACAGTTCAAGAAGAAAACATGACAAAAAGAGCGACTGCTAAGCTAAGCGCGTAATAAAAGTGTTAAGACTAAAAATGCGTCAAAGGCGTCAATTGCCAGGCATGATTCAAACGTACGAAGCCACACAATAATGAATGCACAAAGCAATTCTTTAATCAGAATCATTCGACCCCTTTATCCCCAAAGAGGATAAAATATGCAAAAAGCGGGCGTGTTTCGAATGGTCTTATTTAAAAATGTATCACGCGTTTGACAGGGTCTGCGGATTTAGGCTTTTAGGTGGTTTTTTGCTGGAAAATCGACGTGACAAAGACATAATTTCATTTGGTTCTAACCAACAAAAAGTGTTTGGGAATAAGAAAGAATATAAATTCTATGGCCTTTATAAAATAGAGGATAAAAAATATATTTTTTTACTTAGATGATTTAAATTGAATTAGGCTGAGAAATGAGCAGGCAAATCTATGCGCTAATCCTTTCAATTATTATGAATACAAAATCTGAACAAAATGACTTAGCTTTCTAAATATAATGGTCTTACCTCCCACCTAGTAATTAGTGACAAACTTTCCATTTCTTTAAAAAACTCTTATAAAAATTTTCTCGAAAGAAGTCGCAAGTAACATGTAGTATAATAATATAATGTATGTGACAATCCATCTGTATAAGGCCTACGTATTATAAATCAATCTCAATATTGATAAAAGTGTTATTGAAATTGCGCAAATAATTCCAGATATTGCTACACACATCTGTGCTCTTTATTGTTATTAGAAACGTTATTAAACCTTAATATATTATTGTTCTAGGAACTGGATATAATACTTTTACATATTATACAGTAGAACATTATATTGTTTTAATTTTTCATTATATTCGATACTAGCTGTTGCCCGCGACGACGTCTGCGTGAAAGCTCTACAGCACCAAAAGTAGGTAGGTGATATTATGTAGCCTATATGTTGACCCGACCTTTTAGTAATATCCATGAAAATTTGAAGTAAATCCATGCAGTATTTTTTAAGTTTATCCCGGACATACATACAGATAAATAGACAAAAAACTAAAAACTATATTTTTGGCTTCGATATCGATTGTAGATCACGAACCCAAGTATTCGTTTTCAAAAATATTCAATGTATAATTGAGGAAATTGGTTGACAGTTGACAGACCTACGTCGTTTGGTCGGCTTATGTCAATTCAATGTTGGCTGTGATCGGTCGGGTGAGTTTGATTTAACGCGAAAGAATTGCTTAGGTCCGCCATCTGCCTAGGAATCAACTTCTCTGGTAGTAGGTACAATTTTGACTTACCCACGATTTTAAATAATGAAGATAATATAGCATTAGCTTCGATATGAGTTTATAAATCTTTGCGTATTCGTTTTATATTGACCAGGAAGCAAGCAGTGGATCGCCTATTGGTAGACAATCACTGCTACTCATAGACAATTACAATAACAGAGGAATCTAATTTATTTCAAAAACTGGCCAAGTGCGAGTTGGACTCGCCCATGAAGGGTTCCGCAGCAGCAATAAGGTTTATTTTTATGAAATTAAGTGGTTTTTTATTTATTTTCATAATCCAGTTGATTTAATGAAAGTTTAATTAAGGTTAACCATTTATGACGTATAAAAAAAACTACTGGCTAGATCTCGTTCAAACCAATTTTCATTGGTAGTTTTTGTAGTAATGTACATCATATATTTTTTTTAGACTTATCATGCCCTTTAGAAGTTAGAGGGGGGGGGACACACATTTTACCACTTTGGTAGAGTCTCTCTCGCAAACTATTCGGGTTAGAAAAAAATGATTCTGGAAACCTTAATATGATTTTTAAAGACCTATCCATAGATACCCCACACGCATAGGTTAGATGAATTTTTTTTTTGTTTCAGTTGTATCTATGGGGACCCCTAAAATTTTTAATAATTTTCCATGTTTGTATCAAAATCTTAAGTCGGTTCACAGACTACATCTACTTACCAAGTTTCAATAGTATAGCTCTTATAGTTTCGGAGAAAAGTGGCTGTGACATACGGACGGACAGACAGACAGACAGACAGACAGACAGACAGACATGACGAATCTATAAGGGTTCCGTTTTTGCCATTTGGCTACGGAACCCTAAAAAGGACTACGAATTCCCTAAAACCTCTTTGATAATTGAATTAGGTCCCAGTTTTTAGCCTTTTCCTTATTCAACGTAAACATTCGATCCATTCTAATCATGCGTCAACGTATGCGGGTCAGAGGATCATACTTAATCGGGGTAATCCATTCGGCAGACAAGTTTATACCTCGTCCAGACAACAGAGACCCCTGAACCTCCCTCAAACTACGGAACCGCGTGAGCAACCGCCACTTTTGAAGGCTCCCGCAAACTGGTAGTGCTTTATCAGGTCGTAAATTTGTGTGGGTATCTAGCGTCACGGCTGCCACGCTACAAAAATTCTGATAATCGACTTTAGTGGATTTTTATGTTGCCAAATTCTTATTTATTTTGGCTCCAGCTTTTTGGTCTGATGGATTTTTTGGCTTGCGTGAATAAGATGTTATAGTTTATACGGTACTGTCAATCATTACTTAGGGCGCTGTTTTACCACTTCCTGATAGGGCGCCGGATAGGTTATCCACAACTTATCGTACTCTATCTGTCAGATAAGTCGTGGATAGCCTATCCAACACTAAACAGGAAGTGGTGAAATAGACCCTTAGACTTATTTCCTCAAATGGGCCACAAGCGAAGCCACATGACCATATAGTTGTTGCAATATTTTATGACAATTAATCTTCATGCGATAAATCTTTGTCGTTTAATATCTATATAGCCCTGATTTATGATTTTCGTTCCCTTGTCCTTATCTGGCAAGTGGCACATTCCTTTAATAACAACATCAGTTCCTTCAATACTAGTCAACCAAGTTTTGTTGATTACAGAACCCTATAACGGAACCCTAACCAGCTGATTTTTTTATATTGATAGATTGACTAGTAACATTGTCCTACAAATAAAACAGTCTATATTTTAGGACCATCAAATCAAAGTATGAAATCCTTTCTATCTCTGTTAGCTACCACCTCCGAGATTTTTCGCAAATAATAATGTTGTTCGTTTTATCAAAATGAAGCTACTTAGGTACTGATAGTAATAAAAAAAAGTTCTAGGGCTCCCATACTATATGCATAATTTCATAACGGCTAAACATCTAACTTTCAAGTTCCATGCCAATTGTCATGCTTATTAAAATACTAGCTACTAATGCCCGCGACTTCGTCCGCGTGGACTGCAGCTTATAGCGCCCGGTCACCGGTGTCAACAAAATTTTTGTCAAATTTAAAAGCTTTTTAAAAGTCTGGTACCCCTTAAATCAAAATACCCAAAAACAGCTGTGCAGTTTGCACATAATATTTCATTTTTTTAAATTAAACTTTATTTCTGCCAAATTTAAAGCTTATTTAGCTCCCCAATCCCCACTGCACAACTTTAGCTTTACCTATAAACTATTTATCATTGGTAAGTTTAAGGTAAAAGGTTACTTCACTGCATAGATATTAGATAAAGTACTGAGTAGTGAGTTATTTAATAACGTGTAACAATCGAAAGATTAGAATCGAAATACCAGCCTCGACATGGTACCACCTCTTATAGAAAGACTTATGAGCAAGCGATAGCGCGATGTAGGCGACTCTTAGCGCCATCTTTTATGAATTCTTGGAACTAACTTATTTTTCACAAATTTACGTATTTTCACCCCCTTACAACCCCTTTTTCCAGTTAAAAAGTAGCCTATGTCCTTTCTCAGGCTTTAGACTATCTGTGTACAAAATTTCATTACAATCAGTTCAGTAGTTTTGGCGTGAAAGTGAGACAGACAGACAGACAGACAGAGATACTTTCGCATTTATAATATTAGTATAGAAGTAGAAATTTCACCGATAAAACTTAACCACTTTCCTAACGCTTCTGATTAGAACTTTAGCCATAACATCAGAAACTGTGTCTTTTTGAAAAACTGCAACACTGACGACCCGAAAATCTGCAATACAGCAGACATCAACCATAGAACTGACAGACTCAGCATTAAAATAACTCGCGGACATAAATTTTACAGCAACAATTACAGCCCGATCCCCTCGCTGTATTTTATCATTGACGTGAATTTATAGTCGCTGATAATTTATGCTTTTCACAAGGATTGCCTTAAAAATAGATTAACTTGGCCGAGGAAAAAAATCTTTACGGCCCTTTATGTTCCATTTATGGGGCACACTGATATTAAACGCTTTAATTGTTATTTATGAGTACCGTATGATGCTATATGAGATTTCATATTAAAACTCATATAATATGAAATGTTCAATCATAATATTATATTGGATCTCGTAAGGCCTACTTACGAAAGTTAAGGCTATTTTAAATAAAAAGTATTTATAAGCACGTAGTTTCACTTTGAACAACCTTCGGATAATCAATCGAAAGCAGATTATTATGATTTCAAAGCCCTTGGATGGTTTGACAACTACCTATTTGTTACTTGTTGAAAAGACATGAAAACTATAATTAATTGAATATTTTATACGTGGGAGAGCCATGGTTTGGCACGAACGGGCCGGCTCGACCGGAGAAATACCACGTTCTCACAGAAAACCGGCGTGAAACAGCGCTTGCGCTGTGTTTCGCCGAGTGAGTGAGTTTACCGGAGGCCCAATCCCCTACCCTATTCCCTTCCCTTCCCATCCCTACCCTCCCCTATTACCCTATTCCCTCTTAAAAGGCCGGCAACGCACCTGCAGCTCTTCTGATGCTACGAGTGTCCATGGGCGACGGAAGTTGCTTTCCATCAGGTGACCCGTTTGCTCGTTTGCCCCATTATTTCATAAAAAAAAATATCTCTATGATATCTTGAAATTGCGATCATAAGCTATTGTGACATCTTGATAATAATAAAAAAGTTTAGTAATTTTTGTATCTAAATAAAAATGAATTTAAATTTTTGTTATTTTCGCTTAAACATAAATACGGCTAAAGCGATTTGTCTAATCTTGTATAAAGTCTTGAAGTATGTGTAGAAGTTCAGGAAAGGTTTATAATACGCGCACTGTAAAACTCTGGAACGAACTGTCACCAGCAGTATTTCCGGACCTATACGACCTGCAAACCTTCCAGAAGAGAGCGTATTCCTTCTTAAAAGGCCGGCAACGAACCTCTTTTGATGTTGCGAGTGTCCATGGGCGACGGTAGTTGCTTACCATCAGGTGACCCGTTTGTTTCGTTTCGTTTGCCCCCTTATTTAATTAAAAAAATATTAATAATAATATTAGGATCTACGAATAATAAAAACTAAGGAAGAGTAACTCCGTCAAAAAACATGCTCCAAAATACTTATCAAAAAAGTGTACCTTAGGTTCACTTTTCATACATTTGCAATATTTAGGTGACCTTGAGCGGTATAAAGGCTGACGTTACATGACAGTTCGAATGGAACCAAATTTAAAACTGTATTAGTATGGGAGTTACATTTCCTTAGGTTTTATTATTCGTTGATTAGGAGGAAAGTAATACGATGTTCACCGGGTGATATATAAATATTAATACAATCCGTGACTCGTACATTTTGCACGGCAGATTATATTTCTTTTGACCGACAGAAACTAGATCAAACTAGTTTGAACTAGCGAACAAAGGATTTAGCTCTTCCAGCAGGATTATTGTTCTCTTTGAATATTCGCGCTTGTCTAACTCTGGAATACCAAATTCACTAATTACTAGTGTAGTTCCATACTAAATGTCATGTTTAGTTTGAGCTGTATTTGGGTATGAAACACTGGTTATATAGACTTAGGTGTCTTCTTGTAGGATAGACAGGTAGGTCGGGAATAGTTATACAAAGTTCTTTTGGAGTGTGGTCAAAACTTTAACTTATTTCTAAGTTATGACGCCATATTGTAGAGTTGAAATAAACTAGCGCTAGTGCTACTGGTATTTATCTATACATCTATAATTCTATACATATCAATTATAATAAAACTGTAGAATTGAAAATTCTGTACATTAAAGATATTAAAAAAAATAAGCGGGGGGTGTCACTACATCGCTATAGAAGCCAAATATGTGGTTAGTTTTTTTGTCTGTCTGTCTGTGTGTTTGTTCCACTGTCTCACGAAAATTACTGATCCGATTTGAATGCAGTTTTCACAGATATATTTGTCTTCTTCCAACTTAACATCTGGTGTATAAAATTTTCCCCTACCCCTCTTATGGGACAAAAAAGGGGGTAAGATTTTGTATCAACTGATGAAGTAGAAATGCTTTAAATGGCAAAACGACGTTTGCCGGGACAGCTAGTCTTTGATAAACCTGACAATCTTTCGCATTTAATTGCCCAGTATTATACAACATGGTAAAATAGTAGTATATCATATTGTAATTTGTAAGGCAGTATAATATTATGTTAATAACATTTCCATTTTCTCTACCTCTAGTCAAAAAATACTTAAGTTTCTCTTGACAAGAATATTTTTTCCACATATTAAGAATATGATAAAGATATTAGTCTAGTAGGCTCACGAAAGGCTGATCCTTAGCCTTTATTAACGCCCGCCTGTCTCACGCAGACTTGGCTTATTAAGAAATCTTAGCTGAGAAATTCTTAATTACACACTTTGAAAGCCATCTACGATTTAATAGTAATACGTGTCTCGTACGAAATGCCTTTCCTTTTTGTTTAATTAGAATCGATATAGCTAAAACTATTAACGTAGAATCATTTCTTCATCATCATAATTTGACGCAATTATGCTTTGTTGTGGGCTTCGCAGCAAAAAGAATGGAGATCTTAATGAGTGCCAAGTTCTATGCAAAATCCAAATAATATGTATATTTTATAGGAACAAAATAACATAATGAACAAGTAGTAAGCTCTATTTCTTTGCTTTATTGTATACTGACAACAATTATTTATTATTGCAGTTATTTAAAAATATGATATGATATGTAAAATTTGATTTAGCTAGTTTACAGAATTATAGAAAACAATAAATAATTATTGTGTATCTACTTTTTGTAATATTAAAATTATACACAAAAAAACAGAAAAACTAAAAAATTAGAAGCTTTATAATTATTATAATAATATATTTTGCACCAATCCAACGAAAGGGTTAAAACGTGTGGAATCGGGATCATAACTTACGATTAAAGAACAAGTGCGAGTGACGTCGTTAGGGACACTTTTGTAATTTCCACTAAGGGGTTGGATTTATGTTTCATCTGTCTTCAGCAGGGTTAACTCCACACGGCCCTAACAGTTAACACCTTTGTCAGGACGTGGGGTACTTTAGTAGAGGGTCCGGTCTTTTGTACCGTGCAGGTTTTCCTTTCACATTAACGCAAAGGGTTTTCACGTTTCGCCTCGCTGGACTAATGATAGGGGATCTGACCACGACTTTTTTACCTGTCTAGACTTTTTAATAGGGCACCACAAAGATGTATTTTTAAATGAACTGCGTGGTCATACCACATCTCGTTTTTTTAACAAACGAGGGTAGCTTTGTTTCGAAAGTTTGAGCTAGAATAAGGTCGTTTTCATAATAATAATTATTAAAAAAATACGTGTGGTACACGGGGACTGCCTCGGTAAAGTAAAGTTGCATAGCATTTTTTATCGAACTAGGCGATTTTATAATTCGCATACGTCTAGTCGCACGCACACAAACACCGTGCAGAAGTCGTGCAACACCGCACCGGTCGAAGTGTGTGTGTGTGTGTGTGTGTGTGTGTGTAATGTGTTAGGTTTTTTTCGTTACGGAATTTCTTGATTCGGTCGCCGCACTCAAAGCCCGCCACAAGCTATGCAATAGCTGAAAAACAAAAACTTTGAGGTGAGAAAATTCGCGTGCTTATTATAGAATGCACATTTTATTAAAATATATTTTAAGCCTTCTGCGCTGTAAAAGGTCTCACTTTGCATTTTCCGTTATTTTTGGCGTCTCATTATAATTTAATGAAGCGTGAGGTCATATTAATTTAAAATTAGTATTGCCGCTGGGGATTTTAACTGTGATTTATATGGTGCAGACGATTTCATCCCATAAAACACCTCTAAAGACCCCATAAACCAGAAGTTATAGGTATTAGCTAACTCGAAATTTCTAAGCGATGAAAAAAAAGGAGACGTTGTTATAGTTAATTCCTTCATTGACTTTAACGAGAGATTTAACATTTTATTTGATATATTTTGTTATAGTTAAAGTAAGTTGACTACAACCCACCCTAAGCGATGAAAAACAAGGTATGATGAAAATTATGATTATGACATTTTGATGATGCAAACACATAATCATGATGATGAAAATTATGATTATGACATTCTGATGATGCGAATACATAATTAGATACATAACCATGATGAAAGTTATATATATAAAGAGAAATGGTACCAGCCAAAACAAACGATGTAGATGGGATTAGATTAAACCTAATTAGCGCTAAGTGTACAACTATTGGCCGTCACTAATCACGGATTTAATTTAAGATTAACTTACGTTAACAGTGCGTAATCCGTCTTAATTGATGTTCTAGCGCTGATTAACTTATTGAATCCAATCCTATTACGATTTACTAGGAAATAATCAATATATTTGGTCTTCGACGAATCAGGTGAACTTTTAAACCTTATAATTGATATTAAAATATTATATTCCATAGAAGTACCAGGTTTTCCGGGATAAAAAGTATCCTATGTTCTTAGCACTTTTGAAGTTGTCGCCATTTTGAAATCTGTCACATTTTTTAAGACGAACTCTAATTCACGTGTTTTTTCAATCAATAAAAATCTTGGTGATTTTTAAGAACCTGATAATTGTATACCGGTAAATTGTTTTTTTACTAACTAGACTTATTATCTATTTTATAATTTTGTTGGAATTGTTGCAAATAAGTGATTTATTTCCATTAGAAAAATCTGACCTCAAAATTTTAGTGCTGGGGAAGTGTGCCTACTTCGTATGAGGCAAGTGTGTCTATATCTCACACTTGCCCCAAGTCAGGGTTTACAAACATTTGGTCTAATATTAGTGATTATGTAATTAAAAAATAACACTTAGCAACTTCACTATTCAGGCTTCTGTAACCCAAATAAGTAAGTATCATATTTTTGAAATTTACAATAAAATAAAAGAAATAAATCATTCAATAATTTTTACTCAAAAATGTTTTTTACCCCTCTCCAACGTAGTATGCCACACTTACCTCATAACTTTTGCTCTTTTAATATATCCTCAGAAACTATATTAAGTAATATAGTCGTCATAATTTAGCGTACCTAATCATATAATGACTAGTTCCGATAATCAGGTAGTATATTCTTTGCATTTTCAAATTTGAAGTAACTATCTATTGTACACTTACGATATAGTCACACTTGCCACACACTTTTTTGGGTAAGTGTGTCTACCACAGCACTTTATAAAAGACCTTAAAAACAAGTGATTAATAGACAATATTGTGTAGCTGCACTTTGTTACCAGTCAATTATGAACCTTATCGTATTTTGATTTCACGGAGAGTGACAAATTAAACCTTAAACTACTTGATTTTTACGTTCAAAATAAACTTGAAAAAAGTATGACACACTTACCCGTATCGACCTTAATTATTGATTGCACTGTCGGTTCTTGGTGGAAATTCATTTTATATACAAATGAAACACAATATTACGTGCACTTTTTCCACTATATAATATATAGTGGGAAAAGTGCACGTAATATTGTGTTTCACAAGACGTATGAATAAAAGTGTTTGTATGTCTGTTACGCCTTCACGCTTAAACGGCTAAATCGATTTAAATGAAATTTGGTATGAAGATACTTTGACAGATTTATTTAAAGGTGTAGTTAAAATGTAAAGGAGTCCTTAAAGAAATTATTGAAAACTGTTGATATAACGGTAAGTTATTCCGGGCGCGTGCAAGTCGGCTTATTATCTTCACTTCATTATAAGTTTCAATGGAACTTGACAAAAGCGCTAATCTCGCTCTACCAATTTGCTGACCCGTATATATTCTAGCCTGCGTGACCGGGGTACTGATCCGTTCATTTTGTAGAGACTAGAGTATCCTATATGTATTCCTATTTCTATGTGGGTAGAAATAGGAAATAAGAACTGATCATGACTAAGTATGTTAGTATTTTATCCACACCAATATTATATATAATGCGAAAGTGTGTCTGTCTGTCTGTTACCTCTTCACGACTAAACCGCTGAAGATATTGTGCTGAAATTTGGTATGTAGATACTTGAAGTCCCGGGAAAGGACACATTATATTTTTAAAGTGGAAAAATGTACGGCTCCCGCGCGATTAAGGGATTTTGGCGCAATGGAGTTGCGGGTGTCACCTAGTATTTACATAATATATTACTAGCTACTTGACCGAGCTTTGCTCGGTATTCGATAAAATGAGATTTTCTAAAAATGATTCCTGGCTAGATCGAATTATCGCCCCCGAAACCCCCTATAATATACTAAATTTCATGAAAATCGTTGGAGCCGATTCCGAGATTCCAATTATTTATAATTATAGATATTATATGATACAAGAATTGCTCGTTTAAAGATATTAGATTTAAGTCATAAAAAGCTTAAGTTAATTATAATTACATTTTGATAAATTAATAAACAAAAGCATTCTACCATTTTGTTTGAAACTTCCTATAATTATAATATTTTTCTATGAAAGCCTTCTACCTGCCAAAGTTTATCAATCAATATTAATTAATTAATAATTACAACTGAACCAAAGCCTGAAAACATTTTCAAAGCCAATGTTTTCTTCAAAGTAAAATTTAGTTCATCCAGTACTTTAAAGTTCATTTATCTATTGAAACTGTATTTTTAATGAGGCTCAGTAAACTTTGTTTTCTTTTGCCAAATAATTTGGGCTTTTAAGTAGGTAATACCTAACCGCTTTTTAGGGTTCCGTAGCCAAAATGGCAAAAAACGGAACCCTTATAGATTCGTCATGTCTGTCTGTCTGCCTGTTTGTCTGTCTGTCTGTCTGTCTGTCTGTCTGTCTGTCTGTCTGTCCGTCCGTATGTCACAGCCACTTTTCTCCGAAACTATAAGAGCTATACTATTGAAACTTGGTGAGTAGATGTAGTCTGTGAACCGCATTGAGATTTTGATACAAAAATGGAAAAATTATTAGAAATTTTAGGGGTCCCCATAAGTACAACTGAAACAAAAAATATTTTCTTCGTCTTACCTATGCGTATAGGGTATCTATGGATAGGTCTTCAAAAATCATATTGAGGTTTCTAATATCATTTTTTTTCTAATCTGAATAGTTTGCGAGAGAGACTCTTCCAAAGTGGTAAAATGTGTGTCCCCCCCCCTCTAACTTCTAAAGTAGGGGCCTGATAATTCTAAAAAAAATATATGATGTACATTATTATAAAAACTACCAACGAAAATTGGTTTGAACGAGATCTAACGAGTAGTTTTTTTTATACGTCATAAATGGTAAACCTTAATTTAACTTTCATTAAATCAACTAAGATATAAAAATAAATCAAAACCTTTTAATTTTATAGAAATAAACCTTATTTCTGCTGCGGAACCCTTCATGGGCGAGTCCAACTCGCACTTGGCCGGTTTTTAAGTAATACCAAAAGCGGTTTGGAAAATTAAACTTTTTCCAATTTCTTTTCAAACTTTTTTAATTACAATTGCTGGGTATAATTTTAGTTTTACGTGACCGACTTCACCGTTATTACTTTTTAAGGTTCCGTAGTCAACAAGGAACCCTTATAGTTTCAGTCTGTCCGTCCGTCTGTCTGTCCGTCTGTCTGTCTGTCCGCGGTTTTTCTCAGAGAGCATAGGACCTACAAAGCTGTAATTTGGCCTGAATGCACATATTAATAATGGCAGCAAAATGATACATAAAATCTTAAAAAAATATTTTTTTTTATTGTTCCTTCCATACACATCAAGCGGGGATGAAAAATTTTTTTCGCGTTCACCCCATCGTGTGGGGTGTCGTTGGATAAGCTTTTTAAAACTATTATGAGAATTTATAGATCATTTTCCGATTATGGGATCCGTTTGTGAAATATTAAGTTTTAAAGTGGAAAAAATCGTTAGAGTCCAGTGTCCCCCCCTTCTACCAGCTAAACGGCTGCTTCTGGAAATGTAAAAAAAATCACGGGAGTAGGAAATATGCTGAATTTAAAAGGAAAACTATCGCGGCTAAGAAGACTTCATAAGTTATTGAGTAATAGTCGATCAACTAAAAAATGTATTCGGCGAAGTATAAAGGAACTTTTCGTGAGATGATGTTGTTAGTAGTGTAAAATACGTTATAAATGTACATTCATTGACTACACAAAAATTTAAAAAAAACTAGCGGTATTACGGAACCCTATATTGCGCGTGGCCCGACACGCACTTGACCGGTTTTTTGTTACTTTGTTGGCAAAATGTGATTTATATTTAAGTTTCAACACACATTTTAGCAAAGAAAACCAAATCCTTTAAATATATTTATATAATACATAATTATAATTCTGTTACACTAGTTCTCTACTAATACTATTACAAATACCACTACTGTACGTATGTTTGTCACTTAGGTCTTCGTAAACGACTGGACCGACTGGAATTATTATTTTTGAATGCATTTGGGTGCTGCCCAAGATAGTTGAAGTTTCCAAATCAGCCTGACAGGACAATGTCTGTCGAGACGCCAATATTATATTTAAGTAACCTCATAAAGTATGTAGCAAAAATAGCTGGAACTAATATCTATTTTTTTTTCAGGTGGTAGAGTGTAAGCATTATTTGGCGGGAAATGTGCTGATCCACAAGATGGCTGACCGACACAAGATGGCCGCCTCGCACAAAATGGCGGCCGGCGCTTTCATACTGGTCTTTCATCTGGCAGTGGCTGCCGCTGCGAAGTGTAGCACGTGAGTAACAATAAATTAATATTCAGGGACAATTAGTAAAATCTATACTTAATATAGTAAATGTGAGAATGTGTGTCTGTCTATATAATATATAGACACGATATGTGTATACCTCTTCACACCAGCACCCCAATCAATTCGGAAAAAATCGGTTACTGCAAACAATATACATAGGATATTTTTAACCAAGGCAAAAAGTACACACTAGTACAGTTTCCGCGAAACAAACACATCTAAATATGATATAATATAACTCAAAGATGACTGACAGACTGACATATAAGTAATCTATCAACGCACAGCCCAAACCACTGGACGGATCGGGCTGAAATTTGGCATGCAGGTAGATGTTATGACGTAGGCATTCGCTAAGAAAGGATTTTGATAAATTCCACCCCTAAAGGAATAAAATAGGGGATGAAAGATTGTATAATATAATAATACTTCTTAACGCGAGCAAAGCCGCGGGCAAAAGCTGGATAAACTTCGACGCTTGTAGGGTCAAGTAGCAACTACATAAAAGTAATGAAAATGACATTGACATCTATTTATTAAACGCTCTTTATGCATAAAAGTAATTAGGGTATTTTAAAATGTTTGATGTCATCTCGTCCTCATTTTAAAAGTTCACGAGTAACGCCTAATGGAACAAACTTACAGACGCTTGACCTTCTGAAAGACCGCGCTTTAAAAATGAAAGCCTCTCCCTGAAAAAACGTTGGTTTAACGTAGCGACGAAAGTGAAATGTGTCAAGTGCGAGACTAGAAGTGAAACATACCTAAGTACTAGGGATGGGGCTGCTGTGTCGATAGTTTAAGTTCTTATTAATATTAGCAGCTGCTTATCTTAGAGACAGAATATATTAATAGGTAAGCGACGAAATTATGATACGTGGCACAATCTTTGAAATAGTAATTCTTAGCATTTGGATGTATTTTTTTCATCTAATAATGTTTAAACTAATAGCATTAATGTAGACTAGGCAATATGAGATAATGGACACTTTCTATCCAGCTAACTATAACTATATAAAGTTAGTTATTTAAATTTTGTTCGATACGTGCTAACATCACTACAGAGTTTCGCTGACGAAAGACCTTCAAATTCAAATGAGTTGCCGTTTTTGGCACCGGCTCTTTGAATGTTGCTCTGAATTCAAATTTGCTTTAATGTGCCCCATGAAGAAAAAACTGGAACAGCCTTTGAACACATAATTAAGTATAAGATATTAGCTCTTTTGGTGCCTAAAATCGGAAAAGAATACTAATGATTTCTCACACATTTTACATTTTTAATAAATGGTGCAAAACTAAGATTGATCACGTCCCGATGGATAGCAAAATTACCGTCCCAATAAATTTATGCTAAAAAAGCCCAAATGTTGATAATTTTTTAAGAACGAATACGTTTCTTAAAATATGAACCGATTATGCTGAAATTTGGCATGGAGATACTTTAAGTTCCGGGATAGGACATAGGATACTTTTTGTCCCGGAAAAATGGACGGTTCCCGCGCGATAAACGAATTTTGGCGCAACGGAGTTGCGGGCGTCATCTAGTAAGACTCTATAAATAATATAATATTGTTATTAGTATGTCGATATCGAGATTAATGTTGTGATCACTAAATGGAACATATTATACCCTGCTTGTAAGCCGCACTTAGTGCCTAGTCAGTAACGTTACATAATTTAATTAAATAACATTTTTATACATAAATGTTTATAAAATGGTTATTTATAATTGAGATGATAAATCATTATTGACTTGTAAGATCCCATGGCTCATAAGGGACTACCCTTGTTTGAAAAATTGTGATAGATGATCGTTGAATGTTTTGGGATTTGTGTATATTATTAACGGTGTTTTTTTTTTCATAAATTTAAAGGATTTAATAAATTCAGTTTGAATTACATTATTTATGAGCATCGTTTATGATGTTGAGATTTTTATCATTATTGACTTGTAAGATCCCATGGCTCATAAGGGACTACCCTTGTTTGAAAAATTGTGGTAGATGATCGTTGAATGTTTTGGGATTTGTGTATATTATTAACGGTGTTTTTTTTTCATAAATTTAAAGGATTTAATAAATTCAGTTTGAATTACATTATTTATGAGCATCGTTTATGATGTTGAGATTTTTATCATTATCATGGCCCCCATGAACGACCATCAAACTTTTTATGGTGATGGACAGCCAGCTAGAACCTTAAACGACAGTGGCGTTAAGGTAATAAAAGAGAGTTGCCGAGTGTCAAAAGGTGTAATAAAAACTTTTATGACATCAGGAGTACTTTATATAATGACGTATTCCATTTTAAATTCCGTAGATAACTCATGAAGGCGGGGAAAATCAGAAATCATGATTCATGAATCAAAAATAGGCTCAGCAGGTATTATAGGCATTTACATTCAGTACTAGGCTACATGTAAGCTTACAAACTACAATTGCAGTATAAAGTGGGATTAAAGACTCAAGTAATTTATATAAGCTTATAAAATATAGCGTCTTTAATAGCACATCAAATACAATAATTATTCAAAAACCTTTTTAAGCCCCTTTTACACGAGAAAAGCTTAAAACATAAAAACCATAAAAACTCTTTTATTTAATTGAAATTCCCAACCTCATTCAGAAGCAGATACTAAATTCCTATTAACATAATTTATCTCAATTCTAACCAGGCCAAGTTCAAAATATGGTTTCATCAGGGTACGTTGGGTACCTTCACGTTTTATGATGGCCGAAACTTCAGTGATAATCATTTTTCAAAGGTCTCGGGACTGACGCCCTCAAAGTTCCCCTACTTTGAGGGGACTTTTAGGGGGGAAAAACAATGGGGGTATACGGGGCACTAATTTAATTCAGAAAAGTCATTCCCCTAACGACTTCTTCACTTTCCGTTATTAGTTTATTTGTCAAACGCTCCAGAGTTTCCGTTTTCATTACAATGTTTTTATTGACTTTGTCTAATCCCGCTGCTATACTATTATCGATACTAATATTATAAATGCGGAAGTGTGTCTGCCTGTCCGTCTGTCTGTCTTTTTGTCTGTTGCCTCTTCACGCTCGAACCGCTGAACCGATTTTGCTGAAATTTGTCATAGAGATACTTTGAATCCAGGAAAAGGACATAGGATAGTTTTTATCTCAGAAAAATGTACGGGAACTGTACGTACGGCACGGTAAACTAATTTTGGCGCAACGGAGTTGCGACTTGCGGGTGTCACCTAGTTGTTTATAAGAATGTTGTGACTTGTGATAATATGTTGGGTACGCGCCGTACGCGCATTAGATAGGTATGACATTTTTGTACTTCGCGATCGCTCCGTGCGAATGCATATACCCTAATAAACCAGTCTATTAACCGCCACCCTCGTTTCACTACGTATCTAACTGGCGACGAGGTGCTATTAAAAATTAAGTGTTTGTTTGTTCCGCGCGTGGCAATCATGCCTATCGGAAAAATAGACAATTTTGATTTGTCTTCTAAAAAATGGACAATATTTGTGGATCGAGTGAAACAATTCATTGCTTTAAACGAAATTAAAGAATCGTTGCACGTGGCGACTTTAGTGACGGTCGCAGGTGAGGCCACCTACGATCTTATGTGCGATCTGTGTGCCCCGAATAAGCCAGAAACTAAGTCTTTTGCTGAGTTGACGGAAATAGTGCAGAAACATCTCGAGCCCCGGCGCTCAGACATAGCAGAGAGGCACATATTTCGACAGCGTCGGCAAGCGAGCGGCGAGGAGCTGAGCTCGTACCTGCGGGCGCTCAAACATCTCGCCACGACGTGTAATTTTGGTGCTAAGCTGGATGAAAACCTGAGGGACCAGTTCGTGTCGGGTCTCGCAAGCGACGAGATGAGGAGTCGGCTGTTCGCGGAGCCGGACCTAACCTACAAACGGGCGGTGGAGTTGGCGATGGCGCTAGAGGCCGCGGAACGTCATGCGGAGACGAGCGGCGCGGGCGCAGCGGGCACGGTGGGCGCAGCGGGCGCGACGGCGGTGCACCGGCTGAGGAGTGGCGGCGGCGGCGCGGGCCGCAGGCTGAACGGAGGCGGTGGCAGCAGCAGCGGCGGCGACGGCAGGCCGTGCTGGCGGTGCGGGCGCGGGCACCCGCCGGACAGGTGCCGCTTCAGGAACTTTTCGTGTGATCGATGCGGCGCTAAAGGGCATCTAAAGGTGATGTGTAAAGCCGGTGTTGAGAGGCGTCGGGGACCTTCGGATAACGAGGTATTTATGAATAAAAAACAGTTGCATAACATCGCGGAAAGCAGTGAGTCCGAGTACGACGATTTCTTTAAAATTTGTGTAAATGCCTCTAATGATAAGCCTTATAAAGTTAATATTATTGCTAATTCTGTACCTATTACTTTTGAAGTTGACACGGGAAGTAAAATCTCAGCAATCAATAGCGATTTTTATCGTAAATACTTTTCACACAGTAAAATATCGGGAACTAAGCTAAAATTGCATTCATATACGGGTGGTACAATAGAACCTTTAGGTTTCATTATCGTGTCGGCCCAGTGCGTGGACGCGCACGGCGAGACGCGCGCCGCGCGGGCGCTCCCGCTGTACGTCATCCCCGGAGGGGGGCCTCCGCTCCTGGGCCGCGCGTGGCTACGTTGTTTACATCTCGATAAAATTAATATTGCACTACACAATATTGAGTCTCACGGGGAGTCGGAACATATCGTTCAGAAATTAAGTCGCGAGTTTGCCGATGTTTTTGCCCCGGGTTTAGGAACGTGCACGAGTCGATTCAGCCTTAGATTGCGAGATAAGAAACCTATATTTATTAAGGCTCGTAACTTACCTATAGCGATGCGCAAGCAGGTCGAAGCGGAATTAGATAGGTAAGTTCAGGAAGGAACTATAGTCAAAATTCAAAACTCTGAGTACGGGACGCCGATCGTACCCGTGGTCAAAAGAAACGGGGATATCAGGATTTGTGGGGACTACAAGGTCACGGTTAATCCTCAACTCGTACGCGAACCGTATCCTTTGCCGCGTATCGAGGAGCTGTACGCCACGTTGAGCGGCGCTCAGGTGTTCTCAAAGATCGACTTGGCTCACGCTTATGAACAATTTTTACTCGATGACGACTCGCAAGCGTGCACGGCTATTAGTACTCACGTAGGTACTTTCAAGTATATTCGGACGCCGTACGGATTGAGTTGCATTCCCGAAAAGTTCCAATAATTTATAGAGGAGGTGATGAGGGGTGTCCTTATGACGGTTGCTTTCATTGACGATATCTGCGTAGGCGGAGTCTCTTTTAGTGATAATTTGCGTAATTTGAGAGAGGTATTAGCCAGATTGCAGAAAGTGGGGCTTAGAATAAAATTAGATAAATGCGAGTTCTTTAAAAACAAAGTTTGCTACTTAGGGCATGTTATAGATAAAAACGGGCTACATCCAGACGACAAAAAAGTAGCAGCCATCCTCAATGCTCCCCGGCCCGAGGACGTCACACAACTTAAGGCATTTCTGGGTCTCGTAAATTATTACGGCAAATTTATTGCGCGCTTGAGCACTATTTTATACCCACTTTATAAGTTGTTAAAAAAGGATACCCCTTGGAACTGGGATGCAACGTGTGATAAGGCGTTTTCACAAATAAAACATATGTTGAGCTCTGATGTGGTGTTGGCTCATTACGACCCGAGTGTCGAGTTGGTGCTGAGCGTCGACAGCAGCGCCTACGGCATAGGCGCAGTACTGGCGCATAGGTATAAGGACGGTAGTGATAAACCTGCTACTCGTCGCGGACGCTATCCTCGGCTGAACTTTCGTATAGTCAGCTGGACAAGGAAGCCCTAGCTATTTATTTTGGCGTCATTAAAAATCACCAGTATGTACGGCAGAGATTTTACAATTCGGACGGACCATAAGCCGTTATCTCACATTTTCGGCGATAAAGTAGGCATTCCGCAGTCTGCGGCTAGCAGGTTACAGTGGTACGCGGCGCGGCTGGCGGCTTACACCTTTTCTATTGAGTGGATTAATTCAGCGAGTAACGCACATAACAATGCCATCTCGTCCGTTGTAAATGATTTATACCGTATTTTCAGAGCGAAGTAACCACTCTTCAAATACCTATAGTGCCTGGGACAAGATTTTTTAATTTACGGTTACCCAAGCACATACGGCATTCTCGCAATATATTTAGCCTAGGCCTAGTCCAGGGAAATGAACACGTTTGGGACTTATTGTAAGCGGATTCTCTCACGGTGGTTGGGCTATAAATAAGTTGGTGTAATTAATATATTTAATAATAACTCATTCTTTTTCATTAATAAAACTATAGGGCCGATTAGGGTTTCAATATTATTTTGTCTTGCTTCTTTATTTAGTAATATAAAAATGTGTTATTAAGTATACTTATTATGAAGTAGGTATAACCTTGAGTTTGTGGGCATTCATGTCAGAAATATAATAGAATTAAATTCTTTTTCCAATAATAAAACGAATATTCCAACTAAGGAGACCGTTCATACTGATTGATGAGCTAATGGCCCGAAGGCTCTTATCCCGAGGGCTGTCCTGATTATGAGGCGTTTGTCATCCGCCTTATTACTTAAAATGGCTGACGATTCGAACGTGACACTCATAGAAATTCCGCTCAAACTGACAACATGAAAATGTCAAGGAAATGACGAGGTATTTAAGCGCGGAGAGAATTCGTGAATATCACCGAATCAGCGCTCACTTTGGCAGGAATTAAGCCATAAATTAAGACTGAAATTAGGTACACTTGAGGTCTAATTAAGGTTGGATTCAGTAGTCGAGTGTAGGTGAAATGTTTCATGTATTTCACGTTTTTGCTGAAAAGGCTTTACTAATATTAACGTAAAAGTGTGCACGTTTTTACGTCTTAACAGCTGGACCGATTTAAGTGTAATTTGTTGTGGAGACACTTTGAGAAAGGACAATTTGTAATACTTTGTATAGAATAGTTTTTATTGCGGCAAAATTTACAATTTTCACGTGATAAACAAATTTCGACTTAATTAAGTTGCTTGCTTTTACCAACTTACTTATAATTTAATTGGCTTTGAAGGATTTGCTCCAATATTTATTTTATTAAAACGTAATAGCTTCGGGGCACTAAAATAATAGCCGATTTATTAAACGACGGCAACTATTTATTTAAGTCCCCCTATTAAATTCTATCTTCACGCTCTTTGAAAGCACTTGCGAGGCATCTTAAGTGCTTTCAAATGTTTTTCTATTGTCAAACAACCCTTGAAAGGGGTTCGTGGTGTAGGAAATTGATTTTTGCTCTAGGAAGGGTGAATTTTGATTAAAGGATGCCGTATTTGCGATAGTTTGAGAAACGTAACGAATTCGTCTGGAGGATGTGTAAGTTTCGGTGTATATTTTGTTATATTATTTTCTACTACTCGTGTATTTAAAGATGCTTTAAGAACATGTAATAATATTATAATGAATAGGTTGCTTTTGATCTAAATAAACTAATTTAGTAACGGTTGTTGCGTTGGTATTTTTTAAATATTCAGTGCTCGTCTTTCATTAATAAGAGTATCGAGTGTCATACATTATCAGGAAGTGCTGCATTGTTGGATACGTATGCCCCTCCTCCTTTAATTGGTAGTCATTAAAACAATTTGCCGTAACAATCAATGATTTAACTGTAACAAGGTAGACGCTAACGCGAAGGCTCGGGAGAAATCAACGGAGACGCCGATTCTCGAGGGTGGATCAAGAAACTTGGTCTTACAGTAAAGACAATCACTACTTGAGTTTAATGTAATCTTGCCACGATCGATGATCTACCTTGAGTTCTGGTAGCATTTTTAGGGTTCCGTAGCCAAATGGCAAAAAACGGAACCCTTATAGATTCGTCATGTCTGTCTGTCTATCTTTCTGTCCGTACATGTGTCACATACTTTTCTCCGAAACTATAAGACCTATAGTATTGAAACTTGTTAAGTAGATGACGTAGTCTATGAATTGCATTAAGATTTTGATACAAAAATGAAAAAAATATTAAAATTTTAGGGGTCCCCATAGGTAAAACTGAAAAAAAAAAATCATCTAACCTATGGGTGTGGGGTATCTATGGATTAGTCTTCAAAAATCATATTGAGGTTTCTAATCATTTTTTTTCTAACCTGAATAGTTTGCGAGAGAGACTATTCCAAAGTGGTAAAACGTGTTCCCCCCTTCTTACTTCTAAAGTAGTGGCATGATAAGCCTAAAAATAATATATGATGTACATCACTATAAAAACTACCTACGAAAATTGGTTTGAACGTGATCTTTTGTACGTCATAAATGGTAAACCTTAATGTAACTTTCATTAAATAAACTGAAATATAAAAATAAATCAAAAACCTTTTCATTTCATAAAATAAACCTTATTGCTGCTGCGGAACCTTTTATGTGCTAGTCCAACTTGCACTTGGCCAGTTTTTTGTATTTAGTCTTTCCTTAGACTCTACAATTTGATTGTAAACGAAGAAGAACGATTTTTTTTTTAAAACCGCGTCGTCAAATCGACGAAGGTTAAAAATCTAGGGTTACCAAGGGGTAAAAACTAAGTAGAGATATAACGGTGTTCTATGACTTTTTTACGTTGTACTATAATGGACATAATATTATCTAGAGTGATTGAAATCCTCAGACCAATAAAAAAAGAAAGACGGAGTATTTACAGGTATGGGGTGAAGTCGCTGTCGATCAATGTGTGCGTCACGCCTAGCATAAATACGCTAGGCGTGCGCTTGTGTGCAAAAAAATAATGTTGCCAACTCAGGGTTTCAGATTGTCAAACTCCCATCCTGTTGCAGTCTTATTAAACTACTAAGTAATGACTACAAAAGTTGCTATCAAACTAGATTGTTAATCATCATTCATTAGTAATTGCTGAAAAAAGTAAATACTTAAATATCTATATGTAATAAATTATGTGTTTCAACTAAGAACAGACAGACAGACATACATACAGACAAAAATTGTAAAGAATGTTGTTTGGTGTATGCAGTATGTATCGTATACAGATTAATATGCAAATAGTAAAAAAATCTTTCAATACTACAAACAGACACTCCAATTTTATTTATATTAATAGATTTTAAATGAATAACGAATTTTAGGTTAAAAATAAACATTTGTCAGGATAATACAGCACGTAATAATATTTTTTCCCTATTATGGGGAAAAATATCTTGCGACCAGCATGCAGCACTGGTTGAGGTTCTGTGTTCCGAGACTCCCGAGACAATTTTTAAAACTAATAAATTAAATTCGTTATTTCGGTGGTAATACATAAATATTCAACTAATTACTTGTGAAACGTAATTCCACAAGGTTTCTTTTGAGCACAAGAATTGTTTTTGCACCATTTAACGATGCAGGACGGCATATTTTGATATTTCTTGACACAGATGAAAACGACATGCGCCGTCACTCGTTGAAACCGGAATGGCGGGCGGCCGGCTTTCTATGGCCGTATCGGATTCCTATTGCCTGCCTCACCGCGTAGCATGGATGGCTCTGTCTATCTTTTTTTATTGGTCTGAGTTGAAATCATGATTGGGCTATCAACGCAATTGTAAATCATGAGCAATGGGATGAATTTGTCTTTGCTAGTCTATCATGAGCCTAATCCTGGAGAAGTCATAATATAATATTGTACAAAATATACCTTTATACTAGTTGATGCTCGCAACTTCGTTGCACCAAAGTTTGTTTATCGCGCGGGAGCCGTACATTTTTCCGGGATAAAAAGTATCCTATGTCTTTACCCGGGACTCAAAGTATCTCCATACCAAATTTCAGCCAAATCAGTTCAGCGGTTCGGGCGTGAAGAGGTAACAGACAGACAGACGCACTTTCGCATTTATAATATTAGTATATATGTAATTTAATTTTGAAATTTCAGACGAGACACAACAAAGCTTAATTTCTAGATTATTGTTCGGGTTTCACGTATTTTCGTCACAAATAGAGACAACGTCACAACGAGACAAGAATATTAAAGGTAATTATATTTGAGCTGAGTGCCTAAAGATTACAAAGGTTATAAATGCTTGGAGAAAAAAACTAACGTTTGAAAGGACCTTTGGTTTATTTTTCCAATTTAATGATTTAAAAACAATTAAGTTCTTCTAATTACATCGTTAAATAGCACAACTTGCGTTTTTAAATATAAAGTCCGTACATAAGCCAAAAAACAATTTAACGTGTTTTAAAAACAAACGTCTTCTAATTACATACTTAACACTTCTTGTGTTGGTTGAGGAAACTGTCAGAATATAAGCCAAGTTACCAAAAGAAAGAGATAATCCCACGACGTCCTTGAAAATTATTTTATTAGGGTCCAAGACTCATCAATGTTAAAGCCGATGTATTCAAAAGAAATTTACTTGTAAGAGCTGTCAATGCCCAATCTGGGTCCAGGTCATGCGGCACATGAAATATTCATACCCCGTAATGAGCCAGGGGTGGATTACATCAAAAGGCTCATACTTATGTAATCACGTGTCCCCCTACGGAGACATTGCGACAAAGGTTCTAAAATCTAAGGCATCGGATTTCGATGGATGAGGTTGTTTTGGCTGAAATAATTTGGCATACATTTTAATATGATTAAAAGCTTTTGTGACGTTACATATTTTTTAATGGTTACAAAAAAAAAACCGTCGCGGTCGTTACCCACATCAAAGAAGTTTCTTTTTCTCGAGTAATGTTTTAATATATACTATGGCAATAGATCATGTGCCCAAAATATAATATGCAGTTGATTGTACCACACATTATTATAAGTGTATAATTACGGATCAAGTTTTGTAGGATATTTTTTTTATAAAATAAAGGAGCGAGCGAGCAAACGGGTCACCTGATGGAAAGCAAGTACCGTCGCCCATGGCCACTCGCAACATTGTAATAATATCTAATAAATAAGAAACAATCAAGTTACTTTCTCTATAACAGTAAGAACCCCAGTCAACATATTCCACTTTGCTGACCTATGGAATCGTATTTTCATCTTAGATCGGAAATAGCCCTGATATTCCATTGACTAAAGAATATTTGAAATGGGTCGCTCCCCGCGGGCGATATCGGAAATCCCTGATGACCAATTGCTCATCGATATATAGGTCAAACGCCGTAAACAGAGATAAGAAGTGGCGAGCTCTCGAGACATCAGCATCAGCCAATGGGGTGGATTTTATCACCTATTTCAGCCAATCAGGCCGGTATAATGTACCATCAGAAAAACTGATGGCAGATTATGGACCTACGTTATATTTTGTTTGGTTTATATCAATAACCCGACCAAACTATGTAGATCCACCGTATTAAGCAGTATATCAAAAAATTATACTACCGCAGTATAAAACAATATTAT
Organism: Lysandra bellargus; assembly: GCA_905333045.1. Classification (NCBI taxonomy): domain Eukaryota; kingdom Metazoa; phylum Arthropoda; class Insecta; order Lepidoptera; family Lycaenidae; genus Lysandra; species Lysandra bellargus. The sequence goes on from HG995322.1 coordinate 12,090,558, forward strand.
ACAGTGAAGTAACTATAATGTATCCCTGAAATTAAGGTTGTTAAACATAGATACAAGTTTAAAAGAAAGAAAGCGACGAAATTCTATAGCAATAGATACATTTTATCACGCAATAGGAGCGGGTATTCTCTTAATATTTTAACTTAGACACATTATAGAGATAAAAGCGAGTTATTTTTCAGGCTTTTTATAGGCAGGCTTTGGCTAAAATTCGCGATACAGATCTCACTTAATGCCCGACCAGAGAGAGCGTCTACATTTTATTATGTAAATATTTAATATAACAAAAAAGGTCGGATTACGCTGAGCTCGGTTGATGGAATGGATTCTAGGGTGAATAATAAAATTAAATTTGATATAACACCGGATATATTGTGTTTCATATGCCAGCGATAAATAGTAACTTCAATTAATTTTACATTGTGTTTTGATGTTGAACTTCTCAACGGATACGAAGCCAATGCATAGGCCGAGCCTTAAACCGCCAGTCCTCTCCGATCCTCCAATCTTCATAACTAACATTTTAGATAGCGTGGCACCTACAAAAATTCCGGTCTCCTTCAAATCAATACGAAATCAAAATCTGCGGGGCTAAAATGATCGCTTTGGAGAATCATAATATTATGAATCATTTTTTTAATCGCAAAATGGTCACTCTGCTTGTAATTCATGTCTAGTAATTCGTACTAATTTGACATTCGTCAGTTTCACAGTTTTGACAATTAATTTGCTGAATTGATAGAGAGGAATTGCTAAATGTGACCATTTTAGCTCCGCAGTTAAACTGATATTATCCGTTATTTGACGACAGAACCCAGCACAATATTTTCGAGGCTGGGTTCGAATGGATAGTTGCCAACGACTGATCGATAGTGATTCGAAAGATTGCTCCGCTCAAGTGTCGGTCGTCTTGTTGGCCTCTTGTGAGTCTAATGACTTCTCCAAAAGAATCGTTTACTGTACTGTAGCAGGAATAAAATCGGATAAATAATCAACGGAAGAAAATAATGATGCAAGGGTTATAAAAGACTTTGTAGCAGCTATCACAGATAGGCGATTTAAACTAAAACATATTAATATGTACTTAATCCCTCGATTGCGGATTCTTGGAAATCTATTGTTATTCTATTGCTATCGCGGTCACATGTTACCGCTTGGTGCTTGAGAGTTCGTCCAAATAAAAATAACTTCAACGTATAGTAAGGTTTTCTCGAGAGAACATCTCCAAAACGCATCTCCAGACGATTTCACAAAAGTGTTTATGTCAATTCTGTATATTGTTATGAATACATTATCTTATTATATTCAGTTTGTTTATAATATTTTATATGATAGTCTCTGAAAATTGGTTGAATGGGTAGCGATGACCTACCATTAAGCAAAATATTATACGTTAGTTCTAAATATTATTTCGTTTACCGCAATTTGAAGCTCAGTTGAGTTTAGTCCGTTACCTTAGTATCGACGTTCAAATTATCCACAGATTTAGGCTGGCCGCATGCACACGTTTTCCATATACCATTTCCGAATAAGTTTTCTGTATTCGGAAATTCGAATGCATAGAATCAGTAGACAACGCTATTTTCCGAACGCAGCGAAAAAGCTGCACACGTACGTTCCGGCGCGTTCGCGCGTGAATAAAACGCACATTTGCGCTAGTCTCACGAAATTCCGAATACGGAAAACGAATTCGGAAATGGAATAAGGAAAAGTGAAAACGTATGTTTGCAGCCAGCCTTAATCGAGGTAAAACGTTACTTAATCAGATTTACAGTTTAGCTTTGAACTGTTCCGAAACCACTGTTAATAACTTCTAGTGGAATTCTGTCTATTACCTATTGGCTATTTGCTTTGCATTTTAGTTCGGCGTTTGGGCATCTCGTAATTGGTAAGAGGTTTTGTAATAAAACAAGATATTGTTTATTTCAATGTTCTACCGATGAAACCACGTACAAAAATCGTATACGTGGGAGAGCCATGCTTCGGCACGAATGGGCCGGCTCGACCGGAGAAATACCACGTTCTCACAGAAAACCGGCGTGAAACAGCGCTTGCGCTGTGTTTCGCCGAGTGAGTGAGTTTACCGGAGGCCCAATCCCCTACCCTATTCCCTTCCCTTCCCTCCCCTATTTCCATCCCTTCCCATCCCTACCCTCCCCTATTACCCTATTCCCTCTTAAAAGGCCGGCAACGCACCTGCAGCTCTTCTGATGCTGCGAGTGTCCATGGGCGACGGAAGTTGCTTTGGCTATAAGGCAAAACAACTTTTGCCGGCTCAGCTAATAAATAAAGTTAACCGAAGGCTTCGCCGCACTGTAACGCGATCGACGATAAATAAAATACGCAACAAATCCACGAGACAGGGGATCGACAGACTGCACCCTTGTCAAGTAAGACATTATGGATCCCGTACTATTTGAAAATGAAATTTTCCGTTTCATTGTGATAGATTTCGGGATGTAGTATACATTACATTTTTTTAATGATAAAAGTGGGTTACATACTGGGACCACAATAGACAAAACGTACCAGTAGGCCGACTTGAAACAAGCTGACAATTTGGCACCTTGTACCACGTGGTACTGCTGCAGGCATGCTGTGAACGGCTTAGCAATGCAGTGTTACAGCAGAGTAAACATAACTGACTTAGTTCTGTCTACTCTGTCTACTCGTGCGCCGGATGATGACTATATTACGTCAAACGTATAAAATAAACGTTGTTATTATTATTATTATTATACTAGCTACATGACCGAGCTTCGCTCGGTATTCAAAAAAAAAACACATATAAAATGACATTTTATGAAAATGATTCCTAGTTAGATCGATTTATATATATATATATATATATATATATATATATATATATATATATATATATATATATATATATATATATATATTTGGATATATTTGGAATCTCGGAATCGGCTCCAACGATTTTTATGAAATTTAGCATATAGGGGTTTTCGGGGGCGATAAATCGATATATATATATATATATATATATATATATATATATATATATATATATATATATATACAAGAATTGCTCGTTTAAAGATATAAGATTATTATAAATTTTGTCGACCTACTTGTTCAATCCTTCTATTGAGCACACATTTTTGTTTGACGTTTGACATTTCATAGGAATACAGTTTTATAGGCTTTCCTATTGGCTGAATCAAACAAGGAACGCAATGAACACGCTGCATAAACGTAGAACCGGGAAATGAAAACAGCAAATACACCTTAATTCATAATGAAGACTAAACAAACGAAGCGCCATCACAAGAACTAACACGGCGTCAAACAAAATTCCTAGCACGATGACAGAGGAAATACAATAATTTGGACGTGTTCATACGATTTGTCGCAGTGCAGCGGGATTTTTCAATATTCCAACCTCGGGCGGCTCTTTTTACGTTGGCCAGTTTATTGGCTAGTGTATTGGAGTGATTGTGCAACACAATATCGTACGAATGAACACCCTGAGGAATCGGTTTGGAGTTTCAAGATATATTTACGGACAGAATGTTTATGTCACATGCAGAATAAACCATGTTTATGGTCCAAACGATTGAAGTACAAAACTTTGTATTTAAAATAATAAAATATCAAGTATTCTCGTTATTTTGATTATAGTGCAGTTATGTATTTTAATTAGTGAGGTAAATTATAGGTAGACCGATCAATACTCTGACTTCTGAGTATGAAAACCGTTATCCCCATAAATAGCCGTCTGTTATGAGCGGGAAAATTTTAGTTTAATTGTTATGATTTGAAAGCTAACATATTCGAGAGTGTTCTTCGCCGTATGACGTCATAATCAGCTCGCTATTAATTTATGAGTAATATTATGTACTTATTGAAATTTTCTTACAGGGGCTTCTCGGTGGTGGCACCGGAATCGGCGGTGCCGGGGAAGACCACTGCCATCCTAGTGACACTGCATGGCAGGGCTGATGAGGCACTGGATCCTCTGAACGTTACTGTCAAGCTGGAGACACAGGACGCTGACAATGACGTGAAGCTGTTGACCACCGCCAGCCAGATGATCACTGGTGAGTTTCTAGAACATTCAGTAATAATTAATATAAATAAGGGGACTCGTGGTAGGCCTTGGATTAGCTTGGTCGACTCTATCAAAACTATGCAACTACGGCCGCACAGAAAAAGGGCGTAAAACAGCGCCTAAGTTATGTTTTGCCGACTGAGAAAGGTATACGGAGCATTTTATTCATAAAAAACCGGCCAAGTGCGAGTTGGACTCGCCAATGAAGGGTTCCGCAGCAGCAATAAGAATTATTTCTATGAAATTATAAGTTTTTTGATTTATTTTAATATTTCATTTTTGATATAATGAAAGTTAAATTAAAGCTTATCATATTTTATGACGTATAAAAAAAACTACTGGCTAGATCTCGTTCAAACCAATTTCCGTTGGTAGTTTTTATAGTAATGTACATCATATATTTTTTTTAGAATTGTCATACTTGTACTTTAGAAGTTAGAGGGGGAGGCACACATTTTGCCACTTTGGAAGAGTCTCTCTCGCAAACTATTCAGGTTAGAAAAAAATGATATTAGAAACCTCAATATTATTTTTGAAGACCTATCCATAGATACCCCACACGCATAGGCCACATGAAAAACATTTTTTTTTGTTTCAGTTGTACCTATGGGGACCCCTAAAATTTTTAATATTTTTTCTATTTTTGTATCAAAATCTTAATGCGGTTCACAGACTACATCTACTTATCAAGTTTCAATAGTATAGCTCTTATAGTTTCGGAGAAAAGTGGCTGTGACATACGGACGGACAGACAGACAGACAGACATGACGAATCTATAAGGGTTCCGTTTTTTGCCATTTTGGCTACGGAACCCTAAAAATAGAAATAAATCAGCTTAGGAATTTCACCAGGTGCAGAAATATTTTTAGATAATAATATGGCTTGTCAAAAAAGAGTAGCCGCTGTACACAATTTTGAAATCACATAAAAATATCAAAACCTTATTTAATCGAGACAAAAATGTGCCAGGTGATAGATAATATTGAAAGTATATAAGCGTTCTCTGTGGAAATACAAAGAGAAAAAACCACCTTTTGAGCGTGATTACGTTTAGAAAATTTTGTACTGCGTCTACTCTTTCTTGACAGGCTGTAATAATAGTGTACCATTGCAACTATGTAGTAAAATTCAGTGTGTTTTATGAAAAAGATTTTCTTCGCTTTATCTAGGCTCACAAATGAAATACAATGTTTTTTCTTGTGAGACAGCCTAAGTCCCTGGAAAGGGGTGAGCAGTTCGCCTTGACCTGGTATATCGTACTCAGGAAAACAATAGAGATATTTTACATTTTGTTGAAAAAGTTATGGAGATACTCCCATTTGCTCACAGCCAAGTGCGCTATCAGATTTCGCGTCTGGTTAATGTCCAGATTTTACCAGACAGGCAGAAAATCTTTTTTCATTTACCACGCTTTTATATAAAATATTTTTTCATTGCCAATATCATATTATGGAGTAATTTTTATTGTGAGTTTTGGTATACTCTTGGATATTGATTTTGATGGATACATGGAAAATATTTCGAGCGGCGAAAAATATGAAGGCTGTTTTGCAGTCTCCAATCTGAAAAACTTATTCGTATTGAAGTCAGTTGAGTATATTGTTTTTTACTACAGAGTGTATAATATTAGGTACAAAATATTTTACGAAGTTAGAAATTTTTCAAGATAAATATTTTATTATTTATTTTATTTCAACACATACCCGTTTTTTATTCATATCATTAAAATACACCACCCGTACCTAAACTAACAAAGCATATTTTTGGGATAATTATGCTGTCGCGAGCACATTCGTGGGATTAATATAGGAGGGCAATTACACATCAGCGAGGAACGGGTAAAGTTTACAACCTTGCCCTGATAACGAGGATTATACATCAGGAGAAATATGTATTTTGTGGTTTTATATTCTGTACGTATTTGTAGCCTAGTCTCGAGAATTAGTTTAGGACTTTGTAAACTTACGAGGCGTAAATTGTAGGTATATGTTTCCTTAAAATTCTCTCTCTCTTGATTGCCCTCACAATTGCAGAAGTTATGATTGTACTTAATAACAGCTACAACATAAGAGTCTAAAAGACAAAATAATCAGTTTGGACTTATAATTGTTTGTATAAAAATTACGCTATTACGCAGATTACAAAAAAAATACATGTACCATACTCGCTATATTCATATTCTTTATAATTTCTGCCTGCACGAATTATTTCGAAAAACAATACTATATTCAACTTTGTACGTACAAGAGACCTACTCTGAAAGTGCTAAAATAGAACTTCATAAACAAAATTTGCTAGGTGTATATTCTACGTGTCAAGAAGTTATTCCAAACTTGGCATGCAACAAATGCGATACAATATAGCGAGTAGGTCAAATAAATAAAACTTTGGGCGAACTATCAAAATTGCAGCGAAGTTTGAATGCATACGAAGTGTTTCCTTTGTTGAGTTATTGGCGATTTGAAACTTGCCAACCAATATTTTGTGCATATTGGATTTTTAAGTATAATTTATTTTGAACAAATAATTCCGAGAACCATCATCAATCTTTATTTACAAATTGAGTAAAGTACCCCAAAAGTTGTTCTTTTCTAAAATAATATAATGAACGAAATGAAACCAAAATAATGTTTATGTGCGCTATTCAATTCGACTCAATCAAATACCAAATAAATAACGATCACATTTTAGTAAACAAAAGCAAATATATAAAAGCTATTTCTTAGAACCGATACCATAAAAGCGCGTTCTAAAGATAGTGTCACCGATGAAAAATGTAGCGTCGGCATGAAATGATAAAGTACAAATATTTGCACAAACACTATAAGTTAAAAAGTCCTAGTGCTAGTAGCGACAGTATCTCGACGGAGACAAATGTTCGCCATTGAGATTAGCTTCGGGTTTCGAGCTAGATGGATCTTGTGTCGAAAGCCGTTGGGGTGAAATTGCAGCCGACAGCCGACTGCATCATGCATTTAACCGGATCACCCGGTGAAACACGTTAGAATGTAAGCCAAACAAAAAGTGCACTATAATATTTACTTTGCAAAGCTCGTCTTTGTGAGCAAATTGCTGTTTTAAAATGTTAAGTTATTCAAGTGACGGTAAAGGGGTTTAACAGGTATACAGACAGGATTTTTAGAAAGATCGGTAAAGGATAATATAAGCTGATGCTTCTGCTACACTTTGTATAAACGAAGAACGAAGCGTTTACTAAATGATATCTATGATTTAGTAAACGCTTCTTTCATCGTTTCTCAGTTTAAGAATTTCTATATGTAATTGATTGTACTGTCGGTTCTTGGTGGAAATTTATGTTGAACACTAATAAAACACAAACCAAAATTGCTTAGTAATTTGTTAAAAGTTATGATAATATATTAACAAATTACATAGTAATTTGTTAAAAGTTATAATAATATCTTAACAAATTACATAACAATTTGTTAAAAGTTATAATAATATCTTAATATAGTGGAAAAAGTATGAAAAATTGTGTTTTATTAGTGTTCAACATGAATTTCCACCAAGAACCGACAGTACAATCAATTACATAATATAGAAACTCTTAAACTGAGAAACGAAGACACTTATAACTTTTAATATCTTAATATAGTGGAAAAAGTGCATAAAAATTTTGTTTTATTAGTGTTTAAGAGTTCAAATTGTTTAAGAGAGTCAAAAAGGATGTCTCTTGATCTGTAAAATTTTCACACTAATGAGTAATGACGTTGCACCGTTTGGTATAGATTAGACTATAATAATTCTACACATAAGATTTATTGTGGCAAAAGGTACGGTCACCAAGCGATAAAATTTCCATGAAATGAAGTTGCGGGAAATATTTTCTAAGTTTAACACCATCTTTTTTGCACGTTACAAACACAATTAAAGTAATTCGTTTCGGACTTCTGAAGTTCTTATTTCTCGATCCGATTTTTCCATAACCAAGTTTTTAAGAGACAATAGATTTCAAGGTACAATGCTTATTTTTTTTTTACATAAAATACCCATATAAGTATTTTATAATTATTACAATCTAGCCTAACTAAGACTAATAAGTAATTTTACACTAACTTAATCTGCTAGGTAGAATTAACTAAGATTGTGTCCATCAACACTTTCTTAAAGTCTCTATAAAGGAGAGTACACATTATTGTTTGTGTTCGTCACAGTCACTTTACGTTTTTTACACTGATTTTAACACTTAATACACTAACTCAAAAGGTTTTGTCCTTTTCAGTCTTCTAACTAGGTCCGTGTTGTCGAGGAGCTGGATGGCCTCGATATTCACGTGATGGTGAAGCCTCTTTTCATGGGCTTCTGCGTATCTTTTTATAACTGTACTGACCATGTCCACATTAAGGTCCCGATGTAGGTCTTCGTTTCTAATGTACCAGGGAGCATTCACAATTCCTCTAAGTACTATGTTTTGGAATCTTTGTACCATCATAGTATTAGTCTTTTTGGTACAGCCCCACAGCTGAATACCATAAGTCCATATGGCCTTAAGGACTTGTTTGTACAAGAGTATTTTGTTACTGGTGGATAGGGATGACACTTTCCCAATCAACCAGAACATTTTCCTGTAGCGAAGCTCCAACTCTTCGCGCTTCTTTTTGACATGAGCTTTCCAGCGAAGCTTTGAGTCCAGTGTCATGCCGAGATATTCGGCGGTGTTTTCGTGCGGTATAGCAGTATTGTTGATGTATACCGGGTTATATTTTGGTATTTTATTCGTAAAATCAACATGAACTGATTTTGTTTCGTTTAGCTTTATTCGTCACTTTTTCGTCCAGTCATATATGGTGTTAATAGCTTTCTGAACTTTTTCACTGATTCTGCTTGAGTGTCACCCGTAGCCATTACTGCTGTGTCATCTGCAAAGGTCGCAATGGTGTTGTTTCCTAGTTTTGGAATATCTGAAGTGTAAAGTAGGTACAGGACCGGGCCTAGGACACTTTCTTGTGGTACTCCAGCATTTATATGTTTCAGCTCTGAGTATGCTTCATCTTGTCTCACCCTAAACATTCTTCGCACTAGGTAGGACTCTAGGATATCAGCAAACTCTTTTGGGAGGAGTTTTCGAATTTTTTAAATTAGTCCCTCATGCCAAACCTTATCAAAAGCCTGCGCGACTTTTCTATTACTGCAGTTATTCTGTGGACTTGGTCAGTCGTAGAATGTTTTTCTCTAAAGCCAAATTGGTAGTCTGGAATAAATTTTCTTTCTTCTAGTACAGGTTTTAAGCATTCCCGATAGTCTAGTTATAATAATAAGTAACTACCTCAAAAACCGTAAATTTCGTTTTAGAGTCGAAGGCATTCTGTCTTCACTTAGAGATCTAGAGGCTGGAGTACCGCAGGGCTCGGTTCTCTCCCCGACCCTCTACAATCTCTACACGTTCGATTTGTCCACCCACCCTCGAGTACAAAAAGCGCTATTCGCAGACGACACGGCCCTTTTCTTTGCTCATCGCCAAATAGCTTTCGCGTCCAAAAAACTCCAAGAAGCAGTTACCGAACTCGGTAAATGGTTCGCAAAATGGAGAATCGAACTAAACCCCGACAAAAGTCACGCTATATTATTTAACGGACTAAAACGTAAGAAAATGCAACCTATTAGTCTGCACGGAAAATTAATTCCCGAAGTCACGGCTGTCAAATACTTAGGAGTAGTACTAAACAAGTCGATGTCATTCACGAACCATATATCGAATACCGTACGTAAAGCGAAATTTGTATTATACAAATTATATCCTTTACTCAACGCGAGTAGCAAGATGTCCTTAAGACATAAGCTCACCTTATACAAAACATGTATAAGAACGATACTCACTTATGCGTGCGTCTCTTTCGCACACATAAGTGACAATCAGATGAACCAATTGCAACGAGTCCAAAACCGTTTTTTGCGCATGGCAACAGGTGCCCCCCGTTACATGCGAAACATCGACTTGCATAGAGACTGCGAGCTTATCACTATCAAAGCCTACATCAAAGAACTCTCGGAGAGATTCTTTGAGAAAGGAAAAGTACATCCCAATCCGCTCATTCGTAAGGCTGTGGACTACGAACATGACGCACGGACATTCCGATACCCCTTCAGGCGGCCTAAGCATATCTTAGCCGACCCTGTAGACCCCATCACAGAATACGTAACGTACTGTGTACAGCTACGCAAACACAAATCACACTCACCCGCGTGGTTAGTACTGCACCGGGGACGACGCCGGCGTCTTCCCCGAGGACTTAACACGACCCGAACGACAAACAGACAGACCGACCGAAATCCGGTGCCGAGCTCGATCCCGGGTTCGAGTTCGCATGCGGATAGCATAGGAACACACCTAAATCATGACCGCGACCGCGACATTGTCGTAGAGAGCTCTACCAATTACTTTGACATTAGAACATACACGCGTATGTCGCCCCAACCGGACTCGGAAGGGGATTATTAATGTTATTGCATAAAAGAGGGCCGTCCCGGCCCTCTTTTATGCAATAACATTAATAACTTGAGCTCATCTACCGCGATAACTCGTACGCAGATAGTTTGTGCTACCACGCGCGAGCAGCCTCACTCGTCAGAGAGTGAGTAAGGGGTCGGACCCCTTAAGAGCAGGGGGGATCCGTGTCCCCACGTCAGATGAAAACAGCTTATTTTCGTAGATCTCCCCAATATTGCCCGATTAGAATGTCACACGTGTGACTTTAGGGGAGGGGGCCAGGCCCCCTCATTGCTTATCTCCAAACCAACTAGCAACAGACTAGTTATAGCCACGATTAAACTACCACGGTCTTAACCAGACCAATAGCTTAGACCCTTTCGAAAAAAAAAAAAGCGTTTGAGAAGCTTCTCAAATAGTTTAGATATAATAGGTAATAGAGAGATTGGCCTGTAAGATTTTGTTTCGTGTGGTAGTTTCCCAGGTTTTAGTAGCATTATAACTTCTACTACTTTCCACACATCAGGTACGTATTTGAGTCTTAATGCGGCATTTATGTGCGTAGTTAGTTTTACTATTGCCTTTGGTGGCAAGTTTCGCAAAACTTCTCCTGTGATAAGATCGAATCCAGGGGTTTTTTTCAGGTTCAGCTTTTTTACAATTGCACCGTTTGGTATAGATTGGACTATGATAATTCTACACATAAGATTTATTGTGGCAAAAGGTACGGTCACCAAGCGATAAAATTTCCATGAAATGAAGTTGCGGGAAATATTTTCTAAGCTTAACACCATCTTTTTTGCACGTTACAAACAAAATTAAAGTAATTCGTTTCGGACTCCTGAAGTTCTTATTTCTCGATCCGATTTTTCCATAACCAAGTTTTTAAGAGACAATAGATTTCAAGGTACAATGCTTAGTGCTCCAATAAAAGTTTTAGTTGGAAACGGCACCGAAATGGCAGAAGTTTGTTCGCAAATGCTTTTATGATGTCAGCCGTCGTAAATTGATATTTATTCAGAATTCTTCGGCGGTGGCAGAAAAAATACTTTTTTTAAATAAAATAAGGGTGCGAATTAGCAAACGGGTCACCTGATGGAAAGCAACTACCATCGCCCACTTTCCTCTGGGTATTATATACTATTCTTTAATATTAAGCAGAAATACTTAAAAAAATTGGTGAGAAAAATTGGGAGATAAGAATCCAAAAGTTAAAAAATAATTCTGAGATTATTTCGATAAATTGCTGACGCATTTTGTGGCCTGCTTTCGGCAACATAATATTTACCAAGAAAACCTAATAAAGTATATTTTAAAGCAAGATTTTTATATAAAGCATCAATTAAAATATTATCCTTATAAATCAATGATAGATGCTACGGTTTAACTGACCATAGTCTGGTAATATAATTTGGAGCCTATATTAACTAATAAATTAACATAAAATATGTAAAGCAAAGCTATCGGTAAATCAAAGCTTTAGCTCAAAAGCCAGGGCTTGCCTTTGAAAGACACCAGACCGGACCCTAACGAACGAGGTGGATACACTTGATAAATGACGTTTAGTTAATACTCTACTATTACCTGTAATAAAATCGATTATTATTGACTGTTATAGGATACACTATCTATTTCTATATCTTTACTTATTATAAAACAAAGTCGCTTTTTTCCCTCATGTCCCTTTGTTCCCTTTAATCTTTAAAACTACGCAACGGATTTTGATGATTATTTCAGATAGCCCATTTATCGAGAAAGGCTATAGGCTATATTTTATCACGCTAAGACTAATAGGAGCGAAGAAATAGAGGAAAATGTGAAAAAAACGGGGAAAATTATTTGAAAGGGCTAACTTGAACGCGCTAATCTCGGGAACTACTGGTCCAATTTGAAAAAATATTTCAGTGTTAGATAGCCCATTCATTGAGGAATATTTATCATTCTCCTAATAGTTTTAGCGTGATATAATAATATCACGCTAAAACTATTAGGAGAATGTGGAAAAAACGGGGGAAATTGTGTAAAACGGCTTATTTAGCGAACTACTGGAGCAATTTTTATGTTATTTGGCACAGATAAGAAGTAGACCACGTGAAGGATCATATTAGGCTATCGATTTTAATCATTTTTTCAGTGGCTATATATTTTATACCCGTGCGACGCCGGGGCGGGTCGCTAGAACAGGATAATATTATGAAGACAATACACAATGCTCTTATTGCCCTCTTATTGCCAATCCGTCGATAAAAATTGTCATATTTCATAACAGTAACGGATCGGACACTGATGTCGGGACACATTGTTCAATCAAAAATGAAAGTATTATGATAATGTTAATAATAAACCTACAGTTACAAAATATATGCTAAGTTTTAGACACAAGTACGCTCCTCATCAGAACTTGAAATTACACAAATAATAGCAACATTGAGAGGTTTTGTGAGTAGATGTTGATCTTCATTCACCTTCTAGACATCACCTTTATAAACAGAAATAATCGATATTGCTGTACGTTCAGATTAATCCAAAAATATACCAAATATTATTTTGTGAAACATGTTACATTGCTTTATATAAAATGTTTACCTCCCCCTCACTTAGCAATCGGAATCCTGGCAGGACATGTTAATGATTTAAAGCGTGTGCTAATTCGATTCCGAAGAAATTGAATTTGCTTTGCAGCTGTAGCTAACGAACCGAACACGGTGTCAGCTGCGACTTACATCAGATGGAATGGAAAAATTAGATCTCGGGATGTAAAAGGAAAATGTCCTTGTTAGGTATTCCGATAACGAGTAAATATGGGTGCTGATTTGGTCTAATATTTGACTCTCTTGACGGCGGAAATGCTTAGCGATTTCGATTTAATATACTCGAGGCGTTCGAAAATCGGTTCGTAAATTTTATGTGAAAATTTATGTATTCAAGTTTTTATTCCGTATTACGCTAGTTTTATCTATATAACTTATCTTTTATGGCAAATTTATAGTTTTTCATCTAGGTTTCATAAAAAATAAGCTAATAATAGGAACTAACCTACTAATAAATAGTTTAGATATACCTATTTGTTTCAATTTAGGTTTTTTTTTTAAATATTTTATTGTAAATTGTGGTCGCTAATGACCTTTTTTGTTAAAAAGCGACCTTAAATAAATTAATAAAATAAAATAAAAAGATTATGAACGCAAATTATTTTAACCATTTAGAGTATTTTGTATTTGTCTGTAATGTTATGATTTTTCCAATGTGCCAAAAAAGATAAACATTAAACAGACCATAAATTCACAGTTTAAATATTTGTATTAGTAAGTACAATAATATATTTAAATTAATACTCATAAATTGCCTCGAAAAAACATAATTATTCAGGCTTCACTAATAAAATAAGAACATCATTACGTACGCTTAGCCTTTTGAAGTATTATGAATTACTTTTCAAACCTCGTCTAGAGTCTAGACTAGAGAAAACGTGCCTCAATGGTTCCCATTATGGCGGGTTCCTTTGTACATTCGGCTCGTTTCGTCCAAACAGACCCAATCTACAGATTTCTGTACAAAGTCCACGAATATTATACGGCACCGCCGTTGCTTTGTGTTCATGGAAATTTTATGTAACTCCATGCAGAATAATAAGTAACCAATTTGAAATTTGGCTTAACTCGGAGCTGGATTCTTTTGGGATTAAATAGAATTTAGTTTTATAAGTCGACTGCTTTTACTATCTGTCTCCGAGACAACAAAACACCTTGCTTCATTTGTACTTAAATTGTATAAACTAAAACCACAAATAAAATATAAGAAGCAATACAATTCCCAAGATCTAAACTAAGCTCCCACTTAAACTAGTACTAAAGGATCCACAACTTCAAAGAAGTTTATTACCTAATTATCCAGAATCATTAAGCGATTATAAGTTATCCTATTGTCTCAACTTAAATACGAAGACAATTTGAAGATACGGGCTCCCAAGTTGCAGCATCAGAATTTCCAAAGACCAACAAACTTTAGTTTTAATTCGGTTCCCCTGTCATTCGCTCGGAATTTTCTTTTGAATATTTCATTTACCTGACTTGTAGCAAAGTCAATAATATTACCGGAGCGGTGGTAAATAATCTCATTATAGGAGAATACAAAGTGGTTGTGATAAATTACTTAAGACCGTTTTGATGCACTAAAAGCTTTTATTTTTATTGAGAAATTACATTTTATGATTGTGTTTATTATCTTATTAGCAAAGCCAAAAGGAAATGTATTTATTTATCAGAATTCATTGTATGTTCCTAGTGTGACAATAGTATCCAAAGTTCTTATCTTATTTTAATAAATAAAGTAAATATGATATGGTTATTATTATATTATGTAATTTGCGTAGCCGGATAATTTATCGTCTCTATGATTACATAATTTATTAATGATAATAATTTATTTCTTGTCTCTGGATTCAGAGTAAGGTAGTGAGAACTGAGGTTCTATATAATATTATTAATGATCAAACGAACTTACCAAGTGAAGTTCGATCATTATTATACGAGTCGCTTCATTCGAAGATATATAATTATGTGCTCGCGTTGCCTCGCGTTAACAAAGAATGAAACATGCCGGAACGTCCAGTGACCGAGCGCGGTGCGGGTAATTTTTCAACTACCCACATACGTCTTTGAAAAAACGCGATTGCCTAGCAGATACAGAGGTACTACTGGTTAATAATTATATATCGAAGAATGAAGCGAAGAAATATAATAGTAGAATATACTACGGTACTGAAGTAGTAATTATTCTGGCTGATATAATAATCTCGCCCATCTACCATGGGACAATTCAAAAAAGTGTCTAAATATAATTCTCATCACTCTCAAAAGAATCAGATAACCTAGAGCAAAAATCCAAAGAAATTGAATGGAAAATTTTCAAATTAACATGCAAACTTTCTAACGCTATTGCTCTACAGCATTCAGATGTCTCTACAGTAACTTTTTTATTGGTTCCAATTTTCCAATCCATCAATATAAATGGATTCGATCCATGAAATGAAGAAAGTCGACAGATGTCGTTTGAGTTGGATGCAAAGTGTACGTCACTCACTGCTGCCAATTTGCCGCTAGATACTTTTGAAGAGAAAATTTTGCTCCCCAAAATGGAACGTCAAAAGTATATTTGATTTGAAGGTCCCCATTTCGATAGGGATTCTGTAAAACTCGATGCTTTAAAGTACTTTTTAGGTTATTTTCAGATATTTACTAATTTGTATTTCTTATCCTAGTCGTACTTGTTATATTATATTATTATTAAATTTGTATGTTTTCGCAAAATCATTATTCAAAGCAATTTCCCACTTAAATCAAATAGACTAAGTGTTCCTAATGGCTATGACTTCTTACCATTATATAGTAGCAAAAAGGTTCATTTAATAGCATCGAGTCACCAACACGACTTTACCGTTCTGATTATATTTTTCACATTTATAGACTTTTTATCTCAGAAAAATGTACGGTTATCGTGGAATACTTAGACAAAATATAGTCAAATATTCTCACATGGCTTAACGATCTGCGTCTTTGATGTTTCTCGTACGCGCACTATTTATAAATTAAATTCCACATTATGAGACCAAAATGTGTCTTCCATCAACTGAATATCTTACTAGCGGAATTGTTTCAAATATTATATTATAACCACGATTATAACTAGCTGTCCCGGCAAACGTTGCTTTGCCATAATATATTTGCCATATTATTTTATTGAAGTGACTAAATAAGTATGTCACCATGGCAACGTCGATCGCTAACCCGTCGCACAAACAATGGTCGCCGTCAGTCTCAGGTTGAATTTACTATTATTTAGTCAACAAATGCACTTATCAATATATAAAGTACCGAGTAGCCGATTCTCAGACCTACTGAATATACATATAAAATTTGGTAAAAATCAGTAAAGCCGTTTCGGAGGAGTTCGTGGACTAACATTGTGACACGAGAATTTTATATTTAAGATATTATACTTATGATAAATTTTCGGTAGTACTACTACTGAAGTAGTGTTTATGCCTTGTGGAAATATTTTGTACATTAATTATTATTGATAAATCATACGTGCTTTTGTCAGGATTCATTCGCCTACCTATCACTCTAGAACAAACATACCTATGCTATTATATTAAAATACTAGCTGTCCCGGGAAACGTTGTTTTGCCATTCAAAGTATTTCTACTTAATCAGTTGATACAAAATCTTACCCCCTCTTTTGTCCCCTAAGAGGGGTGGAGGGAAAATTTTATACACCAGATGTTAAGTTGGAAACAGCAGTTAATAATATAAAGTAAGTCCATTTAAGAAAAAAGTTTGATAGAATATCTGACCCTCTCTTTGCTCCTCTTGGAGGATTGGGGGGTGATTTTTATACACCAGATTTTGAGTTGGAAGAAGACAAATATATCTGTGAAAATCGTATGCAAATTGGATCAGTAGTTTTCGTGTTAAAGCAAAAGTCTTATACAAAATCTAACCGCCTCTTTCGTCCCATTAGAGGAGTGGGGGGAAATTTTTTATAGACCAGATGTTAAGTTGGAAGAAGACAAATATATCTGCGAAAACCGCATTCAAATCGGATCTGTAGTTTTCGTGTGATAGTGGAACAAACATACAGACAGACAGACAGACAAAAAACTTACCACATTTTTTGGCTCCTATAGCAATGTAGTAACAAATTCAAATTCAAATTCAAAGCCTTTATTCAGATAAGTCAATAATCATTACAATTATTCATTTAAACATGAATTAAAATAGTTTTTTCAAAAATAACATGTCAACTACTAGCTACTACTATTTTTAGCATTATTCAAATATAATAATTATGTCAAGTTTTAATTACTGTTTTTCATTTAATTGTCCTCCTCATCTGTCTGCCTCATGGCAAAGGCCTCCTCTAATCTTTTCCAGTTTTTCCTGTCTTATGCTACCCTCATCCACGTTCTTCCAGCAACTTTCACTATTTCGTCCATTGAGATGTATGGAGTTGCTATTGCCAACAAAAAACATGTCGCACTTGAAGAATGAGCGGGGTGAGAGGCGGGGCGGTGATGGCTATAGATTAGTACCGCAGAAGTGACAAAGTTTTGTGCCTACACTCGAATGAACGCAAACTCTATTTGAAAGTGGATAAAATAAAAGAAATATTTTTACTAAACATTATTAAAAGCTTTTATTTAACTTGCTCTGTATATTATTATTTAGTTATTTACATTATTATGTAAGTTCGGGTGGAGTTTTTGAACTCAATTTCGAAGTAAGTTTGTATGTACATATAATATTTTAACCGATTGAGCTGAAATTTTGCATACACGTTTGGTTTGAATGACAATGCACGATACAGTATGTGACATCACTATAAATAAAATATAAAACGGCCGACCATCCAAGATAGCGGAATAGTTATTTTCTATGCCGTCCTATAATAACAGTTTGGATATTAAATGAAAGAACTTTTTGAGAATAACTCGAAAACGAATGTAATGTCATTCTACATCCAATATGGCGGCTCATCTAAAATAGGGGAATACAAACAAAGTTTCGTTTATTTCTGCATGACTAAAGAATTGGATTTCAGTTAAAAATAGTTAAGTGAAATCCAAGTTTTAAGTCAACTACAAGTCGCTAAATATAGGCACGGTTTTTTCACTAATCAACATCAAGTACGATTTCTCAAGGACATAGAAGTTAATTAGATTTTTTATCTATACTAATATTATAAAGCGGAAGAGTTTGTTTGTTTATTTGAACGCGCTAATCTCAAGAACTACTGATCCGATTTTAAAAATTCTTTCAGTTTTATATAGCCCATTGATCGAGGAAGGCTATAGGCTATATTTTATCACGCTAAGACTAATAGAAGCGAAGAAATAGAGAAAAATGTGGAAAAGACGGAACCGAAATATATTTGAAAGGGCTTATTTGAACGCGCTAATCTCAGGAACTACTGGTCCGATTTGAAAAATTCTGTCAGTGTTAGTTCATTTATCGAGAAAGGCTATAGGCTATATTTTTCTACCATACAACTAATAGGAGCGAAGAAAAAAAGAAATATTTTCTACTCT
The DNA here is from genome assembly GCA_905333045.1 of Lysandra bellargus. Classification (NCBI taxonomy): domain Eukaryota; kingdom Metazoa; phylum Arthropoda; class Insecta; order Lepidoptera; family Lycaenidae; genus Lysandra; species Lysandra bellargus. Next base: position 12,109,171 of record HG995322.1, read on the forward strand.
ACAACTAATAGGAGCGAAGAAATTGTTGAAATTGTGGAAAAAACGGGAGGGAATTATTTGAAAGGGCTTATTTGAACGCGCTAATCTCAGGAACTACTGGTCCAATTTGAAAAATTATTGCAGTGTTAGATAGCCCATTTATCGAGGAAGGCTATAGGCTATATTTTATCACGCTAAACTTAATAGGAGCGAAGAAATAGAGGAAAATGTGAAAAAACGGGGGAAATTATTTTATAGGGCTTATCTCACGAACCACTCGAGCAATTTTATGCTATTTGGCACACATGAAGAATAGACCACGTGAAAGGACAAAAGTTTCTTTTTTGCGGAAAAATGTACGGCTTCCGTGACATTCTTAAATTACGCGGGCGAAGCCGCGCGGAACATCTAGTATAAAAATATAACGGGGCAAACGGGTCACCTGACGGAAAGCAACAACCGTCGCCCATGGGCACTCGTAACGTCAGAAGAGCTGCAGATGTGTGGGAATATGCCTTCTTCTTAAAATGCTTCTGGCGATAGTTCGTTCCACAGTTTTGCAGTGCGCGGAAGAAAATTACGCGTAAAATGCACGGTGGAAGACCGCCACAAGGTGATGGGATGGTCCTCAGAGCACTCCCCGTGATACAACTGACAGAGGATGCATATAGCCAAACGTATTACCTCCTTTTTTGGAAGTCGGTCAAAAACCAAAGTATTACATACCAAAATTTTGAAAAGCCGTTACAGCGGCTTAGGCGTGAAGAGGTAACAGACACAGAGAGAGACAGACAGATAGACGGACGGTCAGACAGACGGACAGACAGACAGATGGACGGACAAACCGACAGACGGACGGATAGACAGACAGACAGAAACACTTTCGCATTTTTAATAATTATGAATTAAGTATGGATCCAAAGTCCACTACATACTTACTAAATTCAAATTACTTATATATATTTATAAATACAATTATAATGTACGCATGTATAATGTATACGTAATACCGTATTTACATTATTACCAAAATACAAACTCGTCTACGTGAATACTTCATTCATCGTCGTCTCATCATAGATATCTGTATTCTGCCTACATTCCCCTCTGAATCTACTACTCTATGACAATGCGAAATGGCGCGCGTCTCCGCCTAGTAATTGAATGTTCGTATTTTAATTGAAAATAATTAAATAAGAATACTAACCAATGAAATGTTATGCCGTCGCATTTGAAAGTGTTTTTGGAATTATTTTTACAATATCCTAAGACACACCAAGGCATTTTTGTGACTTTTATTTTGTTTTTTTATAATTGTCATACGTCGAGTGCGCAGAAGAGCTCGCGGCCGACTAAGTGCACTGCGGCTATATAGCGTCTCTTGAATGTGACCAAGCACTCTGTTGCGGTGTCAACTCCATACATCTCAATGATTTCGTCTTCCCATCTCTTTCTTTGTCTCCCTCTATGTCTCTTTCCTTCCCTAGGGCACCAAGAGAGAACGCTTTTGCTCCATTTCTCTTCTCCTCGTGCTGTATGTCCCGTCCATTTCCATTTCAGCATTTTTACTTTTACTGTTACATCCTCTGTTTTTGTTTGCTTCCTTCCTTCAGTATGCTTTACTTTGTCAATTTTGAATTGAATTTGAATGAAAAAAAAATTGATTGTAGTTTATTTAATTGTGTTTTTGTAAGTGACCATGTTTAATAACCGTATGTCAAGACTGGCAGTATACACGTATTAAAAAGTTTGCCTTTTACTTTTGTGCTCATTCTTTTGTCTTTCATTATTTCTTTTTATGCATGCAATGTAGTAACACCCCCCCCGCTTATTATTTTTTGAATATCTTTAATGTACAGAATTTTCAATTGTACAGTTTTATTATATGTATAGATTATAAACAATTAAATTACCTTTAAAACTAGTTCATAAAAACACACAAACACACACTTCCAAACTTTCGCATTTATAACAATAGAAGTGACATTAACATAACCATTTGGCGTATGGTCACCATAGAAACGGTTTCTTTCTTCTTTAATCTGTGGTTTCTTTCTCAGAACAGGAAAATAAGGTTTCTTTCTACGAAAGAATAGACAAAGTGACAGTTAGACAAGACAAAGTGACAGTTAAGCAATGGAAATCCGCCATTTTGTCGATAAAATTTGCCAGTATGTCGATTATTTCTCATGTCTACTGTTGTTATGCTAGCCCTGCAGATATTGTGTTTTTTATTTTATCCACATTTCATTAATTAAGAATACTATTTGCAAAGCTATAGCAATGTACACAATTCTGAAAACCTCTACCAATCCATTACTGGACTTTATTGTAAAATGTTATTGAAAAAAAAAAACGATACAAAATAAAAATAATTGTAAAAAGGTAAATAGAAGCTGCGTAAAGTAGGCAAAGAGCCAGCGACAGCCAGACTTTCATCATTTTATAATAACTGAAAGTTTACCTGTGAACCCTATAGAGGCAAGAACGACTAGCAACTGTAAAGTTTCGGTCACGGTTACTTTCTAAGGATCTTTACTCTTTATCAAAGGTCAAGGAGACCTTCAGAACTGGACACTTCCCTAAGTAATCGTGACTGAAATACCATAGTTGCAGGTCGTTCTTACCTGTATAGGGTCATATTATTATACAATATACAGGTTACTTCAGTTTTTTTTATAAAACAACGAAAGTCTGGCTGTCGCTGGCTCTTACTCTAAAAGTTTTTTTAGCAACGAATAATAACGCTTTGATACAGGATTCATATTATTTGAATTCAATTCAGCAACATGGTTGAATGCAGTGAATAAAAAGTTTAACAGTCCACTGGGGCGGTGAATATTTTTATGTTGCTTCTATTTTCCAGCTCAATCGTCATGCTTTTATGTATTTTAATGGTTTCGTATGTTTCTTGGATTTTCTTCCAGTAAATAGGTAAAATAGGCAAAGTAATTAATAAAAATTATTAATTTATGAATCTTCGGGATAGCTTATTATAATAAGAAAGGAGTTTTAGGCGGCATGTGAAATAGTGACGTTGTGTTTTGTATTTTTTTTCCTTGGTAAAATATTAACCATTAAAATATATTCTCGTGCACAAGTGTAATTTTACTTGACACTGGCATTGACACATTTTACCACTTTGGAAGAATCTCTCTCGCAAACTATTCAGATTAGAAAAAAATGATATTAGAAACCTCAATATGATTTTTTAAGACTTATCCATAGATATCGTATACACATAGGTTAGACGAAAAAAAAATTTTTTTGTTTCAGTTGTATCTATGGGTACCCCTAAAATTTTTAATATTTTTTCCATTTTTGTACCAAAATCTTAATGCGGTTCACAGACTACATCTACTTACCAAGTTTCAATAGTATAGCTCTTATAGTTTCAGAGAAAAGTGGCTGTGACATACGGACGGACAGACAGACAGACAGACATGACGAATCTATAAGGGTTCCGTTTTTTGCCATTTTGGCTATGGAACCCTAATAAAAAGGAGTACCGCCACTCCACCCAGCTAAAAAAATCAAATTTCCCGCCATAATAAAATGGTTAACCCGCCAGTTAACATCATTGCCACATCAACGCCCTCTGCACAGGTACTAAAATAAGTGTTGGTCAAACTTCTTCGCACATCGCAGTGTACTAAAATAATTGTCGGTCAAAAAGTGTCAAGGTTACAACTTTTTCCGTCTAGCCCCCTTTCGCAACGCGCAATAAGGAACTTCATTCCAAAAAGAATATGATAAGTGCTTTGCGACATAGCCGTGTAAATGATTATAATATTAAGATTTACTATAATGTCGTTTATTAAATGTTGCCTGTTAGAACCAAGAATACATCATCATTGCTAAAATTATGCTCGTAATTTTGTTGTTGACAGTTGTACAGTAGGCACTTTTTAGGGTTCCGTAGCCAAAATGGCAAAAAACGGAACCCTTATAGATTCGTCATGTCTGTCTGTCTGTCTGTCTGTCTGTCTGTCTGTCCGTCCGTCCGAAACAAATTTTTTTTTTCATCTGGCCTATGCGTGTGGGGTATATATGGATAGGTCTTTAAAAATCATATTGAGGTTTCTAATATAATTTTTTTCTAACCTGAATAGTTTGCGAGAGAGACTCTTCCAAAGTGGCAAAATGTGTGTCCCCCCCCTCTAACTTCTAAAGTAGGGGCATGATAATTCTAAAAAAATATATGATGTACATTACTATAAAAACTACCAACGAAACTTAGTTTGAACGAGATCTAGCCAGTAGTTTTTTTATACGTCATAAATGATAAACCTTAATTTAACTTTCATTATATCAAAAATGAAATATTAAAATAAATCAAAAACCTTATAATTTCATAGAAATAATTCTTATTGCTGCTGCGGAACCCTTCATGGGCGAGTCCAACTCACACTTGGCCGGTCTATAAAAACTAGCACTTCAAGAATGTATGTTTATTAATACAAACCATTTTATAAAGCTCTTCAGGAATATTCTCGATGCATCAAAGGAGGGAAAGTTTTAGAGCATTTTACTCAAAAGGTCCTACGAGAACTGTTGCTAACTCTCCAGCAATTTATAGTTTCTTCCCACTTATATTCTTTCCACTTATATTTGCTTGAAATATCTCATGATGGCTAATAAGATACGAGTCTATTGGTAGCTTGTTAAAATTCTTCTTGGCTTTCCGTTTCTAAAAGATGCTTTCTTATTGAGTCTAAACTCAGTTATTTAGATTATCATAAAGGGTTGTTCAGGGAAGTAGCTAACGGAGTTTTAATACAACTGAACCTACATTTTTTTTTCTTTTTTTTCCCCACCCCACTACTCCCACACCCACCGGTCATGGCCTGCCAGCACGTAGATTATCAGAAACAGTTGTTCAGGGAAGTAGCTAACGGAGTCTTAATACAGCTGAACCTACTTTTTTTCCCCACCCCACTACTCCCACACCCACCGGTCATGGCCTGCCAGCACGCAGATTATCAGAAACAGTTGTTCAGGGAAGTAGCTAACGGAGTTTTAATACAGCTGAGTCTACACTTTTTCTTTTTTTCCCTACCCCACACCCACCACATACGGCCTACCAGCATGCAGATTATCAGAAAGGGTTGTTCAGGGAAGTAGCTAACAGAGTTTTAATACAGCTGAAGCAACATGACGAATTCGGTCGTCAGCTTTTAGTCGAGTAGGTCCGCAAACTGCATAAGGATTAATTTCTTCGATGTTACCATCAGCATAATCGAGAAAGTTGATTCATAGGTAGATGGCGGACCTACTTTCGAGTTTTTAACCGACTTTCAAAAAGGAGGAGGTTATAAATGTTCCATAGTTCGTCTGCTTATATATTTTTTTGACTGACGTTTATCTGTTTACTTACGTTGTTTATTAGCAAAGCTGCTAAATACACAAATTTCAGACAAAAACCATAAGAAGCTCTAAGCTGACCATTAGTCGGGTCAATTCAATGTTAGTAGTGAGTTTGACATAACGCAACCAAATTACGTAGGTCCGCAATCTCCCTATGAATCGACTTCGTTCATAGTGTTTGTTATTAGTCATTACTCATTAGTCATTACATAGCCAGATCATGTACGCACAATTTAGTGAATTAGCGGCGTTCGTTTGCGGACCGCAGCGTGAATAGCTTCATTTAGAGAAGTTTTGTACGTGCCGGCGTGAGTGTGATTCAGTCCTAATCAAATGCAATTGGATGTAATCGTGTATGGGTGTTGTGTGTCCAAAATAATATTGCTTATTTTTAGTAATTTAGAAGATTATCCAAGTTTTAAACTTTAACATTTTTACTTCCATCAAAAGATCCCCCCTAGCAATTATTTTTATGAATACAATATTATTAATAAAAATAATACAAAATTTTGTGAAAAAAAACTTTAATTAATATACAAGAATAGAACCATGGCAGTATTATTGTATAACAAAGGTTCTGTGAATACACTTAAAATATTTATTTCAAATTTTAAAAGTAAGATTTAGTAAAATATATACTTATACAAAATCTAAAACAGAAAACGTAAGGAGTCTTATTCACGAAATTAAATTATACTCGTGGGAGTCCTGAAACTCGAGCATTGTTAAGCGAATTGTAGACAAAATTCTTTCAAATAAGTGCATTGAAATACATTTATACATTTATATTTTGCTCAAGGTTAAGGGCCTGTTTCACCACTTTCTGATAATGTGCCGAATAGGCTATTCACGGCTTTTTTGACAGATTCTCCATACTCTATCTGTCAAATTAAGTGGTGGATAGCCTATTTGGCACTTATCAGGAAGTGGTGAAACAGGCCCTTTTGCTTACATTGCCATATTATGATAATTATGTTCTTCAGTGTGTTTAAATATCACTAAAACTTTGGGGGCAAGGTCACTTTGCTTTCAATTTATTTCAACTCTGGTACTCCGTACTTGTTACCTTTGTAACGTATATTATGTTATAGGTACTTACGAAATTTGGTCGGGTTTTGTTAAAACAATGCTAGAGATAATCATGGGCTTGATGTAACCTCACTACTTAATAAATCAGCCATAAACCTACTAATAATAACATTTTATGATATATAAGTAATAATAAATTATATTTCGTCATCGGAAGTCTACTTATTTTATACACGACTCCTTAAACTGTTGGAAACCACGAGATACACCTATATAATACATGTCACTTTTACTGACTCACGTACCACCTGGAGATATCTTCGTAATGTTAGGTCGCGATGCAAGTTACATAACCAATTCTGTTTCAGAACTGTATTGAACAGTATATTGTATTAATACGAGCCATACAGGTATATTATATGTAGGGTACATCGTACAATGCATAAAAAAGATCGACAGAATCTGACATGAGGTTGACTCAAAAACATCATTAAAATCTAATAAATATTCAGGGAAAGCTAAGAGCAGACTACAAAGTGAAAGATCACAAAATAACCAAAGACAATGTTAATAATGTAGGGATAAACAAACTTAGCTCCAACGTCCTTATACATTAAAATCACACTAAAACGCTCGAGAAACTATTGAATACAAATTTGTTTTAAACTTCGCGAAAGCTGAAGACAAGAAATATCTTGTTTTTATCATAAACTGAGCTCGAATCACAATCGTTGAAAAAATACAGCGAGATTTCAAAGGATATTCACACTAAAGTTTTTTTACTTAAACAATAAATCTGAGCTTGATACAGTGTCCGTTCAAGCTCCAGTGACTTTAACGAAGATGCCAGTAAAGGAAATTGGTTCACCTGAGACTGCAAGCGATTTTAGTCTCTATGTGCATTCCCCTAGGTAATACGAGGAATATTGTCTAACAAAGATCGTTTCGGTCCATTGTTACGTGCGGCTTGATTTAATTATGATGCCTCAGATTTCATGATGATTGCTTTGGAGGTGGGTGTATAGCTTTGTATTTATTGGCAAATCTGCATTGTCCAGCACTAATTTTCATCTCCGAAAATCATCATTATGATCATCATGTTTATACTATACTTACATATACTAGCTGGCCCGGCAAATGTTGTTTTGCCATATAGATTATTTCTAGTATCAATATAAAAAGTAGATACAAACCTATTCTCAGGCCTAACGAATGTACATACAAAATATCTTTAAAATCGGTTGAGCCATTTTCGAGGAGTTCGCGCACAAACACTGTGACACGAGAATTTTATGTATTAAGAATTCCGAAAAAAAACGCTATTAATATAATAATTTAAACATCCTGCCCATACTACTACTCGTGGTCTATATTAGTAAAGTATTAATGTGTGAAGCTATATTTTCTTAATCACGGTACTAAACAACTATTTTAACACGTTCACTAGTCTTGGCGTGAAAATAATATAAGTGTCCGGAATATTACACCTTAATAACATCATAAAGGTATACATCGATTGATACTTGATACTATTTTCTTCCATTCAATATCTCAAAGATTCTTAATACTTTACAAGTACCATCTGTTTGCCAAGCGTTTGATTCTATCAACTCTGCTGCACCTTTCTTGAAATATAATCGTTCATACCTTTTAATAGTGTCTGGTTCATTTAAGTGCTTGGCGAGAGTACAATTTCTTCAACATCTTTTCCATTTGGAGGTGCTCCAAGATCTTTTATTGTCACTATTGAAGGCTCTCGAAGTAAAGTTGGATTTTAATGGACTGGACTTAAGTATGTTATTGCGTTTAACTTTTGAACCATGAGAATTGAGAGCTCTTTGATTTTATTTAATTTTAAAGTGACAAAATATCTTTCATATTTTTTAGCCAAAAAAGGAAGCGCGTATCTGCATATCATTTCTCGTGTAAGTATGTAAAACATCACTCCCACAAAACTTTGAAGCTTGTACTAAAAGTTTTGAGTGAGACATGAATTTCGGCATGAATTACTCATGTGCAAAATGTTTCGCCTCATTTTACTTTACAGTATCTAAAGGTACAATATACCAGCTTGTAAAGTAAATGGATGACGGTGTTAATAATAACGCGTCAGGAGATTTGCTCAGCCGAACTTGTCCGACACTGGTCCGACATGGGACTATCTTGTAGACAAGTTGGTACCGGCTGCTATTATGTATTCCAAGCTTCATAGTTTACGTTAGCTCTGAATACACCATATATACCAAAACATTTATTATTTAAATGTTGTATGATTTTCACAATATTGCAGTTGGTGTTTTATTCTTGGAAATGTTATTGTATTCTCTTGTTGTCGCGATCACCGGTGCTCGTACGGGGCTTGATGGGTTAATAGAAAATGTAAGGATGTAAATTTGTTGTTAGGATCTTTAATAGCAATGGTTGTAAGTTCTAAGACAAAAAAAATAAGTGTGGCACTCGAGGACTGCCGCGGTAAAGCTACTGCATAGCATTTTATCATGCACACAAACACCGTACCGAAGTCTGGCAGTGCCACACCGAAAGGCACAGCGGTGCGGCGTTGCCGGTCGGAGTTAGGTATGTTAGGTTTTTTCGTTACGGAATTTCTTGATTCGTTAATATAATTTAAAAATTTCTGACTTGAGCGCTGTAGAAAATTCTCTTTGCTGAAAAAAAACATTTTACTTCTTTTCGGTCTTGGATCACTCGAACAATGTATTTTTTTGTTTCAGGCTATGGAATCATACCGCTCAAGATCCCATCATCACCGGCAACTCATTGCACCCTCCATACCTCAGTGGGTTGTGTGGGCAACGACGAGTGCACTGCCAGGAGTCACAGCGTCATCAGACTCCTGGGCCCAGTCAGGGATGTAATCGTCAGACCTGCGAGGCACCATTACAGACCTGGTGAAACAAGTGAGTACTAAAACTAAACCACAAAAACGTAATTTTGTGAGTCGTGAGCTCAGACCAATTTTTTATTGGTCTGAGGTCGTGAGTCGCAGAATTTTGATCGCGTCAATTATTTTCTGACGTTGACTGACAAAATTATACTCATGCGAATGTAAAAGGAATCCGACCAAAAACATAAAATATGTAAAAATTGAAAGCCAAGTTCCATACAAACATTATTCTTGTCTATGGACTTAGCCGTAAAAAGGATGGAGATCTAAATGAGTGCCAAGTTCCATGGAAAATCGAAATATGTATGTATAGGAACCAAATAACATTATGAGCAAATAATAGAGTATATTTCTTTGCTTTATTGAATATCTATAACAATGAATGTTATTTAAATAATGTGGGATCATAAACTAGATTAGATCTAACTTGGCCAGTTTTCATTACATCAGTCATTTCATAAAGTTATTGAACATTTTAATTCTGATGAAAACTAGCCAAGTACAATCTAATCTAGTTTAAGATCTCAAATTATTTAAATAACATTAATTGTTATAGATATTCAATAAAGCAAAGAAATAGACTCTATTATTTGTTCATAATGTTATTTGGTTCCTATACATACATATTTCGATTTTCCATGGAACTTGGCACTAATTTAGATCTCCATCCTTTTTACGGCTAAGTCCATAGACAAGAATAATGTTTGTATGGAACTTGGCTTTCAATTTTTACATATTTTATGTTTTTGGTGGGATATCATTACTTTTTGTAAAGAAAACTTTCCGAGCAAGGGTAGACAGTAGACATCTTAATCTTCCCAGTTCAAACATACATAGTGTTCGACTATATTCAATCGCAACCTTAAGGTGTTATTTCACCACTTCCCGACGAGTATCGGATATGCTATCCGCAACTTATCTGGCAGATACTTCATCTATCAGATAAATAATTTATCTGATAGATGAAGTATCCACAATTGTTATAGATAGCCTATCTGAAACTTAACTAACAGATGCTTCATCTGTCAGATAAGTTGTGGATAGCCTATCTGAAACTAATCAGGAAGTGGGGAAATAGCCCCCAAGCCTTGTTGAGTATCAGACGAATAAAACAAAGAAAATTCAAGCAAATGGAAAAAGCAGCTACCATCAGGAGGCATTGGAATAATACGGTATAACACAAGTGTATTTCCAACCATTAACTATAGGGTACAGCCTATTGTGCGGAAGTAAAGAAGCTATTATATATATTATAGCTGTCTAACAGACAGACAGACGGACGGATGGACGGACAGACGGACAGACGGACAGACGGACGCACAGACGTATTAAAAGAATTCTATGTCTATTCCCGGGACTCAAACTATATCTCCATACCAAATTTAAGAACAATCGGTACAAGCAATTTGGGCTTGAAGAGGTAACAGACAGACAGACATACTTAATAAAGTCACCTTCTATTAATTTCCTAAAGTTTTTTCACTTCACAAATAAATATTTACGGAGAGCTCCCATACAATAAATGTAATTTTTTTGGCCTTTTTTGCTCAAAATCATTAATGGCAGCCGGTAGATACTTGAAAATTTCAAACAATCTTTAATTATATTTTTATTTTCACAATTTATAATAAAAGTAAAATAAAATAAATATTTAAGGGGGGTCTCCATACAAAAAACACAATTTTTGCCTAGTGGCTCTGTCCGACTCGCATTTGACCGATTTTTTTTTGTTTTCTGATTTTTCCTCACGCTGTCACACAATTGCCGAGCTGGATTCCAAATTTCAGCCTTCTAGGTCATCTGGAAGTGGGTTAGAATTTTGATCTATAGGTCAGTCAGTCAGTCAGTGATAAAAATGTAGATTTTCGGATGTTAATATCTTAATAACCGTTTGAGCTGTGCTTATGAAATTTAGAGCATGTAGTTATCTCGCAAGTCTCATTATAAGAGCCAAATTTGAAACGTTTATGTCAAATAGTTTCGGAATTATGAGAGGGTCAAAAGTACCTGCAAATGGTTCGTGTAATATTACACACGGTGCTGCTCGCCATTCTGTTATGCTGGAACTTGGCTTGACACGCTACCGCGTGTCTAGATTAACAACGAATGCAGCAAAATTTCCGCCAACCGAATTTTTGTGACCGAAACTTGCTCGTGTGATCCTCAATATCATACAATTACTGTTTAGGGCGCACCAAACTACTAGACGATCTAACTGTCCATAAACAACAGTTAGGAATTGGTCGAGTTTAGAGACCCAAGTATGTGTTGAGATAGGCAATATGATATTATTGAAACCTTTGAAGTTCTAAGTTTATAACTTGAGGTAGATCAATATGACGAACCCTTTCGACGGAGCAGTGAGCTAAGGCACATTGTTCCGTTGCAAGGCGACGCGTGACGTCGCAGCGACGACGCTTCAATGAAAACATACTATCTGAGAAGTTGATTCCTAGGTAGATGAGGGATCTAGTTTTGTCGCGTTACGTCAAACCCAGCCCAGACAGATCGCAATTAACATTGAATTGACATGATCCGACCAAATGACGTTCGTCTGTCAACTGCCTAGGAATTAATTTCCTCGATGGTACATATTTTACGATAATTATGCCATATTGATGCATTTCGTTGTCATTACCTTACGGTGTTTTGACAAACAATGCACAAGAGCCTCCCAATTCATCAATTGGGAGGCCAAAATGACGGATTTCACTTGTTGCGTCTCCCTGTTTGCATCGTATTAAGGGGCCGGGCTACCCTCGAAATTCTCATACATACGTAATACCAAAATCATTTTCTCATACGAAAATATTTAACATGTTTGAGTTATATTTAACATGTTTGAGTTATTTTTCAGCTTAAAATAGTAATTACCTAGGTTCCTGTACAAAAATTAACTTCAAAATATTTAAACACTAAAAAAATTTTTTATGTATAAATTTTTTTTTACTAAATTTACTACTAAATATTTAAACACTAAAAATAGAGTAAAACACTAAAAAATGTATAAATAAATAGTAAATGTACTATAAAATATTTAAATACTAAAAAATATTTTTTACAGTTGAAATATTTAGTAGTAAATTTACTATTTATTTATATATTTTTTAGTGTTTTACTCTATTTTTAGTGTTTAAATATTTTGAAGTTAATTTTTGTACAGGAACCTAGGTAATTACTATTTTAAGCTGAAAAATAACTCAAACATGTTAAATATTTTCGTATGAGAAAATGATTTTGGTATTACGTATGTATGAGAATTTCGAGGGTAGCCCGGCCTCTTAAAGCTGAAACGCAACTGAAAAGCATCGTATTAAAATGTAGCAACCAATGCGATAATAATCAATTACAACAACGCACCGGAATAATGTGGCTGCGCTCTTAAGGCGCTATATTGAAAAAACTGTCCTTTTTGACGTAATACTATAATAGGACCCTCGGAAATGTTACAAATCTGGTAATGAGATAATACATATCTTCATAGCCTTATCTAGGTTTGAGAAGAACTAGAAACTAGAAACTGACTTACTAAATTACGCAAATACTTAAAGAAAATAATAGAGCTCAATATAATAAATTATTATTTGAATTGACCGTACAAAGCGGAACTTGAGGGACATTTTTTACGGAAAGGAATAATGAATAAAAACGAGAACATTGTAAGCGGAGAGTGCATGGAATTTTATAAGAATATTAAATTAATCATCCTTTGTGTAGTCCGCGAGGGTGAGGAGTACTCTCGTATCGGCCGTAATTAATTAGATTTTCAATTCACCTTGTCAGTGTGGCGATTGACAGCTCCCTCGAAGTATTCGCTTCAGTACAAATTGGCTTTTTTAGGTTCTTCGATAGGCTCTTAACATAATATTTTATGTACGGGACTTTCAAATAAATATCATTATAATTACTATCATAGGCAGATTAGAAGACTCACATAATTTACTGTAATATTTCGTTGACATACCCTGAAAAATAAGTCGTCTACGAAAAAATTTCTCTGATGGTTATGCGTACTTTAATAGATAGGTACGTAGAGATCAACTACGATAACTTGGCGCGCCCCTCCAAAATTCGAAACGTTTGAAGTGCGTTGTCTTGCGCGGTAGGCTAGTTATGATTAGTTCACCAACAAATCTAAGTAATGAGTGACATTAACTGAAATATTATGTGTACTGTGATTGGTTGAATATTACTACATACAAACTCTTTCATAAGGATGTGACTGCACACATTGAAACAGTCATTTGGAGGGGCACGCCATGCCATCGTAGTTGATCTCTATTAGTAGTTTTGCCTGTTCATAGCCTTAGTTCCTTGTAATTCCTTCTCTACATAAAGATAAAATTTAGCTTATAAGCTTACCATAGCTGCTGGTATAAAGTCAGGTTCTCTTCCATTTTTGAGAATTTCTTGAAGAAAAATTAAATAAGTCGGGTCGTGACAAACGGCGCAGGTGACAACTTTTGCTGAGACCCAACTTTTACAAATGCATTTTCTTTTTAACGAAAACTCATTTCTCCCAAGACGACCCACGGGGCAGAGCTTTGTATAATTTTTGGCATTTCACCAACATTCCATTTAGAATTAGCAATATCCACGTCTTATGGGATGTAATATTTTTCAAATGTTTTACTCCGTAATACTTTTTTCAAATAATTGTAACCTGCGATTATTATAAATTATACTTTTTTACCAAACAGCGGTGAAGCTATAACGAAGAAAGAATTTTGACAATCTATCCATGTGCCCTTGTAGCGCCTAAATATTATTCTGATTTTAGCAAATGAGATGTTAATAAATAAATTTGATTTGTGTTTTTACGTAGTCGGGTTGTACCTAGCTTTTTTAAACATTTTTTTAAATATCTATATGGACGCTTCACACCACGTCAGTCTGGTCCCGTGCTAAGTACCTGAAGGACTTGTGTTACAGGTATCAGACAACCGAAATATATTTAATACTTTTATACTATACACATATTTCAGATTTTATTATAACATACATATATTAATTAATACGCATCCAGACCCGGGAACATTGAAAACTTTTTTTTTGGTTTCGTCACAAACATAATCAACCAATTGAGCCACAGACGTCGTCAAATTGTTGCTAGGATCATAATATTATTTTGACCTTTCAAAATCAAGTCTAGACTCTAGAATAATTTCAACCTCAAAATGTAATTTGCGAATCTCTCCCAAAACAGCGTCAAAACGAGCCATAAAATATGCCGGACGTAAAACACATCGAATTTAGATTACGGTGGGTTTGGGAACAAGTTTTCCGTTACTGTACAAGTTTGCGCGTAAATCGAATGTACACCCGGTGACGTTTCAATTAACCAGTGTCCTGACCGCACCGGAAACCTATCCAATGAGGGGTCAGCTTACACTGGTAGTTCTGTATGTTGCCTAGTGTACAAGTCCTGCGTAAATCGTTTGTACTTGTAATTAATTACGAACTAACGGGCCATACACTGCCAACAACTGGGAACTATTCCACCAAATGTTCCCGAATAAATTCGCTTTCAACTGGTACTTAGCGGCTTTTTGCGGAGCATTATGTTTTGCGTTGTGAAATTACTAGATGATACTAATAAATTTTCGATCTAATACGTAGATGAAATAAGATGTAAGTTGGTATTTTAGCCAGTCTCTGATATTAATCATCTAATTTAAAAATCGGCCAAGTGCGAGTCGGACTCGCGCACGAAGGGTTCCGTACCGGTATAGAGCGAAAGTAGGCAAAACATTGTGTTTCTTGTATGGGAGCCCCCCTTAAATATTTAGTGAATTAAAATTTTATTATGTATTATTAAATTACAAATATAATTATGGATTTTGTGAAAATTTCAAGTTTTACTTATTTTATATAATTTTATTTTGTTTTTAGTACTTGTTATAGCGGCAACAGAAATACACAATCTGTGAAAACTTCATAAGTCTAGCTATAGTGGTTCTTGAGTACAGCCTGGAGACAGACGGACAGACGGACAGACATCGAAGTCTCAGTAATAGGGCCCCGTTTTTACCCTTTGGGTACGAAGCCCTAAAAAACTATAGCCCGATTATAGACTGATAAAAAATTTTGAAAAAAATAAATAGCCTCTTTCACCCAACGCACCTTTACTATTATTATATTGACATCTCATATTTTATTAAAATTGGACCGGTAGTTTAGCCGCTGTGAGGGCCCATACAAACATACATACATGGGGTTGCCAAAATCATATAATCGGGTAGATTTTTAGGGACGACACGATAAAAATTATGATTGCTAATTTCGCGAAAATTTCTTATTATAAAATACTTTACAACAAGACTTTGTTGTCCTTATTTCTATTGTCTGAGGATTTGTCAGTTTGTACTTTGTGTTAACAACTCGTTAAAAAGTTGGAGAATAGTTGCTTCCATACAAAGTTACATAGAAGAGTGTAAATAGTTATGAAGTTGAAAGCAATTAATGGAACTTCAGCGCTTGACAGGCCCTTAAAGTTGAGATATGCTCAAAGTTCAAGGTAACTTTTGCTGTTGTTAAATACGTTTGTTTTGCACCATCAGGTGAGAATTTCTGAAGTGTATTCAGAGTCCTTTTTTATTTTGTTGAATTTTTCTAGGAGCTTTTCACTCATTAAAATAAATCAAGACGTGAGTGGAAGAATAAGGTAAGTAACATGAAAAAACTTCCCTTTTTTTTGCTTAAATGGAGGCTTAAGGGTTGGAAATATTATTTGAAATTGAAAAAATGTGGATTATATCATGTGAATTACAAGTTTTATGAAAATAATAAGGGAAAAAATGAGTTGTTGTCCGTACGTTACGAAATGTTACTTGTTCGATTCTTCCACTCACGTCTTCAATTTAATCTACTAATTGTATGGCCTCTTTAAGAGACAAAGAGAAAGTCAAAATATTTTTTCAAAATAGGTATTTACCCTATTCTTTAATTTGAGTCTACGCGATAGCTACCATCGAATCTATCCCGACGAGAAGAAGAAAAAACAAAAATTTTGTTGCAATATATTAAAATGTTTGTTACAGTAACTTTCTGGATCTTGGCGCTGGACCACGACCTTCGCTTGGTGAGAGGGGAGATCGCTTACGTGGCACTGAGTGACCCGGCCGGGACCAAGGTCGCTATATGGGAACAGCTGTCTATGGATGAAGGTAATATTATTTTTTATATTCTAAATTATTTCATAATATTATAAAATTCTCGTGTCCCCTAGAAAACAAACAACGGTTTCCTAACTCCTTCGAAGGGGTTAAATTACAATCAATCGCGTTGAAATAACATAATATACTAATCATGTAGGTCTGAGACTCAGCCAAAAGCTATTTTTCGCCTATCAAAGTTTCTGATCGGTATCAGAAACTTTCATAGGCACGATCATGGCACGATATATTATGATTGTGCGTAGTTACGTCCGACATATATCATGTCACGTCGATACGTGATATGATATACGTCGGAAGTGACAACTCCTCTCTAAGTCGAAAATATTTTGTCTTTTGAGGCTCTGTAGCATATTCTCACAACTTATATTATAACAAAACAAGGTTTACCCGGCCAGTCCATCAATAAAATTCTGTGGATATCACAATACAAATTCCATATTTTATTTACGATATACAAAATCACATCCGCGCCTCACATCCCACTAAAATATTAACAATACACGGCATTCGGTATTCAAATCCGCGACTTATTGGCTCAGGCCGTTTGCCTACCGCCGCCGTCACCGGGACGTCACTGAGAGCAAGATGACGGCGCCGATTTAGCGAAATCTTTCCTATGGTCATGTGTTGGACATATGGAACGAACGCGGTGGTGGACACATAATATTATGGCTATACTAAATGTATACTTACACTAATATTTTAAATGCAAATATATGTCAGTCTGTCTTTTACCTTTTCACGCCCAAACCGCTGACCCGATTTTGCTAAAATTTGGTATGCGGATACTTTGAATCTTGGGAAAGGACAAAGTATACTTTTCATCCTGGAAAAATGTGCGGTTCACGCGCGGTAAACGGATTTTGGTTTAACACAGTTTCGGACGTCATCTAGTACTAAATGTATGTATCGCTAAATCGGCGCAAACATCTCGTTCTCGGCGACGTCCCGGTGACGGCAGCGATGGACTTTTATTGTTCCGGCTCAAACACAAAAACTGCCAGTTCAGCAACACTGAATCACATAAGCCGTATCGGCGTTTGACGCGACACCGAAACGCTTTTAGCTTTGTATCCGAGGCTTTGACAGCTTGTAAGAATTTGGAATACTATATTGTATAATAATAGTGCAGATATTATGGGGTAATTGATGTGTGTAGGAATTTTTTACTTGTCTTCCACAACTGAGTAAGTCCTGTTTGTTCATAACTTTAGTTACAAAATATACGTCTTTTATTTATTTATTGTTTATTATTGTTGCGTGCTAGGGTTCATAGGATTCGGAGAGAAAGACCTGGTGACTCTCTTGAAGACTTTATTCACAAACACTAGCTCACACAAATCACTAAGTCCAAACACTAAGCACTAAATCCAAATCACTGAGCACTATCACTGTCCTAGGTCGTAGCCGAATCGTAGGTTCACTGGTTCACTCACTATTGATCACTTGTTTTCACTTCGAAGTCGCCTTGAAGATCGCTTGTATCGAACCGAACTGCCGGGTCCTCTACCTGCGGCTATTTATATGGGTCGAGACAAGACTGGACTGTACGAGAACAATCTAGATCGTACCCAATTCGTGTAAACAAGCGTGGGATGTTTTTAGAGAGTACGCGTAGGTACAGCTAGCGCCATCTAGTTTCGAGAAGGTGATTTAGGTTGATCCCCCCTAATCAGTTTCTCTGGTTTGCCGCTAGATGGCTCTGTGTGTCCGTAACATTATATATTTATTTCGTTTAGTATGAATTAAGACCATTCGTATACCACATTCAAACAGTATTATTATTTAGTATTTTTTGAGCAAAATAACCAATAAAATAACCATTAGTCTCTTCACCTGTAGTGTCTCGGCTCATTCTAGCGCTACTACTAGTCGGAAGGACCAAGAAAACCACATAATGTACACTGCTCCTAATAGTAAACCCAAGGTGCAACGTGCTACTAATTTGTTAGGGGAACGCTACTGAAAACCGTAAACACTCGCTACATGAGGATTCATACACACATTTTATACTTATTGTACTTTAAAAAGTGTTCTCATAAGTTGCATTTATAATTACAGCGATTACTCTCAGTAAAATGTTGAACCACGGCCAAGTTGTGTGTATGATAAAATATAAATTCTAATATACACCAACACAACATCGCACTTACGGAGAAGTATATTTATTCACGTAGAATATAAACAAAGTGTAAACTAAAATTAATCGTAGCAGCGATTGTCATTTGATTGTTAAATTGTAGTATCTATAAAATACAACACTATGATAATAAAGAATACCAGATGACGCCCGTATCTTTGTTGGGCGGAAATTATTTCCGGGTATTTTTTTCCGGGTTGAAATATCCTATGTTCTTTTCCGAGGCTCAAGCTATCTCCATAATATGGATTGTAGTAAAACTCATTGATAGAACAAAAGTGTTTTGGCATAAGTCACTTTTTAACGAATGCCGCCACCTTGTCACAATGTCATTTAAGTTGTCACTTAAATGACATTGAGACATTTGGTCCAATACACTGACCTCCATTATACAAGTACGCTGGACTTATGATACCCAACTGTTTTTTGTGCTTATTTCAATCAGCGCCCTCAATGCGGGGAAAGAGAACTAAATCTGACGTAATTTGCAAATGGCCGCTTAATCGCTATTGGTTGTAGATACTAGCATTAGTTCCATGTACTCCTACTACTCGAACCAATGCTTTCAGTGCCAATATGGTGACTTTCAAACGTTATTTTTACGTCAGATTTAGTTCATATTTCTTTCCCCGCATTAGGGGCGCTGATTCTGCTTCAAATAGGCACCAAAATAACTGTCGTTTCAAAGGTATCATAAGTCCAGCGTTCTTGTAAAATGGAGATCAGTGGTCCAATATAAAACGACACCGTGTTAGGAATATCGTGATCGGAGCGTCAACCATAAAGAAATGTAAATAATAAATCGGAAGTGGCAAACACACCATAACTTACATGTTTTGCTTTTTTTTTAAATAATAATATCTATGGACGCTTTACACTACGTCAGTCTGGGCTCTGCTAAGTACCTGAAGGACTTGTGTTACAGGTACCAGACAACGGAAATATATTCAATACTTTTATACTATACATGTATTTAAGATTTTTATTATATCATACACATATTTAATACACATCCAGACCCGGGAACATTGAAAAACTTTTTGTTCCGTCGGCGGGATTCGAACCCGCGACCCCCGGCTCGTCGTCGCTTTATTCAAACAGTGTACATCAACACATGCCCCCGGAAGTAATATTTCATAAGGGTCGGTATTGGATGTGATTTCGAACAATCTCGCTCTAATTGCGACGTAACTTTGTTATTGTTGCCTCCTGACGGCGGAACTTTGGAGAAATATCGCGACCTGAAATAAGATACTACGGCCCCGTCTTTGTATTTGTTAATTCAATTTCACAGGTCCCTTTATTTTGTAATCGTACAATTTGAAACTTGTTTGTTCGAAATTACTTTTTGACTAATTTATCCGTGCCGTAACAATTATTGCAGGTAATGAAATGTTCTGGATGTTGAGTGTCGGTGTGCGGGAGCAAAGTGGATAGCTGTGTAAGAAAATTGCTACGCTAAAGCCCGCGGGGTAGCATGGAAAATACAATTACTCTATATTATGTTTCTATGTCATTAATGAGATATAGAGGATAATATTATAATGTATGCAATATTGTAATATCCTCTATTTCTCATACATACTGTTTGAGACTGTATTCGCCCATAGGTTTTCGCCGCTGGCTCGGATCGGACTCGAAGACCAAGGCTACACCGGTAGTCTTGCAGAGCGGGGGCGTAAATAAAACACACGAGTAGTCGAGGAGAACATTAACCACGAAAT
Organism: Lysandra bellargus; assembly: GCA_905333045.1. Classification (NCBI taxonomy): domain Eukaryota; kingdom Metazoa; phylum Arthropoda; class Insecta; order Lepidoptera; family Lycaenidae; genus Lysandra; species Lysandra bellargus. The sequence continues at coordinate 12,129,493 of HG995322.1, forward strand.
GCACATCGCTTACCCGGCTCAAGGCAATGCCGTATAGTGAGCCGCTCCGATTCGTATGTTTTTCCGTCTCACTTTTACTATCGGAAGCGGCTATTTTTCCCTATTTTCCCTATTTTTCCATGAGCCAGGTAAATGAAACGCATTTCGGGAAATTCTTTATTTATCATTCTACAATATTTAACTTCATCTAAATATCAAAACTTATATTTTACATAATTACGGCTAGGCGAACATAAAAGTTAATACAATTTACATACATTTTCACACAATTTTCTCAATATTTTCCGAACTACTTATTTTATGCAACTAATTTTTCTTGTATTTATTAAATAACGTACTACTTTAATAAATTAACTACTTTTTACCTCTTAAGGAGCCACAGATTTATCACAATTCACTTTTTAAAGTTTATTTGTAAAAACACTGATTTTGCACTGAGTTTATATCTCATATTTCACTGTTACGAGTTTGTATGCACTCACTATGTGTTTCTTGGGTGCGAGGCCGCTGTCCTCAACACATACTATGTTGTAACTAACTTTCTCAGTCTCAATCTGTAAAGCTAACATGGCTAGTACCTTTTTAAAAAGATACTAAATAAAAAAATACTTTTAAACATTGATTTCAATAACTTTTTCAGGCCAAGAATTTGTCAAACCACCTTAACCATTGTCTGCTAATGTTAAATACATTCACAAGTTTTACGGGTACCAAAAATTCAAATTGATGTCGTGTGAAATTGTCTAACGTAACGTAAACTAACAAAGGTGAGAGATGGTGGGTTCATAATTTTGTTACCTTCTGTAGGGACGAGTAAGTTGCGATCCCTAAGGGCCGTAGGTCAGACTTAAGAGGCGTTTAACTTGACACCACCTTAAATCCTCAACTGAATTGGAAATACCAAGTCTCTTTGTAGATTTTGATGCGCTGTTATAATATTTTTAAAGTCACATTTTATTATTATTCTAAACTTTTATTTTATGAAAATAAATGCTAAAGCATTTTATTGATGATTATCCAATAATCACTAGCGAATATATTGTATGCTTTTATAACATCTAATTAATTATTCTCAGTCATTCAGGATGGGATGATGGCGTCTTAATATAACTTCAATAGCTGAAGCTCTTTCTACAAAATGGGTTCTCCCCTTTTTAAAAATATAATTTTTCTTAAACTATTTTTGCTACTTGAAACACTATGTTGGTTTCTTGTATATTTAAAATATGCTTCTAACCGAGACAGGATCTTGTACAAAAGCATAAAAGCGTTTCCATGTCACTCCGACTATGAACCCGTGTCAAATTTTGATAGATTGGATTAGCGTCCGTTCTCACTCCATTGGCATATCGTGTGAGCCTGCCTTTCTGCCATATTATGTATGTTTGGCAACATGTTATGTTACTCTTGATAATAATATAATGCATATTATCACAATGCATATCGATTTTGTTGTGATTGTTTTTCTTAGTAAAAAGTAGATGTGAATAATTAGAAGTGTTTGTTGTATTTTGAACTGGAATTTACGAAGCAAGTTAAAAATTGTAACTAACGTAACAAGTAAATCAAAACTTTGAGCTGGTGTTTGTTTTCATGAGAAAAACATATGATTACAGTAGCCTTTCCATTTCCGTTGTGCCAAAATTAGTCTAACACGCGGGAACCGTACATTTTTCCCGCTCGAAGAGTATCCCATAGGATTTTTTTTCGTACCGGTAAAATATTCTTTAAGTCCCTAGTAAGGACATAATATCCTTTCTAGGTACTTAGATTTAGAGTATCTCCATACCAAATTTTAGCAAAATTGGTTCAGCCGTTTGGGCATGTAGAGGTAACTAGGTTTGGATTATTTTAAAGATGATGATGATAATAAATTAAGTTTCAAACAAGGCGTCCTTAGTATGGGAGAAATGGTAGTAATTAGAGCGGGCTCAGTTCGATCCCTGGACCCAATTAACCGATGTCAATGCAAGGGATTGATATGTCATGTGATCCTGTAATAGGATCATATAATAGGGTAATACGCTTTGAGCTAAAGTTCCTACGGTTTTATAATATTTGGTACATAATATAAAGTTTTGTTCATAAACATGAAAAAAATCACTTTTGAAATTTTTAATATTATATCAGCTATAGCCATGCTATAGCAGTCAATTTTTAAATTAAAACCGACTTCCAAGGTAAAAACAATAATAACATCCTTATAATATGAACTAAAAAGTATTAAATAATTTTTCCTATCGAATAGTGCCTTTTTCCGAATTCGGCTAAAACTCAACTATTTATGTACTCAATCCTTCATCATTTTGAAGTCGGTACCAGATATAGCTGAATCTTCAGTCTGCCAAAATATTTGAAACATTTGTAACTGGCACCGACTTCAAAATTATGAAGGATTGAGTACAGAAATAGTTGAGTTTTAGCCGAATTCGGAAAAAGGCACTAATCGATAGGAAAAATTATTCAATACTTTTTAGTTCATATTATAAGGATGTTATTATTGTTTTTACCTTGGAAGTCGGTTTTAATTTTATGTTAAAAATAATAATTTCACTCTTTTTAGTTTTTAGTTACCTAGTAAGTAGTAAACTATCGCGTACTATCAAAGATGTTGATTCCTATGCAGATCGGGGACCTAAGCAGTTTGGTTGCGTTACGTCAAACCCAGCCGACAGATCACAATTAACATTGAATTGACATATTTGACCAAATAACGTTGGTCTATCAATTATTGCATAGGAATCAATTTCCTCGATGGTACGTAGAATAATACACCTGTATTATATTATTCTACGTATCTTATTACAAGCTCACCGGTGAGCGTGACAATAGAATAACAATAAATTTCCAAGAATCCACGATCGAAGGATACAAACTATTAGCAACAGATTAGCAACAAATCATAAGTATCGTGCAGAGACCGGACTCGAACGCTTCAGCTCCCAAGCGGCCACATTGTGGTGTTATAAGAATTCGGACATCTATTAATAACCGGTCCCACTCGTTCGACTCGAGCGATCTTTGCACGAAATATTTTGAGTGTGAAGTTTTGAAAATAGACAAACTGTGTTACCCTCGTAAAAATCTCATTAATCGGTATTTTATTCGAAGATGAACTTTTCTCACGTTCTGAGAATTGGGTCCCAGGTGCGCGAAATCTATGGCGATTGCATACTAAGGTAGAATATTAATATATCTATCTCGATGGCCGTCGCCGCGCGCTGCTGCGGCTCGGCCGCTAGTGCGCGCCCGGTCGCGAATTTACAAAGGCTATAATATCATTAGAGTGAAAGCGCAAACTGAACTGGCTTAGCTTTTGTTAGACAAAAACTTGACAAAACCCTTTTTAATACAGAAAATGACCGAAATCGCCTAGACTTTGTTAGCTAAATTGTTTCTAACATTGCAGCAACATATTATGCTATTCAATTTAATACCGATATGGTAAATACATTGTCATTGTTAGCTTTAAAAATATGTAGGTGGATAGTTACATGAAAATTGTTATTATTTTAATGTTACAGTAATGAAATTACTTACTCGTTTCTATTCTGTATTTAAGTGACAAAAAATACTACTTAATTAACTAACGAACTTTAATTAATAGGTAAGAAATAGGTACGTAGTTACATAACTATACACTTGTTGAGAGTACAAAATATAATTATAAAACTATCTTAGATAAATGATTGGTCTTTGATCTGTCTGATCATTTATAGCTAAGAAAACTATAATATTTTTTCTAGCGTTACCTCTAATGTAAAATACAAAACGCAGATAATCATTTTTATCACGATTAGTTTAGTATTTTTACAATTTAAACGTAGTTGGTAACAGTCAGTCTTATTTAAAAGTATGCTGTACGAGTATGGCACGCTCGCGATAAACAAATATTATGGCGGTGAGCCTCTACTCGACTAGGTTTTGTAAGTGCATTTTTATTTGTAAATATCAAGGCTAAAAGCTAATCCATTTGAGTCAATTTTTTTACTGAGATAGAATAGGTATTGTCGAGTAATATGCATAAACAAAAGCTCATCTATTAGAGTCTGGCTCGTGACTCAAACGGTATAGCCTTTGTATTTACGCCGCCCGGTCTGGTACTCGGCCCCGCGCCGCGCCGCCGTGCCGCTCGCTTGACAGCCCTAGCAGATTATAGCAAGCGAGACGCCAGACTGTTATTGTACTATGAACGCTAAGCGCAATGCTAAAGGTTGAAATTAGGTTGTTGTTGTGAGACATGCATGTTACTTGTTTTAATTATCGAAGCAGCTTACTTCTCAGAAGTAATGTCAAATGTGTGCCTTATGCTCTGGACTTAAGGATGAATTTGTTATGTTCAATTTTGGTGACATTGGTGACCCTGATGTGGTAAAGATGATGATGGTGATGAATGGAATTTGCATAGTAGCATATGCTTTCAGTTCTTAAAACAGCGCCTAAACCCCCAAACTTGTATCTATAAGGAATCCGGAGTTCTCTTAGTATCTTCGGAACCATGGTATATCTCGGTGCAAAATCTTGCGATTTGGTAGCATATGCTCAGGATGCTTCTCATAAAACCAAAATCACCATATGTTTCCATATAAATTTCGAGGAGTTCCCTCGATTACTCATGGATCCCATCATCAGGTCACCACTTTTGTGACAATGGTACCAAATTGGAGTAAAACCTAATACAACAAAACAAAAATTTCGAAAATCGGTTCACAAACGGCGGAGTAATCGTTGAACATACAAAAAAAAAAACCACAGCCGAACATATGTTATATAACCTCCTCTTTTTTTGGAAGTCGGTTAAAGAAAAAATGAAACGATTTTGTTGGCATTGAATTGGCTCCAAAACCGATTTTCATGTTTTTTTTTTTTTTTTTTTTACAAATTTTCATCATCGCAGTAATTATGTAGTTTGTTTATAGTTAATCAACTTACTTAATTAAATAATAATATATTTGGGTATCAAACAGTCTTTATAAATATTTTTTTCACACCGCATCTGTTAAACAAATTATAACAAAAATAGATCCTTCAACCTCAATTAAATTCGTTACGTAAGTCGCTCAGAAGGCTGTGTAACACGTACCAGTTACCTCGTTCACAAACTCCGCCTCATGTATAATTTAACAATGAACAAACAGTTTTCTGAACATAATTTAAGTTCCCCATGACCCGCCATTGTTTTAACCCTAACGCGCCCGGTGAGTCTGACAGACCCCGGCTGATGCATGATCGAACGAGTTCATACTAAAGACAATCGTACTATAATCATAAAGTCTTCGTGCCAAGATGAATTTCCATGATTGTCACTATGATGATACATCATGCATAATTCCATTTGAGTCCGTTGTGAAGAGGCATTTTTTTTATGTAAATATTAATTTGCCAATCATAACAATAAAATGTTTTGTTAAATTTTTATAAAGAAGTATTAAGTAGGTCAATTTAGTCATAACTACAGAACGTACCTAATATAAATTCAATATTACAATTTCTTTTATACTAGAAAACAGTTTCTATGACATTTCCGTTTCAATTGAGATATGAAATTATAAAGAGAGGGTCATGACAGACCCATTCTGACTCAACATGTAACTTTTAACCACCCGGCATTCCAAGGGTTATTATGTGGCATGTGGTTGAGTCACGTGTTGTCATCGCTTTGATTAATCATGTCGGGAAGTCACGCCGTGCAAAAAGTTGAGAGCTGGGACGGAGGTTTTTGTAACGTTTGATCTAAAGTACTTAATATATCTGATATAGCACTCCTGTCTTATGTCGATAACAATAAATTACTGTCCTTTTTATTATTTTTCTAGCTAGATTCATCCTGTTTATAATTTAAGAATCTGGATCATTACTATTGTCAATCACTATAACTTGATATATAAACTACCATATTTTAAATACTGAAATACTTTGCTATGTTCTCATCAGCGTTCGTAGCAGCTATGGCGTAGTATTGTAGCAATGCTACAACGTAGTTTCTTAGCAGTTCTACGGCGTACTTTCGTAGCAGTGCTACGTCATAAGGGCCACCGCACATTAGAGACACCACAGTTTTTAGACAACTTTGTTTCATATAGACGAGTTAGCTTTACGATTAAAGAGAAACAGTTGTGTCTACCACGCGGCGCATACCAAGACGAAACTGTTTTGTCTACGACGACGCAACGCATACAATTGTATATTCATCAGTAGAGAACGCTCGGATCAGACTAGGTACACCGCTAGACAGTTTTGTCGTTGATGTGCGTGCTCGCATACACTTCAAAGGGAAGCCGACAGTCGTTAGTCAGACTTGTCGCCGTGCAGTTCTTGTACGCATTAGACAACTTCGTCTATGAGACGTTTTGTTTCAAATGTGCGTATCTAGTACTTTTTATTACGCGATAGTCTGTCTAAAAACTGACGTGTCTCTAATGTGCTCTCTCTCTAACATCGTAGAAGTGCTACACCGTAGCATTGGAAAATCAAAGGTTAAGGCTGCGTTTCCACCAGAGCTGAGCGGAGCTGTGTTACGATCGCCGCGGTGAGCGATGTCATGGCAAAGTGATGTCAATGGTGAAATTCTATTGGTTTTCAAAAACGCATTCTGCGCAATTAAGTAGCTTTGCTCAGCTCTGGTGGAAAGGCAGCCTTACAATCTTGTCATTTCTACTTTTCTTTTTACTCCCTCTATCTAGATTGATTCTTTTTGGTCTCTAAAATCTAGGGAATTAGTGTTGTCAATCGCTATAACTCAAAATAAAAACTATTTTAAACTCTGAAATACTTTACTATGTCTTCATCAATTATTGTTCGTAGCAGCTACGGTGCAGTTTCATAGCAGTGCTACGGCGTATTTTCTTAAGGTGCTCCCAGACAGAAGTTATATAACGTTAGATAACATTTTTGTATAACATTTTTTAACAAATTATAACAAAAGACACGTTTATTTTTTGACATGATGTAGCGTATGCTACACGATGTTATAAAATGTGTTACACAATGTTTTATAACGTTATATAACTTCTGTCTGAGAGCACCTTTAGCATTCCTATGGCGTAATTTCGTATCTAGCGATGCTACGGCGTATAGCAGTATTACATAGTATTACATAGTATTATAACGTAGATTATTATATCACCTTCACAGTTCAATATAACCCATCAGGCATCAAGCCCCGTACGAGCAGCGATGGTCGCGACAACAATATAATTCAATAGCATTCCCGAGAATCCCCGATTGAAGGATTAATACTTAAAAATGTCTTCATTACTCTCTCGATCTGATTAACCGAGGCCTCATCTCTTCCAGGTGTACGCAAGCTAAGCACTATCTTGGCTGCTGGGGCCCGATCTGGCACCTGGCGTATCGAGGCCTCGTGTGGCGGAGGTTCTGCTCGCGTGGACATCTCCGTCGGCTCTGGACCTGGGAATGCCACCCCGGCGACACCAGCGGGGGAACAGCACTACGTGGAGTTGAAGTTCGCTGATAGCATGAGAAGACGGTACAAGCCCGGACTGCCGTTCGTTGGAAGGGTAAGCTATAAATTATTATGCACTAGATGACGCCCGCAACTCCGTTGCACCAAAATTCGTTTATCTCGCGGGAACCGTATATTTTTCTGGGATAAAAAGTATCCTATGTCCTTTCCCGGGACTCAAAGTATCTACATACCAAATTTCAGCAAAATCGGTTCAGTGGTTTGGGCGTGAAGAGGTAACAGACAGACATACACACTTTCGCATTTATAATATTAGTATGGATATGGATTTGTCTTTGTTTTTTTGTAACGTATTAAATTAGATGTAGGTAAGACCATTGCTACTCTAGGGCTCCCACTTAAAACTGCGAAATCGCATCGCATCGCAAATATCTGCGACAAAATTCATACTAAAAATGACACTCCGCAGTTTTGTTTGGGGGCTCTTACATGAAAAAGTCTTATATAAATAAATAGATAAGGACATAAGTTGATATCCGAAGGCTATTTTTAAGTAAGCAACATGCGTAATCAATCTTTTAGATAGTATGGTTTACAAAATAATACACTTAGGGCCTTTTTCACCGCTTCCTGATAAGGTGCCCGATAGGCTTATTTGACAGATTCTCCATACTCTATATGTCAAGTTAAGTTGGTGAATAGCGGATCAGGAAGCGGTGAAACAGGCCCTTACTTTCAGAAAATATATATATCAGAATGTTATTTGGATTAAGTTGAAAAAATATTTAGATTTAGATGTAGAAACAAAAGAATTTATAACTACAACGTTTAATTTGTTGGACTAATTAACAGGAAACATTTATTTATTTATAATTAATAATAACAAAATATATTATTATATAGTACAATTAAAATTACAATAAAATATATTATTAAAATACAAAAGAATACATATTTTTTAATCACATTAATTTATCAATAAAAAGTAACAAAATCAATGATAAACGGCGAAATATAAGCTTATACAAGTATCTCTTACATTTAGCAACAGAAGGTCCACAGAAATAAAAGTAAAAGAAATAAATAGGATTTTTATAATATGAAGGTGATAAAATAAGATATTTTTAACGAGCAAGATATGAGTTACGTGATTAAAGAAAGTGCTCGTGAAGGCAATATCCCGCACGCGCCGAATCTCATGAGCGAGTCTTACGATTGTTTTATAATGGAACATCTCGCTGATTTAAAATGGTATTGTGAAAACGTGATCTAATAACGTTATCAGCATTTTCCGGATCCAGTGAATAATGTATTTCATAATAATCATAAGTTTAGTTAAATCTTAAAAGTTTTTGAACTATGTGAGCTAAAAATGAATCTTATATATAAAATTCTCGTATCACAATGTTAGTCCACGAACTCCTCCGAAACGGCTTTACTGATTTTTACCAAATTTTATATGCATATTCCGTAGGTCTGAGAATCGGCTACTGGGTACTTTATACATATATTGATAATTGCATTTGTTGAATAAATAATAGTAAATTATTACAACCTGAGACTGACGGCGACCATTGTTTGTGCGACGGGATAGCGATCGACGTTGCCATGGTGACTACTTACTTAGTCACTTCAATAAAATAATATGGCAAATATATTATGGCAAAGCAACGTTTGCCGGGACAGCTAGTATAAATATATAATTTTATGTCCTTTCTCGTAACTTAAAAATACAACAAAGTTTATTCATGCCAAAATTAATTTAAATTTGCATTTTAAGGCCGTCCCCCGAGCAAATTACCTTGGCCATACATCTGCCGCGTTGCCAAAAGCGCACCAAAACCCTATTTTTTTACTTATCTTAGTTCAAATTGACCTAAAAAAAAATTTAAACGGGGAATATGTAGTTTATGATATTGTCGATCTATTGGCGTGTGTTTCAAATAAAAGTAATTTGTAAGTCCTAAGGAGATGCTGAATGTATGCTTGAATTTTAATAAATTGGTTTTACTTTAATAGGCATACACTTTCGCGTTTATCATATTACTGGTGTGAATAATGTGTTTTTTTAATAATGCTTTAAAAATAATACTTTTTCATTAATCGATGTTACATACAAAATAAAAGCTTATGAACAAGTTATCGTGGTGGAATTTAATAATAAGGCACGCTGGTAATAAACTTTTCATTTTCATAGATACCTTTTCACCTAGTTTGTGATAGAATTTCATTATTAAATGATGCAATATATACGTGTTGTATTCATAAATGCAGGATCAAAGCAATTTGACATTTAAAAATAGCAATACGATCATAATTCATAACAATATTGGTTAAAAAGTTACGACTGAATCGAAATCGTTTTTGCTACGTTAACGGTCACACTTAGAGATATTGAATGGTAACTTTAATTTAATGAAAGATTGACGGAAAATCTATGAAGTTTTCTCAACAAAGTCTACAGTAAATTAAAGTTAAATAAAGTCTTAAAGTTAGTGCATTTTCGATATCATAACTAAACAACATTTTTCAATAATGGTGATCTATCAGTGGCATAGAATTTCTTACGTAGCACAAAAGTTACAGATGTAAAAATACAACACCCAAAAACCTCTACAAAATATTGAATCGTGCAAAAACGTGAAATTAAATTTGCACCCCCACAGAAACGAAATGGCACTTTTTCTAAAGTAAAGACAATATCTGAATACGGAATTATTGTTATTCGCTTCCACATAGAACGTGGTTTGATTTTACTTAACCCAAATTGTGTTCAGAAGTAGGTCGTGTATGTCACTGAAACCCGCAAACTTTTTACTTCGAGTGGGAACGTTTGAAATACGTTGAAAAGTTTCGTATAAATTCAAGGTGGGATCAGTATATTTTAAATGTTTTAGGACATTTCAGATTCTGTAACGTTTGTCGAAAATAAATTACCTCACTTTTAAACTACTGAACTCAATTAGATCCGTCTATAGTATGCCATTTATCATGTTTTCCATCTTCGTAGTTTCCATCCCAATTAATGCAACAACATGCGGCAAACTAAATAAATAAGTTTGTGAGTAGGTTTCAAATTGAATCATGATGCTATGTCTCCAGTCTTTACGTCCAATTATAAACATTAACGCAGTACACTTAATGTAACGCAGTACACTCAATGCATACTTTTTTATATGGGGTTTTGATTTAACCACGACCTTTTGTTGATTACATTAAGAATAAAGTACTGATTTTTTCACCAGGTGGAAGCTGTGAGCACGGAGAAGCACGTCCGAGTCCGCGTGAAACTGTACGACGACAGCACCGACATCTACAGCCAGGACATCGACATGTCCACCGGCGAGGGCGGCTTCATTGTCCCCACTGTCATGGCCGACGCGCCCTACGTTAATCTGCAGGTTAGTTCTAATGATTTGAGTCTTAAACATAGCTTACACGGTCAGTCTGGCATTAGTTTAGTCCTTCAGTCTGAGACTGACACAAAAGTGATAACCGGAAAGTGCATAATAAAATAAAGAAAACAGTCCGTCAATCAACCAATTACACGATCATTCTCCCGTCAGTCTGGATCAGACTGGTGGACTGAACCGATGCCAGACTGACCGTGTAACCTATGTATTACGCCAACTGCAAGCGCTCCGTTGCATCGGTGCTGATGGCCCGAGATGTATAGAATTCTAGCATAGTAAAAGGAGGGGAAGTAGGGTAACTCCGGCCCAATCCGCGATTTAATTACCTACTGTCTTAGGGTTGTCAATTTTAGGCGACGGCGTTGTGATGTAGGAGCGGCAAGCGGTTGTTCGCGCTTCGTTCGCAACCGCATGAACAGCGGCAACGTCGCGGTCTTCCGACTTTTAATAATAATAAGTGACTCTTGATTGTCCATACTTCGGCCAATTTTCGTGCATATTTGCATGCATATTTCGGTACTTGGATCGTGCATGTTATGTCTAAATAAAATTATAAATACATATACCCTTTATAACAACATTAAAAACTAACGCCTGTCTCTTATAGGTACCTACTATAAACAAATCTGTTATGATTGGAACTTTGCTTTATGTGTATAATTAATATCTGATTTACTATAATTAGTCAATTACTTATTTTTAATTACGATTTAAAATAAGTAATTGACTGTAAGTAGTTAGTTAATATAATATACCTACAATACAGAAAAATCGGCATTACTAAACGTAAACAAAGCAATAGCGGCAAATTAGTTGACTGATCAAAAGTACTCACCTAAAACATTCTCTTATATTTTATACTATATTCTAGTGTGAAAGTTTGTGTGATAGAAAACTAATACAATAAAAAAAATTAAGTAGGTATCTGATCATCAAGTAAAAATTATATGATGCTAGAATAAGTGAGTAGTATTTTTCCTGTATAACTGGTAATTTTAACAAAGACAATTCTGGAATTGTTGCATCACTGTTAAAACACCCAAACACACAGCAATATTTATTACTATTACGATTATGATCGGACATTTTTGATTCGTTTGGCGTGCAGCGTAAAATGTTAGCCCCGCCTGGTATGGTCCGAAAACGGTCCGAGATTTTAATAAGTGTGCGTGCGGCGACGCATTGATACTATGGCGCATACATACAAGTCGCGCGCGGTGCCTTTGTATGAAGATAACTTACTTCCCCTCCTTATACTATGATTCTAGTACGCATTTTAGTACGCTTAGCGATATGCGCTTGTATTTTAAACACTTAGGGAAATGTATGTGAAGACTTCACATACATTTCTTAAGCATAGTCTAGAGTGAAATTTCAAGGTCACGATAATAGCATCTAGACAGCTGCGTCATGACTTCAAGTATATAAATCATTGAACGATATCTCACTTTTATGTCAACTCTGCACACTTCAAGTTGTTTTAAGTAATAGGACTTTACACTCAAAGGTAGTACTCACCCGGTTTCAAAGGTTTGTTAAATCACTGATCAACTAACACTGATGTTAATTTAGCATGGATGTCAAATCAATTTGAGTTTCTGATACATTGATCAGCCGAAAATTAACTAATCTATGATCATTTTTAATTTGACTAGCGATTTATTTGTTTTCGTTCATTTCTTCACTATTAACTATCAAAAATGCCAATGAATTGTCAAAAGAAGGAAATGCAGACTGTTATTGCTATCAAAAATGTTCTGGGAATTTCAAATCTGATGCTTTCTGAAACATTGATCAGACGAAAATTAACTAATCTGTGATCATTTTGATTTGACAAGCGATTTGTTTATTTTCGTTCATTTCTCAGAATTTTGAATTTCAATTTTTCACACGGTATCTATTCCTAAATTCTTCTTCATTAAAGAAATGAAATTGATTATAATATACATTTTTTGAAAATAAAACGAGTATTGCAAATAAAACAGTTTATTTGCATAATCGATGTATTTATTACGAAGTTTTATTAAAACTTCATAATAAATGTGTTTACAAACCTTATAGTAACGTAGGTTCAAAGAGAAAATGTAGATTCACATAAAAAATCAATTGAATTCATAAGTTAATTTACCCACAATTACCGATTAGTTGACACTGCTTTTGACAAACGTTTAATCTATGATCACGGCTTGACAAGCGTTTCGGAAACCTAAAATGGCGGTTGACATATCATTCTCAAGTCAATTTGAACAGCCATGTCAACTGACGCGCTGATCGAATTAAACTAACTAATCATGCTTCTAGCAACCCAATTGGTACTTGACAAGAGATTTAACAGGCGATTAGTTAATTTTAGTGTTGATCAGCCTTTCAGAAACCGGGTGTAAGGCTCAAAACTTTAATGTAACCTTCTTATATATTACAGTGATGCAAGTGCCATATCACTTTGCGTTATTTCAGATCCCCAGATATTCATCCAATATTCATTGGATAAACATAATATCATGTTTCAGAACCTATATAGTTAAACCTTAGTGTTTTGCTTTGTCTCACTATCATTTTCTGCAACCACCTGCCTTCTGCCTACAAAATTATAAAAACAAAAACTTACCTTTTCTTTCGTTATCTGTACCATTAAAGAATAAAGCCCGTCACAGACTTAGCTATAATATATGGACGCAAATAAACAATAATGTGTTAACCCACAAAAATCAACAAATGAGGTTTTTGATGCAGGCACATAGCTTATGGCTTAAACTATATTTTTCAGCAGTATTTTAAGTGCTATAACCCTTATTTCTTTTAAAATTAATATATTTTAAAATATACTAACGATCTATGCAACATAAAACATTTTACAATAATCTACTAAGCTCCTTAACACATTTTCAAAATAAGTAAGGCGCCATCTGTAATTTTGCTAAAGAATGTCGAGCGGCATGATATATTGTTTATAATGGCATATTTGCTGTCAAACATTTTTTTAGGCAAGCCACGGAGCCGGCGTTTAACGACAATTTTATATATCAAAAAGGTGCAAATACATAAAATAAAGGCTCAGTATGGTTCAGTTACCAAACAGGACGTTAATAAGATACAAATATACATAAGGTAAGCGTATATTCGTTCAATATTTTGTATAAATCGAGTTTTGATGTTGTAGGTTATAATTATTTTTATGTATAAATCTGATTTAACAATACATACACATTTCAAAGCATATAAATAATGGGCATGTAGCAATAGAGATTACAATTTTAATTAAATTAAATGTCTGTTCTTACTTAAAACTTATCAAAATTAGGTAATAAAGTAGAAATATCATTTGACACGTTATTGTAAAATGTTGTAAGCATGTAACATGCTGTTAATTTATAATTTCAAGTTCCTTAACTTATTATTGTTAAATGATGTTGTGCTTGTTATGATTATCGAGTTTGTTTTAAATGACATAAAACGATATTGTAAATAAATTAAACAGAGATACAATTTTTTTGTATGGTTTTAAGTTCATATAAGCAATGAGTATTTTTTTTTCAAAAATAAAATGCACGGTTATATTAACAAAAAATCAAAATATTTTTATTTAAAAAATAAGTACCTACTTCTTAGTAATATTGTTACGTCTTAATAAATAAATTTTAATAAAATATTATAATATACTTAGGTAAAAAATATCAAAATAATCTTGAGCAAAATATCTTTATATAATTTAAAGAAATGTATGAATTAACTACCTAATTTAATTTAAATATATATAGAAACTCTTGTACAACGAAATTAAGACTTTTTCACTTGCACTTGCACTTTTTGACTTGCACATTCCTATCTTTTAAATGATTCTGAAGATAATTTTGCCTGTTTTCCCTGTTTTTCTCTTCAAGTTTTTTTCTGGTTTTTTTTTCTACAAACCTCACGAAGCTCGTGACCTTTCCAACAAATGCATAACCGTGGAAATCGGTTCGTGCGTTCTGGAGTTATAGCGTCAGGAAGGAAAACCCGACTTATTTTTATATATTAGACTAGCTGTCCCGGCAAAAGTAGTTTTGCCTGTTTTCCCTGTTTTCCTGCTTTTCTGTTGAAGTTTTTCTGATTTTTTTTTATAAACCTCACGGAGCCCGAGACCTTTCCAACGAATGCAAAACCGTGGAAATCGGTTTGTGCCTTGTGGAGTTATAGCGTCACTAAGGAAAACACGACTTATTTTTATATATTAGATTTCAATTTACATCATTTTATACTGTCATAATTAAAGTGAGTAGCTAATTCAAAAGTGTTCTCTTTGTTTTCAGCTTTCGCTTACGAGGGATAAAGTAAAAAATATTATTGTATGCCCTGAAGGAAAGCGACAGAATTTTCTCAAATGTACTTCTAATAATGGTGCCACATATTAATGATGAAGAGCTTAATGTGACCATTCGATCTAGTTCAAATCAAAATTTTGATGCATAAAACATAGTACTAGTATGGGAGCCCTAGAACAAATTATTTTTTATTACTTGTTACTATCAAGCAAATTTTTTGTGTGTAGACTGTAGTCAACCAAGTTCTGTTGATTACAATTTACAGAACCCTTTAACGGAACCCTAACGAGCTGGTTTTTTGTATATCGATAGGTTAATAGTTATATAATTTAAGAGTAACATGATTGTCCTACAAATAAAACAGTCCATATTTTAGGACCATCAATTCAAAATATGAAATCTATTCTATCTCTGTTAGCTACCACTTTTGAGATTTAAATAAAAATGTTGTTCGTCTTATCAAAATGAAGCTACGAACTCACAAAAAATTAGCTTGATAGTAATAAAAAAAATTGTTCTAGGGCTCCCGTACTATATGAAATACCATCATAAACTTTTGCAATGATAAGGACTGTTAAAGATTTAAATTAGTATTAAGTACCTAATATTATGTTCCTCAAGTAATGTCAAGACAGCTTATTCATATAAGTAAACAAGTGGACAGTAAGTAATATTAAACATTTTCGTAATAAAATATACTTATTTTTTATTTTCAGAAAAATGTTAAGTTCTCTCGAACTTTATATTATTATTTTATCAGTATTACTCTAACTCACTTAATTGTCAAAATCAAAATGGTGTACAATATTTTACACCATTTTTCAATAATAGTTTAAGGTACTTACATTGATTATAAATGAATTGGTATGCCTTATCATTATTTTAACAATAATGACTTAAGTTACATAAATCATTTTAGTCATTGGATTCGGTTGTAGTTCATTTTACAATAACCTATTTTGTCGATTTTCTGAGATAATTTGTAGGAAATAAAGAAAATTTTAAGTTCCGGGAATTATGACAAAACATATATGACCCTAAGCTTGTAAGAAAAATTCGAATCTCCAAAACGAAACGTTTAGAAACAGTTCATAATTTTCAAACGTCATTTGACTAAAATGTCAGTCAGGTGGGTTAACACATTATTGCTTATTTGCGTCCATATATTAATATTTTTATGGCTAGGCATATTACTATATATTTTCTATAAGTACTAATTTTCGCGTGACCGCACACTCAGCTTTAATATATATTTCTGTGACATGTGGTCCGTGGATCTAGAATATAATAAACTGCCACTTTTATAAAGCTATAAAAATATTAATATATATCATAGCTAAGTCTGTGACGGGCTTTATTAATAGGCAGATCAGCATATGACAGACCTATGTACGTCATGGTAGGTCAATTTAATTTTAGTAGTGATCTATCGGCCTGGTTAGAAATAGTAGTATCAACATAATAATATTATCCAATAGTATTTTGAGTAACATGCTCAATGCTCATGATACTACAATACAGAGACATAATGTAATTAGCACTGTCTCGGGTCAAAATAAACAAGTAACAATTAGCTAATGATACGAAACTTCTCCTATTACCGTCGGGATAAATTGCTTATGCAATTAACAGAACCACTCCGAATACATTATGGTATTGGTTAGTTCCAGGTTCTGGTTTTAACCGGTTTGGAAGTTAGATAACAGTTGAAAAGTCAGATGCTGCGAGTGTCCATGGGTGACGGTTAGTTGTTTTCCGTCAGGTGACCCGTTTGGTCATTTGCCCCCTAATTTTAGATTAAAAAAAGTTTTAAAACAATAGAGGAAAACCCGATTGCCTGGTGGAGAGCGATTACCATAGTATTATTAGCCGCATTACATTTTGGGATTATTTTGTTATTTTATAAATTGTCTAAATGCAATGTCTGAAACTTAAGTAACAAGTATTTTACAGTTTAATCGCTGGTTCGATTTGCTTTTAATTTGGTTGAAGATACCTAGATAGAGAGATACCTTCCCTCGTCTCTCGTCTCGGGAAGGAACATAGCATAGTTTTTATAGTGGCAACATGTACAGTTACCATGCTACAAAAATAGTTTTTGAGAAATATATAAATTAACTAGCTGTCCCGGCAAACGTTGCTTTGCCATAATAATATATTTGCCATATTATTTTATCGAAGTGACTAAATAAGACGTATGGCAACGTCGATCGCTATCCCGTCGCACAAACTTAATGGTCGCCGACAGTCTCAGGTTGTAATAATTTACTATTATTTATTCAACAAATGCACTTATCAATATATAAAGTACCCAGTAGCCGATTCTCAGACCTACTAAATATGCATATAAAATTTGGTTAAAATCAGTAAAGACGTTTCGGAGGAGTTTGCTGCCTAACATTGTGACATGAGAATTTTATATATAAGATAAAATAAAGAGTGCTTTGCGAAAAATAAAATCAAAGCAAATAAAAGTTACAAAGAAAGTAAGCCCGCGCAATATGTAGTTCTGAGAATTCTTTATCATAACATAACATTATTACATTTTACTTTTAATATAAAAGGATTCGTTCGCCTACTTTAATATAAAACTATATATAAAGGTATTTACTCAACAATCGTTCTACACAAGTTTGTTTAGGACCTTATTAGATATCAAAGAGAGTAAATTGAATATGTTTTATGTTTACTTTGCTAGGATCCTTTTTTATGTTTTAATTTTTTATGAATTATAAAATGAATTATAAAACATCCATACTAAATAGCATAAATGCGAAAGTGTGTTTGTCTGTCTGCCCGTCTGTCTGTCTATCTGTTACCTCTTCACGCTCGCACCGCTGAACCGATTTTGCTGAAATTTTGTATGGAGGTCTTTGAGTCCGGCCGGGAAAGGACAATAGGATACATTTTATCCTGGAAAAATGTACCTCAATCCAAACAAAAATGTATACTGTATATTTTTTCTGTACCTAGCTGATACTAAATTGTTGGAAAAACCTGTATAAAAATGTACCCAGACTATAAGGGCATGTGTTTATAAGATTCCAGAGTAAGTTATTACATCTTGAGATGTTCCTAGAATATTTTCCTGTGAGAATATCCAGTGTGCATAGTTGTTGTCGTCAAAAATATATGACGCGGAAAATATTTTACGTGAGCACAAACTGAGCGCCACAACTAATGTATTTTGTATATTCAATTTTATACTGTGAGTATATACTCAGTACTCAGTATATCCAAACTTCTATTTCCATATCAATATTATAAATGGGAAAGTGTGTCTGACTGTCTGTTGCCTCTTGACGCCTAAACCGCTGAACCTATTTATATATGGCTGCTGTTTAGCATTGGTGATCCATTCCACATAAAGTTAATAATGCAGTTTTATTCTTTAGAACATAAGGCTTACGACAGTGAAATCCATTTTTTTGAAAACCCACTGTAGCATATTCTAGAGTACAAAAATGGTTAATGCTTATTCTTCTAAGTGAGGTTTTGTATATAGCGTTTATGTACTATTGTTTATAAAATATTATTATTTATATTGATATTGAGTACCTACATGTAGATATTACGTAATGTTTTGGAGAAGGACATAGTATATTTTTTATCATGGGAAATGTTAAAATAAACTTTATTAATATGCGTTTAAGCTGCTGAACCGATTTTGATTAAATTTAGTTAATGTACAAATAATTAGTTTATCACGTGCAGAGTTGGGCAAAAAGTAATTAGTAATTTTAATCAGATTACAAATTAATCAGATTGATGAAGTAATTGGGCATCTTCAAATTACCCGTAAGTTGATTAATAATAATATGTATAAAATGTATTCTAATTTTAGTTTGCAATTAGATTAATAATTTAATTAGACTATCGAGTATTTCAATAAGTATGTCCAATGTCCAATGCTGGTAATTATAATAAAATATAAAAATACTCCCACATCGGTTTCGGTGGCGGTGGCCGATTTCAATAAAACCAGGCCAGTCACGCAGGAGTAATATCATAGTGCCCAAGTGTGTGCGCAATACACAAGAGCACTCTGAATTCAATGAAACCAGGCCAGTTACGCAGGAGTAATTTCATAGTGCCCAAGTGTGTGCGCAATTCATAAGAGCACTCTGGTTTCAATGAAAACAGACCAGTTACGCAGGAGTAATTTTATAGTGCCCAAGTGTGTGTGCAATACACAAGAGCACTCTGGTTTCAATAAAAACAGGCCAGTTAAGGAGTAATTTTATAGTGCCCAAGTGTGTGCGCAATACACAAGAGCACTCTGCGGGAAGTGCGGGAAGGGCAGAAGAAGCGGGAACTCTCTGTCCTTTCCCGAGACGTAACGTATCTGCATACCAAATATCATCGAAATCCATTGTAGCGGTATAAGCAGAAATCATTTTATTTAACGCTTGGGAACCGTACATTTTTCTGAGATAAAAAGGATCCTTTGGCCTTTCCCGGGACTCAAAGTATCTCCATACTAAGTTTCATCAAAATCTGTTCAACGGTATAGGCGCAAAATAGGAAATTCGACTATAACGCGGTAACCGTACATTTTTCAAGACAATAATTATCTTATGTCCTTTCACGAGAGTCAAAGTATGTGCACACCAATTTTCATCAAAATCGGTTCAGTGTTTTAGGCGCAAATCATTTTTGTTTATCATACGGGTACCATACACCTTTTTCCCGGATGTAAAGTATCCTATGTCCTTTCCCGAGACATAGCGTATCTGCATACCAAATATTATTGAAATCCATGTAGCGGTATAAGCAGAAATAATTTTATTTAATGCCTTGCAACCGTACATTTTTCCGTGATAAAAAGGGTCCTATGGCCTTTTCCGAGACTCAAAGTGTCCATACCAAGTTTCATAAAAATCGAATCAGTGGTTTAGGTGCAAAATAATAAAATTTATAATGCAGTAACCGTACATTTTTCAAGATAATAATAATTGTCTTATGTCCTTCTACGAGAGTCAAAGTATGTGCACACCGATTTTCATCAAAATCGGTTCAGTGGCTTAGGCGTAAAACATTTTTGTTTATTACACTGGTACCGTACCTTTTTCCCGGATGTAAAGTATCCTATGTCCTTTCCCGAGACATAACGTATCTGTATACCAAATATCATCGAAATCTACGTAGCGGTATAAGGAGAAATAATTTTTATTTAATACCTGGGAACCGTACATTTTTTCGGAATAAAAAAACCCTATGTCCTTTCCCGGGACTTAAAGTATCTCCATAAGAATCGGTTCAGCGGTTTGAGCGTGGCGAGGTAATTTTATGACATTTTGTTAAAATAAGCACTTAAATTAATTGTATTGAAATAACAAATCAGAATATTGCATTTATGTGAAATATCACAAAGGACATTAAGGCTATGTGATAAGCCCCATAGCAATATTGCATTAACCATTTTTATACGTTTTCTCTTAAAACTGGATGTAAAATTAAAATGTTTTTTCATAATCATAATCTACGCATTTCAACAAAAAAAAAAAGATACCGCACAATATTTTTTTGCTTAAAATAAGCAGAAAATAAAGATTATTCCAAAAAAACTTAAAACGCCGATTAGAGATTAACTACGATAACATGGCGCGCCCCTCCAAATGACTGTTTCAATGTGTGCAGTCACATTCTTATGAATTAGTTTGTATGTAGTAATAAGTATTCAACCAATCACAGTACACGTAATATTTCAGTTAATGTCACTTATTACCAAGATTTGTTGGTCAACTAATCATAACTAGCCTACCGCGCAAGAACGCACTTCAAACGTTTTGACAACGCACTTCAAAACGTTTTGAATTTTGGAGGGGCGCGCCAAGTTATCGTAGTTGATCTCTACTCAAAACTAGTCCGATGTGGGATGGAACACGAACGTTTAACAGTATCCATTATTATAACCGTGCATTATTTCGAGACGAGGATACTTGCTCATCTCGAAATAATGCACGGTTCCCGCGCATTAAATGAATTTTGGAGCAACGGAGTTGCGGGCATAATCTAGTGAGTATTCAGATATAAGTGTGTCTTTATACTGACTAGATGATCTCAAGAGAGATAAAGTGTATAATATTCATAATTTATTAATTACATTTTCCTTTCTAGTCAGTTATTCGATCGTGGATTTGAGTATTATACAATATACAATCAACCTAAAATTATAATTCATCACAAAATAACCAATTGAAATGTAGAATAAGATTCCACTTTGTCCATTAAACTGACTTGTTGAATTTGAAGTAATAAACAAAGTTTGCCAAGCAACCGGGGTGGATATTAATTTTGCCCATACAAACATTCCACCACAAGGCAGCCAATAGGCGAAATATTACATCATCGGTTAATGTTTGTATGAGCGTGTGGCTGTAGAGTGTAGCATAGTTATAACAAGGTAAAGCTATCCGTAAAAGAAGGACAGAAACATGGGAGGATGTATTTGTCACTAAACGTTGTTAGCGGGCCCTAGACAATCAATTTTATTGTGCATTATTAACCGTCTAGGATTAATTTCAATCTTATTGTCAAACAAGTTGTTCAATAAAATATTGTTCAATATTATTGTGGGTCTAGAGGTCCGTTTAGACTTTTTTTTAAATATATTTTTGGAAGATCACGGCCGTAGTAATAACTGTGGGGTCTGTTCACATTGCAACTTACTACGTTAGAAGATAATAATATACATTGAAGTGACAGACTTTCCGCTCACAGTGTCGATTCCATTTTCAAATTGCTTATAAATGCACTACATTAATTAAGAGAGAGCGCACATCTGAGACACGACTGTAGTTAGACAATCTTGTTTCACATAGACAAGTCAGTCTAACGACAGTCTAAAGACAGTTGTGTCTATCACGTGGCGCACACCAAGTCAAGACTGTTTTGACTACGATGACGCAATGCATACAATTGTATATTAATAATCAGTAGAGAACGCTCGGACAGAGTAGACAGAATTATAGAGTATACCGACTTAGAAATTAGAACTGATGTTGAAATTTTTAAATTTGACGTATTATGACGAAAATCGCTAGGGTTGTTAACTTTTCACTACGAACTTAAAACTATGACATATTACAGGCATTAGGGTTTCCTATTACTGTATTTCTCTGGGATGTTAAACATGTTAAACACGTTAAGAACGGGATGTGAAACACGTTAATTTATAATAATTTATGTTTGCAACTTAGGTATTACAAATAAAATAATAAATGAATAAAAATTGTTTTATTTCTGAATAGATTTTAAAAAAATACTTTCAGAACGTTGATACTACTGGTGCCTACCACCGGTTCGGGAACTAACCCGGCGAGAAGAACCGGCGTAAGAAACTCGCACGGGGTCCCACTTTTTACCAAAAAAGTGAGAAAAAAATTAATCTTTTTAAAATAAAATTTACAAAATTTGTAACTTAAAAATATACAATGTCAATTAATAATTAAATTACATAATTATTGTAAGTCATATAATAATGTAGAAGTAGCCTTGCAAGCAGCCATCCTACTCCCAAGATGTGCCATCGTTTAAGAAATCATTGACCTTATAATAGGCTTTGGCACACAAACGCTCTTTGACTACTTTTTTAAATTTATTAATGGAAAGATTTTGAACGTTTTCTGGGATTTTATTGAAAAGGCGTATACATTGACCTTTAAAAGATTTACTGACTTTACTAAGTCTGATCACTGGCAAATCTAGCTTGTGCTTATTTCTGGTGTTTCTACAATGAATGTCACCTTTGGCTTTAAATTTACAAATATTTTTTCTAACATATAATACATTATCCAAAATGTATTGAGAAGCTACTGTCATAATACCAATTTCTTTAAACTTTTCTCTCAAAGATTCAAATGTAGACATTTTGTAAATCGAACGTATAGCTCGCTTCTGCAGCACAAAAATAGTATTTAAATCGGCAGCGTTTCCCCATAATAGGATACCATATGCCATTCTACTGTGAAAATAGCTAAAATAAACTAATCGTGCAGTGTCTTCGTCAGAAATTTCCCTTATCTTTCTGACTGCATATGCTGCAGAACTGAGTCTATCTGCGAGTTTAGCAATATGAGGACCCCACTGTAATTTGCTATCTAGTGTAATACCTAAAAACACAGTAGTGTCCACCAAATTCATTTTCTCATCATTTAATAGTACATTGGTTTGAGCTTGCCGTACATTGGGCAAAGTAAACTTTAAACATTTAGTTTTAGTAGAATTCAAAAGTAAATTATTAACATTAAACCAATGTACTATTTTTGAAAGAGTACTGTTTACCTCGTCGTAATTAGACTGTTGTCTCTTCACTTTAAAAATAAGTGAAGTGTCATCAGCAAAAAGTACTATTTCATTATCATTGTCCTTAACTAGATAAGGTAGGTCATTTATGTAGATGAGAAAAAGAAATGGGCCCAAAATAGATCCCTGTGGGACACCTAATTCTATCTTGGTTCCATTAGATCTTTTATTATTAATTTCAACCCTTTGAGTCCTATTTTTAAGGTAAGATGTCAAAAGGTTGAGTGCTGAGTCTCTTATGCCATAGTGGTGCAATTTCCTGATTAATGTAGCGTGTTCGACACAGTCGAAGGCCTTAGAGAGGTCACAGAAGACACCTAAGGCATCCTGCGATTCCTCCCAAGCTTCAAATATACTACATAGAAGACCTATACCAGCATCCGTTGTGGAACGACCCTTAGTAAAACCGTATTGATTTCCGTGTAATAAATTATTTAAATTAAAATGTACCAATAGCTGTTTTAAAATTATCTTTTCAAATATTTTGCTAAGAGTCGGCAAAATAGATATAGGTCTGTAATTTGTCGGATCAGACTTAATTCCCGCTTTAAATAAAGGTATAACCTTGCTGTGCTTCATTAAGTCAGGAAAAACACCATTCTCTATACAGTTATTAAAAATCATTGCTAGATGAGGAGCTATGATGTCAATTATTGATTTAATAATTTTTGTAGACATGCCCCAAAGATCAGTGGTGTTCTTAATGTTTAATAATTTAAAAGTATCGATAATGTCTTTGGGGTCAATCTCTTTAAACTTAAAATTGACATTACATTCCTTTACATTATCTTTGAGTAGTTTTTCAGCAGCTGCAGGTGAGGAGTTCAAGTTTTTCGTAGTTGAGACCGGAATGTCAGCAAAGAACTTTTCAAAGGCCGTCGCAACTTCTAAATCGTTGGTAATTTTTTTATTTTCAAAATACAGTTGAAAATCCGAGCTACGACAGGTGACGTTTCCAGTCTCACCAGCTATTACCTTCCAAGTAGTTTTAATTTTATTTTTGGAATTTTTAATCTTTTTCTTTATGTACATAGCCTTAGCAGCTTTGCAAACTTTTCTAAACGTTTTAGAATAGTTTTTAACGTATTCTTTAAATGCTACACTATTATTAAAGCATTTTTCTTCATACAGATTATACAATTTTTGCCTGCTTATTTTGATTCCTGCAGTCGCCCATTTAGTAAAATTATTATTATTTTTATTATTGTTTCTAACCGTTACTGTGGTAAACACATTGTTAAATTGGGTTCTTATTGTCTTAAATAATTTATTAAAAGCTTCATCTGAGCTATTCGACCCATTCAATAGTTGAATACTTGAACTTAAATTATTTCTAAACTTCTCAATACGTTTATTATTCACAGGAATAAATACAAGCTTTTCCTCTAAGTTACTATCATACTTTATATCGAAAGAAGCTAACTGTCCACAGTGATCAGAGCTAAGCCTATTTATTATTTCTTTTTTATGCGGTGTAATGTCAGTAAAAATATTATCAATACAAGTGGCCGTTGTATCACATACTCTAGTTGGCTCATAAAATAGATTAAAAAGATTATATGATTTAAACAAAGATGTGAATCTAATAGTGGTGGGAGTTGAGTCTAGTAAATTTATATTAAAGTCACCACAGACTATAACTTTCTTATTAGATGCACATATTTTAGATAGAATTTGTTCCATGACTTGTTCGAAGGAATCATATAATCCTGATGGTGGCCTGTATACGCTCACAATAATAAGATGACTCAACTCTATACAGGCTACCTCAATAATTCGTTCAGTGGAGAGACTAATAATGTCTTTACGTTCCTTGAATTTAATTTTTTTTCTAATTAATATTAAAGAGCCACCTCTTATGGCCTTTTCTCTACTGAACGAACTGGCAATCTGGTGGTCACTGAAATTGAAAATGAGTTCATATTTTTTAAACCAATGTTCAGAAATACACAAAATATCAATGTCAAATTCCTTTAAAAATAACTCAGTTTCAAGTTCTTTACCTACCATTCCTTGTAGGTTTTGATGCACCAGATTGATTACACAACAATTATTAATACTTAAATCTTTGGAATTTATAAAATTTTTGGTACTAAAACTTAGGTTATTATAACTGCCAGAGACATTCTCTATTGTCTTATTCTCTAATTTAAATGATTGTTTGGAACATGTTCCAATTCGTTAATACTATAGTTAGTATCCTGCTCAATAAAAGCAGTAGTCGTAGAAGCCAAATTCTTGGCTTGTGAAAAAATAAAAATATTATATAGCATACTAGCTACATGTCGCTTACAGAAATTGGATAGTAAATACTTATCCAAGTACATGTTACTTAATTTAAAACTTAAGTTATTTATATCCACAACCTGATATTTTTGTGGTTGTGGGTCATTAATAACTATACAATTGTTATTTACAGCATTAAATAGTAGGCTGTTTAACTTATATCTACATACATTTTCCTCCTTATTAGTTCGTGGCAACATTTTTATGTAAGGAAAAGTAAACAATACCAACTTTTTTATATTTTCAATTTTAAACAAGGACTCTAAAAGTACTGTCATTTGGTATTTGTTTAATTTCCCTCTTCTCCCAACTAGAATAATAAGTGTTGTGTTAGGGCAATATTTTTCAGTTAGTGCCCTTTGTACTATATCCTTATAAGTAGCTCCGGGCATACAAATATTAGAAACTGCCTGTCCTTTGCAAATTCTACTCAAATAAGTACCTAAGTTCTGCCCTAACTCATCACTAAATAACCTAATATTTGATTGGCTTTCAGTATGTGCCTTCTCAGTGGAACATATATTTGACATATTTAACATATTAGAAACTGAATGATCTGCCCGAAGCGAAGAACCGTTAAGTCTCAATAAAGAATGAACACGCTCTTCATTGTATCGAGTTACTTCAAGCAAATCATCCATTGCCAATATATGTGCCTGTATTTCCTTTTGTGAAAATTCATACTTTTTTGTTAAACTATCTAAAGTATCATGTAAATAGGAAATTTCTAACTGAAGGCTGGATACATCGGCCTCATAATCACATTTTGTCTGTTCCAAGACAACGTTACAATCTAACAAGTTATTATGCATTATTTGGTTTTGTTTGATACTGTTTGCTAATCTATTCATAATGTTTTTGTTTTTCATTGAGAGTTTGCTATATTTTTTGATACATTTTTTAATTTTAATATACTTCTTTAATTTTTTCTTACTGTTCATTTTAAGAGATGGTACTGTGTCATCACAAGTTAAGTCTATTGTAGTAATGTCATTGCAAGGTACTGATACAAAAAACAAGTTGTATATTAATAAAATTAAAACCGACTCCAAAACTACTGAACCAATTTTGATGAAACTTCCCTAAACTAAATTGAACAATACCTAGCACAACAAAACAAAAAAAAAGAATTACTTAAATCGGACTTGCAGCTCGGAAGATACGCGAACACAAACATAAAAACATACAACATACACTTTTAAAAGTTCGTACATTTGTTCAGATGCTAATGAAATATACTCATAATATACGAAAAATAGGCAGTTCTAGAAATATTATACATACGTAATGGCTCAAATTGAAATCTTTTTTTTTTTTTTTAGTTGGTTAAAAAGCACAAAAAATGTCGTATTACGTTACTGGAAAATATATTTTGCGTCTATTGCGAGCAGTTCAGAAAAATTTTATAGATATAGATAGAAAAGTTCTCATTCGGATAAAAATAAAGCTTCAAAAATAAACGGGAAAGACTCGACGGGAAAGATAGTACTTGGATCGCTGGACGTGTTTCTCTTTTTTTCTCGTATTATTGTTTATTGTTTTGGCACATGTGATTAAAATTGTCCGAATCTTATTTTGAAATCTATAAATAGGTATTTAAAAATAAATTATATCAGCCAGCGCGAGGCACATTCCATTCATAATCTTAGTGAAACCCGACGAATTTGATAAAATACATAATTATATTGAAACCTGTCCGTCTCTTTGCAGTTGAACTACTGGTAGTTATGTCTATTATGGCTAGTCAGTTTTGTCGTAGATGTGCGCGCTCGCATACACTTCAAAGGGAAGCCGACTGTCGTTAGTCAGACTTGTCGCGGGGCGCATTAGACAACTTTGTCTATTAGACGTCTTGTCTCAGATGTGCGCATCTAGTGCATTTTATTATGCGATAGTCTGTTTAACTACAGTCGTGTCTCAGGTGTGCGGTCGCACTAAAGTGACAAACTTTCCACTCACAGTGTCGATTCCATTTTCAAAATGCACCGCATCGTCTAGTCATAATAAATTGTTAATTGACCCTAACTAAACGAAAATTACGTCATTCGGTGCTGTGTCGCATAGAAGCAAAATTAATATATAATTTTACCGGCTTCTATGTAATTATATTTTTAGCGCCGTTACAAAAAAGTTTACTCCTTTTTTACACCCCCGATTGAAGCCACGAGTCCAGCGATGAACTTTTTAATAAGCCGGCTACGAAACATTAAACAGAAAATATTATGTTAAGACAGCTTTAACGATCAACAAAAAAAGATAGAATATTTAAGAAACTCCGCGCGATTTCAAGCAGGCCTTATCCTCATGAATATACGAAATGCAAAGTCTGGCGTACATTTGCTTACCCCTGAAGAGCCAATTAGCTAGCTTTAATGCACCCAAAAGAGGACTTAAGCTTAAGAAAGGGATTTTTATGGCTTTAAAGGGATTTGGGAATTTCAGGGTATAAACTAGAGCTGGCGAATTGTTATCAAACATAGCAGCAGCTTCTAAGCTGTTGATGATTAAGGTTATATATTTTGCAAACATTTGGTTCGCACGATGTAAACATCGGGGTAGAGTCGGTGATTCCAGGAGTTGAAAAGCCAATCCAACTACATTTAAGACGTTATTTCTCTTTTTTCTCGTTATTTGCTCACGTCATATATTGTGTTTAGACTTCAGATGCTCTACATTCAACCTGTATTTTTAATCTAAATCTTTATTTACCAATCCGTTTTAATCTTGTTAAAAAAAAACTCTATTTAAATTAAATAAGACACGATGATACTTTTAGTCTTAACGTAATTAAGTTTTATTTGTAAGAAAAATGTACTACTATGCGGGGAGCAAGACCTACGTACTAGGCGACCTACATAATTATGATGTAGGCGAGATAGATAGGCCCTTAATAGATGACGCAAGAGGATGGATTTTTTTGTGAGAAATAATGTTTATACAATCATATTTTATAAACAAAAATTTGAGTCTCAAAACGCGTAAATCCCAAAAAAAAAACTCGTCCTAAAAACTAGACCGTGGGCGGTGGGCCACATTGCCCACGCCTTACGCCGCCTCAGCTGCGACTATCCATATTCAAATTATAAATGCGAAAATGTGTCTGTCTGTCCGTCTGTCTGTCTGTCTGTCTGCCTATCTGTCTGTTACCTCTTCACGCCCAAACCGCTGGACCGATTTTGCTGAAATTTGGTATGAAGATACTTTGAGTCCCGGGAAAGGACATAGGATAAATGTACGGTCCCCGCGTGATAAACGAGTTTTGGCGCTGCGGACATCATCTAGTATTTTAAAAAACTAATTTCCGCGTGAGCGTAGTTGCAGGATAAAACATTGACAATAAAATATACAAATAATAATCAATCTCTCTGAACCACCCGAGAGCAAAAATTACTATTGTTAGAAAATTTATTACTAAACCATTCTTAGTCATACATTTTCACAATCCCACTTCCAATCAGCTAGAAATTACTTATTTATATTCATATTGAATTAACAGTTATCCACTGCAGTCGAATTAGGGGCATTTGTAGGCGAGCGGCAAAATGTGGTCATTTGTATGCCGCGTCGGTGTACTATCCCTGGGTTCCGCAAGTTTGGAGCCCTATTAATGAGACGATTAGGAGAATTAGGAGGCGCGAACTGCGAAGCCGAGGCAATCAGCGAGGGATGATCCATGAAGTTGATTTGACTTTTGATGTTTGTTACCGTCATTTCAGTTCGAATTGGCCGCAAGTGAAAAGTTTTGTGTTCTGGCGGTAATGTTGAAGGCTATACCTATGTAAACAAGACCATTCGTTCCGTACCGATATAGATCATAAATAGGCGTAAAATTGTGTTTCTTGTATGGAACCTCCCTTAAATATTCGCTGGATTTTAATTTAATATTATTTAAGTACACATACAATTGAGAATTTTGTGAAGTTTGAAAAAAGGCAAACAAATCACGTTTGTTATATGGGAATCCCCTTAAATATTTTCATTTTGTTTTTAGTATTTTTTGTTTTAGCGGCAAAAGAAATATACAGTCTGTGAAAATTTTAACCTACTGTTACTTCTTGAGATACATCTTAAAGACTAACAGACGGAAAGACGTACAGATGGACAGACATCATAAGTCTTGGTTTATGGGTCTAAACACACTAGGCTGAATTACGCCGACGTAAATTCCGCCGCGTTTACGTCGCGTTTCAAATTCATACAAAATATGGGTGGAACGCGACAGTCGTACACTATGCCGAAATTCCGTCGCGAGCCGAATTTCCGTCGAGCCAAGTCGAGCGTAAAGTTCAGCAGCGATTCGGCAGTAATGTTTTGTATAGCAACACATTATACGCGACGGAATTATCAAAACCGAACATAGGAAATCCAATCCAATATCTCCAAAGCATTAACGCACACATTACATCTGAGAATTTTAAATACTTACGCGCGCGTTCCGCAACGGAAATTACGCCGCGAAATTTCGGCTCTTCGCGTAATTTATAGTGTGTCGCATCAGACGTAAGCGGCTGAACGTAATTTCGGTCACGTAAATTACGCCGGCGTAATTCAGCCTAGTGTGTTTAGACACATAGGGTTCCGTTTTTACCCTTTGGGAATGGAACCATACAAATAAGGGTACCTACGAGTATTAGATATTTAGATGGAATTTTTGATGCATGTCATGGCAATTACCGGGGAGTGGCGGTGACAGGCTCAACGACGAGGGAATTAGCTTCACAACAACTACCTTATACATTATGTATGCTAGTACATAAATAGATATTTCTTTTACCTATTAATCTGTTTATATTTACTTGATTAAACGGATTTGTTGGCCAAGAAATAATAAAATCTAATATTTGCCAAGCAATTTCTTTTTCATATAATCATGGAGCTAAAATAATGCCTACATCTTCAAAGTTTGTCTTGTTTTATCGATATTTAAATGTGTAAAGCAAGTTTTTTTGATTATTCCGTAATCTATCTTTTTTATATAATAAGTGATGTTTAATCAATTGTGTTTGTGTAAAACATGCCTTTCTTTGTGACCTGCAAGGCTGAGCAATTCAGCATACGAATAAGACTCATAGTTATTTTGATTATTATATTTTATTAGTTTTTTTTTTTTTTAAATAATTTAATTAAATCTTTTACGAAAATAAGGCAAAGCAGACGAATTATTATTCGTAGTTCATTTAAACATATTTTTCTTTTTTGCAGAAAATTTATTAAATCTTATACGAAAAAGAAAAAGAGGCCAATCACTCATACCATTCGAACCGTGTACTCAGTTCCGTTTCGGTAAAAGAATTCGTCATTTTTTGTCGTCGCTCGAAGTATGCGGATATTACGTATCACATACACACGAGAAAAATTACAGGAAACTTGTAATATATCTGCGTACAACTTGGGAGGGAGCTAAGGCTGGGCACAGCGTTAAGGATGTTTTATAAAGGGCGGCTTTTTAAGGTATAGGTAATAAAAACAATCTGATAATATTATTTATCAAACAAACTGTCTGATAAATATTATTATCAGTCGCATTGTTGGAATAAAAAAAGAATATTTAAAATCTTGTCCCAGGCACTGTAGTATTTGAGGGTGGTTTTCGCTCTTTGTAAATACTGTATAAGGGGCCCCTTACAAGGTAAGATTTATCTGTACGATCCGTCGCGTCAAATCGATCGAAACGACGAATCGATGGTGTATGTCAAGATCGTTAACGATTTACTTAATCAAATATGAGCGACATTTTTGATGCGATCAATCGTCATGCGATCAATCGATCGTATAGACGAATCGTACCATATATGGGGCGCTTAAATCATCAACGAGTTACGACGGATTCGAAGGCCTTGTTCTGTAGAATAATCCTCTGTACTATCATACGGTCTTTTACTGTGGGGCAACTCAGTTGAAGTTGAAAGAGCTTTTAGAGTACAAAAAAAGTGCGTCAGAGCAATATGTGGAGCGTGGTCACTGGATAGCTGTAAACCATTATTTGAATTATTATTTTTTAACAAAAAATTAAAACTGACTTCCAAGGTAAAAACAAAAGCAATACTTATTCTTAATCTAAAAAGAATCAAATAATTCTTATTCCTTATTATAGTGGCGTCTTCAGACTTCGCCTAAACCTCAACTATTTCTGTACTCAATCTTCGTACTTTTGAAGTCGGTACCAGCCCGGAAAAGTTCTGAGATCCTTGACATAGCAATTACGCTAAGGTAAGCTGGTACCGACTTCAAAAGCATGAAGATTGAGTACAGAAATAGTTGAGGCTTAGGCGAAGTCTGGAGACGCCACTATAATAAGGAATAAGAATTATTTGATTCTTTTTAGATTAAGAATAAGTATTACTTACTTTTGTTTTTACCTTGGAAGTCGGTTTTAATTTTTTGTTAAAAAAATAATATTTTTACTCTTTTTAGTTACATAATATGAGACGTCAAGGCTATAATATTATAGCTTGTTGTCTTTGTACATAATATTACTAGCGGTCGCACGCGGCTCCGCCCGCGTGGATGTCGGTTACGACTTACGGCTGCAAAAAGCCTACCCAGGAAAGACTCGGTCAGCAAAATGATTCCCAGGTCAATTCACAGACTCCGACACTGACATCGACGACGCGGACGCAGTCATTATCCGAAGGGTGTACACTGTACAGTACTCACTGCACAGCTGATTGTCTTCCTCCCGCAAGCGCATCCCGCTTGGTGACGCCCACTATCGTAATATTTTAATTTCGCCATAATTTCAAAACCAAACGTCCAATTTTAATCATTCAAAGACCAAATTTTATCTACATAAACTGTACTTAGTGATGAAATAATTTATTTTGATAAGGATTAATGGCATGAGTAAAATAAACGCGTTTAAATGTTGCCCAAAAAAATTTAAGATTTTTAAATAAAAAAATGGTTACTGTGCCTCACTCGACATAGATAAGTATAGTGTGTCGCGGACTTTTTTGTAGATATTTATAAGATCTACAATATTTAGAACATTTTATGGTTCTATCTTTTATAGTTTCGGCAGCGTACGCAAAATAAGTAACTTTTCTGGTTGATTTTTTCACATGGCGTCCGAAAAACCCAAATATCTTACGAAACCCTATTTTTTCCAAAATAAAATTTAGCTATAGGCTTCGGCAAAAATAATGTAAGATTTGCTTGGAGTAGTTTAAATAAAGCCAAAATCCTCAAACTTGTATGTATAAGGATTCAAAAGTTCTGTTGGGTACCTTCAGAACCAGGGTATATCCTGGTGCAAAATCTTACTTTTTGATAGTATATGCTTGAAATACTTTAGAAAAAATCGAAATCACCATATGTTCCCATATAAATTTCAAGGAGTCCCCTTGATTCCTCATGGATCCCATCATCAGATTACCACTTTTGTGAACATGGTACTAACCTCGGATTCAACCCTGTACAACAACAAAAGAATCATGAAAATCGGTCCATAAACGGCGAAGTTATGGTTGAACATACAAAAAAAAATATATATATAAACAGACGAACATATAACCTCCTCCTTTTTGGAAGTCGGTTAAAAATTTCACATCTTACCATTACCTTGCACGTACATAAGAGATATTAATGTATTTGTGAAATAGCATCCAGAATACTTCATACTAAGTGCGAATGCAAATGGAAGAACCGGCCCACCAAGAAATAAATTTAAATTATGCAGGGTGTAACAAAAAAAGTAATAATACTTTAGGGTGTGTACGTGTTTCTTGTAGAGAGTTCACTGTGAAAGTAGCAGCGCTGAAAGACGAAAAAAATTTTTCCCTTTTGTATGGGCAAGGGCTCGAGCGTCACGAGTTTCCCCATACAAAAGTGAAAAAAAATTTTGGTCTTTCAGCACTGCTACTTTCACAGTGAACTCTCTACAAGGAATACGTACACACCCTAAAGTATTATCACTTATTTTTGTTACACCCTGTGTATGCCCCAGTGTAGGCTTGATATTTTTAAACGAAAAGTGTATATTAATGCAATCAAAATATATAATAAATTGCCAAACCATTTTAAAGTCCTTAATAACCTAGTCTTCAAAAGAGAATTAATTGCAAAGTGGTTAGCAGAAAAAAGTTTTTATAGTATCCAAGAATATATATGAATTATAATTGTAAATAGCTTTAAGATTTAATTACTTTTTGAATTTATTAGTGTAATTTTGACATTTTCACACAATACCGACTATTTTACTTATTTTAATGAATTTTTCTTATTTTGACTTCTAATGTATGTATGTTGACATTGTATAATTTTAAGTTACAGCATTGTAAACATTATTTTAAAAGATTAATTTTTTTCTCACTTTTTTTGGTAAATAAAGGGGCCCCCTGCGAGTTTCTTACGCCGGTTCTTCTCGCCGGGTTAGTTCCCGAACCGGTGGTAGGTATCATGTAGACTTTCAGAAAATATTTGCAAAAATTTATTCTGAATAAAAAATTTTGAGTCTTTTTTTTTTTGAATGGATATTTTAATAATAATTTAATAATTATGGACTTTGTTTTGTAATAGATTCTTATTTTGTAATTCTATAAAATAACTTTCAATACTTATTCTTAATGTTTACTTTGACTTTTGCACGCCACCCGGATGGCAGAATGTTTAGAACAGTATTTTATAATATGAAGACATATGTTATGCACTACATTCTTGCAATAAATATTATATTTCATTTCATTTCAATGAAAACAATATAAAATTAATACTTAATACTTACTAAAATAAGGGTTTAAAGGTTGATTTAAACTATAATATATGTCAGTTTATTTCAAGTCAAGTAAAGTCAAATATAATATATTTTGTTTAGAATGAACTAATGTTTTCTAAGTGTCTACATGATGCCTACCACCGGTTCGGCAACTTAGCAGGTTAGAAAAACTGGTTCTTATTAAAATAAACAAAAACATAGAGCTGACTAAAGTGAAAGAATCAAAATATGACGATGGGGAAGGACATAGGATAATTTTTACTGCGAAGAAATTAGAAATATAATATGATGTTATAGCATCTAGTATATTTTGATAAATGGTAGTAGTCATAAAATCTTATAAGTACTTTAGACAATGTAAAAATAAGTTGTGCGCTTGCCCTTATACATCAGCTTAATGTATTGTTAAAATTATTCTCGTCATCATTCCAGTCATTCTCCGCGTTTGTTGGGGATTTTTAAGGCGATTTAAGGCGAGGCCTCCGCTTATAGTCAAATTGTCTTACACCCTACCTATTAAACCGAGTGCTTTTGATGTAATTTGCTTAACATGTAATTTGCTTAACTTTGCTTAACAAAGCTTGATTTACAAAATATTTGAGTTTTTATAGTGTTATAGATTTTAAATCCATTAACTTTAGAAATGATGTGTCCAATATAAAAATTATAACAAATTATACTCGTGTTTCGTCCTCGAGATTAGTATAATTAGAATATGAACACATAGTAGTTACGCCAGTGACTCCACTCCAGGCACTATGTTTAGAGATTATAACTCTAAAAAATATAAATAAAAAACTTACGGTTGCTCTATGTGCTATAATGAGTATAGCTTAAAAAAGCAAATAAAAGTTTATGTGAGACGAGACGGGTAGCGAAATCAAATTATGCTCGAATCCTTTTCCAACTTAGCACTTCTAATCCTGTAAAAGCCCAAACTAGATAAAAAACGGTTGTCTGTAAAGTCGGTTTACTGACGATAGTTGAACGTGACAACGTGCCTCTTTGTCGCTCGTTCCGCGCTCTCGCTTGCACTTCAAGCCTTAAATGGAACGCCTCAGAGTGAGGTAGCGCCGCATGAGTCATGTTTTTTCGTGCGTGCAGCCGGCTCCATCGAATTATAAGACGTTGTCACGTCAAAAAGAGTAATGCCAGGATAAAATTTCAAAAAGTAGATCTAAGTAACGAACTGAGTACTTACAGGGGGGAGGTGTGAGAGATGTAGATCATGCAATTATTTTGCTCTCCGTTAGAACTTTTTTATTTCAATAAAATCATTATTTCAAACTTACGTTTGAAATGATAATCCCAATATTGTGATGCCTTCATGAGGGAGTAAGAATTAAAAACTTGCATGAAACTTGCGGCTAAATATTTCTGTTCGTCGTCATCGTTTTGAAGCATTTTCAAATCCTGAAAACAAAATCATTTAGTCCATGACAATATTTTTATCGATAAACTATACTTCAAGTAGAGTGCATCCCTAAAGTAGGTACACGTAAAAAGCTATGCAATATTTGAAGTCAAATTATTACTCGATGTGACATTTTTATCACTAATGCCATTAATAGCATGATTATGGGATTATTAAACTTATAAATTTTCTTTTTAGCTTATAAAAATACCGATTGATAAGCCCAAAAAACGTTGAAAACTTACGTATGTTATGTTAAATCCATGTGTTTGAGGCATTCCTTGGCCGTTTTTATTATTTATTATACAGCGGAACCACAAAACCCAACAAGATATTGCATTTAACGTTCACTAAACACTTTTATTAGCACTTTTTAAACATGAAATATTACAGACCGACTGAGGAGTCGGACAGAGGTGTTACGTCCTATTAGGATTTAGGTGGGACATAACATTACAAACTTTTGACGTTTATACACCGATATGAGCTTTCTCTTTCACTCAACCTACTGCATCGTTAGTTAGAAAGAGTAACATTATCAACTGTCAAAATATAAGGTTACCTTCAATAGTATAACCTCATTGCATCGCTCACTCAAGTAGGACTTAGGAGAGAGACGGATGTCGAACGCTGCCGAACGCAAAGCCGATTGTGCTTCCTTGTCGCTCGTTCCGCGCTCTCGCTTGCACTTCAAGCCTTAAATGGAACGCTTCAGAGGTAACGCCGCATGAACTCTCATGTTTTTCGTGCGCACACCCCATATCGAATTATAAGACGTTGTCACGTCAAAAGTTACTACTAAATCCATGTGCGAAAGTGTGTCTGTCTGTAACCTCTTCACGCTTAAACCTCTGAACCGATATTATATTGACATACTTTTATCCCGGAAAAATGTACGGTTCTCGTGTGACAATCCAGCGCAACGTAGTAGCGAACATCAACAAGTTAATCAATAAAATGTCATTTTAAGCGCTCCCTTAGTCCCTGAGGAAAATCGCAATTTACCTAGGCAAACTAAGTTTAAGCACAATTTGATTGGAAGCTCATCGAAAACTGGACCGTCTCAAAGAGTCGGCCCAAGTGAGCTTGGGGTTCGTTTAGTTCGTTCGAGAGATTCGCTGAACGTTGTCTAACCATTAATTGATTTGTCTAGATGAATAACAAGATGGATGGTAGTTTATTAATTTAATAGACTAGCTCGTTTGCTCTACTCTCTAGTAGAGCAAAGTTTGAGGAAAGAATAATTATATGACTTTAATTTGAGTGATTTATGCAGACTAACTTGACGAAACTCGTGCATACATTTATATTTATGCATAATATGCAAGTCCATTAGATCGGCCTGCTGTCATATCCCCGATCGGCCACCACTAGCTCTAAATAGCACCACTAGATCAAGCTAGGTCAAAGGCTGTAATATTATAATTGTTTAACTTTCGCTGTCGGCGTCTTACTTCGTCAAACAAATTTTGTTTCCACGGAATTCTAAAAATAGCTAATTAGCTTATTTTATTACCTCATTATCACATAAAGCTAATTTAAAAAAAAACAGGAATAATTTATTTTTCTCAGAATCTCGCGGGCTCATTTCAAAAGTTTTGGTGCTCCCACACCGAAGTTAGAAAATGTTTAGTGACGTTAGTAAACATTTGTTAGCAAACATTTAATCACAAATGTTAAAAAATGTTAAAAAAGTTTTCATGTTAGAAAATGTTTAGTAAACATAAGTTAGCAAATTATAGCAAAACAAATTATTACAAAATAAAATATATTATGTTACCTTTTGTTTGTAAACCTTTTATAAAGGACGACGGGGTATGTGGTGAGCTAATACTAGATATAAATGTTATAAAATATTAGTAAACATTAGTAAACATTTTCTATTAGTGTAGGAGCACTTATAACATGTAACAGTTCCTAACAAAATGTAACAATTGACAACATTTGCTAGTAAATGTTTTTATGTTAGAAAATGCTTACAGACATTTTCTAACGGCGGTGTGGGAGCACCATTTGAATTCAAAGAGGCTTATTCAAATTCTGAAAAAAGACATCTTCTTAGTTCATAAATTACGTATGTAATTACTTATGATTAATGACCCACAAAATTGCAATTATTATATTATTACAAACTTATTTTGTTTAAATAACTAATTCATAATCGTAAAGAAGTACCATCTTAAGAAATTAAGTTACAAAATAATATTCTATGCCCTCAGATAAGTTTTTGGCTTCCATATCGATTGTAGATCACGTCCCAAGTATTATTTTTCAAAAATATTCAATGTACAGTATTGACTTCCCTACGATTTTATTATATGTATAGATAAGATAGATAAAAGCTCGTAACAAGGCAAGGAGTGGAGATAGATACAAAGTGTAAAAGACAAATTTGTAGGAAATTTTATGAGCTTTCATTATGTACCGGATTTTTTTCTCTACGACGCGCCATTTTGGTGATATGAGCAAAAAACTAAAAATATGGAAAATTGAGCCCCTCCCCCCACCCTAGGTGATATCGTTAAAATTTATAGCCTATGTGTTGACCCGACCTTTAAGTAATATTTGTGCAAAATTTGAAGTAAATCCATCCAGTACTTTCTGAGTTTATCCCGGACATACATATAGACAAACAGACAAAAATTCTAAGAACTATATTTTTGGCTTCCATATCGATTGTAGATCACGTCCCAAGTATTATTTTTCAAAAATATTCAATGTACACAATTGACTTTCCTACGATTTTATTATATTATGTTTGCTTATAATCTCGCGGCGCGGCGTAGCGGCCAAACCGCGCGTTCATGCGGACGTATGTAAATCCAACGTATTTAGTCCTGTCGATTTATTTTATTAATCTATCCATACTACTAATATTATAAATGCGAAAGTGTGTATGTCTGTCTGTCTGTCCGTTATCTCTTCACGCTCAAACCGCTGAACCGATTTCGCTGAAATTTGCCATGGGGATACTTTGAGTCCCGGGAAAGGACATAGGATAGTTTTTATTTCAGACAAATGTACGGTTTGCGCGCGATAAACTAATTTTGGCGCAACGGGGTTGCGGGCGTCATCTACTTTATTATAAGAGCATAAAGATACCGTCGCATAATTAAAATGACAAATATCAATCAAATTCATAAAACTTACACCAAATTTTAATATCATGGGCCATCAATATTAATTTGAGTAGATTTAGTCCGAGATCCGACGAGTCAGCGTCCGCACACTAATAATTGTATTAAGTTTGCAATTGATTGGATGGTCCAGTAAGCCTCGCTCAAATTAGACTTCCCCTTCGAATCTAATCCAAAGAATTGGAGAGATTGCATTTTTTAATTAAATTTAAGTGCATGCACGTACACGCTGCGTTTTCAAATGAGATCTTATTACCTAATAGGTTTTATTCTGTGAATAATTCCTGGAAATTGGAATACGTGGAATATTTTCAATTCCAAGAATTATGTAAGTTAAACTATTTCAAGATATCTTTTATGGATATCTGATTTTCTTAAAATATCTTATATCCTCTAATACTATGTTTTAGACAAAAAATTCTAACCATAGATCTATAAAATAACATTCTGTACTATAATATAATATAGTTGATAATATAGATTTTAACGTTTACTTTACAATGAAAGACAATAATATAATACAAATTTATTTTTGCATTTTCGCAAAAGCTCGCTGCGGTATGAATATTTAATACTTGTAAATAATATGTAAACCCTTGCCAAGTCCATTATCAAAACTGAACTGTCGACGGCACGGCTCTGTGTTAACAAAATTAATAAAATTCGGTCCAAAAGAACCTCCTTGGCGCGCCACCAGCTTACATTGCAATATTATGCTGCACCATTCTCGTGTTTTAAATCCTTTGTATCGAACGTGGTGCAAATGTTAAGTAAGTGTTTTTACTGTAGCATTTCTAGATAGAAAATGCTTCTATTTCTAATTAACTATTTGCTATAACTTCATTTTTGGCAATATTTTGTATTACTTTTGCACGCACAGTCTTTTAATTTATTTATCAATATTATTAATTTTACTCAATTATTTGTACTACACAACTTTCTAAAGTATACATCGAAAAACCAGAAAGCATCGCTGCTTTCACTTTAAATTATTATTATGAAACTAAACGGTTCACTTTACAGTTTACTAGCTTATAAGGTGTTTTGACAAGACTGATCGAACTTAACCACACACATTGGAATGCACAAAACAAGTACGGTCAAATCGGCCTGAGATCGGTCCGACTGTATCGACCGACCTTCAAAACATAAATGCCTTTAGCGAAAATGCGGTGTAAAGAAGAATACGTACAGAATTACTTCCCAATTCGTCACTCACATCCCCAGTGATACGAGCACTCATCCAAAGAATACTTCAATCAATTCCGCTTCTTTATTATCCTCATAAAGTTTAAGTGTGACATTTTACATGTTCTGAAAAAGTTGGGGCAAAAATGAATATTGATTAGAGCGGAGGCGGCAAAAGTTTGGAAGTTCGGGTTTCAATCAGAGTTGAGAAGAATCTTCGGGAGGAATTGCCTCGGAGAAAACAATACTCTTATGGTAATTCGGATCCGCTGTTTGCGGTGTGGATATGGGATCTGGAAATGAAGAAATTAATTCGTTTGGTACTTCTCTGAATATATTTATTAAGGCACTAGCGACCCGTCCCGGATTCGCATGGGTAGAAAATAATTATATAGCCACTGAAAAAATTATTAAAATCGATTCAGCAGTTTTGATTTATATTCATTACTAGTGACCGCCCCGGCTTCGCACGGGCATAAAATATAATATAGCCACTGAAAAAATGATTAAAATCGATTCAGCGGTTTTGATATAATATATTAATTTACCCGTGGCTCGCATTGGTCGGTACCGCCGCAAAAGCTACGTCTCGCAATTTTTATCAACAATGTATTTAAGGTATTTCATTGGAATTACAGGATTAATGCTGTATTTATTAAAATTGAAACATTCAATCAAGACAAAAGTTTGAAAATGTCCAGGCAGCTGTTTATTTCTTACAGCAAAAACTTTTTTGATTGTGATAAATTTAGCATGGTAGTAATTTTTACTCCATGTTATGTTTCCGGCATATACTGCCATAGTTTAGTAGTTAATAAAAATTCAAAATAATAATATAGTAACGTTAATATTGTAATAGCTATATACTACGGTTATTTGACACGAAGCAGGTATACTGCAATAACGATGTTTTATTGCGAACCGAAACTCGCCAAGTTGCACCGACCT
The DNA here is from genome assembly GCA_905333045.1 of Lysandra bellargus. Lineage (NCBI taxonomy): Eukaryota > Metazoa > Arthropoda > Insecta > Lepidoptera > Lycaenidae > Lysandra > Lysandra bellargus. Next base: position 12,170,626 of record HG995322.1, read on the forward strand.
AGGACCGGAAACCTATCCACAGTAATGGCGGCATTACGGTATAATTGTTGCTATTTTCACAACTTTATTACAAAAATAACAATAATCGTAAGCATTTTGGTACACATTTTTATTGTTATTAGGCTGCGAGGAAGGCAAATTTTAAATTTTGCGCTTCGAACTTCTAGTTTAATGTTTTTGTAAGCTTTCCAGTTTGGTTCTGAAAATTTTACACAATAGTTTCAGACAAAAATATACTTACATTCATAAGCATCCGCACGTTGTATTCCACTGATCGATAATGATCCTATTTATTGTTTGTTATTATTTAACAATAAATAGGAATCATCATTAAAGTTAGATATATCTAACAACTTATTTAAAAGAAGGAAAGATAAGAAAGAATGGTCAAAGCCTATAGGAGGTTGGCAGCATTACCTAGCTGTACCGACAAGCTGATGCGTTGGCACTTGTCCTAGTAAGAGCTGTCTTGGAGTCATTAATATAGTTTTATTGACCAGAATTAAAAAATTAAATTTTATTATAATACTAGATTTAATATTATAAAAATTGTGTTAAAGTTGCCGATCTCTACCTTAAGATTAAATTAAAATCAATCTGCAGCCGGCGACAAGCTCTAGCAAAGTTGGTCTTAATTTTTTTTAACTTGCAGCTCGGCTCTCGGGAAATTAGATTAGTTGATGACTCGAAAGGATTACATTCAATTTTATTAGATTGACTGTATAAAGGCAAACTTAAGACGGTCTTTTGTTAAAGATCGTTAATAATCTCACTAATATTATAATAGCAAAGTTTTTGAGCGTACACATTGTTAACTTTTTTCGCGAATACTATTTGGGATTTTTTTTATGTGGCAAGGCTCTAGATATATTTATGTTAGGCTACTTTTTATCTCGAAAAAGTACGGTGTTGCTATTGAATAATGTGATAAATAGATATTTGGATAGTAGTGTAGATAAAGAGACGTCTAAATGGATTAAGTAGTGATGTTATGTTTCCTTTATAACGCAAACAAAAAGACCACAGCTGAATTCTACAAAAAACTTATGTATTAACAAAATCTTGCATTCTCTCCCATAGTACAGACTAGGTATAACGATATGACATCTTAAGTGTATATTTAGGCAACGTTCAGAAGAATGGAGTTCCAAGTTTCGACATAAAGGACTTGTGTATGCAAAACAGCCCTAATCTGCAAGCTAAATAGCGCGGTGCTGCGGATAACGCCCATAATGGCACCGGAGGAACTTTCTGGATGGTTCTTTGTGAATATTCTCGCTAGAAATAAACAGATAACAATCGTTGATTCTGTGTATGAAGAATAAAGTGATGTCACAACTAGGTGTGACTTCGTTTGAGCTAAGATTACGTGTAGCAGACTTTCGACGCTATAAAAGATTCTACGTTCGTCTACTCTCTGTGGTCTGCTTTTATCTCCAATACATAATATTTTCGGTTTGTGGTATTGCAAGTTTATTTATTTTTCATACACACACAACACGTGATATATGTGTGTTTCTTACGTCGGTTCTTCTCGCCGAGTTAGTTGCCGAACCAGTGGTAGGCACCAGCTGTAGTAACGACGTTCAGAAAACATTTGAAAAAAAAAATGAATAAAAAAATTTGAGTTTTTGAGTTTAAGTTTGAATTCATTAAATATTACTGAGACAGGCATTGACCAAAACCATTGAACCTAAACAAACCACGAAGCAAATCTGCCAGATGAGTTCTTGAGTCATGACCTCTTGACGAACCACGACTTTATAATATAGATTAAAGACAAAATATCATGACCTCTTGATGAACCACGACTTTATAATATAGACTAAAGACAAAATATATAGCTAGCTAGAAACAAATTATCGGACGCATCCATAAGTCGCGGCTGATAGATGCGGCTTAACAATGTGCACGGCTCATCCTAGGACGTCAAAGACCTAACCTATATGTCAATGACAGACGTCTGCAGATACAAAAACATCTGGCCAGCCAGATTCTGTTCGGACGTTCAAGGTCGCGTCCGCGACTTATGTCAGACAATGTATTACAGTTTAGTGTATTTTGTATTGACCAGATAGAAACAAGCCGCATCCGATGAAGACGTCCGCCGACGTTTGTCCGTTTGTCTGGCCGGATGTTTTTGCATCCGCGGACATCTGCCATTGACACATAGGTAAGGTCTTTGACATCCGCGGATGAACCGTGCACATTGAGCCGCATCCATCAGCCGCGACTTATGGATGCGTCCGATAATTTGTTTCTAGCTTATTAAAGTTATTAATAACAAACTGTACCTCTTTCGTAATACCTCTTTGAGTTTCGAAGTTCTCGAAAGCTATTGAGTAAGATCTTATTAAAATCCTTTCAGCGGTATCATAAATATTGTGAAGTAATCCACAATTCGCGTGTTGCCAACCGATAGGAGATTTAATATATTTCCTTTATGTTCATTGAATTATTCCTTTTGGGAGACGACATTTCGTTCGGAAATTGTACAAAAGTCGGGTCGGGTTTAATGCTTTTTATGACTCATATCGCTTTTTGTCATCCGACATATTATTCAATTATTGTTGAATTTTGCTTAGATGGAAGCCTTTTTGGGGAGCCAGAATGTTATAAATGTATTGTTTTAAAAACCTCAAAAATTCACTCTCAATCTTTTTCTTATGATGTAATTATTCTAAAAACTGTAGCTTAATAATATTCAACTCTAAACCTTGCATAAGACATTATGTTATGACTCGAGGTCATTGCATTTAATGAGATTTCAAATGTAAAATCCATACTAATATCCATACTTCCATACTAATATTATAAATGCAAAAGTGTGTCTGTCTGTCTGTCTGCCTGTCTGTTACCTCTTCACGCTCAAACTGCTAAACCGATTTTGCTGAAATTTGGCATGGAGATACTTTGAGTCCCGAGAAAGGATATAGGATAGTTTTTATCCCAGAAAAATGTACGGTTCCCACGCGATAAACGAATTTTGGCGCAACGAAGTTGCGGGCGTCATCTAGTAAGAATATAAATTAAGTAATAGCTAGAGAACATAACTGCTTTTTAACAAGATAATTCCATGCTTAAGATAAAGATTTTTTTTTGTTTTATTTATCCAAGTAGGTACCTATTACTCGAATAATATAATAATGTTTTATTTCAACGCTACAACATGGAAGTAATGTTATTTAACGAAAGCATTTGCGTCTGTTCCTTACTTTAATAATATTTTAATTATAATAATTGCAAGAGCTAAGGTTTAGTAATTGTATTTTCTTGTATTGCAACATCTGGTACTCAGTATTGTCTACTTTGCCTTTGCTTCCTTAATTATTCTTGTAAATAAAAATAACACATTGCTTCGTTTATATTATCTTCTGTTATTGCTTTGTAAAATCTATCGAAAGGTATAAATTAAATAATATTTGAATTTTCTGGAACATTTCAAAGCATTTACCAATTTGCGATAATTTGTTGTAATGAACAACGTCAGTTTACCTATACTTCGAAAGTATATTTCTTTGTTATTACTTCATCAATCGCTGAACTCGTTAGTGTGGGTATATTTCCTTTATAAAAACCCTGATAAAAAATATGTTCTAGGAAAGGACATCGTTTAAACCAGAAACGAATATAAACAGGTAAACAAATAACATAATTCCAATTTATTTAACAATGATACGCCATTATAATAACATCATTAGGATATTAAAGGAAACGGGATTCAAACGAACCCCACGAATACACTCCGACTTCAAAAGAAAGGCATATACTGCACAATGGCGAACAAAACCCGAAGCGCGAGTCGGACTCACGGGAAAGATTCCGTACAATTTAGTGCTTACTAAGTAACAAAATTAAATATTTAACACAATATTGTGTTCAATATTTAATTTTGTAATAAAACTAAATATTTTGTGAATATTTTAAGCGACTGCATAGTGATATTGTTCATATTGAGCAAACAATCACAATTAAAGATCACATTTGTTGTATGAATCATTCAGTTTTTAGGTATTTTATTTTGTTTGTAATAATTGTAAATCATAGAATAGAAACAATACCTATTTCTAAATATTTCAACCAACGATCAGTTCTAGATATTATATAATAATGTTTTATTTCAACGCTACAACATGGAAGTAATGTTATTTAACGAAAGCATTTGCGTCTGTTCCTTACTTTAATAATATTTTAATTATAATAATTGCAAGAGCTAAGGTTTAGTAATTGTATTTTCTTGTATTGCAACATCTGGTACTCAGTATTGTCTACTTTGCCTTTGCTTCCTTAATTATTCTTGTAAATAAAAATAACACATTGCTTCGTTTATATTATCTTCTGTTATTGCTTTGTAAAATCTATCGAAAGGTATAAATTAAATAATATTTGAATTTTCTGGAACATTTCAAAGCATTTACCAATTTGCGATAATTTGTTGTAATGAACAACGTCAGTTTACCTATACTTCGAAAGTATATTTCTTTGTTATTACTTCATCAATCGCTGAACTCGTTAGTGTGGGTATATTTCCTTTATAAAAACCCTGATAAAAAATATGTTCTAGGAAAGGACATCGTTTAAACCAGAAACGAATATAAACAGGTAAACAAATAACATAATTCCAATTTATTTAACAATGATACGCCATTATAATAACATCATTAGGATATTAAAGGAAACGGGATTCAAACGAACCCCACGAATACACTCCGACTTCAAAAGAAAGGCATATACTGCACAATGGCGAACAAAACCCGAAGCGCGAGTCGGACTCACGGGAAAGATTCCGTACAATTTAGTGCTTACTAAGTAACAAAATTAACTATTTAACACAATATTGTGTTCAATATTTAATTTTGTAATAAAACTAAATATTTTGTGAATATTTTAAGCGACTGCATAGTGATATTGTTCATATTGAGCAAACAATCACAATTAAAGATCACATTTGTTGTATGAATCATTCAGTTTTTAGGTATTTTATTTTGTTTGTAATAATTGTAAATCATAGAATAGAAACAATACCTATTTCTAAATATTTCAACCAACGATCAGTTCTAGATATTATACACTAAAACACTATACAGTTTGTCGATAGACTGACAACACAGGTAGACAACTAAGTCTTAATAAAATAGTCTCTTTTTACTCTTTGAGGACGGAACCCCAAAAGGGATATAGATAAAACATTGTGGGTTCGAATATCAATACCATTACCCTGAAAAGGCTGCGTGAATCTAAAATAGTTGGAGCTTTATCTCTACAACCTTGTCCAGTTGTGAATTTGATGGTCGCAAGGAAAAGTTCCCTTCTGAACATTTTGAATTTCACAAAGGTGACAAAATATAGATACTTGTATTATACATGTGAAAGTGTTTTTATCTATCTATCGGTGCGTATCTCTTACCGCTTAAACCGTTGAACTAATTTAGATAAAGTTTAGAATGATAGTTTTTCTTAACGGAAAAATTACGATTCTCACGTGATAAGCCTACATTTTCTGTACATATAACGTGTCGGGCAATGTAACGTCAATATTCATAAGAGTTTGCATGAATTTAATACCTCATTTTGTTTCTACATCACTCATAGCTTTGTCCACAATGTGCCTTTTTTTGTTCATCGGGGCATGCGTCATAGCGCAGTCTACAGCGTACGTGAGGCATGCCCGCGACGCATGCGCTCTGACCGTATCCAAAACTTTCGCTTAGTTCAATTTTTTCTGGAATTTCTTATGACCAAAATAAGCCACACTTATTCCACCCAGTAAAACGTTCTCGTCGCACATGTTACAAAGCTGACAGATACTGCAACTGAACAAAAATGACAATGTTGGCGTTGCGTTCGTTGACGCATTCAATTATTGAATGCGCCAAACGAAAGTTGAATACAAAGAAGATGACGAAAATTGAAGACGAAAGCGCATAGTGTGGACATAACTAAAGGTTGATTGGAAGAAAATAGTAGGCATTAAGCCCGCCTCCACTTGTCGTGTGCAAAAAGTATAATAAAAAATATAAGGAAAGGAAAATATACTTTGTTGGTTGATTAAAAGTTATTTAAAATTCGAATATACCTATTTTCTTAAATCCAAAACAATTGGTTTATTTGTTTTAGGCTGAGCTAGTTGCTGTAGAGGGAAAAGAGATAGAGACTCACTACGTGCTGGCTAAGGAGAGAATACGGCGATGGAACTCCACCTCCAAATGCTACCTTCTTGTAGAAAACCTGCCTACGCCACTTCAAGTATGTATATTTGTTTTTATTTACAATCAAAAAATTACAATATCCAAAAAAGGAAGACTGCATTTATAGGCGACACTACGGTGCAGAAATTTAAAGGCCTCCAATTCTTTGTATGAAATCGTATGGACTAAGCCGCACTACGCGGGACTATAAGCAATATAAAACATCAGTTCTATGGAACATGATGTGTCGCCATATCTGCTGCTCCTTAGTGTAATGTAAATCGAATTAATTCCCATCTTAGCTTAGACCATAACAATATAAATTGGAACATCACAAATTCAACAATAATTTTGCACTGAAAAACTACCTGCACTCTATGTCTCCAACCATTTCTTACCCAGGCTGGAGGCATAGCATCAGCGAGCGTCTGGTCATCCTGCGGCTGTCGGCAGCGCCTCCTCGCGGCTGTGACGAGCGGCGGTCGCGCGGTGCACTGGGCGGCCGTGCCCGCGCCTAGCCCAGCCAACGACACTGATTTATGCCGGTTTAATTATACGTGAGTTGACTCTATTATAGTTTGCTAGGACGGGCTGGATGATCTTCAAATGACTCACCGATCATAGGCGGTAGTTGAGGTCGGCAAAATTGGTATTAAGCAAATGGCATTATGTCTATGCAACCAAATGGACACAAGAAACGTAAAAATGTACGACCGTCCGTCCGTTTGGTTGGAAATTTGTTTTTTATTATGTTAGTTAGTATTTTAAATTATTATTATCGTTTCGCCAATACACACCATATATTTTTTTGAGTCCACGTGAAAAAAAAGTTAACAAATAGGACCTTTTTGTACTAACACAAAACTAAACTAACATAAAGTTCACTTCACAACTCCGTAAAACTCCGTATATATTCAGTTCAATAGACCGTCGTGTCTTACAATCAGAACGTGTCACGTCACGTGTCCCGGCGCGGGACAGCGGGACAGCTTTGTTATCGCTGTAGGGAAACTTCTTGCACAATTGGCTTGCCAGTATCAGTTCTGTGAAGTTTTAGAAAATTGTTTCTGCTTTCTAGCTTGTCTATGCAGAGATGGGTAGAGGTTATTGACTTGTCATGTGTACTGCTCGTGCAATTGGCCTACATTGGTCTTGTTTTCTTCTGGATTGGATTACTACATTGGTCTTAATTCTATTTACAATTTTAGGAAATTAATCGTGACAATATGATAAATAATTTTGTGAAAGAGATAAAAAGGATATGTCTGATGTATGGAAACAAGAGACAAAACCCCTACATGACTCTTTAAATAAAATAAAGATATTGCATAGCATTTTTTATGAACTTATGCAATTATAATTCGCATACGCCAATCGCACGCGCACAAACATCGTGGCGAAGTCTGCTGAACTGAAAAGACGATGCGCGTTTATTTTCGATACGTAATTTCTTGATTCGGTCGCTCAAAGCCCGCGATAAAAGCTATGCAATAGCTTAAAAACAACGTGCCTACCACAGACATAGATCAAGATAGATATCGCATGACGCATGTGTATGTACTATGCGTGCCATAATATCGCGTTGCAGCAATGCTCGTCTTTTGAAAGTCTTTTCTTTAGTCTGCTATCGGAATCGGACGTCAATCGGAATTTTAAAAATGCCTAAATGCCTAAAAGTGCCGTATTGAGCTGTAGAAATTTAAATAGAAACGTGGAGCAAGCAAGAGGCGGAAATATGAGTGTCTGGGCGAAGACTTCATATTTCTGCCTTTTGCTGTTGAAACCTTGGGTCCGTGGGGGCCTGACGCAAAAGCCCCTCTATAAAGATGTCTCCAAAAGACTGGTCGCCAAATCAAATGACCCCAGGGCTGGCGCTTACCTCGGCCAACGTATTAGTTTGGCCATTCAGCGAGGTAATGCCGCCAGCCTAATTGGTACTTTGCCCGCAGCCTCCGATTTAGATTTAATTTTTTATTTATAAATAGTGTTTATAAAATATTAATTAATTTATTTATAGTTGTATTTTCAAGTAATATTTACATGTGAAAATAAATGTATAAAACTTTAATAGAAACGTTGGCCTTGATAATGGACATGTTTCTTATCATCGGTACGTCACAGTAGATACCTAGTAAAAAATGTGTGGCACGCTTGTTTTCATACAAATGGAGCGACATGCGTTATCTATCTTGATATACCTATGTCTGTGGTGCCTACACTATGAACCACCATGACAATAGACAGTGGACACATTAATAATATAAAGAAAGAGAATAATGTTTCCATTATTATGTTCCAATCACCTACCTTAATAACAGCACACCAAATAGAGAAATTAGATGCATAAATCAAAAATTATGTTTCATTAATATTCTAATTTGATGGAAGTAATTAAAATAGAATTAGTACTAAATTATACTTATGGGGGGATGTTTTTTGTTAGAAAATTAACTTGGGAATAAATTAGACGTTAACGACATTAAGTTTACTGGGAAATGGCGTAGTATTTTCCGAAGTTACGCCTCTTCGAAATTCAAATTTTCGAATGAGAATTTTTTCATCGGCTTTTTATATTTGCAATATTTTTTTTCAGTGTTCTTTGTCGCAAAGTATTCGGTGCTGGCTTTTAAAACTATTTTCCTTTACGTTCCATTTTACGGAGCAAAATGAAGGACGAAATAGCTGGGAATTAGTTTATTTGTAAAACACTGGCTTTTAAATAACTTGGCTATTGTGAGTAAGAAATATGTTCGTGGAAGAGAAGTTGAGATTTATTACTGAAAGCTCGTTTTATTATAAAACTAACTTCGTCCTTATATTATTTACTATTTTTGTATGCTTCTCAAATCAACTGATGCTGAAATATTTTCTTGAGCTTATTATATTATTTATTCAATTACTTTTTCTTACGTCTGTAAGCTTTATTATAACAAAAAATATTTTATCAAACTGCATTAGGTTTTTCGAATATATTATATTATATTAGGCACCCGTAACGTATAATACTTTTAACTACGTGTAACATTATATTAAGTAAAATAAAAAATAAAAATAAAAAATTACCTGTTTTATAAGGTCTTAACTTGATTGAATTTGTATTAACGCTAGATTAAAAAAAAGTGAAATAACAACAACATTATCCGAATTATCATGAAACAGCAACAATATTATCCAAATGAATATCTGCGGGTGAGATCGGAATACACTGACCAATACCAATACGGGCTAACAAGATTACAGCGATGACGAATGGGTCCCGCGGGTCGTAACGAAGTTACACGGCGACAATTTAAAACAGATACACAATTTCATTGTGGCATGTTCAATTGAAAACTTTGTAGACCTTCTGGATGTATTAAATAATATCAGGGAAATTAATGCATAGGCAAAGGCGGACCTTTTTTTTTTGATGCGCAGTGGAAACCCCTTATGACCGCCCCGGGTTGGGGATGTGCCTCAGTTGAGCTGAAGCACCCCGAGGGTTTGTGGGACTCCCGACTTCGGGTTTACCCACTAAAACCACCTGCGGTTTGCCTTCAGCCGTATACGGAGGGATATCCTGGATCTGTCTAACACAGGACTCCCTCCACGACCGGCCGGTCTACCTCACAAGGCAAGGTGGACCTACGTCATTACTCATTTGGTAGCGTTATGTCAAGTTAGTGATGATTATTGGCTGGGTAACCTTAGAGTACTAATAACAGTAGTACATGTCATTAATACTCTATGGCCGCTATCCCCAACCCGCGGCCCGCGGGCCGCATGCGTACCGCCGGGGTTTTATTTGTGGCCCGCGTGTTGTTAAACAATTTTGAAATTCACGCCCACCGACTAAATAATGTAGAGTCGTCGTGAGTCGTGAATTTTTTTCCACTTTTAAATCGTTAATTTTGAAAAATGATATTTTTAACCTTCAAAAATCTTTGTTGCGGCCCGCGACACCAAGACCAAAACATGTTTGTGGCCCGCATGGAAAAGAGGTTGGGGACCACTGCTCTTAGGGTTTAACACAACGCAATTAGAGCAGGAGCTTTGACTAGGAAGCCGAGACGTTTTCTTTATCGCTTCTTCATAGACTCAAGAGATCAAAATGTATACAATAGACATAACATAAGTCGAACGTTGACTTTTTTTATAAAATAAAGGAGCAAACGGGTCACCTGATGGAAAGCAATCACCGTCGCCCATGGACACTCGCAACATCAGAGGAGCTGCAGGTGCGTTGCTGGCCTTTATTTTACCGAACACTTATGTCAGTTCCATACATTTTGATCAGTGATTCTATAAAAAAAATGTTACAGAAAACGTCTTAACTTCCTAGCCAAGACCATTTCCGCTCTGATTAACTAAATCCGCGATCTACCTATGAATCAACATCTCTGATAGTACAAATTCGACTTGTGAAAGACTTTATAGGTTGTGGTTCTTTAGCTTTATTGTTATTCTTTGAATTTGAATCAAAGCGGTCTATCGCAACCTTGGACAATCCCGATAAAACATATTTATATCGTGACCACCGAACCGAACGTGCCTCACGTCAAAATATTCACGGGTCGAATTAAGAGACCCACCTCTGACAAATAATGAATCAACGTAATGCGACCCCCAGGGTAAAACCGGCTGACAGCCAACAAATTGTTTCGCTGCGTATACAAAACATTCCGCTATTTTTAGCCTAATTGGCGTGGATTCTTTGTTGGAATTTATCGTGTTTTTCATCACTATCATCAGTCATGGAACTATCAGTCATTGGAATAAAAATGACAGTGTAATTTATATTTGTCTGGCTACGCAAACTTCCTAATAAACAAGTTATAACAAAACTAAGTGATATTTTAGGGTGTGTATGTGTCCCTTATATTAGAGTTCACTATGAAAGTAGCAGCGCTGAAAGAACATATTTTTTTGTGATTTGTATGGGCAAGCGCCCGGGCGTCATGAATGTTTCCATACAAAGATGAAAAAAAGTTAAAAAAGTTACTCTTTCAACGCTGATACTTTTACAGCGAGGTCTATACAGGGGAACCATAGTACACACCCTAAAGTATTATCGCTTAGTTTTGTTATACCCTGTATAAATGGTAAATTTTGAGAAAGGGCATAAAAAGCGAAATGCTTTTTTATCAGCAACACTTTCGTATGATGTATTAATACTTTAAAGCATCATAATATAATTACTACTTAGAGTACTTCAAAGTTAAACTTTTTAGTAGCATTGTAACATAACAGTAATGTTTCAATGTCTAGAGCTACTTTTATAATCAATCATAAGTAGACAAAAAACTCTGTAGGTACTCATCGAAGATTAAACTGTGATTCTAGGCTATATTTTACTATAAATCACCATAAAAGGAAATGTGGATAACAAACTAGATTTTATTATTAGATTTAACCCGTCCACTGCCACGCTAGCGTAACGTAAACAGTTTATTAAAACGCGTTCGGTCATTCTAGCGCCATTTCCAATTTTACGGCTTAAAATAAAATACGAGGTTTTAATACTAGGTAACGAAAAATGCTTTTCTATTTCAGTGCGCTCAATCATCATCAGTTTTATTTGTATTATAGTTTTACATTCAAACGTGTTTAAAATATACGTCAGTCTTAATTGAAAAAATATTATCAGATATGTGTATTGTGTATACCAATTTTTTTTAAATAATTTTGGTAATATTGTTGGCTTATTAACAGTGATCCTATCATAACTATTTAGGTGTGAGTAGTAAACTGGATCTTAATACTTATTACTTTACCAACTTGATGTAGGCATAATAATTATTATTGTGTTAAGGGTACTATCAGAGAAGTCGATTTCTATGCAGGTCGGGGACCTACGTAGTTTGGTTGCGTTACGTCAAACCCAGCTGACAGATCACAATTAACATTGAATTGACATATTCGACCTAATAACGTTAGTCTATCAACTGCATAGGAATCAGTTTCCTCGATGGTACATAGGTGTGCCGTTTGTATTACTTTTTGGGTCAACTTACCCAGAGACGTGATAGTATTTGTCACGATGTGTATAAAATTCAAAGAGCAAGAAGATACGCCTTGCTAGAGGTATTCTTGCAATGTATTAGGAATTTTAAGTGAAGTCAATAACAAGCAACATATTTGAAACACTCTCTTAATAAAATATCTTGTTTTCCGTTGCGTCTACATGTAAGCAACCTTATCGTGTTTCCAAATAAAGTCTTAAGCGTAACAAATATTTTAAACATAATATAAATTTTCAAGTTTGCAGGTGCTCCGCCGAAATCGCTTACGAAAACATTCAACATGACACAAACTAGCTAACTCTATTAAACTACGTCGATTGTTGCCCAATTCTTAGCAACTTCACGTCACTTCGGTTTCCAAATATCCATTAAAGCTATTATGAAACTATCGGTCGGAACTTCAAAAGTAATTTAAGTTAAACAGACGTAGTGCTCAGATCCGAACTAATGGGAAAAGTTGGGCTAAAGATCGATTATTGAATATACTTTGGATAAGATTTGATAAAATTTGTGTGACATGACTAGCGTTTTTGTAAGTTTTAAGAATTGACATTGTTAAGTAATAGTTACGAAGGGTTTATATTGTATTAAATTATTAATGTTGAACGTAACTTTGTTCTGTGAATTGTGAAACCCGATTATCGCACAGTAACAGTACATATTTTTGCCGAACTAAATATGTCGTAGATTATGTCCTTTTCCGGAACCTAAAATATATCCATAGCAAATTTCATCAAAATCCACTCAGCGGTTTGAGCTTGAGGACATAGACGCCTTTGCTAGAATTTATATATATTTATATAATATTATAGTGAGTGGAAGAATAAGGTAAGTAACATGAAAAAACTTCCCGTTTTTTGATTAAATTGAGGCTTTAGGGCCGGAAAAACTATTTGAAATAGAAAAACTATGGATTATATGTGTTGCCAGATATATTAGCTAGGTTATGAAGTAGATAAGTTACAACTTTTATTAAAATAATTGGGGAAAAATAAGTTATTGTCTGTATGTTACGAAATGTTACTTGTTTGATTCTTTCACTCCCGTCTTCATATGTTCCGTTATGTGCAGTTCCAATGATTTATAATAAGCTCGCTTTAATAGTTTTTTAACAAACCTTTGTGTTAAAAAAATTGAAACAATTACTGGCTGCAAATTAAAATTCGAATTTTTTGTTGCAAATTCCAGAACAAAAATACGGTTGATTTTGTGCGTTAAAAGAATCCAATTTTAACAAAATCAATTCGTGCGATGATAATTTGAAAGGTTTAAAAAACAAATTGATGTCCGTCGTGCCCACTGGCCGCCATTTAATTAAAAAGGACATAAAACTCCATCGGACATTGAAAAAAAGAATAATTACAAGTGCAGTAACGTAGTGGAAATTAATGAACAAAGTGCCCCACTTCCGGCTCTGTGTTTTCGAATAATTAACCCGTTAATGGGCAAGATTTTTCGGATTGAATTTTAAAAATGTATCGCATTGCGTATACAATATACTATCGTAAAGTCTACAGAAAACTATACATACAAACATTATTGAGAAACCTTATTACTCGAAAGTCTTACCTGCAAAAATATTGTCATGTTGATGAATGATCATTTGATAGAAGATCAACTTCGATATCATGGCGCGCCCCTTCAAATGACTATTTCAATGTGTGTAGTCACATCCCTATGAAAGAGTTTGTATGTAGTAAGTATTCAACCAATCACAGTACACGTAATATTTCTGTTAATGGTAATAAGTGATTATTACCAAGATTTGTTGGTCAACTAATCATAACTAGTCTACCGCGCAAGACAACGCATTTCAAACGTTTTGACAACGCACTTCAAACGTTTTGAATTTTGGAGGGGCGCACCGAGTTATCGTAGTTGATCTTCTACTAAACACCATATTGCCAATCACAGCGATCATTCATTCATAATCCATTGATTATGAATGAATGATCGCTGTGATCGATCAATCATCATCGATTTGGAAAATTTATATTATCTTGAAAGCTACGAAAGTATTTTTCGGTTCCGTTAAACATAAAAATATTTACTAACGTTTTATAATAAAACAAACTACAGGTTGTTTCCTTTTTGTGATAGTGAAAAAAAGTTTCAATGAAGCCAATATCGAACTAATACAATATGGCGTCGACATTAGTCGAACATTTGACAAATGGACATAATCTATTTTCGCGGGTCAGTGAGCTGTCAGTACGGGACCCATTGACTTGCGCTCACCTTTGTGTATTGAATGGATCGGACCATGTATGAATGGGGATGTCCATTGTGTGTACAGTTATGATATTTTATGTCGTACTCATGGACGTATAAAAAAAGGCGGACGGAGTCCCACCATACACAAAACTGTGTCGTTCAGAGTCGGCCAGCTGGCTGTATGTACACGGTCCGCACGCACACATTCTTGCGCTAGTCCATACCATTTGACAGGCGTCAGAATGTGTGCGTGGCCGACTCTGAATAAAAATGAAGACACAGTTTTGTATATGACAAGACTCCGTCCGCCTTTTTTTCTACGTTCATGGTCGTACTATTCATATTATGTCGCCTTGGAAAGGACTTTTAACTTTCTTGCTACGCATAAACATTTTGTAAAAAATCCATCCATACTGTCTGTCTGTCTGTCCGTCCGTCTGTCTGTCTGTTACCTCTTCACACTCGAACCGCTGAACCTATTTTGCTAAAATTTGGCATGGAGATACTTTGAGGAAAATGTACGGTTCCCGCGCGATAAACGAATTTTGGCGCAACGGAGCTGCGGGCGTCATCTAGTGGTAAATAATTAATTCCTGCAATAATTATATTAGTGATCACGAAACTTTAGCCTTACAAAACTTAAGTTAAGGACAGGTTATCGTTTTCATGTTCAGTAATCACCAAATCTTTATAATCTCTTTCAAGTTACTATTATAAATTGAACTTTAAGGTTAATAAACTTGAATAAGGCAATGACTTAATTTGTGTAACAGCTTGGATTTTGAACTTGTCGAACTTAAAATGACACACTCCTCTCTCTCATTTAGATTACTTTTTTTCAAGTTGGACTTGTTCTACTTTTGTGTATTCTTCCGTACTTACACTTTTTAAATCTATATAATTTCACCAGGTTCCCCGTGTCAGCGGATATGGCGCCGCTCAGTTCCCTGCTGGTGTACTACGTGACGGAGTCGGGCGAGCCCGTCAGCGACGTCGTCAACTTCCACGTCCGATTGCTGCATAAACAGGTCAGTGATAACACCCTGTATATTCGATAGTATAATCGAAGAGTTATGGGGTGTACAAACAGTAATAGAGACGGTAGGTGTGCACAAGTAGTAGGGACTGATACATGGTGGTTTTATAATAGTAGAGACAGATAATATTAGTGGTCTGTGATACATAATGTTTGATAATAGTTATAAATACTGGTACATGGTATGTAATAGATAAAAGTTGAACGCTATTAAGCGTTTGTGTATTATAATTTATATCCGATAAAATAATGGAGTTATGTTCTTTAGGTCATTTAGCACATGGCTGCATTCATAACTCAACAAAAAAATTGTGGGTTAATACACAAATGCTTAACAGCGACCAGTTAACCTTGCTGCATTCCCCGGAGCGCTGGGTATTTATTTATTTATTTTTATTTATTTCTTCGGAAAACTTACAGCTATCTATATATTAATACGTGAGAGAAAAACTTTGTAACCCCTTTTACGAAAAATGGGGAAACGTAGGTGCATGATATTTCGCAGTTATAGTTTATATGAAGAAGGAGTGCATCGAGCCAATATTGTTTTTAAATTATGCTTTTATCGTATATATATTTAACAAATAAAACGTTACACTCGCTACGACACTAGGTACTACTAAAAAAGATTTTGAGTGATAAGCCTATACCTACATACGAATTATCATTGAGATACTATATACTTTATCTATGCGAATTATACTCTTTTATTTATGGTTGAAGTCTGTTGACAACAACTTGACAAATTGAAAATGGATTATTGTTTTTAACCAACTTCCAAAAAACGAGGAGGTTATATGTTCGGCTGTGGATATTTTTTTTTTTTTTTTTGTATGTTCAACGATTACTCCGCCGTTTGTGAACCGATTTTCGAAATTTTTGTTTTGTTGTAATTAGGTTTCACTCCAATTTGGTACCATGTTCACAAAAGTGGTGACCTGATGATGGGATCCATGAGTAATCGAGGGAACTCCTCGACATTTATATGGAAACATATGGTTCTTATGCCAGTTCCAAAAGTTTCAAATATTCTGTCAGAGAACAGAAGATTCATCTGGTACCGACTTAAAAATGATGAAGATTGAGTACAGAAATAGTTGAGTTTTAGCCGAATTCGGAAAAAGGCACTATTAGATAGGAATAATTATTTAATACTTTTTAGTTCATATTATAAGGATGTTATTATTGTTTTATCTTGGAAGTCGGTTTTAATTTTTTGTTAAAAATAATAATTTAATTTAATTTTAGATACTATTTGACAATGCTTAAACGACCAGTCTGAGATCGGCTGAGTCCCAGAGACAAGAATTGAAAAAAACTATGATGAAGTCAATATTTGTTTACAAAATATAGGTAGTAGTCCTAATGTCGTTGCAACTTGTAAGTAAGGTCGAATTTCGACCATTGGGCGATCTCTAGTTATTATAAATTAACCTTACTAAATTGTAACTATAAGCCATTTAAAAGTTTTCGCAAACTGTAGGACACGTTTTCCTTCCAAAAAAGGTGTTTAATAGAAATAGTAGTCGTAGTGATCGATACAAGATGTTTAAAAATTGGTTACAGTAGAGGCAATAATAACGCAATATTTTTAAAATTACGTAATACTTTATGTTAGACGGGACATCGGAAATTGTTCAATACTTATGTGTTATTTCATAGTTTCGAGTGTTACAAGATATTTGCAATAACATTAATAACTTGAGCTCATCTACCGCGATAACTCGTACGCAGCTAGTTTGTGCTACCGCGCGCGAGCAGCCTCACTCGTCAGAGAGTGAGTAAGGGGTCGGACCCCTTAAGTGCAGGGGGGATCCGTGTCCCCACGTCAGATGAAAATAGCTTATTTTCGTAGCTCTCCCCAATATTGCCCGATTAGAATGTCACACGTGTGACTTTAGGGGAGGGGGCCAGGCCCCCTCATTGTTTAACTCCAAACCAACTAGCAACAGACTAATTATAGCCACGATTAAACTACCATGGTCTTAACCAGACCAGTAGCTTAGACCCTTTCGAAAAAAAAAAAAAAAACAAGATATTACTACTATAGTGCTATTAGGAATAATCTACCATCAAAAGAAGACACGGTATTATAAATACAAAACAACTAAACGCAACAATGCAAAGGACTCCCAAACATTTTGTTTCTCAACTGAATCTTGGCCCGTATTCACTTTCATTAGTAATAAGTGCAAGTGATTAGGGCAAGTGATTAGTTATTAGGAAAAAGTAAGTGTGGACAGCGACTGTTTAGTGCAAGTGATTAGCCGGCTGCGTAGTAACGTGATTAGTTCTGTATTCACTTTGATTAGTGATTAAGTGCAGGTGACTAGTACAGGTGATGAGTGATTAGTAGAAAGTAATGTGGACAGCGACTGATTAGTGCAAGTGACTAGTCGGCTGCGTAGTAACGTGATTAAAAGCGTGTTCTATTTTTTGCGAGTGCAAGTGCGTGACAGATGAAAACCAATTTTGGTTTCGTTTGACAGCTCGAGATTGTTACTATTATTCCGCTAGGTATATTAACTTTATGGGCCAGACTGACGTGGTGTGCCGTGTGAAGCATCCATAGATATAGTATATCATTATTAAATAATATACCTATTAAAAGTACAAAAGGACACCCTTTCAATTACTTCCATACTAATCCATACTTATTACTTACTAATATACTAATAATATTATAAATGCGAATGTGTGTCTGTCTGTCTGTTACCTCTTCACGTTTATACCTCAGAAGTCAGAACCGATTTTGCTGAAATTTGGCATGGAGATACTTTGAGTCCTGGGAAAGGACATATAAAAATACTTCGTGGTCTTTATATATAAAACTCAAAGGTGACTGACTGACATGTTGATCTATCAACGCACGGCCCAAGCCACTGGACCGATCGGGCTGAAATTTGGCATGCAGGTTTTTGATCATGAGGCATCATCATGAGGCAGAAAGGATTTTGATCAATTCTACCTCCAAGGGGTGAAAATAGGGGATCAAAGTTTGTATATAACAATGCTTCTTAACGCGAACGAAGCCGCGGGCAAAAGCTCGTTTTTAATAAAACCAATATTAAAAATGAAGGACATGTCAAAATGGCAGTTTTATTTTTGAAACTTGGACGCTCGTGTTGACAGCTACTACTGAATTTACTAAATTAAATTACTAAAGAGCCACTAAACAAGAATTGGACATTACTTGCACTACACACCTGCACTCCACTGCCTCAATTACTAGTCACTTGCACTTGCACTAATCAAAGTGAATACAGGCCTTCAGGTATAGTGAGATGATATTAAAGAAAATGGAAATCACTTCACGTAATGTTCTTGTAAGATATTACTTTCGACTCCCTCGGGTGACGTTTCCATTCCAGTTCGGATATTTGAATTCGGAATTTTGTGATAAATGTACCTGGCTAATGGCCCCCGAACGGTTTCGGGTTCAACTGTTTGGTTACGGGTCCCTGGTGCAACATGCATATAATCATTCTAATTTGTGAGGATATTATAAACATGCAGTCAATACTTGACGACGACTCGGGTGGACGCGAAAAAAATAATCATCCCCGGGTAGGGGCTAGGTACCATGAAGAAACATATTTTTTAAGTTTTTGTTTACCATTTTGTTGGCATCATCAATATGTACATTTATGCCGATTTACAGCTTTGTAGATCCTATAGTCTCTGAGCAAAACCGCGGACAGACAGACGGACGGACAGACCAAAACTATAAGGGTTCCTTGTTTTCTACGGAACCCTAAAAAGATTGTACCAAATAGTAAATACTTAATAATATCATTCGCTGAAAGTATGTTGGTAAATATATTATGCACAGTAAATAACAATTATTGAAAATATTGGAACGAGAAAACATCGTGCATACATTAATAACTGAACGAAATTATCGTATTTTGTTCAACATATTATTGTTTTAAAATTCAATCAACGTATTTTATTTATGGTAGTCATTGTAAATTGAGTCTGTATACTTTTTATGGCGAGTCTATAAAGAGGTTTAAATAAGTATCATATACAATACTGATCTACAGGAAGTTGCTTAACGTTATGTATCTACTGCTACTACGATACTACTTGTGATACTACTAGAGATCAACTACGATAACATGGCGCGCCCCTCCAAAATTCAAAACGTTTGAAGTGCGTTGTCTTGGGTGGTCGGCTAGTTATGATTAGTTGACCAACAAATCTTGGTAATTAACTGAAATATTACGTGTACTGTGATTGGTTGAATACTTACTACATACAAACTCTTTCATAAGGGTGTGACTACACACATTGAAACAGTAATTTGGAGGGGCGCGCCATGTTATTGTAGTTTATCTCTACTGATATACAGGAAGTTGCTACGGTATTTACTGCTACTACGATAGTACTACTTCCATATTATGTAGATAGCAGTAGTAATTTTTACGATTTTTTTTATAAAATAAGGGGGCAAACAAGCAAACGGGTCACCTGATGGAAAGCAACTACCGTCGCCCGTGGACATTCGCAACATCAGAAGAGCTGCAGTTGCGGTTGCTGGCCTTCATTTTATCGAACACTTGTGTCAGTTCCATACATTTTGATCTGCGATTCTATTAAAAGGTTTTGTTGCTTGAAGGTTTGCAGGTCGTATAGGTCCGGAAATACTGCTGGTGACAGTTCGTTCCAGAGTTGTACAGTGCGTGGATTACAAGGACTAACCTGCAAACTCAATAGGGTTGGACATTCAGCCCCATTAGATACATATCTTGTAAGGAAGCTTCTTTTAGCATATCTACTTAAATAGGTTAAAAAAAGGTTCCTTATTAGATCGTATAGTCTACAAGCTGAGCTAAGGCATCGACCAAAAATTACAAAATATAAACCATAAAACCTTTAGAGTTATTATATTCACTTTAACAATTACCTCACTAGTCAATACGAATACTTTATGTTTATATAATATTTTACATGTTTATATAATATTTTAAGGAAAAGGTATTTTTTTCAGACCAATCAACCTGGAACTTCTAGACCGTATGTTACGTGTAACAAGAAAGAGTCGCAAAATATTTTATAAGCAAGGAAAATTCGCATTTTTCAACGTCCGCGTCGGCGGCCGATAGATTTGTTAACTAACGCTGAATTCCCGTGCTAAATGGTCGGACATTAGTGGTCGGAGTGGATCTTAATTGTAGGCTTTCACGGACAAATCGCCTCATTACCGCCTGCTGATTAAATCTAACGATGCCTGCAGTATTTCAGTGTATAGGTTTACAATATTACATTGATGAGTAGACGAAATTCCGTCTATCAGCTATTACTTTATCTGCACATGTCAAAGCGCACGGAAGTGCGCAGGCCTAGTTCCAGCAGTACAAACTTCCTGACATGTATCCGTTACTTTCTAGTGACCTATTTTAATAATATTGTAATGCTGAATTAAAATGTGTGAAATTTTTTCTTCCGCTAATTTGATTTACCATAGACGCAATATGTTGGTGCAAAAGGTGACCATTTCGGGGTTTTTAATTCGACCCTATTTAAGTTATCTAATATTTTATACATTTTTACACAAGAACGACAAGTTAACGAACGAACGATGAACCTAATTATTTCCGATTATTCATGTTGTTATTATGGCAAATGTATTTTTAAGAAATGGCTACTAACATTTTCATAACAAACAACTCGCTTTACCTTGCCACACTCTGCTTCATGGCTTAGCAGTTAGCAGATACAAACGTATTAAACAAGTCTTGGGCCCTTACGAAACAGCTCAGACCAATGGGTCGCCGGCGCTCCTTCTTGCAACTCTCAATTTTATTATGGAACATTTTCATAAATTACATAAAATTATCACGCTCAGAACGGCGATAAAACACATTCATTTTAAGGAATTCCCCGAATAGGCTAAAAGTCAGAGGCTATTAGTGCTAATTGAAAGGGACGTTTCGATGAATTTTCCCTAAAATTAATATCGGCCCCCGAGACTTGACCGAGGAGGCTAATTACGCCTAAAAGTTAATAAAATCTTTGATGAGATTTTGAAATTCTGCGTGATGAATGCTGATGTACCAAATATTTTAATCTAGAGAACTCCGTTGCGCCAAAATTTGTTTATCGCGCCGGAACCGTACATTTGTCCGGGATAAAAACTATCCTATGTTCTTTCCCGGGACTCAAAGTATCACCATGCAAAATTTCAGCAAAATAGATTCAGTGGTTTAAGCGTAAAGATGTAACAGACAGATAGACGGACAGACAGACAGGCACACTTTCGCATTTATAATATTAGTAAGTAAGTAATTATGGACATTAGTATGGATATTAGCTGAAGTTTGTTTTGTTATTAAGTTAACTGCTAACAAAAAAATTATCTTATCTTATTTTAATCTTTAAACGAGCAATTTTTGTATAATTATATATAAATACTAGCTGTCCCGGCAAACGTTGCTTTGCCATAATATATTTGCCATATTATTTTATTGAAGTTACAAAATAAGTATGTCACCATGGCAACGTCGATCGCTATCCCGTCGCACAAACAATGGTCGCTGTCAGTCTCAGGTTGTAATAATTTACTATTATTTATTCAACAAATGCACTTCAATCAATATATAAAGTACCGAGTAGCCGATTCTCAGACCTACTGAATATGCATATAAAATTTGGTAAAAATCAGTAAAGCCGTTTCGGAGGAGTTCGTGGATTAACATTGTGACACGAGAATTTTATATATAAGAAGATATAATTGGAATCTCGGAATCGTCTCCAACTATTTTTGTGAAATTTATTATATAGGGGTTTCGGGGGCGATAAATCGATCTAGCTAGGAATCATTTTTAGAAAATATCATTTTATTCGTGTTTTATCGAATACCGAGCAAAGCTCGGTCAAATAGCTAGTTATACTTTATATAATATAACAAGCGGGAAAGCAACTAGCAGTAGATATGAAAATTACCCGCAGTAAAATTCCCGCATTCTATCTTAGTAGTACAATCGATTTGTGAAGTTTTTTTTATTCAAATCTATACATATTATAAAACAAAGTCGCTTTTTTTCCCTCATTTCCCTTTGTTCCCTTTAATCTTTAAAACTACTCAACGGATTTTGATGATTCTTTCAGTTTTAGATAGCCCATTTATTGAGGAAGGCTATAGGCTATATTTTATCAAGCTAAGACTAAAAGGAAATTATTTGAAAGGGAATATCTCGCGAACTACTGGAGCAATTTTTATGTTATTTGGCACAGAATATAAGAAGTAGACCACGTGAAGGATCAAATTCTGTCTGGCTGTCGATTTTAATCATTTATTCAGTGGCTATATATTTTATACCCATGCGACGCCGGGGCGGGTCGCTAGTCATAAATAAAATTCGGCCGGGTCATAGCCGCTCGCGCCTATCGGCATAATGTTGCGTCACACGAAATATTTTTTATTATTTTCTGTAACTTATCAAATTACTTATCAAATCTGTAACTCAAAAAAAATATACTTATTGAAAGGAATTTCACCGAATTACAAAATTATTTGATAACATTTATAAAATGCTCAAATAATATCAGGGTAAAATACCGTACAGTACAACAAATATGATTTAAAAATATAAATCTATTGTGGAATCAGAACGTGATCTGTCAAATGTTTATCCGGAGATAAATTGTCAAACACACGCCCGGTTTGACCCGAAGACCCGATTGTATCCCGGATATAGTATAACGTGACAGCGAAAATTATGTTCGAGGTGGTGCGATTCCCTCATAATTTTGTTTACGTTTCCCTGTAGGCACAATAGACATAACTACCAGTAGTTCGACTGCAAAGAAACGGACACATTTCAATATCTGTCAAATTCGTCGGGTTTCACTAGGATTATGAACGGAATGTGCCTCGCGCTGGCTGATATAATTTATTTTTAAATATTTGAAATAAGGATTTCAAAATTGGATTCTGACAATAGGGAACATGCAAATACAATATTTATGAAAATTCTGCTAATAAATTGTTAAAAAAATATAAAAGGAAAGCCACTGCAAGGTTATTATTTTATAAAATATTGTTTTTTTACAAAAAATATGAATTAAAAGTAGCTTGAAACGGAACGTATTTCAAAACACCAATCAGCGTTCAGTGACGTCATACGTGCTTTTGACAACCATAGAGAAATTTAATACATACTACTCGACCAAGCCAACTAGACTAATGTCAAAGCTTGCTCTCTCGCACTTACGCACGTCGTTAGCAATGCATAAGAGCAAGAGAGCATGATTTGACAGTCGTCTAGTTGGCTTGGTCGGTGGTTGGAGTAGTACATGTAAATGTTTGACAACTTTTTTAAGGGGTTATGGTTCACGAAAGTTTAATTGCATTTTTTCCAATAAAAATGGAAGCGGGGTTTATCAAAGCAGACTCTTCAAATACAAAGAGAATGTAATCACTACGTTTTATAGATATCTTCCTATATCTTCCAAAGTCACTGTTGACATTGTAGTACTTAACATTTTTTGTCGAAAGTGCAAAGTAAGTATTCCAGTGTAGAAATGAGAGGGACTAAAATATGTAATATCATTTATTTACCTTCATTCAGCGGCTTCTATATACATATAGCAGTTATTTTATTTCAGCTCAACAAGAGAATCTCATAGCACAATGCCATCTGAATGTTCAACTCAAAAAAGGAGAAACATGTACTTACATATAATAAAAAGTCGAGTTACCATTGGAGTTACTCCAGAATACAAAGTACGTAAAGGAGATTACGGTATCGTGTTATAGCTATTATAAATGAAACGCAAAGCTCAGTTCAGGCCTGCAAATGCGAGGTCCTGCAAAAGGAGCCTCCGACTACGTCCGTCACATGTTATTGGAAGAAGTATAAATTATGATTTTTACCTCTTTACAGTGCCAGTGAACACGCCTAGCGTGCTATGTAATTTCATCCTGCAGTGCCGAGAGCACACCTAGCATGTTTGCGTTTTTTATCATCGCATCGCTGGTGAGCGCAGAGCGCGAACCTTGGTAGATCTGTGCTGGGAACTATTAGAAAATAGTGGTGGTAATGAATGTGTTAATAGATGATGCGGCTAGCAACCCATCACTATTCTGGTTTTATTTTCCAATAATATACACCACAAAATGCTAAATGTGGCCTTTGGGTCTTATAAACGTAGGTACTGTCTAACCCGTAGGGCCGTAAGTGATATAGACATGGTTTATGTACATTATTTTATAAAATGTTTGAGATAATAAAACTATATCCTTTTGTAAATACAGTTTTTTATTTCATTTTAATTAAAGGTGATTGTAAATTGACAAGTGCACAGCAAATGATTCAGAAAAGCAAATTCGTGTAGTTTTCTGATCACTCTTTCAATGTGAATTCGAAGACTTGCAATCTTTTTTGACCTTCAGAGTACATCATCTCTTGAACTTTTCTTAGCCGAAAAATAATGCAAAATTAGGAAACCCTTTGGGAAAGCCACTGAGGACAAGTACGATCAGGCCGCACAGCACGTAGTGATTATATTCTCTTTGGTGCACAGATATATTATTGATCAGTGCCTGTAGACAAGTGGCAAAGCGCTGACGCTAACGCTAACGCTAGCGCTATAAAATGTATGCGATTTGACATAAGTCATCGCTTCGCTAGCGAATACTAATGTCAAATCCATACATTTTGTAGCGCTAGCGTTAGCGTTAGTGTTAGCGTTTTGCCAGTTGTCTAAGGGGGCAGGTGGGGCCATCCGCCATTGTCAATAATTGTCAAACAGTAGTGACGTCATAAAGACTATAGATCCGTTTTGGCGCCAAAATTTAAATTGTCAATTTTAAACCGCATTTTTTGCAGTAAATTCCAGTGTTTAATTTTTTTAAATATACTTGTGGTCTATTCTACATGGGGTTCTTTAAAATAAACACAAAAATAAAAATATTGCTTCTTCCCTATTTTAATCGCATGTGCCAAAACACAAACAACAATACGACCAAAGAGGAATACGTGGAGCGAATATGTCATAGTTTTAAATTCGTAGGTAACAAGTTAACAACCCTAGCGACGATTTTCGTCATAATACGTCAAATTTAAAAATTTCAACATCAGTTCTAAGTCGACATACTCTATAATTCTGTCTACTCTGCTATAGGTATATTGTTGTGAGCCACGATTTATAGTGTAGATATAGATTAGACAGCTAATATAATGTACAGTTCCGTTTCCGTCTATAATTTTTGGTTTAGTTTATGAACACACGAATAATTCTGGTTTACCTCATCCATACTAATATCATAAATTCAAAAGTATGTCTATCTGTCTTTTTATCTCCCTGTTACCACTTCGCGCCCAAACTTCTGAATCGATTTTCCAGAAATTTAGTATGGAGAGTCCAGGGAAAGACATTATTTATGATACTTTTCAGCCCAAACAAATTTATAGTTAGCGATAAGCGAACTTTGACGCAACGAAGTTGCGAGCGCTATCTAGTATAATATTATATTATGGTGATTCACACTTTAACTGTGAGACAATAATTTAACTATAGTCCGCGCGGAACTAGTTGCCCGCGCCGCCAGTATGTGAGCATACCGGCGGCGCGGCCAACTAGTTCCGCGCGGACTATAATAAAAACTTCTTAAACATGCGTTCAACGTATGAATATAGTTAAGCAGGAGTTTTTAAGTTACACACACGTTAGACAGAGTCTATACAGAGAAGTATGGAAATGACAGCATCGTTATACAGGCCCTATGTTAAAAAATGATTATTAGTAGAAAAAATCTTATGCACCGCATATATGCATTCTTATGCGCTGTATAACTTTTTATTAGTAAGAGGGTAAGACATTAATGCTCATTTTTCTGAGGTTTTTCTACAGAATTTTATTAGTATTATATTCAATAGCATTGTTGATTGATTAATGTTTTGAGGTTGATAATTTAAAAAAGTGTTGCTGTGCTAGTGAATTTGGTAAAATTTTGTCAAATAGCCAGAAAAACCGGCCACAATATTATGTTAATTACCACTGTATTTTATGCTCTCAGTTAGAGTCAACCCTAAAAACTAGGGTCACAAAAACTACACTTATCCCTTCCAATTAGAATAGTAATGTCAATATATATTATGACCTGACCCCAAACAATAATTTAAAGTTGACGACCTTAAGGACGTAGGACACGCCGCAGATACTCGTTACAGTAATTAGGCTGTACAAACGTCGGTTCAATTTTACGCCCGGGCACCGGTTATAATTAGAATTAATATTAAGCAACCGGTTATCCGGGTGCGGGTTTGACTGTTTTGAATAGGGCTGTCAATTTATAAATATGTTTTGTAAGGGATTAATAAAAATACAATAGCTTATTATAAAAAGTTGATATTATGAACAGCAGCGAGAGCATTAAAACATGACGTATTTAAGTTGAAAAGAACTATAGTTGCAGAGAATACTTAGACTTTACTGATGTTGCTCATAGAAATAATGAAGTGAAAGTGGGACGGCCAATGGCCATGTCTATGTCGCAGCCAACTGGTTTAAATAGCCGATCAATCAAACAGCTAGCCCTTTGACTGAACAACGCCATTCAATCACACGGCTATACGTCGTTTAGCCGACTTGTTGACTGCAACGTTCAACACTACAGCTAGACGACATCTAGCTAACTGGTTAAATGGCAAATTAACTAAGCTGACCATTAGTTTAGTTTTATTATTACACAAGCGCAATGATAATAAGTAGAATAAATTGTATTCTAACTCATTTTGAACACAATTGCAATTAATACCTTCGTGATGCATTTCATAATCCCGTAATTTCTCCTCGAAATTCGAATATTTGTTTAAATTTTGATTCACTCGTATGTGCCCCCATAATTTCTGTCACTTTAATAACACTTGTAACGTATATTTACGAAAAATATCTTAATACAATCACAAAACACCGGCTAGTTGACGCCATATTGTAAACAAAACGCACCTAGCGCCGCGGTGGTGAGCGCTGAACTAATTCAATCAAACGGCGGCGCCTTGAATTAGCTGTAGTGTTGAACGTTTCGAGCGACTGAAATATTCAATGAAAAAGCTAGCCGCGAGATTGAATGGCGTTGTTCAGTCAAAGGGCTAGCTGTTTGATTGAACGGCTATTTTAACCAGTAGGCTGCGACATCTACATAAGTGGAGGCCTACATTCAGCACGAAACGACTATAAGCTAACGACGATGATGACGTTCTTAAATAATACATTATATTATTAATACTAGATAACGCCTACAACTCCGTTACGCAAAAACTTGTTTATCACGCGGGACCGTACATTTTTCCGGGACAAAAAGTATCCTTTATCCCAGGACTCAAAGTATCTCCATACTCCGAATTTCAGAAAAATTGTTTCAGCGGTTTGGATGTGAAGATATAACAGACGGACATACAAACACACTTTTGTATTTATAATATTAGTATGGATTTGATGAGGAATTAATTGGAAGGAGTATAATTATATACTCAGGTTATTCTTATAGAAAGTTGATAAAATATAATAATACCTATAGAGGAAG
The DNA here is from genome assembly GCA_905333045.1 of Lysandra bellargus. Classification (NCBI taxonomy): domain Eukaryota; kingdom Metazoa; phylum Arthropoda; class Insecta; order Lepidoptera; family Lycaenidae; genus Lysandra; species Lysandra bellargus. The sequence continues at coordinate 12,198,601 of HG995322.1, forward strand.
CACGTCATACTTGCTCTAGAAACTACATTTTTGATCATAAAACAATAGCCTTTTTTTAATTTTTAGGTTAGGTTAGGTTAGGTTTCGATTAAAATTCTAAAGCAGATCATCAGAGTACGCAATTTTATTGCTGTAATACGAACATAATATGTGTATTAGAGATTACCATAATCATAGCAATGAGTTAATGATATCCTGTAATAGTTTTGTGCCTTATTTACTCACCAAAATAACCCTGTGATACTTAAAGGTACTGATCCTTGAGGCCCCTTTGAAGGGGGCGACTAATCCAACATTTTCGATTTTATAATTCATTTTTATACTTGAAAATAAGCCCCGAATTACTTCATTTTCTAAAATTAGATACTGCATTATATTTCCAAGAATTCGATCTAAGCAAAAACACGATATCTTAAAATTTTCTCGATAAAAAAAAATAACAAAGAGGCATCTAATTTTCTCGAATTTTTCATTTTTGCCATAACCGTGCGTTAAACTAAGTTAATATTTTAACACAGTGTATAAAATTCTATCATTGAGAAACCGACCTAGCGGATTTTTAAAATGTTGTATATTTATCGAGTTATTGAGAAAAAACTAATTTAGCGATGAATCCGCGTCGTCCTTTTTCACCTGGCATATGAAAGAGGGGCCTGAGTGTTAAGAAAATTAAAATTAAACATCGTCCTTCTCGGACGATGTTTAATTTTTTGGGTTGGTCGCCTTCTTAATAATTCAGTTTATATATTTACCAAGAGCCTTTAATCGTTCATATTATTGTCATGATCATAACTAAAAGATTTAACGAAGAACTTAGCTTGTATATTTTTACTTCGTAGCAGGGTCTACGAATTTCGTAGCACTTTGCTACGGCACACAACGTTTCACTTTAAAAAGCACTTTTTGGCCCACAATTTCACAAAAAACAAATGGCGTCTAAGAAATGGTATTATTATGAGTTTTTAAATAATCTAGGAGCCAAACATCACATTATAACGTTATGTGGTCGCTGTTATAACGTTTGAAATAAGAATCGCGAGATAGGGCTTTAATGTAGTTCGTTTATTCTTTGATATAAAATAACCGTTTAGTAAAAATGTCCTAGAATATTACGCAATATTCACACAATTTACAATATTAGTAGAGACCGGGGCTAGCTGACTATATGGGTAGGTTGACTAGTAGTTAAAAATTCAAATTGTTATGACGTGCAACACTATTCCTCTGGCGTTTAAAAAATCGTTTTATCTCACTTTTTTATCACACAGACCGATAAATACTGTTCTTCGAGTTCAATAAAGTAATGTAACACTTTCGAATAGGTTGAATTTCTGAGAATTAGTCAACCTACCTAATATATTCAACTATCCTGGTCTTCCTTATAGACTAAGAGCCAATCATCATGTACATCATATTCCAGGTATCAGTGGCGGTGGAGGAGCGTCGCTGGTGGTACCCGCGCGCGGCGCTGCAGCTCCGCGTGGTGGCGCCGACGGACTCCCTCATGTGTCTCATCGGAGCCCGAGCCCCGCCTGACACCAGATTCGATCCCCATCAGACGTAAGTTTAAAGGCTTGCAGTTACTATAGGCACGACAGTCATAAGATAGCTTATTATTATTGCAAAACAAAACAATTAGGGACGCATACACACAATCATATTTTTACTGATGCGAGCTCCAAGGCCAACTTGCGACAAGTTAAAGTTAACGTGGCTAAATTATATATCTATCTTTATTTGCATTCAGTATGAAATATTATGATATTTTGACAAAGTGTGAATAATAATAGACTGCGCAAATCCACCTAGGCTGATAAGAATGGACTTTTATGGATGGATAGAATTCTATGTGGTTTTCGACACGAGACTTAAGCCATCCTTGTAGGTCTACACATTTGTATTTTTTTCTAATAATTTTTAAAGGATCGTCATAACAACGTATATTTCATTCATACTGTAACTACTTACTACATAATATTATATTGATTGGAATTTGAGGCAACGGCTTGATCGGAAACCGCAATATAATAATTACTTTTCTAGCAAGGAGCTCCGCCATTAAGAACCCTTCATTGGAAAGGAACAGTTAATTGAAAAATAAGGAACGACCCTAAGTAAAAATATCAACAGGAAAATCATTTAATTCCATTTACTGGAATAAGGAAAAGTGTTGCTCAAAAAAGTTAACAATGTAATTAGAAGGGACAATTAAAAGTTATTTGTCGTTTTTACTCGTGACTCAAATGAAAAAGGTTCTGTAACGTTCGTGTTTTGCCTGGCATTAGTGAATTTAAGTATCACTATTTTAAAATACATCGATCTTTGCGGCCTTCTAACATAAATCTGGTCAAATAAAAGTCAGATCAATGTATATCAATGTAAAATCTTTCTACTCTTACACATTTTTATGAGATTAAAAAAGCTGTACTCGTAATGTGGTCGTTGTAAAATCACCTCTTTAACAATACGGCTAGTGTGAAATTGTCCTTAGATGCCTTATGTTACCTCAAACACTGTCGCTAATATAAATTAAAAGCTCTATCATAGGCATGAAGTGGTTTTAATGCAACCAGCCACTGAAAACCGGTGTGGAGGCATGAATAGTTAAATTACATTAATCAAATGAACTTGGCACAGAATTTAGTACAATTATAACATTTTTTTAAAGTTTACCTTCTATTTAAATAAATAAAAATAAACTTCCAATATTATTAGTGCCGTTAAAACTCGAAAACAGCTAAACCGATTTGTCTGATTTTAGTATTGGGATATTCGTGGAATGCAGGGAAGGTTTATATTAAGAGGGATACTTCCATCCTAATATAAACTAAATATTACTATACGAAGTTCACCAGGTCATCTAGTAATCAAGAATTTTCTTTTAGAACTGAGCACGAGGAACAACCAGGTCCAGAGTTCGTGTCAGCTGGAGTCTCCCTCTTCGTTGGCGGTGGCACGTGCGGCGGTGGTGTGCTGTACCGACAGCGGACTGCGCCAGGGCCGAGGTTCCCCCCGAACCTGGTCCCACCGGCCTCACATGACAGATTGTGGATGTGGAAATGTTTCAACTACACGTGAGTAACAGTTACTGAATATAACATCAACTAGTAATCCGTCCCGGCTCCGCCGGTGGTACTATCAGAAAAGATTCCTAGATAGATGGCGGACCTGAGTAATTTGGTCGTGTTAAGTCAAACCCTACCGACCGATCACAGCTAATATTGAATTGACATAAGCCGACCACATGACGTAGGCCCGTCAACTGCCTAGGAATCAATTGCCTCGATGGTACATACATAGCCATGCACTTAGGGACATCTTAGCTATACATTGGTGAAATAATTTTTGAAATCGATCCAGTAGTTCCTGAGATTATCGCGTTCAAACAAACAAACTCTTTAGCTTTATAATATTAGTATAAATATTCAAGCTTGCTTATTGTATGGTAATGAAGTTGGTAAATGTATGCATAGGGCATATTTAAAGGGTGTGGTAAAGGCATAATAATTCTTGTAGTCTACAAGAGTTTATATAATATGTTCAGAACTTATGGCAAATTTTTTTCACAAGAGTTTTTCACATTTACATTCACTAACACTTTCGATAGGCCAATGGCAAAACTGGAACCAATTAACACTAGAAAGACCAAGGCAATTTGACCGTAAAACACTGCAAGGCAGTCAATCTGATCTCTTAACAATTTCATTCTTAAATATTTCCAACGATATCAAAAAGATACACTCCAGTCACAAATATCAAAACTGGGCATAAGAGGCAAAAAATGTTGAAGTGTTCGAAATTCAAGTTTGAACCACAACATATAATATTTTATGGTGTGTATGTGTCGCAGAGAAAAGAGTATATCAGGGATTTCATGATATCCCTAGGGATATCACGAACTCCCGGTAGATACCGAATATTCTTGTTTGTTACGTCTTCTTAATAAAAATATCTAGTGATATGTCATTTCACTAAACTAAATCTAGTGAAATGTCAGAAACGCGGATACCGCCGAATAAAAATCGAGCCACTCATTTCTCTCGCTCTCTCTAGTTCCCACACGTGACACGGGCACTAGTGGGAGTGAAACAAATGCGTCGCTCGAGCTGGTGCGGCTCGTCTAGCCTGGAGACAGACAGACAGACAGACTAACCCTTTGGGTACGGAACCGTAAAAACTAGGATAATCGAAGAGCTGGAGTACCTGTAGTACCTGTGCCTGTACAAGAGATTAACCAAACTAGAGATCGACATGCCACCTTTACAAAAATATTCAACTTGGTCGGCAGCTTCATTTGACGTCAAAAATCAAAGGTGTGAAGTATCTGATGAAGAACCCTCAGTTGGTTTCAACTGTATGATTCAGAGATATAGTGATGCCCCTTCAGATCTGCTATAGTTGCATTACACGTGTGGTGGTAATAATAATAATAACTCCCACTCTGGTTTTGGTGAGGGTGAACGGTTTCATTGAAACCAGGCCAAGAGTAATTTTATAGTACCCATGTGTGTGCGCAGTACACAAGAGCAATCTCTATATTCCTTTACTCGCATAACCCGGTGGGACGGAAGACTGATACGACCGGCGAGAGATCAGGCGCAGGACCGACTTTTTACATGCCCATCCGACGCATGGATCATCAAACATCTTACTTGTCAGATTCAGATGTTAGATGATCCTATCAAAGAACCCGTGTGTATGCTAAAGCAAGCGCGAGAAATTCGTGGCTTGATTTTTATTTGGCGGTGTCCGCTCTTCTGACGTTTCACTAGATTTAGTTTAGTGAAATGACACATCACTAGATATTTTAGTAAGAAGACGTAACAAACAAGAACATTCGGCATCTACCGGGAGTTCGTGATATCCCTAGGGATATCGTGAAATCCCTGATATCCTCTTTTCCCTGCGACATATGCATTGTTTGCATGGATTTACTGGTACAGTTTTGAATTCCGAATTCCAGTTTCTCCCTTGATTGTGCCAATAGCGTGCTCTAAATTGACGAAATATCTGTCTGTAGCAGAACGAACTCTGTTGCAAAAGGTTTTAGTTGATTACCTAAACACTTTTAGGTATTGTAAGTCTTTAGGTTGCATCCACGTAACCTCGCAATGAAGCCTCTAAGGGTCTACACAGACGGACCGCATTTCAACTGCAATCCAACTGCAAATTGCAGTTCAAGTGCAGTTTGAATGCAGTTGACACGACTACAATACGACTGCAATAGAACTGCAAACCAAACAGTTCACACGACTACACGCCGACTGCAACTGAACTGCAATCCGACTGCGCGTTTGGTTTGCAGTTCTATTGCAGTCGTATTGCAGTCGTGTCAACTGCATTCAAACTGCACTTGAACTGCAATTTGCAGTTGGATTGCAGTTGAAATGCGGTCCGTCTGTGTAGACCCTAAACCGCGCGTTCGTTAAATCCAGCCATAAGATCCTCAACAACAACATTCAACTAAACATGTGCCTAAAAAATCTGTCATACTTTATTATGTAAATAATTATTATAGCAAACCCGTTGTAAATTGTATGTATTATTATGAATACATATTATTCATAAGTAAATATTAAATTGCTCCGTTAATGTCTAAAATAAATACTAATATATTATTTCGAACTTAAATTACCTCCGTAAAATAATATTATATTACTTAATTTAATAACTTTTGATCGGCGAAATAGAATCACGAGTGGTTTTGTAAAGCTAATTCAGTTATTTGTGGGCTCAATTTAATGGTGGAAATGTACAGACCAAATCAATCAATTCGTGATAATATATTATTTAAACCAATTTAAATGCGAAGTATTGTGTAATAGTACAACAAAATTATAACAACTATTTTAGGTTCATATTACGTAATAGCTGTAGTTATACAGCTACACTTTAACATATGAAGCTAAAATTATTTGTTTTGTATTTAACATAAGATCAGACAAAATATGTTTGAGGGTAATGAATAGTAATTAATAATATAAAAAAATATATGCAACAATACTCACGACGATTTTCGTAATATTTAAAACAAAGTAGTGTGTGCCTTATGTATGTCGGTATGTACTTTGATCTCTTCACACTTAAGTCGTTACACAAATTTTGTCTGGAGATTCTCGGAACGACATACTTGTCGTAAGATAGTATTCTGAATACTGTAAAGTCTCCACGGATTCAATTCTATACGAAGCTTTTTGAAAAATATATTTTGTATTGTACCTACTTACATTACTTTCATAAAATATTATTAAGCTATCAGCATTAAATTCATACCTTTATTATACTCTAAAACTAGTTAATTCTCTCAATTTCACCAGGCTATCAGCCTATCAGCACATAATGAAACAATTTAAAATCATGCATATCGTTATTGTCCAGTCATGTAGACATAATACGTACAAGCTAATTACGTATGACCGTTAACCGAATATTATTGAAAAACGATTGAGGTTCGTTATCGATAATAATGTTATTGTTTTAACATGCTTGTTACTTTTACCAAATGTTACGGTGATGTATTTTAACGATGTTATTAAAATTTGTAGAATTTATTTTGAAATCGTACTTAATAATCGTGAATGCGGCCTGCCAAGTACATCCATACTAAATTTAAAATGCGACATGACATTATAAATTCGAAAGTGTGTCTGACTGTCTGTTTGTTACCTCTTCACGTCCGAACCGCTGAACCGACTTGGCTGAGATAATTTGAGTCCTGGGAAAGGACATAAATACTTTTTATATCGAAAAAATGTACGGTTCCCGGGCGATAAACAAATTTTGGCGCAACGGACTTGTGGGTGTTATCCAGTTAATAATAAAATAATGTGATCATATTTTTATTATATACGGCTTTAGTTACTATCTGTATTAATCATCAACTATAAAATGCTATTTATCTTATAAGAATTGGTTTACATTTTGTTTGCTTGGGTCGAATAGGTACTAGAAAGCACCGATTTTTCATCAAAATCGGTTAACTGCTTTGAACAAGCTTTTTATGACTACATAAATATTTAAAGCGTTATTAAAAAAGCATTATTCTTAAACAAGACTCGTCTAGACTTAAGAATTAAGCAATAAAAGTACAGAATTGGACGTGTCTTCAACCCAGTGAAGACTTCTGTCGCCAGATGAATCAGCGGATCCAAATTTATAGGGATCACTGACTCATCTATAGAGAAATTTCTTTTTCTTCAATCGTTCTTTATTTTCCACAAATGAATACAATTTTTTCCGAGTTGAAAATACAGATGAGGTATTAAAATGCTTCTGTGAAATAATAAACTTACGTTTAATAGTTATTGTTGCTTTTCAATTTTCACACTTAAATTATGTTTTTAAAGTTTGTTAGTCATTCGTACGTCTACTGCTAAATAGGTTAACATTTTTCATTACTACACTCTCCGTTTCCAATTTAACCCTAGGCTCAATAGTTTATCTTGTGTGTGGCAAAATCATAATTATTTGTTCAATGAAAAATTGTTGGACAAAGAATCGTTACAATAAAACGTAAGTTTTTTAGTCGACTTCTAAAAAAAAGGTTATGCATTTGGCTGTGGATATTTTAGTTTTTTTTTTTTCTTCATCAGGAGCCAGCTATCGACGGACGGCGTGACCATAGCAGCACCATCGGAAGCGGGACGATGGTCACTCTGGGCGCTGTCCCTCTCCAACCGTGGTCTTCGATTCTCGGCCCCGAAGACTATAAACGTCTTCCGACCCATACAGCTGGACTTCTCCCTACCACCGGCTCTCAAGGTGGGAGAAACTGTCGAGGTGGATGTGAAGATCACTAACAACATCAACAATTGTATGGACGTGAGTATCTTAGTTTTTATTGAATTTTAATATCTGTGATAGAGAAATAATCCCTTCAGGCCTGGATAAAGGTAAACCTTTAAAAAGGAGCAACAAAAGTTAGACCCCTGGTAAAGGGAAAATAATAAACAGGTTTTTAATTTGATAAAGATAATACGTTAAATTAGAACTTCCTTTTTTGCACACAAAAAAAAACATAATTTTAGTAAATTACTATGCCTACTCAATCAAATTACAATAATTTTAATGGCGGACGATCGTTCTTACACGAATCAAATATTGATATAAAACAAAACGGATTACGCCTCAATTTAGTAAAGAAAAACTTCAATTTGCAGAGTAAATAATGGAATTTCCGTATGCTTAATGAGATAATGGGATCGGAGCTCGTACAAAACGCCCTGACCGGAAAATCGGAGGTCTACTCCATGGTCCCCCAGACCGTAACTCACTAACCATGTATTTATTCAGGATGCTTAATATTATTCTATGCAGATTTAGCTACAGAGTTGTTTTTGGTTTCTTTGAAATTACGTGATAATAAATAATATTTCAGATTACTGGTCTTATGAAGATTTTCTTAAGAAAAAAAGTAGAAGTGATAATAAGCTATATATTATCATCCATAAACATTCAACATATTCATAGAATTTATTATATGGAATGTCGGGGCAAAAAACTTGGCGAAAAAATGGGGCCACATCAGTAGAGTTTGGGGCCATTTAAAAGCATTAATATAACTTATAACTTATATTTTATAAGTCATTAACCGTAATGGCATAAACATGATTTATGTGAAGTTTTTTGCCGTCCGTAGTGCTTTAATTCGAGTAACCTTACTTTTTTATCTGAATTTAGATTTAACTGGTCTCGTGACAAAGTACTTGCTATACTATTATACTACTACTTATATTTAACACTCTTTAACTAACCAACAGTTAGGGAAGGCTTGATTGTTACCAATCCATCCATCGAATTTTCTCAAAATACGTACATAACTTTATACATATTATTATTATTCTCACATCATTCAAAGTTTGGGAGAATTCGCGTGGGTTGTTGCTCCACAAAAACTTATCATGTATTCGACATCTGTCCGAATTTATATGAACAGCCTGCGTATCACAATTCGTACAAATTAATTTACTTACCCGACAATCCAATTTAATCCTTTTGTCTTTGGAATTCGGTTTAAAATTAGGTAAATATTACAATTAGTTATTCATAGTGTTTCACTTGTAGTTTTGTTATTCGTAGACTTTGAAGATAAGTTTTATTGGGGTGGTGCTCTGAGACTGTTTATTATGCAAGACAAACAGAAATAAACTAGTACTCAATTTTATTATCTCTTTGATTAAAATACTTCAATGTTTCTAGGTAACAAAAGGACTGTACTAAAATCTCGGTTCTTTGTGCCATTTTCATTTGACTATACAAGAAGTTTACATTTTTCGAGTGTATAGTAAATTTTATATATTTATAGGCGAGCTCTATAGCCTTAATACGATTTCCTGGATAGAACTTAATAGGTCATTAATTTATTTATTTCCTTTTAATAATTTAAATTTTAAAATAAGCAATTACAAAATATGATAAGTAATGAGCAGTCTTCTATGAAACAATCTTAGGTTTATACATGATATCTCTATTTTATAATCCTACTTCAGGAAAGCTCTAGCTGCATAGCTGCATTTTCTAGAAACGTGACGTTTACGATACGATTTTCATAATGTTGCATTTCCCTGCGATATTCTCAAGTCTCTCCGACCTATAGTGTCTTGGGGCTCATGATATTTTGCTTTAACGATGCAGATATTCATATTTTTAGTTGCACCCACCGACCACTTACAATATATACCAGGAAAAAGGTCTTATGGGAGGAGCTGTAGAGTGCATTACTGAGAATTGCAGGTGGCTTAGTAATCTGCAGTATAGCCGTAAGCACGTATAGATACGATATTTATGTGCTGAAAGAGGTAATTTTGAGTGTGGTTCGGTAATGGGCATGTTGAATTTTCGAAATGAAAACCTTGTACCGGTGATCTTATGAAAATTCGTGAGATTAGGTAATTACTAGCTATATGACCGAGCTTCGCTCGGTATTCAAGAAATTAAAAAAACACACATAAAATGACATTTTATGAAAATGATTCCTAGCTAGATCGATTTATCGCCCCCGAAACCCCCTATATACTAAATTTCATGAAAATCATTGGAGCCAATTCCGAGATTCCAATTATATCTTATATATAAAATTCTCGTGTCACAATGTTAGTCCACGAACTCCTCCGAAACGGCTTTACTGATTTTTACCAAATTTTATATGCATATTCAGTAGGTCTGAGAATCGGCTACTCGGTACTTTATATATTAATAAGTGCATTTGTTGAATAAATAATAGTAAATTGTTACAACCGGAGACTGACGGCGACCATTGTTTGTGCGACGGGATAGCGATCGACGTTGCCATAGTGACATACTTATTTAGTCACTTCAATAAAATAATATGGCAAATATGGCAAAGCAACGTTTGCCGGGACAGGTAGTATTTATATATATACAAGAATTGCTCGTTTAAAGATATAAGATACTATTGGCGTAGAATAGGAATAATATCTCTCTTTTTACCACACAGCAAAAATGTAATAACATTGCTACAGCTGTTCCATTTTTCCTTTTACTGAAACTTTCAGAGTGCAACCCATTGTTTTTAACCGACTTCCAAAAAACGAGGAGGTTATATGTTCGGCTGTGGATTTTTTTTTTTTTTATTTTTTTTTATTTTTGTATGTTCAACGATTACTCCGCCGTTTGTGAACCGATTTTCGAAATTTTTGTTTTGTTGTATTAGGTTTCATTCCAATTTGGTACCATGTTCACAAAAGTGGTGACATGATGATGGGATCCAGGAGTAATCGAGGGAACTCCTCGAAATTTATATGGAAACATATGGTGATTTTGGTTTTATGTGAAGTGTACTAAGAATATGCTACCAAAAAGTCAAATATTGGGTCAAGGTATACCATGGTTTCGAAGATGCTGAGAGAACTCCTGACTCTTTATAGATACACGTTTGGGAGTTTCGGCGTTGTTTTAAGAACAGAAAGCATATGCTACCATGCAATTCAAATTCATCATCATCATCATCGTCATCATCATTACCACGTCGTGTTAAGGTCACCAATGTCTCATGGCACAAAATAGATAATAGTACAAGGCATAGGTATGGATACAATAATAATAATTATGTACATAACAACACCAATTATTATAGGCTGTTTAATATACACGGCGGTCGGCGCCGCAGAGGCAACGGCGCGCGGCGACGCGTACGTAAACATCGTATTCAAGTTCTAACTGGAATGTCAGGGCATGCGGCATGCCGCCAGAGTAGACAGAATGATAGAGTATGCCGACTTAGAACTGATGTAATTTTTTTAAGTTTGACGTATTATGACAAAAGTCGCTAGGGTCGTAACCTACAAATTTAATTGTTTATATTTTGGCACATGCAAAGAAAACTGTCAGAATTCAATTTCAAAATCTTATTTTTAAAATTAAATTATACCAGCCAGCGCGCCAGCCTTTAACTTATCCTGGCGAAACCCGAAAGAAACGACAGATATTAATACTCGTCAGTCTCTTAGCAGTCGAAGTACTGGTAGTTATGTCTATTGTGATGCCGCGCTGCGAGCATTTTGCAGCACGTGTTCACTTACATCTTTTTAAATGTATTGTTTAAATTTATCTATCTACCTGATATTTGGGCCTTGGGGTATGCCGTATGACTCATATCAGTCTTAACAAATTGTAATAAGATACGTAGAATATACGCAGTACCACCGACGACCACTTATAAATTCGCGGACTATGACGGAGGTCAACTTAAGGTGATCGCAGATTTGGCCGCACCGCACGCACCGCAGTCGCCGCATTCGGAATTCTTTATATGAAGTTATAGGCAAGCTCGCATACCTACCTACCCGCGCCGCAGTCTTCGCAACTTCATAATAATATGAAGAATTGCGAATGCGGCGACTGCGGTGCGTGCGGTGCGGCCAAATCTGCGTTCACCTTTAATAACAATTATACGAGATCAATTACCACTCAATATTATGATTTATGTTGTCAATTCAATGCTCACTGCTCACACCAAGCTCACTGTTGAGTTGTCAGACGTCAGTTGCTTACAAACTTTCAACAACACAACGAAAATCTGTTACAAGTTACAACTACCTATATAAAACTTCTACGTACATGCGATAGCGCGACATAGGAGCGCCTCAGTGACATCTAGTGAAGACAATATGAAACTATTTTTTATACAATTTGAATTGGCACTAACAGTTTACCTACTAGGTAACTAAAAAGAGTGAAATTATTATTTTTAACAAAAAATTAAAACCGACTTCCAAGGTAAAAACAATATTAATAGCATCCTTATAATATGAACTAAAAAGTATTAAATAATTTTTCCTATCTAATATGTAGTGCCTTTTCCCGAATTCGGCTAAACTTCAACTATTTCTGTACTCAATCTTCATAATTTTGAAGTCGGTGCCAGTTCCAAAACTTTCAAATTTTCTGTCAAAGAAATAAAGATTCAGCTATATCTGGTACCGACTTCAAAATGATGAAGATTGAGTACAGAAATAGTTGAAGTTTAGCCGAATTCGGGAAAAGGCACTACATATTAGATAGGAAAAATTATTTAATACTTTTTAGTTCATATTATAAGGATGCTATTAATATTGTTTTTACCTTGGAAGTCGGTTTTAATTTTTTGTTAAAAATAATAATTTTAAATACGTATTTTATTAAGCAGCGAAAATCGATGCCATCTGAGCATATTAACATTGATTCTGAATCAACCGGAACCGACGATAATGGTCTGCTGTAATGTAAATCAGCATTAACCAATAAAAATTGAGTGGAATCCATCAACACCTCCAATTTTCCGCTGAGCTCAAATCAAACAGTCCCCATGCCGTCGGGTGTAAGTGCCCGTACGTGCGTCCGCGATTTGTTTGCGATCGCTCCCGGAATCCCGATTAGGGATTTCCGGGATCATTCCGGAATTTACGAATGCAAATGCGATTAGATACCTGTTTTTATTTTAAAATCGATTTCCTATTTCCGAACATTATAGTTGATTAGATTTTCTAGGATGCCCGAACAAGAAATAGCTCTAATACTATTCAGAGCTAGATGGAACTCTTACGTTAAGTTTATAATGAATGCAATCATTCTACGATTAAATTAATTCCATATTCGAATGTTATGATTTTATCAGGAAAGTGAGTAGGTTAATAAGTTTTTTATATTAAGGTCCTGTTTCACCGCTTCCTGATAAGGCTATCCACCACTTAACTTGACACATAGAGTATGGAGAATCTGTCAAATAAGCCTATCGGGCACCTTATCAGAAAGCGGTGAAACAGGCCATAAAACTATTATACATCCAATTAGATAACATTATCTTGCTATGCTGTTTCAAAATCTATGCAGATAACAACTTAATAACTCAACTTTACAAGCCCTACGACGCATAGACCATCTTACTTGTCAGAAGATCAAACTTAGAAATAACAAATTTCCAACGCGGGAATCGAACCCACGACCTCCGATTCAAGAGCCGCGCTCTAAACGGCTGGACCACGGAGGCGTTAGATATACATTATACAGATAACAACATAATGAACTAACAACGGCTTATCATAATAATAAATTGGTAATCGTTTATAAGAATCTAGATCAGTACCATTTATCTCGGCGACACTATCTCTAGGAGCTACAAGCACTAAATCTAGACTTTTTCTTGTATCGCAAGCTCTACAAGATTTTAATTAAGATTTACAAAGTGATAGCGAGGCTCGAGTAGGCTAACTTAGGCACTTTCGAAACAGTTAATTTACGTCGTAACCTTACTTCTTTAAATATTTAGGGCTTGTTCATAACGTCGAAATAAAGTTACGATCGAATCTTGTATATAAAGTGATAAAAGTAGAAAATGTAGCAAGTGAAAAGGCATACCTACCTAAATATTTACTGAGTTCATTCAGTGCAGATATTATGATAAAGTGAACCAGCTATCTTGCTTCAGCACACAGACATAGATCAAGATAGATACCGCATGTGTATGTACTTCGCGTGCCATTTCGCGTTCCCAAACGACGAGCAATGCTCGTTTTTCGTAAGCCTGTTCTTTGGTCTGCTATCAAAATCGGACGTCAATCGGAATTTTTAAAATGCCTAAATGCCTAAAAGTGCTGTATTGAGCTGTAGAAATTCAAATAGAAACGTTGGCCTTGATAATGGACACGTCACAGTAGATATGAAAAAAGTGGCACGCTCGTTTTCATACAAATAGAGCGCGACATGTGGTATCTATCTTGATCTATGTCTGTGCTTCAGCACGATTTTCTCTCAAAAAAACAAACCGAGTAACAAGCTAAAATGACGCTATAGATGAAGCGTTGCGGGTGCAACAAATTAATAGGAAGAATGAAAGGGGTAGGCGAAGTACCAAATTCCAGTAGAAGCATTACAAAATGACAATCAAAACCGAATTTCTAGATAACTCTTCGTCCATTTATGTGCCCAAACGCAAATATCCCGAACTTTCCATAAATTATCTTTACTCTATCTACACGGACTCTGCAAATACTTACAAAGCGAAACTCTTCACCCAGGAGACACATCGGGACACTCTGATTGCGACACAGAGCACGGAATTAAAACTTTATACACGAATGTTCTATAAAATTGGGATGTTCTTGCTGTACCTTTATAATATTTTGTTATTTTACTGTAATGGATAACATTATAGTAATAAATGATGTAATAATAACATAGAATTTCGTTGTCTCTTAGATGACACATTAATATTTATAATATTTTAAATGCGGAAGTTTGTCTCTCTGCCTTTTCACGCCCTGTTATGTAGTGTATTGCTAAATAAAGATGGCCGCCTACCAATCATGGTGGGGGCTGCGAAAATATGGCCGCCAGACGTGAGAGCTGTCGTCCACTTCTTCACCAGCCGCCGCCGAGAGTAGAGTGTTCAGTGATACAGTATTCTGTGTTTAATTTACTCCTCCTACAAGAATATACAAATTGTACATGCATTGTTTTATGTCTGACGTGGGAGAGCCATGCTTCGGCACGAATGGGCCGGCTCGACCGGAGAAATACCACGTCCTCACAGAAAACCGGCGTGAAACAGCGCTTGCGCTGTGTTTCGCCGAATGAGTGAGTTTACCGGAGGCCCAATCCCCTACCCTTTTCCCTTCCCTATTTCCTTCCCTACCCTCCCCTATTACCCCTTAAAAGGCCGGCAACGCACCTGCAGCTCTTCTAATGCTGCGAGTGTCCATGGGCGACGGAAGTTGCTTTCCATCAGGTGACCCGTTTGCTCGTTTGCCCCCTTATTGCATTAAAAAAATATATGGATATACTGTAAGTCTCGGAAAAGGACGGATACTTTTGTAAAACGTGTTTTGGCGCATTGGAGTTGCGGGCGTCAGCATACAGACTAGCAGCAGATAAAGTGAAATAGAAATCTTGAAAAGATATATTTTAACGTTAATGATATTCTCTTAACAAGGGCCAGCATAGACAGCGAAGATACATAAATATTAATTTTATGTTAAGATAAATAAATTTTGTATGAACCATCACAGACGTCCGTGCTATTTTTGGGTGCTACTTTTAGGTTACATTAGTTTGATATGCATTACAATATAATGCTTCCGTGGTATAGTAGTTTAGAACAGATCTCTTAATGTGGTTTCGATTCCCGCGTTGAAAAAATACTGAAATCTGGTGTTTTCAGTTATCTTAAGACAAAAATTAATCTAGTATCTTCTCCGTTTCAAGCCCTTGAACCCAATTTTACCAACGACTGTCAAAGCTAATGCTCGAAGTAGTATCACGTTACCTCTTTCACTTTTCATATGAATGAAAGAAAAGACATTCCATTTTAACAAGCTGTTTAAAACACTAAGACCCACTTGCGCAGATCTG
Organism: Lysandra bellargus; assembly: GCA_905333045.1. NCBI lineage: Eukaryota > Metazoa > Arthropoda > Insecta > Lepidoptera > Lycaenidae > Lysandra > Lysandra bellargus. The sequence continues at coordinate 12,214,447 of HG995322.1, forward strand.
AGTTAAAGTTATTAGAGATTACATGATGACTCAGAGTTAACTTTAACTCAGATTTGCGCAAGTCCGCCTTACAGACATTGTTGAAATTGGGCCTTAATCCTCATTCCAGGTAACAGCTCTGCTGGCGCTCAGCGCGGGTGCAGCGTTCGCGTCCACTGGAGCCCTATACGTGACAGAGCGGCTGCGTCTCGGACCTCGAGGTGGCACGCAGCTGGTTGTACGAGTGGCAGTGAATACGCCGGGACGGAAGAATATTACAGGTAAGTTTATTCCCCAGTAAATATGGATAAAATAAGATTGTTGTCTTAATAAAAACGGCGCGGTGGATGGAGTAGTTACCGCGGGTGACACATTATCAAAACCAGTGTGGAGGATGAAGGTTCAAGGTATCATTTTGTTTTTAATTTATGTAACAAATAAAAAAAATACTTTTTGTCATAGAACCATAATTTTACGCTTAATAATAGTTACGTGTAAAGTATTTTTCCTTACGTGTTTTATACCTACAATCACGAAACACAATTCATGACCCAACTGTGATTCAGAATTTCAATAATTTCCGATCCTGTGCTAGTATGTGTAGAATGCTCGATACATTCTAACTGCTGACATCCGTGAACTATGCGCTCGTGCTGGCCAACTTTTACAAAACCTGCATTTTATAGTTGACCTGGTATTCCATTAGGAATTGCTACGTCGCGTAGAATGCTACAGTAAAAGTAACCTTAGGTTTGGCGCAAACGAGTATATTTTGTACTGTCAGAAAAATAGTTGATGACCTACGCTATTTGGTCGGTTTGTGTCAATACCTTGACTAGACATAATCCGACCCAATAACGAAGGTCTACTATCCATATTTAAATTTCAGCACATATTTTATCAATCGAATGTAACTTTTTTAAGAAATAAGGAGGCAAACGAGCAAACGGGTCACCTGATGAAAAGCAACTTCCGTCGCCCATTGACACTCGCAGCATCAGAAGAGCTGCAGGTGCGTTGCCGGCATTTTAAGAGGGAATAGGATAATAGGGATGGGGAGGGTAGGGATGGGAAGGGAAGGGAATAGGGGAGGGTAGGGAAGGGAATAGTGTAGGAGATTGGGCCTCCGGTAAACTCACCCCGGTAAACACAGAGCAAGCGCTGTTTCACGCCAGTTTTCTGTGAGAACGTGGTATTTCTCCGGTCGAGCCGGCCCATCGCATCGAGCCGAAGCATGGCTCTCCCACGTATCTAATACTCACTAAGCACAATATTCTATTTAAATACATATTATTTTACTGTTGCAAAACAGCAAACAACTCGTGAGCTGCGGACAAAAGTTTATTTTTTATATCCAAAAGAAAATTGATCCTTATTCCATAAAAGTTAATGGTCTGTGTTGAATAAATTATTATACTTTAAAAGCCCAAAATTTACTATCGAATGATACTAAAAGGGTCTCGTCCTTTATCAAGATCATAGGCTGTTGCCCTGAACGGATTTCGATTATTATTTTTATAGCTCTCCCAAATTGAATAACTTTTATTACTTTCTATAGAGAGATATTATACGAGTAGATATATAAAGATCCAATACTATTAACTGTACGAAATATTTTTGTTAACAAGATTAAATTCAACTTTATCCATAGTTTTTTCTACCGTTATGTTATGAAGAAACAGTAACCCAACTTCTATTCATGTTGTTATTTTATACAGAACCCAAAATATACTATAGTAGTTTCATCCCCTATCTAGGCTGGACCGTCATAGTCATAACCATAGGATTACCGGATTCTAAGCCCTTAATCTGAATGGCCTCAATTATCATTGGAATTGACCAATTGCGCGTAATGACGTCATTTGTGTTTGCCGACGACAGCCGTCACGATTGGCTGAGTTAATGAAGTGCTGATCGTGAATTGCAATAGATATACATGCATTTTAATGTACAGTTTTAATTACTTTTATGAGCTTTATTGAGGTTGTATCGTAAGGTACTATTATATATTCTGTGGTTGTATCCAATATTTTTGGTTTCTCTTTAATTGTTTAGTTTTGCCTTTTACCTTTTTTTCTAATATTTCAGAAGAATTATAAGCGTTTCTCACTTTTGTGCTTACTACAATATATTTGATACTTAGTAATTAATATCAATTTCATATTTCATGTTATGTTATTATCACCATCGAAGAAATTTCATAGGCATAATAGTAAATTTATCGAGAAAGGCTATAGGCTATATTTTATCACGCTAAGACTAATAAGAGCGAAGAAATATAATAAAATGTTGAAAAAACGGGGGGGAAATTTTTGAAGGGGCTCATTTGAACGCGCTAATCTCAGGAACTACTGGTCCGATTTGAAAAATTCTTTCAGTATTAGATAGCCCATTTATCGAGGAAGGCTATAGGCTATATCACGCTAAGACTAATAGGAGCGAAGAAATAGAAGAAAATATAGAAAAAAGGATGAAATTATTTAAAAGGGCTTATCTTACGAATTACTAGAGCAATTTTTCTGTTATTTGGGTCAGATAAGAAGTAGACCACGTGAAGGGTCATACGCTATTTTATGTAGACTAATTTGTCTGTGAAATATCTTATTTACGCGAGCGAAGCCGCGCGGTACGTCTAGTGTTTGAAACAATTTTAAATTCATCCTGTTAAAATCTAACTGTTACGTATTCCAGTGGAAGTAACCGGCTACAGCGCTGACAACTGCTCAGTATCTTACACGTCGTTCAACAACGAGACGCTAGTGGGTTCCGTGATCCGGTCCGCCAGCGTGCTGGTGCTGCCCGAAGGACTGCATAGGAGTGACACTCAGAGCGCGTACTTCTGTGCTAACGGTATGTGATACATACACACAATATAACCACGCACCACGCATACTCAGACACAAGAGTGACAATAGAGTGCGTGCTTTTGTGCTAATGGTGAATTCAGACCGCAACGCGACACGTAGATTTCATTTCTAAATTTTTATGGATTTGACAGATTTGCAAGACGTCTCACGCTTACGAAATCTACAAATTCAGTATAAAATTAGTGTACGTACACACACATAGATATGATAGTCGAAGTTTAGAGCGCCTACTTCTGAGCAAAGATCAAACAACTATAGGAGCAATATAATAATGCATAGAGCGATAGTCACCCAAAGGCACACCGCACACAATAAGCACACGCACACACAGTTGACGAACAGGAGTGATACGAGCGTATTGTAAAGATGCTCCCTCACCGGGAGTATTCACTTGTAATGTAACGTTACAGAGTCGAGCATTACATCAGTGAGGGAGAAGAGCCGAGCATTACAATGCGCACCTTGTAATGATACAGTGTGTGATATCTTGATACAACTTGTAACAAATTCAACTAGCTATGGAATGCTCAAATTCGAATGTTACATTACACGCAAATGCTTGCTAGTCAGGGAGATATTTTTGTAATGTAATGCTCAAAAGCGAATCGATAATGTTGCATTACACGTGAATGTTCCCGGTGAGGGAGTACCTTAATGTTTATAAATGTGTTACTTAATACGTTTACAAACACGATTGATATTCAAATGTTAAACAATATTGCATCTACCGACGCGTTACTTTTCTAAACTACACTATACTTTCCTAATTTAGGAAAGTCCAAACGTAGGCAGAAAGAAATTTGATTCCCATCGGATACGTGATAAAATGGATTACACATAACTTACAGTCATAAATGTCACATAGATTTTGATAATGTTCCCACAAATCATGTGGTAAAGCCGGATGATCCATGTTTTGTTTACATTACGTTACATAAGGCTCGTGAGCATAAATTAGGCTATGAAAAACAGAGAACTAAAGGTGAACGAAGATTTGGCTGCAGTCGCCGCATTTCGAATTCTTCATATAAAGAATGTAGAAGTTGCGAAGACTGCGGCGCGCTTAGGTATGCGAGCTTACCTATAACTTCATATAAGGAATTCGAAATGCGGCGACTGCGGTGCGTGCGGTGCGGCCAAATCTGCGTTCACCTTATATCAGCGCCTTTGTATACAAATCAAAAACATACTCCAGTTAATGTTTATATATTTAGTTTGGTTTATCGCAAATCAGCTCAAGTATTTAATTTTATGGCATTTGTAATTTAGAAAATGAAAGAATTCAAAACTCTAATAAAAAATGAGAGGAAAAATGAAACGAAATCAATAAGGGCATTTTTCCGGTCATACTTTAAAACATAATCATATGATATTACGAAATTTCGAATGCGGGTAACTTTCATGCGGTGGTCCGTTCATCCAGGTTTTTTTTTTATACAATAAGGGGGCAAACGAGCAAACGGGTCACCTGATGGAAAGCAACTTCCGTCGCCCATGGACACTCGCAGCATCAGCAAGAGCTGCAGGTGCGTTGCCGGCCTTTTAAGGGGTAATAGGGGAGGGTAGGGAAGGAAATAGGGAAGGGAAAAGGGTAGAGGATTGGGCCTCTGGTAAACTCACTCACTCGGCGAAACACAGCGCAAGCGCTGTTTCACGCCGGTTTTCTGTGAGGACTTGGTATTACTCCGGTCGAGCCGGCCCATTCGTGCCGGAGCATGGCTCTCCCACGTCAAAAATCACGTAGGCGATGATACGCATGACAGAATAACACTGATCTCTATTATACAAGATGGAGGTCAGTGCAGGATAAGCACCCAAAAGCTGATATATTACTGACGTAGCCACAGACAGACAAACATCAAACATATTAAGACCTCGATCGTGGGAATAGCAGGCACAATAGATTTTCAATTGTTATGCGACAGCCGGGTGCCGCTTGGGCACAATAGATATAACTACCAGTACTTCGACTTCAAAGAGACGGACGGGTTTCAATATCTGTCAAATTCGTCGGGTTTTGCCAGGATAAGTTAAAGGCTGGCGCGCTGGCTGGTATAATTTATTTTTAAAAAGAAGATTTTGAAATTGAATTCTGAGAGTTTTCTTTGCATGTGCCAAAATATAAACAACAATTAAATTTGTAGGCATAGATAAAGTAATAAAGTATAGATGTGATCTTAGCCCGTCTTCGCGTGGCCATTTTGTGCTTATTTTCATACAAGTAGTGTGTGTTTATTTTCTTGAATATTTCTATTTGTCGATCATTTCGAAGCACAATAAAGTACAGAAAAGAAAGTCATTTAGTTCATGATATCGATAAACTATAGTTCAAGTAATGAGAATCCGTAAGCATACGTAAAAAGCTATGCAATTTTTATTTAGCACGAATAAAGGATTATTGAACTTATAAATACTCTTTTTAGCTTACAAAAATACCGATTGAAAAGCCCAAAAAACGTTGTTCAAAACTTACGTATTTAATGTTAAATCCACGTGTTTGAGGCATTCTTTGGCCATTCCTATGGTTTATTATTTAGCGGAACCACAAAACTCAACAATATCTAGCATAAAATGTTCACTAAAAACCTTTATTAACACTTTTATTACATGAAATATGCAGACCGACTCCTTTGTTATGTCCTAGTAAGTAGGACATAACATTACATGCTTTTGACGCTTATACACCGATATAAGGCTCTCTCCTAGTCTATATTATCTCAATGTTTGTAAGTAACGACCCTAGCGACGACTTTTGTCATAATACGTCAAACTTAATTTTTTTACATCAGTTCTAAGTCGGCGTACTCTATCTTTCTGTCTACTCTGGCTTGGGGATTGATGGGTTAAATCAAACAAGACAAAATCGAAACATATATAATATAATATAAAAAATTCTCTTCACATCTTTCCTGTAACTACACATACATCAATCCTTTCAGAGCACCTAGCGGTATCCTCGCGTGGTTCGTGGGAGTGGCAGTGGGTGGCGGCGCCAAGGAATCGCGCGGGGCTGGTGCTGGAGTTGCGAGCCGAGGGCGCCGCGCATGTCGCTCTATCGGCAGTACAGGGACCTTCCGATGACATGTATCGAGTTGTGTTCGAGAGGAGTAGAGTTTGGATAGCTAAAGGACGACATGGTGAGCAGAATGATGGTATCGTTAGAGCGTTAAATGGCTAGCTATTTTAAGTGTGACCTGAATTCTCAATGTACGGTAGAATGCGATTTCTGGACGCTGATTATGAATGCAGTTGTTCTTTAGATAATTAATAACAAGACTTCATTCATAACTCAACAAGCAAAATTGTGTATTAACTAGCAAATGCTTAACAGCGACCATCTATGGTATTGAATATTATAGGGCTTATGAAGACATGGAAGAAGCCGCACATGTCACAAGCCGCACAAGAAGCGCACCGCTTCGGTGTGTGTGCTATCAGTACATGCTATCAGATTAATATTGCATTTAGGACACGACGTTTTAAGACTTTGTATAACGCAATCATGATTTTATTCGATGAAGAAAAAACCCTTTATGGATGCCCTGGGTTGGAGGTGTGCTTCAGTTAAGCAGAAGCACCCCAGGGGCATATTATTATGGGACTGCCGACGAGAAGCGCCGGGTTTACCCACTAAAACCACCTGCCCAACTCTTTGCAGGCTACGACGTTCACCTCGCCAGCGCAGAGCAAACTGAAAGTGACGAAGAGTGTTCCGGGTTGTGGTGCGCGTGGTGGGTGTGGTGGGAGGGGGGACGGCTGTCGGTGGGGCGGGGAGCGGCGCCGGCGGAGCGGCGGCTGCTCGTGTGGCCTCTAACGCCCGACGTCCGCATCAAGTACGTCGGGTTCAGCGCGCTGTGGGGAGACACTGCGGATTTCAGGTGGGTGGTTACCTGACAGTGCCAAAAGAAAAAGTTGTATGTTAAGTTGATTCACAGACAGTTAACCTAAGTCATTTGGTCGTAAGCCAATTCAATGATAGTCATGTTTCGGCTGAGCATGATATAAACGCATCCAAATTACGTACGTCCCTCCAACTTTGAATCAACTTCTCTAAAAGTATGTTTCTGAAGATAGATAAGAATGATATAAGGCTTGAGAGTGTGGGAATATGTGTGGAGGCCTCAAAGGAAGATTTTCCGATTCCGAAGCGAGGTGGTATGCTCGGTCAAGCCGGTACCGCCACAAGAAGTATCATTAGATTCGTGTTGGTCATGAGAGTAAATTATATACCCACTCTTACGCTTGTGTGTTTTTTTGGAGTTTATTGGAGTTTACTCCTTGAGAATCGATTTTCATATATAAGGCGCCCGGTATGAGAAAAATCCGAGGGGTAAAACCTACTAATAAGTAACGAAAACGTGTCAGGTTTTTTTGCGCACCTTTAGTGCGCAACTTTCTAATTTGGCTGTGAGTGTATTAAGACCATAAAGGTAATATACCTATCGGAATATTATATTATATTATTATATAATATTTTTTTTATATAATTTTATATTCCGATAGCTATATTAACTTTATGACTAAGACGTACATATGGTATGCTGTATAGGCGACTATACCTATATACTATATGTTATTGGGCTTGTTTGTTTCTATCAGTGTCGATGTATTTATATTGCTTTTTTTTGTTAATTAAGTTAAATATTAATAATTAATATTGTTATTGTGAAGTTATAATTTGATATGATATTAATATTTTTTCAGTTTAATAAACTCTTTTTGCTTATGGTTAGATATTCGTACTTAAGGAGTAAACTCCAGTCGTGTGTCGGAGCTGACATGCTTTATATATATATATATATATATATATATATATATATATATATATATATATATATATATATATATATATATATATATATATATATATATATATATATATATATTAACTTTATGAATAAAACGTACATATGGTATGCTGTATAGGCGACTATACCTATATACTATATGTTATTGGGCTTGTTTGTTTCTATCAGTGTCGATGTATTTATATTGCTATTTTTGTTTAAATATCAATAATTAATATTGTTATTGTGAAGTTATAATTTTTATCATTATACTGGCTAAAGTGAACTAAAAGTATTTTGAAATAACTATGGCAGAAAGGGGTGTAGATAGTATTGCCGGAAGATCTGATTTCATATGATATTAATCTTTTTTCAGTTGAATAAACTCTTTTTGCGTATGGTAGGCGTATGGTTAGATTAGATAGCACTTAAGGAGTAAACTCCAGTCGTGAGTCGGAGCTGACACACTTTTTTTATTTGGGTCTATAAAAAGCACTACATACAAAGTTGTGATTGCAGAAAGATTTTATTCGTTTCTCTTAAGAGGGCGACTAATGCAAAAAATCAAACATAGTCCTTCTCTCTTCACACTCACGCCCGTCTTTCATATGCCAGGCGAAAAAGGACGAAGCGGATTCATCGCCAAATTAGTTTTTTTCTCAATAACTCGATAAATATACAACATTTTAAAAATCCGCTAGGTCGATCTCTCAATGATATAATTTTATACAATGTGTTGAAATATTAACTTCAATTCACGGTTATGGCAAGAAATGAAAAATTCGTGAAAATTAGACGAATCTTTGTGATTTTATTCTATCGAGAAAATTTTAAGATATCGTGTTTTTGCTCAGATTGAACTCTTGGAAATATAAAGTAGTATCTAATTTTAGAAAATGAAACAATTTGGGGCTTATTTTCAAATATAAAAATGAATTATAAAATCGACAAGTTTGGGTTAGTACTTAGTCGCCCACTTAAATTAATTTCTTTAGTATTTACCACGCAAAACTTGACGACTGACGTAATAGACAAAGCATAGTGTAGCCTTATACAGTAAATTAATATAATTTAACTATCTGGTTCGACCTTTTTCCTTAGCTCCATTCTCAAAATTTTACCCAAGGTATTTCTTGGAATCCTTTCGATAAAGTTTACGCCACCACGAAGATAATTCTTCCATGAAAGCTGTAAAAAAATATATTTTTATTTAAAAAACCTTCAATACACAGTGGCTGATAAAATAACCTTATCAAAACCTTTACTTAAGAACCTGACTTACTGCCTGACCTATTTTGAGATATATGTGTTACGCTCAAAGACCGAAATCGCTCAGTGAGCGAAAAAATAGCTCACAACGCGTTGTGGTCACAGTGAAACAGCCACGACGCGAATTTCGCGTCGTGGCTCTAATGAAAACGACCACGACGCGTTCTGGCAATCACAAAAAGGCCATAACGCGAAATTCGTGTCGTGGCTGATATGCTATTCGTTTTTCTTAGATTTTTTCTTGATTGATTAATCATCCATAGGTATGGAAGATTATATTTGAATTAACACGCGTACTACAAAATATTTTTTCTTTCACTGCATAACGTGTTTATCATTATTATTTATAAAATATCCATAGTTTTTACTATCCGTACTAATAGTTATTATTAATATGTTTCTCTGTCTGTCTGGCGCAACGTAGTAGCGGGCATCAACTAGTAGTATTATATTTAAATTATATTAATTAAAATAAAACTATATTTTTCTTACTTATATTCAAAAAAAAAACAACAACACGTTGCGCCAGACAGACAGACAGATAATATTAGTACGGATAGTAGGGAACTATGGATATTTTATAAATAATATTATGACAAGCACGTTATGCAGTGATTTAGTAAAAGAAAAAATATTTTGTTATACGCGTGGTAATTCAAATAATATAATCTTCCATACCTATGAATGATTAATCAATCAAGAACAAATCAAGAAAAATGAATAGCATATCAGCCACGACACAAATTTCGCGTTATGGCCTTTTTGTGATTACCAGAACGCGTCGTGGCCGTTTTCATTAGAGTTGTTCATGTTTTCATGTTTCAATGTGACCACAACGCGTTGTGAGCTATTTTTTCGCTCACTGAGCGATTTCGGTCTTTGAGCGTAACATATGTACCACCGGAGCTCAAATGGTACAAATCCATTAAAATTTACAGCGTGTCAATTTTATATTACGACACAGATACAAACATAATAATATATTCGTAAATGTCTAAAATCTTGTAGTAAGCACGGGTTGGTGTCAGTTTTCGAATACCTACAGGTAAAAGGAAGCGTGCGCTTAGCTCCTACTTATTTTGAAAGTTTGGAGTTTGCGGTTGACGGCCTCATATTAACAGGCGTGTAAGCCTAGTATCAACTTACACAAGTCAAGGTAAAAAATACACTATAATGTGACTGTGATTGTTGACACACTCACTCGCTTTTCCACAAATTCCTGAATCTCACGCTCAGTGAGTTTGACCCCTGGTTGGGGAACCACGTAAGCCCGAGGGAGCTCGCCCGAGCTGCCATCAGGCACTCCCACCACCCCTGCTTCCTTGATTCCCTCATGCTGTAGAAGAACCTCCTCCACCACCGTTGGAGACACCTGAAATGTATTATGATGGTTTTCCTTCAAATTAAGCTGATTGGGTAGAATTTTTCAATTTGAATAAAACACGGCTTCTCATAAATATCCGTCTTTCTTTACAAGAATACTTTACAAAGCGCATTCGTTACTAACGCATATTTATTGAAACATAAATTGTTTCAGAATTTAGGCAATTTTATTTAACTCACTTGAAGTGCCTTGTACTTTATTATTTCTTTGAGTCTGTCTACAATATAGAAGTATCCTTCTTCGTCATAGTAACCAACGTCTCCGGTCCTGTAGAAGTCTTCGTCGTCGAAGTCTTCACTTCGGTCCTTACCGATGTAGCCTTTCATAATCATCGGACCTTTTACACAGATCTCGCCTTTCTCAATTTCTCCCAAAGGCTCTCTTGTAGCAATGTCTACTACCTTTTAACAAAAAATAATATCGTTAACGTAAACAAAACGAATCTATAATTTTGGAGAAAGGTTCTTACAGACGGTTTTTTTTAAATTACATACAGAATTAATTTCAACGTTTACAGCTTTGAACTCTCTTTTCACAATTCATAGTTGTTGTATGATGGGAAAACATTTGTCAGGTCCACTATTTACATCTTTTTGTTGGGTTTTGTTTACCTTGGCAATAGTGTGAGCTGTTACAGTACCGAGACTGTTCATCTTCTTGGTGTTTACATTTACATTTAGAAACACTGGTAATACACTCTCCGTCATACCGTAGACTTGCAGTATGGCTTTAACAGAAGTAAACCTGAAAGAAAGCAATGAGTGAGAAGAAAAAAAGTGGAAGATAATATTGGTCAAGGTTGCGAACAAGTGACGGTGGTTGCAATTAAAATGTTTGTAGTTTGAAGTAAATTTAACAAATTATTCAATGCAATAACTGTGCACATTATAACGAACTAGATAACGCCCACAACTCTCCTCCTCACCGGACTCCCTCCGCCAAAATTCGTTCATCTTGCGGGGACCGTACATTTTCCGAGATAAAAAGTATCCTATGTCCTTTCCCGGGACTCAAAGTAAATCGGAATGACAGACGGACATACAGATAGACACACTTTCGCATTTATAATATTAATATGGATTAGTATGGATAAATGGTATTTGCATATTGCGGTACGGTAGAAAGTCAACCTTTTGGTCGACCTATTCCATACCTTCTCAATGCAGCGTGTATGGTTTCTTCATACAACGATGATGCACCACATATTATAAGCTGAAGCGAACTGGTATCCCAGGAATGTTTTGCCTTACTCAGTTCTTCCAGTATATATGGAGCTACACACGCAATGCCTATCTGATAAAAAAAATACTCAATTGCAGTAAAGTAAGCAACTTTGATTTCGAAGATGATCATGTATCTTAGTAGTTAATCAAATTGTAGTGCAGTCCGTAATCTTACCATTACGGACTTTGTCACAAAATTTAATTTCTTACCTTGTACTTCTCAATTGTTTTCAAAAGCAAATCTGTGTCCATTGGCATCAGGCCTGGAAACACTGCAGTTTTTCCATTTGCAAACAACGATAAGTAAGAAGTTAGTCCAAAAACATGAGACCAAGAACCTACATTGAGATAAGTTAAGTCCGTGACGACTGTCCTAAAAGTAATAGTAATAATTAAAACAATCACTAGATAGTGCAATTTCTGTGGCTTATTTGCACCAAATGTTGAGCGGTATTGTTAAAATCTAATAAAAGTCTATGTCGTAAAGTATGTTACAAGAATACTATCAGTATAACACGTTAAAAATAATTGCATACTTGGCTAGCAGGTATGCCATAATGAGGCCATGCCATAATAAAGTCATAGGCCTCCAGATATTTTGAACAGGAGTAAGCAAATACAAAGCACATACGTCGTCACCATTAAACAGTTGAGGTGCGTGACCATGACGCCCTTGGGCACACCTGTTGTACCAGAAGAGTACAATACGATTGCCACGTCGCTCTGTCCCGCTACATCTGCAGGCATAAACTCATCCACCGTGACGTCACAATTCAATGCCGCTTCACTTCTGTGTCCATCATCTATCATAGTCGCCAAGTCATTGTACAAAAGCACGTCAGGAGTCCTCTTACTACCGTATAAAATGATTATATTTACAAACGGTAGGCTTCTGATCAGTTCTCCAAATGTTTTGTAACCGTCTGGCGAACAGATCATAATTTTTGGTTTTGATACGTCGATTACTTTTCTAAACTCGCCTGAAATTTAATTTTCAATAAAAGGTTATCTTGACTGACTGATTTAAAAAATACCAATTATATCACGTAACGTTTTTTTTTTTAAGAATGGCATAAGCATAATAATCATAATTTAAAATTTCACCGGAGCAGTCAATAGATGATCAAAGTTTGTATACCAAAAATGGGAAAACTATCTAACGCAATCGAGGCCGTGACCAAAAGCAGAGCCGAGCAATAATAAAATTCGTACCTTCGGAAAAGGTTGAATTGAAAAGGCTGGCAGTAGCTCCTGTGCACATAGTCCCTATGATGGAGCTCCAGAACTCTGAACGATTTTCCGTGACCAGCCCTACCATATCACCCTTGCCGACCCCCAGATGAGTCAAGGACACGGCAAAATTCATTGAGCCTTGCAGTATATCGTCGTACATCAGTCGCTCATCTGTTATACCATTTATCTGGAAAATTAACCTTTGGTTATCAAGTTTATATTTACTTAAAAAAGTGCCACAGGTAGTCGAGTCAGATCAGATTTTCTTGGGCTATAAGTGCTGAACAGCTGAACACACGGTCTTCTTATTTTTTTATGCGCAGGGGAACCCATCATGGGTGCCCCAGGTTGGGGATGTGCCTCAGTTATAAGTTATAATTGAAGCACCCCGGGGTTATGTGGGACTCTTACCCACTAAAACCACCTGCGGTGGGACCGGACTTTCACTAAGTTGGGAACGCTTAGGCAAACTAAAGCGTTCCCCTCGGTGCCGGGACTAGCTAAGCCGAGCAGGTTCCCATCCTGACATGGAGCCCCGTGGGACGGAATTTGTAGAAGGTTCGCATAGCGACGCCTCCGCACTCCCGTCCTACGCCGGCGGAGCGAAACGGAGGATGGGTCATCCTCTCTGTTCCGCTCCGCGGCCACTTTCTGTGAAAGGACGGTTTCACAGAAAGAGACCGCCGCCTGTCAGGCCTCATCACTCTCGAACATGCAGCGCACCATGTCCGGGAGCGAGAGTTCTCCACCTAGAAAAAAAAACACACGGTCTTAAAATAATATTATTTGAACTTACCACTGCCACTTTTCCCTTATTCTCATGTAATTTTTTCAGTAAATATTCGCAAAAGTTTATCGAGGCGGGAATCAGACCATCTGTCGATCCATATTGATATTTACTGTTCCGAATCATTGCGAAAAAGTAAACGATTTCTCGCGAAACATTTAGAGTTATTTTACTAAATTCAGGATTGTGAACAAGTAAAGTTGTATTTGTTGAATTGAGCTAATGTAATCACTGATAGCGGAGTAGGCGCGGTAATTTATAAGGTTCTTAATGTATGTATAATCAAACGTTTTTATTGTTTCTTTCCGTCATACACATTATACTTTTTAATACGGACTCATAAAATTCCATTATCTATCTAGGGCCTTAGAAAGTCAGAATGTCAGCTGGAGAAAATATTTTGAAGGTTTTTGCATTGATTAAGATTAAGTAACTTAATTAAAAGACATTTTGCTTTTTTCAGGATTTGGAATTTCAACGAAGAAGCTGGATTTTCACAAGTATTGGAGCTTGGGCTACCTCACGGTGTAGTCCCAGGAAGTGCGAGTGGAACGCTCCTAGTATCTGGTGGTCTACACCTCCCCTTATACAGTCCTCACTCAGACTCCACCGACTATGCTGATGTCTGGAGGGACTCTCAACTATCCGCGGCTTCAGCTAACTTGGCACCATTATTGGCTCTGGAGCATATTCCACATTTGGTGGATGATGCCGAAAGAGAAAGGATATTGAAAAAGTTGCCTGAGCAGGTACTGTATTATATTTTGATAAGTAATTTATAGAGGCTTGAAAAATAATTAATATTCTTATTGTGTGAACACTAAACACGCCACAATGAAGGGAACCCTTTAGTAAAATATAATTTTGAACTTTACATTTCTCATTCGTAATTTCAGGTGCAAATTCTGCTGTCCTTCCGGAAACCTGATAACTCATTTAGCGACCACCCTGCAGTTACCAGTCACTTGTCCACCATCAAAATGTTCGAGATCTTGAACAAGATTCAATCGTACTACCCAATAGACCCGAATCTACTACAATCAATAAAGACCTGGATTCAGAAACGACAGAACCCAGACGGATCGTTCACACCACTGGCTGCTGATAACGAAGTAGACTATTATCCAGTGGAAATAAAAAAGAATAATAGTATGGAGACGGAAATAGACGTAAATGAATATTATTACTACGATGAAAATGGAAACATGACGCAAAAAGAAATAGATTGGGAGAGGAGAGTGGAAGTTACCGCAGAAACACTTGTGGCGTTGCTGGAAGTTGGAGTAGAGAATCGAGTAAGAATAATTTAATTTATCACGTACGATGATACAGAAAGTATAATTTCTATTTTACTTTGGAATTATTTATTGCATCATTGACTTTTACAGGTAGACGCAAATGTTGCTCAGAAAGCTCAAGACTATTTAGAGAAGAATCTTCATAATTTGACATCACCAGCGGCTTTGGCAGCGTCTGTTTTAGCGTTGGTTATGGCCAGGTAAATAAAATATTAATTACTTACCTAAATAGTAACTACACTCTTCGGCCACTTCTTAAAAATCGTTAATACTACCACTTTACGTGCCATAATTTTATGTTCAATTAGAATCCACTAATAATAAAGAAACAATATGTTTTAGGAGTCCCGTAGTGCCTGAAGCATTGGACATTCTACGCAATGCATCAACCACTGAAGAGGGAGAGTTTGGGTGGCCAGCTCCAAGAAAAGATGCTGCTGATTGGCTTCTAGAGGAAACTTCTCGAAACATCAAGACCACATCTTACGGTTGGCTTTGGACTACTTATTATGAATGGTTCTAGAACATTCAAGCCATCAATACTATTTTCTTTGCAAACATTTATTTAGTAGGCTTTAGATTATAATTATCATAGTAGTAGTACAATTAAACACACACGAGTGTGGTTCTGTTGTGTTGACAACAACTACAGATAGTTGTTATGAACACAACAGAACCTCGCTCGTGATTCCATTATATTCTTTAGAAAATAACCATCGAGGAAATTGATCCCTAGGCCTAGGATGGACCTACGTCATTTGGTCGGCTTATGTCAACTTAATGTTAGCTGTGATCGGTCGGATGGGTTTGACTTAACACGACCAGTAGGTCCGCAATCTGTCTAGGAATCACTGTACTATAATTTAAAGTACTATATATGTAAAATGTATGTCTATTATTATTATTACAGAAGCAGTGACAATGGAACAATACGTTGCGGGAGTGCGCGTGCTGCTGGCGGCTTGCGCGCGCGGCGCTCTAGCGGCGGGCGAGGCGGCAGCGCGCTTCCTCTACTACCGCGCCTCGACCTTACAGCGTCACCCCAGTCTAGCGTATAGCACGACCAAAGCGGCTGCGCAGTATGCCGCCTTAGCGCATGATAAGTGAGTGGTGTTTTTAATTTTAACATATAAACAGCTACCGGTATCATCGACGGTTGGCCTAATAAAAACTACGCTAGATTATCTTAATAAGCTAGCTACGTTAGTAGATAAACTAGTCTACTTACTTAGCTATTGCCCTGTCTATCTACGTAGCTATAATTGTCATGACCTTTTATAACAAGATGCTCTCTATTTTCAATACCGTGACCAAACCCACGATTGAGTCGAGTCAAGCTCTTAACGTGTTAAAAATGAAATGCTCAACTACTATTTTAATTTATATCGCCATTCGCCCCCGTCAGCTACAATTTAAAACTCTTCCACTTTCCAGACATCGAGCGCTCACCGTGTCTCTGGCAACGGCGGGTATGGAGCTAACGGATACCCTGGAACTCCGTGCCAAGTCACCACCACGCTCGCTGCAACTCCCCGGGCTGCCCACTAAAGTGTTTGTGTATGCTACTGGCGCGGGTTGCGCTACTGTGCAGGTTAGACGCAGTTGACTGCGTTTAGAGCTATTTTACTGATAGGATCCTTTTTCAAATCAAACCAATTAGAAATTACTATACGCTATTCATAATTATTATTTTTAACAAAAAATTAAAACCGACTTCCAAGGTAAAACAATAATAACATCATCACATTAAATAATTATTCCTATCTAATAGTGCCTTTTTACGAATTCGGCTAAAACTCAACTATTTCTGTACTCAATCTTCATCATTTTGAAGTCGGTACCAGATGAATCTTCTGTTCTCTGACAGAATATTTGAAACTTTTGGAACTGGCACCGACTTCAAAATTATGAAGATTGAGTACAGAAATAGTTGAGTTTTAGCCGAATTCGTAAAAAGGCACTATTAGATAGGAATAATTATTTAATACTTTTTAGTTCATATTATAAGGATGTTATTATTGTTTTACCTTGGAAGTCGGTTTTAATTTTTTGTTAAAAATAATAATTTCACTCTTTTTAGTTACCTGGTAAGCAAACGCGTACTATGCGTAGAATAATACACGTGTATATTATTCTACGTATCTTATTACAGTCACACTTACAAAATATTATAATATCAGCTGCAGCCTGCAGATAATTTTAAACAATCATTAAAAAAAATCGAAGTGAACACGTGTGACGTGCTAAGTAGCCGGTCACCGGACTAGTTTCAATAGGCTGGCACTCGTTCGACATGTGCGACAAGCACACGCAGCGCACATATTAGTACCTCCGTGAGTAATTTGTATTCTGTGCATAGTACCCGGCCCGCGCCCGCGCCGCCGCGCGCTTGCTTGACAGCCCTGGCAGATATGCGATGCGATGCGTTATTATACTATGAACGCTAAACGCAATGCAAAAGGTTGAAATTAGGTTGTTTTCCACAATATCTCGGCGAAGTGGAACAGAATGTTACAGTATCGAAGCAACTTTAACTTCTCAGGAGTAATGTCAAATGTGTGCCTTATGCTCTGGAGATAAGGTTGAATTTGGTGACATTGGTGACCCTGACGTGGTAATGATGATGATAATGATGATGAATGTAATTTGCATAATAGCATATGCTTTCAGTTCTTAAAACAGCGCCTAAGCTCCCAAACTTGTATCTATGTATTGATATAAGGAATCCGGAGTTCTCTTAGTAGCTTCGGAACCATAGTATACCTCGGTGCAAAATCTTGCGTTTTGGTAGCATATGCTTAGGATGCTTCTCATAAAACCAAAATCACCATATGTTTCCATATAAATTTCGAGGAGTTCCCTCGATTACTCATGGATCCCATCATCAGGTCACCACTTTTGTGAACATGGTACCAAATTGAAGTGAAACCTAATACAACACAACAAAAATTTCGAAAATCGGTTCACAAACGGCGGAGTAATCGTTGAACATACAAAAATAAAAAATATCCACAGCCGAACATATAACCTCCTCGTTTTTTGGAAGTCGGTTAAAAATATAGTTTTACGTACAAATTATTTCCTACGTAAAAAAATGTGTTTTATTAGTGTTTAAAAACTATGAAACTTAACTAATAAAACACGATTTTTCTTGGACTTTTTCCACTATTTTATTATCCTACATACTTGATGATGATTTATTCCAAAACTGGTCGTGTAATTTGTTAAAAATATGTTTATTAATTTCTTAATATACTTAGTGGAAAAAGTGCACGAAAAATTGTGTTTTATTAGTGTTCAACGTGAATTTCCACCAAGAACCGACAGACAATCAATTACATAATATAGTTCTAGTTTTAACAAAGTATAATGATTACAATATGTACTTTAATATTCGTTCATCTGTCAAAGCATTTTCCATTTTCGAAAAATTTTCAATTTCCAATAATTAAGCTAGAAACAAACTATAACGCATCCATAAGCCGCGGCTGACGGATGCGGCTTAACATGTGCGCGGTTCATCCGCGGACGTCATAGACCTAACCTATATTATGTCAATGGCAGACGTCCGCGGATACAAAAACATCTCCAGCCAGATTCTGTTCGGACGTCCGAACGCCCAAGGTCGCGTCTGCGACTTATGTCCGTCAATGTGCACAGTTTAGTGTATTTTGTATTATACAGATAGAAACAAGCCGCATCCGATGAAAACGTCCGCGGACGCTCGTGCGATAATTCGTTCCCAGCTTAAACTCTCATTAAACTGAATATATTATCTAAAGAAATTACCATGAAAGCTATATATATATATATATATATATATATATATATATATATATATATATATATATATAAATTCTATATAATTGAATCTTTAATAAATAAGCTATTAGTGGCGCAAATACACATAGTTTTATATTTGAAAACAAAATACTAAATCGGTGGTCAAAGTTTAATAGCTACTTTTGAATAGTTTTAGAGTAAGATGCCCATTCGCTTGATAGACGAGAGGATAATATATTTATTTTAAACTCCTTTTTTCCTAACCACAGGGGACAATAAGTTACTCCACTTACACACCGAAACCGGAAAACGCGCTGCTTAACATTCAAGCTGCAATAATTGAAGAGATTCGTCCCGAACGAAGCAGTCTGGAAGATCTACAAGGAAACTTACCAACACTTATCATAAAGACTTGTTTCAAGTAAGTTATTTATGGGTCTTAAGCTAGGTGTTATAGTAAATTACGTTAATTTAGGCACCTTTCATAGTGTGTGTGAAAAGGTGACATTTTCTTTTCCTTCATGAGCGACATCTATTGACAAAGTTTCTAACTACAATATCAAGCTCTAGGGCTTACATCGCTAAAGGTTCAAACCCTTCAGTAGCCTAAGAGCTGACGCCAAAATCACTGGATTCAGGCACTGAATGAAAACGTTGCCACTTTATATTCTCTATGTATGTTAGTCAAAACTAATTAATATTACCTACTATATTTTTAGTAGGTATTAAAAAAACATTAATTATTATAAGTTATAATTAAATCGTTAATTTCATTAACATTCAAATTTAAGGAAACCCACTTACTTAAACGGTTTCTTTGATATATTTTTTTCCTATTTTTAATATACAGGGTGTAACAATACTAATATGATAATACTTTAGGGTGTGTACGTGTTCCTCGTAGATAGTTCAGTGTGAAAGTAGCAGAGCTGAAACACCAATTTTTTCACTTTTGTATGGGGAAACTGTGGCGCTTGCCCAATGCCCATACAAAAGTTTTAAAAAAATACACACCAAGCACCAAGTATTATCGCTTAGTTTTGTTAAGCCTTGTATAGAGTAATTAGAACTAACCGATGATTTTAGGTGGAAAGGCAAGGAACGTTCTGGAATATTACGTCTGGAGTCCTCACTGTTCTCCGGCTACGAGCTGCACTCGGTCAACCCGGTGGTGCTAGATGGCGCCACGTTCGCCGACATGCACTACGGCTCGCGAGGCGAGTCTGTCTGGTTCGTGTTTGTCAATGTAAGTGTTTGTTAAAATATTTCGCGTAATATATTTATGGTGGTACAAAAAATACGTGGTAAAAAACTTCGTACCTATTGATTTTTTTTTTATAAAATTTGTAACACGTCTTACGGCTTTACTTTCATTTATTCCATTGCAATCGTAGAAATTTTACTTTTTACCTTGGCTGGTCCTCAGTATTAGTTATTGACCCTATTTATAATTGACCCGATCACCAGATAAAATTTAATATTATAAAGATATTATACAGATCTTAATAAAATTAATTTTGTTTTACAGATTAGCTCTACGTGCCCTGTGTGTGTTACATACGAAGCTAGATCCAAGTTTGTTATCACAAGCCTACGCCCAGCATTTGCCAAAATTTATCCTTCTACAAGGCCGGATTTGGCAGTCGAAACTTTTTTCCACGCTAGACCTGGCAGTCCCTTACTACGCGGAATTACTGATGATGATTATATAACATGGTTTGATAAAACAGAAGTTTCAAGTCTTAAGAATGGTGTCAATATTGATAATATTTGTGAATGTGGCCGGATATGCAGCAGAGACTATGAGTTCAGAAAAGATTATGAACAAAAACATCCTCCAAAGTCAGTTCTTTCTACAACAAGCGTACCTACAAGCACCCCTGTTGCTGCACAAAAGACTACAGAAACTACTGAAAAACTTGTATCTACTGACAAAACCGATGTTACAATGACTACAACTCAAAAACTTGAAAGCACAGAAAGTATCATATTGAATGAAGCGACTACATCATCTACAGAAAGACCAGAATTGACAACTAAAATGATTAGTACTACTGAAACTATAATGGGCATTACTAAAATCAGTAATGAATCGAAAATTCAGGATTTAAACAACGACATTGGTCCTATTAAAATAAAGACAAGTGGAGAATTAGTCATCCCTAAAGTGCTGATTTCTAAAAACTATTCTAAGAAACAAGACATCAAGAAAAAACCTTTACCGAGACGAAAGGGTACACTAAAAGCTACTTATGGAGATAAACATGAAAGCTTCTTTATAAAACCTAAATCAACTTATGAGAATCTTCAAACAAATGAAAGCTTAAATGTGACAACATTAAAAATAGAAGGTACAACAAACAATAATATGACAACATTGAAAGTAGAAAATAAAACAAATGAGCCCACCATTAGCAATAATGTTACTCCAAAAAGTGAAACTACAGGATTAGTCAACGATACTAAAGAAATCGTTGCGAATAAAACAACAAATAAGGTAACGACCACAACAGTCGCTCAGAAACAAATGACTTCGACTTCTGAACGTACAATTTTTGCGATCACCAATAAAAATATCAAGCCGAATCACGTAACAAAAAAACCCAAATCACCCACACAAATAAAAAAACCATTAATACTTATAAACACTACAAAGAATAAAGAAAATAAAGAAATCAACAAAACTAATCATCCAAATAAACAAAAGAATCAAACGATCATTATTGTCGACACTAACAAACACAATGCTAAAGTTTTGAAGTCCATTAACAAAGAAATACATAAGATTCCATCAACACCAATATCGGAGACATCAAAATCCTTAGCGGATCAAGCGAAACCTGATATAGCCCCTGAGAATAAAGATGGTTTTGAAATACTAGACAAAAACCACATTTGGGAACTCCTCAAAGAAGATCCCAGTATAAGTAAAGACAAACTTGATAGTCATGTCTATGCAGGAATTTTTAATGATGTTACTAATAATTCTACTCACAATGAAGAGCATCCTTTATAAACTTTGTTACATAATATTTAAGATACAAATGTAAGCATATTTTTGTAATTACGCCAAAAACATTTAATAATATTACATGCCTTAGTTTATCGATTCCTATACAGTATACTTACTTTTAACCGAAATTCGGACATTGAATTAATTACTATTTTATCTTTTTGCAACAACAAAGTTTTTATTTATAGAGTAGATACCACCTAGAATGATTGACAGTTTCGCTCAACGTTCTACGGTTCAATGTCCGAAATCCTCCGTTTCTAATTGATACATTAATAGCACTCGATTGATAGATTGATATAAATTATAAATGCACTTTACGTTTAAAAGTATTATATTAATGTACATAAAATATGTAGGTGTATTTAATATATTAGTAATGACGACTAAGAATATGTGCTGTGACTTGTTTGATGTGCGAACGCTAAAAGCCTGATGTAGAATTTTATGGTTCATAAGATGCAAAAACGAAAGCAAGAAAATCTAAGAATATTCAAAGTTACCGATCGCTTGATTGCGTAGAACTTAGTGAGAGCTAGAAATGCCAATTAAAATAAATTTTATCGAATATAAGAGTAACATAAGAAAAGTACGAGATGGTTGTAAATGATTAGCGTTAATGTAAATAACTCTTGTTGCCAAATCTATTCTAGATCTTTCTGTAACCCACTTCTTAGACTTCGTATTTATTCCTCTAGTAGTAAAGTAGACCTTTAGAATAATGTGATTGCCCCAGAATTTCCATCCGTCTAATCTACTCTTCTGTATCTATTGTATGTAACTTAGTCTTACTCTAGTCGTTGTTAGTTTACTTTAGTACTAGTTCTAGTTAAATGTCTGTCAATTTAGATTCTCCCCTTTCCTTTGGCCCTTTTAATATAGCATTAAGCTGCGAGTCATTTGTACCTTTAATCTTAACACCGGTAACAGGTGATGTTAGTGGTGAAAAGTGGCAACAATCCAAGCCACTTGTCTTACTAAATATAAAATATTCCATAAGACTTACAGAGCATTTCGTAGGCTGCTGATCAAGAAGACACTGTACGATCAGTCTATGAATTTGAATTTAAATAAAATCGTCCCTTTTGAATTTAATTTTTGAGATTGCTTGTATTTTAATGTCGTTAAGAATCTGCTCAGAAGAATGAACGCCCAGAAATTTGGCTTCGTTGGCTATAGCCAGGCAGGTGTTCTTCTGACCAGGCTTTAGATAGGCTACGTAAGGAATGTTGACTTGTAAATGGTTGTATGGCGCTTGAAAATCTTGTCAATTTGAATAATATTGCAATATTGTAATAATAAATGTGCTTATGATAAGTTAATGTATGAGAACATTGATGTACTGAAAAATTACATACTTAGGTTAATAATAAAGTACATAAATTATGCTGTGTTTTTATTTCTTTCCCACCAAAATAGTATAAAAATAGTTTGTTTCATAAAACAAACAAAAATACCTCTTTATTACCCCAAGGTGGAATGTACTTCTCATTTCGTACGTTTTTATGTCCTCACATTAACACGTCATTCGGTTGAATGTCTTGCTCAGCGTAGTTACGTATACAGGTACAAAAAAACAACTATGTATATTACATTTTAAATTGCTTTATTGGTATAACGTTATAATGGAGTTATATTGAACATTAAGAAGACTACCTTATTTACTAATTGACTAGTTAACACTGGGACAGGGGTTTTTGAGAAAGGTTAAAATTAAATTTTGACTGTCAGGGATATATACGTTAGGGGATAAGTATATTATGTCAGGGATATAAATGAGAGGATAAAATATGTCGGTGTGTGTCGTAGTTAATATGCGCCCGGTGGTTTCGCCCCTCATCTCCTTCTGGCGTAGGCTAACCAGGCAGGTATGTCTGGCTTCTGAAAAACAATGCAATTAAAGTCAGAGGTGTAATACGGTTCCACGTTGGTCGATGATATACAATCGATTACAAACGTTTTGGCTCGATATACAGTGTGTAACTAAGATAAGTGATAAAACTTTAGCGTGTGTACCTGTTTCTTGTAGAGAGTTCACTTTGAAAGTAGAAGCTCGGAAAGACGATTTTTTTTCACTTTTGTATGGGGAAGGGCCCGAGCGTCACCAGTTTCCCCATACAAAATAATTGTGAAAAAAAAATTGGTCTTTCAGCGCTGCTACTTTCACAGTGAACTCTCTACAAGGAACACGTACACACCCTAAAGCATTATTACTTATTTTTGTTACACCCTGTATAATATGCGTCCGCGAGAACGAGCGGTTTGGCCGCAATTATAAATTATATAATGTAATGATTCGCGCCGCTATTTACATGCTATTATTGCTTGTGAATTGTGATAACGTGGTGTAGTGGCCAAACTGCTCGTACGCACGGACCCAAATAAATTGAGACTATTATCGTGGAGATCCGATAGACGAGACCTTTAATCTAGTTTGTAATAAGTAGAAAGGTTATAACGTAATCGTATTTATTACGTTTACGTTATACATTATGTCGCAGTCATCTGGTTTTATCGGCGATACGATTGAGTGACTAGAGTATTCATTGAACGACAGCATTCGATTAAATGATTAAAGTACAACTCGTCAAGACATTGTAGCGAATGCATAGGTTACAGTTAAAATGCTAACACGAATGTAAGGTGAAGTGGCGTAGGGCCACGGCCCGCAGTTGTGTGCGAGCTGGGCAAAAGGGAACACGGGAACACACGTAATCTTAATTAAGTACTTAAATATAAAAGTTAAGTGAAAGTAATCTTTAATTTATCTCCACACCAGGGTCTGGAACACTACAGTATAGACTATCCCAAAAACATTAACTGTGACGTTTAACATCTTGACTTAAAGTCATAATTATAGTGAAATCGATAAATGAGATGTTATATATTTTTAAATAGCCGTTGGCAGCTTTTTATTCGACTTATTCCATTTCTATAGATAAAATATTTTTTTACCGCCTTTTAAGATCACTACTACAGTTTAGGTTTAAGTTAACCTTAAGTTAAATTTTATTTCACCTGTTTAGTTATTTTAAATAATTTTAAAAGGTAAAATAATACAAAGCCAACTAATTGAAATTGACTTAACCCTGTATTATATTTTGTTAAAAAATTTATAACAATTGATTTTCTATTCGGCCAAAAATGAGAAAACTGCGGTATTTCATTATTTATGTATTATTATTAATGGCTCAAAATGCCTATTTATCAATCTTAAATCGAATCATTTCCGTCATATTCTCAACTATTCCATTTGCGCGATTCGATATAAAACGATATCACATGGAATTGAGTTTACTGGCAATATGATGGATTTACCCCGCACGCTTATGACGTTGGATGGATTTAAATATAGCTTCAAGTAGAACGAAGCTGTAAAACAGGCATAATAAGAATAATTACATTATGGCTGTGTTAAAGATACTTGTATGTTATTCTATACATATTATAAAACAAATTCGCTTTTCTTCCCTTATGTCCTTTTGTTCCCTTTAATCTTTAAAACTACGCTACGGTTTGATGATCCTTTCAGTGTTAGATAGCCCATTTATCGAGGAAGGCTATAGGCTATATTATATCACGCTAAGACTAATAGGAGCGAAGAAATAGAGGAAAATGTAGAAAAAACGGGGAAAATTATTTGAAAGGGCTAACTTGAACATGCTAATCTCAGGAACTACTGGTCCCATTTGAAATATTCTTTCAGTGTTAGCCAATTTATTAAGGAAGGCTATAGGCTATATTTTATCACACTAAAACTAATAGGAGAATGTGGAAAAAACGGGGAAATTATTTGAAAGGGCTTATCTCGCGAACTACTGGAGCAATAATTTTTATGTTATTTGGCACCGTTGTTTGGCGCAGATAAGAAGTAGACCACGTGAAGGATCATAGGCTATCCATTTCAATCATTTTTTCAGTGGCTATAATATATTGTATACCCGTGCGACGCCGGGGCGGGTCGCTAGTACTACTTAATAATATCTGTACGGAATTTTATCAAAACTATTCATGTTGATTTTTGGCTCACACACTTAAGCGAACCCAAGACGATCATGCAGCATGACATGCGTTTACGTGACGGTATTAATTGTTGCATGACATGCCGATCGCGAAAATATAATCATGCGTGAATGTCGTGCACATATTATTGCAGAACGAAAGTTAGACAACTTGTCTTTCAATGTACAGCACGTAGTTTGCATGTCATTCGCATTAATTAACACAATAAACGATCATGCATGCATGACAGCACGTAACGCATATCGTGCTTCATGATCCCTATTATTTAAATAAATCGAACATATTTTTTTTTAATTAAAGACATAGGTGGATGAGGTGCGTGACCAACAACTTAAAAACTTTAGTTTTTTTGCATTAGCACTTTACGACCGGGGAAATTATTTGAAATCAAAAAATGAAAATTCTATGTACTTATAGCTAATATACAGGGTGTAACAAAAATAAGTGATAATACTTTAGGGTGTGTACGTGTTCCTTGTAGAGAGTTCACTGTGAAAGTAGCAGCGCTGAAAAACGTTTTTTTTTTCACTTTTGTATGGGCAAGGGCCCGACCGTCACGAGTTTCCCATACAAAAGTGAAAAAAAAATTGGTCTTTCAGCGCTGCTACTTTCACAGTGAACTCTACAAGGAACACGTACACACCCTAAAGTATTATCACTTATTTTTGTTACACCCTGTATAAGCTGGATGGTGCAGTAGGTAAATTACAAGATTTGTTCAAATTATAAAGGAAAAAAATAGTGATTGCTCTGTTGTAAAATGTTTTTTACCACTTCTTCCACTCATTTTTTTTTTATCATGTAGTCTTCAGGCAAAAAAATAGTATAGAGGCTTACAGCACTCAACATAATGCATATTGTTGATATATTATTATGGCTTATCGCAACTATAAAACTTAAAATATGCCATTATCTAATAATATCTAACCCATAACGGCAATAACATTTACAACAGCAATTTGATACATAATTTGTTTTAAGAGCTCCCTATATAGAAAATACAGCTGCAAATCTCATGGTGTTGCAGATCAACACATCTGGAAGTGGAACATGTTTTTATGATGGAAATATGTGCGGTTCTGACTACAGGTTTTTTTCGTGTTATTGCAGAAAAATATTATATCACCATGTAAATGTTCTCAGCAAGGAATAATATTATTTTAAAAAGATCAAACCGACTTCAAATTTTCGTACGTAATTAAAGATTTAAATTCCCTATCTCAACAACTACTGAACCAATTTTGATGAAACTTGCAACATTCCCTAAGTTGAACAATACCTGGTATATTAAAAAAAGAGTCACTAAAATCGGACTTGTGGTTCCGGAGATATGTGTGCACAAACATAAAACATACATACATACACTTTTGAATTTGGCACATTTGTTCAGAAGCTGTCATAGATTAACATATACAAAAACTGGGCAGTTCTGGAAATATTACATATATACGCGTTTCCTTCTCCTTCCTTTTTTGAAGTCGGTTAAAAACACAAGGTTCCCGCGAGATATATGAATTTTCGCGCTACTTCAGGGTAATGTCTAGTAAAGTTGTAGTTGCTAATAAACATTTTTCGTGACTTTTAATTAGTTCACGCAATAGAACATTGAGTTACATTTATTTAACTTTATAAAATTAAACAAGCAATGGTTGTTTGCCTGTACGTGAGCTACTGTTAGTATATTGCATTAATTTTTGTGCATTCTTCATCTAAATAGGTGTACAAAAAAAAAATATTAACTTTTCTTATTTTTAAGGCCAATTAGGCTAGAAATACTTGTACTTATATTATTTAGTTCTATTATTAAATTATTTAGTTTTTGTGGTACGTGGGCTACGTAATATTAATTATTAGTATTTTTTTTGTGTTCCCTAGAAATTCCTTAATAATAATAATAATATTATTGTCACTACGAAATAGTACCGCGTAGCAGTGCTATGGACTACGGTACCGCTACAAGTGCGTAGGGCTACTACGTCGGTCGGCTGTAAGTCACCGGTTACACGGTCAAATTTTCATCAATCTGATTCATCAATCCGTTACGGATTAGTTTCACCAATTAGTTTCGCTCGGGGTCCATGAAATGAAATGACCATCGCGGTCCACACATAAAAAAAATCAAACAATTATGGGAAATTACAATGGTACCAATCAATGAGAAAAGTGACAATTTTTGTTGCTAATCGACTATATTTTGACAGTAAGAATTTTTTGTGATTATTTGCTTTATAAATGCATATGATAGTTTTTTGTTTCTCGCGCCACTTATTCGAAAACGATCCGGATTGGCTAATGTCATGATGACGTCGTTGGCGAGTAATGTCGTTTACACAACAGATTAAAATATACATTAATTTACACACTAGTAATGTCACTTACAAAGCGCGACGCCATATTGCTGAATAAAGCGTTTCGGCGGCTTATTCGAATTTTGAATTTTTATTTGAGTACATGTTTTTTTACGAAATACGTATTTTAAAATAAAAAAAAAATACTTTCGGTGAACTTCTTAATAGCAACCAAGTAATTCAAGATAGAAATTAAAAATCTGTCAAATACCCTATTATATCTGGTCAGAAGTTTCAAGTGAAATTGGTTCATTAATCTTCGAAAATGCTTGGTCGGTGGTCCGCACACAATGGGTCGGCGGTCCGGATGCGGACCGTGGCCCGCCATATTTTGATGACCCCTGCACTAGAGTCTAGTCAAGAGTATAGCTCAATGATTCATCAGAGAAAACAATTACAAGAGTAAATATTATTTACAACAATGAATAACATTGTAATTATTGTGGTAACTTATTACCCAATTATTGTATCTAAATTAGCATTAATTAAAGCTTCATAAAAATATTTAAAAATATATTATAATAATTTACCTCCAGATCTTTGGCCCAGTTCGTAAAGGAGTCAGACCGCTTGCCAAACCTGTAACAAGTACACATATGAAAATTACTATACATAATTCCAAACTACTAGGCCTAAAATAAGGAGTACCTATCCTTGCATAAATTGAAACAGTCACAGATTACTCAATAGTTACTACGTAATAACCTTGTCACCGCTATCCATACTAATATTATAAATGCGAAAGTATGTCTGTCTGTCTGTCTGTTACCTCTTCACGCCCAAACTGCTGAACCGATTTTGCTGTTTGGCATGGAGATACTTTGAGTTCCGGGAAAGGACATAGGATATTTTCATCCCGGAAAAATGTACGGTTCCCGCGCGATAAACGAAATTTGGCGCAACGGAGTTGCGGGCGTCATCTAGTTATCAATATTTCGTAGCGGAACCCTTTATTTAGGGGCTATTTCACAGAAGCCATTTAGCCGAACCTTTATCGTTTTCGCTTCGTTATAGAATCGCCGATTAAAATAATTCACATAAGACGAGTCGAACGTCAAAGTCATATTAACGATTATGTCAATTATGGAATTCATCGGCGGACATTCTCATCGGCGATTCTGTAACGAAGCGAAAACGAAAATATTTTGGCACACCCTCTTGATGTCTTAGTGCAAGTTAGCGATGTTTATCCTATTAATCCCTAAACGGCACCCGGCTGCCGCATAACAATTAAAAATCTGTTGTGTCCGCGTTCCCACGATCGAGGTAAAAGAGATATACTGCGTGAAATTTTATTGGTTGTTTTCCCGCAGTACAATCATTCAATCTTAATTCTTAGTAGTACAATAGATTTGTGAAGTTTTTGCTTCTTCAAATCATAAATAAAATTCGGCCGAGTCATGTCGCGCGCGCATATCGGCATAAAGTTGCCATAGTACGTCATACAAAATATTTTTTATTTTCAAAAAATAACTTGCATGATTCGACAGTACTACTATAGGTAAATCGTTCGGCTGCGGGAAATCAACCACTAAAATTTCGCGTTGTAGAGTTTTGGAATAGGACATAGAATAGTTTATGTCGCGGAAAAATGCATGGTTTATGCACGACTTACAATACAATACACAAAAGAGGCAACAAAGTTAGAAAATACCTTGTTGCATCACAATAATATACTGTTCGAGTAGTTTACATAAAAAAAACTACCAGGATTTTATAGCCTTTTTAAATAAATAAAATAAATAAACGTTTATTCAACAAAAATTTGAACATTACACAAAGTACCTACATTTAAAATAAAAAGAAGAAAAGTACGACACAATACAAACAATCAAGATTTTAAAAATATTATTATAGAATACAGACAAATAGATGGTAATTTGATAAAACAAAAGCACAAAAAACAACAAATTCACAAAACAAAATAAAAAAAATAAAAACGTGCTAATGCTAAATAAAGGCACATCACACACATTATTTTATTACATACATTTACATCTCAGTCTTTTGTTTTACATCTCATGTTGATACACATTACCCTAAATTTGGCAATAAAAAGGGTTAAAAATATAAATTACAAAAGCACAGTAAGCAAAAACATGAACTATTTGACTTTGGTCTTATAGTTCGTGATTTCAGACTTTAAAGTAATAAAACATGTATTTAAATTCAGAAATCGATATGAAGAAAAATACTAACAACATAATTAAAGCAAGCAAAACCAATCTTGAGTCTTCCATATTAAGTACATTTTAATCATCGGTTATTGAACTTTAAAACACAATGAGGTTAACATTTTGAAGGGCTAAAAATCCCTATCGTTAAACATAATTCCTGATCTCAAGTATGCTTCAAGTTATCGCCAAAATGTTAAAATTTAAAGGTCATTGTTATTTTGCATTTGGGTTAACTTTTGTATTTTGAATATCATTATGGAAAATTTGTAATACGTAATCAAATTACTTGTTTTTATTTTATAGTGAATTGATACTAATTAGGTTTTGATCATTTGGCTTATTAATGTTGGTAATATAAAACTGGAATCTAATTATTTATTTTTATTTAATTCATTTCAATGAATCATTAATAATTATTATGAAGAGAATGTAACTATTGATTTTTAGGTACAATCAGAGAAGTTGATTCACAGGCTGATGGCCGCGGACCTACGTAATTTGGTTGCTTTATATCCTACGAATAATAAAAACTAAGGGAGAGTAACTCCGTCAAGAATAATGCTCCAAAATACTTGTCAAAAAGTGTACCTTAGGTGCACATTTCAATACATTTGCAATATTTAGGTGGCCTTGAGCGGTATAAAGGCTGACATTACATGACAGTTCGAATGGAACCAAATTTAAAACGGCAATAGTATGGGAGTTACGTTTCCTGTTTATATTATTCGTAGTTTATATCCAATCCAGCCGACACATCAAGATTCAACGTCATTTGGTCATGTCAATTCAATGTTAGGGTCGATTCAGACCGCAACGCGACGCGTAGATGCATTTCTAAATTTATATGGATTTGACAGATTCTCAAGACATCTCACGCAATTGAAATCTGTCAAATCCATACAAATGTATGCCGCGCCTCGCCTCGTGTCTGAATTGACCCTTAATAATTGTGAACCTTAATAATAATCTGTTGGCTGCGTGACGTGACGCGACCAAACAACATTATTGATGCGAGTGATATTGTATTTTCTTTCTTTTTTTTTTTTAAAGAAGGCAGGTCGTAATAGCACTGACGTCACTGCTACCCATGAGGATCTATTGTAACTCCTTCGCACTAGAGAATCATCCCCAACCCAATACTGCTCATAAATTGAACGATATGGTTGGGGTTGGTGCCACGAATTTCCTCTGTGGATGAGTATTCGTGGTGACCAAGGTTCCTGTTCCTGCTTTGTGGTAGAGCAGGGCAGTCGAGGAGTATTTTCTTAGACATTTTACTAATTATTATCGTAAACTAAGCATCAAAATAAATATTTGATGAGCAAAAGGTTGTAAAAAGTAGTACTTTTCCTTATTAAATAGGCAATATGGCAATGGTAGTAGAAAATTAATATAAGTAACTTCAATAATACCATCCTACTAAAAATTACTATTTCGTCTGAAATGAAGGTGCAATATGGATTGCACTGTCACACTAATTCCTTGCGAGGAAAAATATTAGGATTGTGCGTCACCGACCATTGTCATTAAATTGCTGATCTAGGTCAATTATTTAGAGATCAACTACGATAACAATATGGCGCGCCCCTCCAAAATTAAAAACGTTTGAAGTGCGTTGTCAAAACATTTGAAGTGCGTTGTCTTACGCGGTAGGCTATTTGGCTGCTGTTTAGCATTGGTGATCCATTCCACATAAAATCGGGTTTTGAGTTAATAATGCAGTTTTATTCTTTAGAACATAAGGTTTACGACAGTGAAATCCATTTTTTTGAAAACTCACTGTAGCATATTCTAGAGTACAAAGATGGTTAATGCTTATTCCTCTAAGTGAGGTTTTGTATATAGCATTTATATACTATGTTTCTAAAATGATTTGCACTTAAACCGCTGAACAGATTTTGATAAAAAGTTGTGCGCAGATACTTTAAAATAATTTAAACGACATTAGATACTTTTTGTCCCGGAAAATGTACGGTTCCCGCGCAGTCAACAAAAATGAATTTGGCTTATGATATCGATATTGAGTAGGTACATCGTGTAGATATTATTATCCTATGTCCTTCTCCAAAACCTAACGTTTTGGAGAAGGACATAGGATAATTTTTATCATGGAAAATGTTCGGTTTTCACGCAATAAACTTTATTAATTTGCGTGTAAGCTGCAGAACAGAATATTTTAATAATTATGTCTAGTGTCCAATGCTGGTAATTAAAATAAATAAAACAACTCCCACACCGGTTTCGGTGGCGGTGGCCGGTTTCAATAAAATCAGGCCACTTACGCAGGAGTAATTTTCTAGTGCCCAATACACAAGAGCACTCTGGTTTTGAATGAAACCAGGCCAGTTAAGCAGGAGTATTTTTATAGTGCCTAAGTGTGTGCGCAATACACAAGAGCACTCTGGGATCAATGAAACCAGGCCAGGTACACAGGAGTAATTTAATAGTGCCCAAGTGTGTGCGCAATACACAAGAGCACTCTGGTTTCAATGAAGCCAGGCCAGTTACGCAGGAGTAATTTTATAGTGCCCAAGTGTGTGCGCAATACACAAGAGCACTCTGGTTTCAATAAAGCCAGGCCAGTTACGCAAGAGTAATTTTATAGTGCCCAAGTGTGTACACAATACACAAGAGCACTCTGGTTTTAATGAAAACATGCCAATTAAGTAGGAGTAATTTTATAGTGCCCAAATGTGTGCGCAATACATAACAGCACTCTGCGGGAAGCGCGGGAAGGGAAAGAAGAAGAAGGGGTAGAAGAAGCGGGAACTCTCTGCCCTTCCCGAGACATAACGTGTCTGCATACCAAATATCATCAAAATCGTACCGTACCGTAACCGTACATTTTTCCGAGATAAAAAGGATCCTATGGCCTTTTCCGGGACTCAAAGTATCTCCATACCAAGTTTCATCAAAATCTGTTTAGCGGTTTAGGCGCAAAATAGGAAATTTTATAACGCAGTAACCGTACATTTTTCAGGACAATAATTATCTTATGTCCTTTCACGAGAGTCAAAGTATGTGCACACCAATTTTCATCAAAATCGGTTCAGTGGCTTAGGCGCAAATCATTTTTGTTTATCATACGGGTACAGTACCTTTTTCACGGATGTAAAGTATCCTATGTCCTTTCCCGAGACATAACGTATCTGTATACCAAATATCATCGAAATCCATGTAGCGGTATAAGCAGAAATCATTTTTGTTTAATGCCTGGGAACCGTACATTTTTTCGGAATGAAAAGAACCCTATGTCCTTTCTAGGTACTCAAAGTATCTCCATATCAAATTTCAGAAGAATCGGTTCAGCTGTTTGGGCGTGACGAGGTAATTTTATAACATTTTGTTAAAATAAGCACTTAAATTTGTATTGAAAGAACAAATCAGAATATTGCATTTATGTGAAATATCACAAAGGACATTAATGCTATTTAATAAGCCCTATAGCAATATTGCATTAACAATTTTTATACGTTTTCTCTTAAAACTGAATGTAAAATTAAAATGTTTTTTCATAATCATAATCTACGCATTTCAACAAAAAAAGATACCGCACAATATCATTTTTTTGCTTAAAATAAGCAGAAAATAAAGATTATTCCAAAAAAACTTAAAACGCCGATTACTCAAAACTAGTCCGATGTGGGATGGAACATGAACGTTTAACAGCATCCAGTTATGATTAGTTGACCAACAAATCTTGGTAATAAGTGACATATTTAACTGAAATGTTACGTGTACTGTGATTGGTTGAATACTTACTACATACAAACTCTTTCATAAGGATGTGACTACACACATGGAAACAGCTATTTGTAGGGGCGCGCCATGTTATCGTAGTTGATCTCTACATTACAATATAACCCGTCGACGCGCAATTGATTTTCCCGAAAAATTTCCCGAAAAGAATCAGTGTGCATTTTTAAAATGACCCATTTTTTTCTTTGTTTACTTAAAGGGATTAATGACCCATTATAAATTATTGGAACAGGTAGGCAATGCAATTCCAATAGACTGTACAATAGCACTTTCGCATCTAACTGTAGAAATGAAAATTCTGTACATTAAAGATATTCAAAAAATAATAAGCGGGGGGTGTCACTACATCGCTGTAGAAGTCAAAAATGTGGTTAGTTTTTTTTCTGTGTCTGTCCGTCTATATGTTTGTTCCACTATTACACGAAAACTACTGATCCGATTTGAATGCGGTTTTCGCAGATATATTTGTCTTAATCCAACTTAACATCTGGTGTATATTTTATTTTTCCCTCACCCCTACAAGAGGCACAAGAGGGGATAAGATTTTGTATCAAACTTTTTTCTTTAACATGAAAACTACAGATCCTATTTGAATACGGTTTTCGCAGATATATTTGACTTCTTCCAACTTAACATCTGGTGTATAAATTTAAATGTTGCAATAAAATGTTGCTTAACCTATCAAGCCCCATAAGCCCCGGTGACCGCGACAATAATAGAATAAAAATAGATTTCCGAGAATCCGCGATCGAAGGATTAAATCAAAACGGTGTCGTGGCGTTAGTGATGAATTTTAATTCTCTTTTTTTAGAAACAACAAACAACAAGTTATTAAATAAAAGTGAATCAATTATTATAACCTAAACTTAACATACAGTTTCCGAATGGAATGGATTTATATGTGGGGGACTTTGCCCCGGCCCCTACTAGGGGGGGCTGCGCTCTGTAGCGCCAACTAGGGGGCGTTACTACTTTAAGAAATCCTGACCTAGCCTAACAACATCGATCGTACCTTGGCCGGGTGTGGTAGGAGTAAATGCGGTCAAGTTTCTGCAGCTGCAGGAGCCGCACCGCACGGTCTAACAGGTCGGGGTCCACGCTCCCCACGTCGCGGCGGTCGATCCTGCCAACCGGACAACACTGTCAGACCAAGGTACGATACGCGGATCCAGACATACTCCTTTGACGCTATTTTATCTATAAACGGGTCTAAAACGGCCACTTTGAGTGAATCATTAGCAAGCGCCTTTAGGGTCAATTCAGACTGTATCGCGATGCGTAGATTCATTTCTCAATTTGTATGGATTTGACATACTTTAATCACAATTTCAATTGCGTGAGACGTCATGCAAGTCTGTCAATTCAATACAGAAATGCATCTACGCGTCGCCTTGCGGTCTGAATTGACCCAAAAAGTACCGTACCATATTTTTGCCGCAAGTAACTACGACCGAGAAAGATTCAAATAAAATGCCAATTACTGACATAGGCAATAGGTTTCATTTTACTCTACGCCACTGGCTTTTACGCTACTAGCAGTGGCTGGGTCGCTAAACCAATGTCGGTAGAAAATGAAACCTATAAGCCTATATTGTCATAAAGTGGTATTTTATTAAAATGTTTGTTGGTCCCGGTTACACGCGGCAAAGATCGGAAACTGGAAAGCCACTTCAAGCGGGTCCAATCGGCCACTTTGAGTCATTCGAAAGTTCCTCTATAGCAACTTCTAGTACTTTCTCATTATGATACCTCAGAAGAATTTAATTCTATAGACTACGGACAAAATTGATGGGTCATTATTAACAATATGAAGCACTCAATGTGGTTATTCCAGACCCACAGAATTTTAAATGTATCGCATAAAAGGAACGAATATTTGTGCCTATAAATCGAAGCGTTCTCGCGAACTCGACATTCTTAACTTTCAAAAAAACAAGCGTTTCTGTGGTACGATAAGGGCTAAAGAATAATATCATGTCTGGATTTTGGACCTAGTTGTCTTATTTTTGATATTCATTGGGAAGAAAAAAATGGAAAAAGACTCGTATTCATTCTGACAGTCCTTTTGCTGGACAGTAGATAAAAGGGGTTCTGATTGCATTGAAAAACATTAAAAATGATAAATTTTTTGCTCAAAAACCTGAGAATTTCATGCAAACTTCAAAACCCCGTTAAAACCACATTTTATATCCATAAGATGTCAACATCAACAAGTTGCCAGATATTCAGTTTATAGAAGTTATAATTACTAACATTTTATCATTTGTCATGCTCGTACTAGTATAATACAATTTAGCACATTAGTGTTCTATGCCTAGAGCTTAAAACTTATCTTATCGAGCGATACCATACCGTAATTCGTAATCCTATAACGCCAATTAGTGAGTACACTCATTACTAGAGTCAAGCAAGCGTTAAACAAGTACATAATGAAACGGTGAGGTCATCCTTCCCATTCATGGCAATTGTGATTGTTCTTATAAAAGAAATCACGTGGGTATACAAAATATGTAATGATGGTACAAATGTAAAATCGAAGAAATTAATTCCTAGGCAGTTGACGGCTTATGTCAATTCAATGTTAACTGTAATCTGTCAGCTGGGTTTGACATAACGCGACCAATTTACGTAGCTCCGCCATCAGCCTATGAATCAACTTCTCTGATAGTACAAAATAGTATATGGTCTGGTATATACTCTAGCTCCTTTATAATCCATACTTAATATTATAAATGCGAAAGCGTGTCTGTCCATCTGTCTGTTACCTCTTCACGCCCAAGCCACTGAAAGGATTTTGCTGAAATTTGGTATAGAGTTATTTTGAGTCCCGGAAAAGGACATAGAATATAAAATGTACAGTTCCGATAAATGAATTTTGACGCAACGGAGTTGCGGGCGTGATCTAGTTTTGTATAAAGCGTATTACTATGTTCTCTTTCTAATAAAAAATATTAACATAATATACGCTCTGTACTATCAGAGTGTAGGAGTCACTTTAGTCCCTCACTATTAAGTCCCCGGGTTGCACTAGTGAAACCAATAAATGATGTTAACTTGGCCTTTATTATCCCAAAACTAAAACCCGTACATTCAGACAAGGCCTCACGCAGTGACTGGCCGTCGTCTCTAGCATACGTCGCCTCCCATACACAAAACTGCTGACACTCGCACATTCATACATACATGGTCCCTAAAAGAGGATTCGATTAATGGACATTTTATGATAGATCTACTTAAGTTGGTTGGGTTACGTCGAATCCAGTGTCGTCGAATATTGACTTGACATAAACCCGACCAAATATCGTAATCCGGCATCTGCATATGTCACAGGTTACACTGTCAAATTTTCATCAATCTGATCCATCAATCTGATTGACGGAATATTGATGGGTTTGAAAAGTTCATATTAAAATTACGATCAATCCATCAATCCGTGGGTTAGACGATCAAATTTTCGTCAATCTTTACCGGATTGATGGATCAGATTGATGAAAATTTGACCGTGTAACCGGCGACTATGAATCAATTTCTTTTAAA
Organism: Lysandra bellargus; assembly: GCA_905333045.1. Classification (NCBI taxonomy): domain Eukaryota; kingdom Metazoa; phylum Arthropoda; class Insecta; order Lepidoptera; family Lycaenidae; genus Lysandra; species Lysandra bellargus. The sequence goes on from HG995322.1 coordinate 12,251,914, forward strand.
TAGTACAATGTCTTGTAAATATTATGTCCTTATCTAATAAGTCACTTGAGAGAGACAAACTTTTTATTTGGAAAATTATGTTAATTAGTATAACATTAAAAACTTTGTATAGGTATATTATGCATATTGCATAGTCATAAGTTATTTGTCAGTATTCATAAGAAGTCTGTCGGTCTGTTAGCACTTCACCCCCGGTTATGGAAATACTTTGAGTCCCGGGAAAGGATATATAATATGTTTAAACTCGAAAAAGAGTACGGTTCCTGAGAGTTAAGGCGCTATATTGAAAAAACTGTCCTTTTTGACGTAATACTATATGACCCTCAGAAATGTTACAAATCTGGTAATGAGATATACATATCTTCATAGCCTTATCTAGGTTTGAGAAGAACTAGAAACACGATTAATGTATTTTGGCTCGATACATTTAATTGTCGAAATGACCTCTTAAAAACGAATTTTGAAGATTATTTTAAACGAAAATAGATGTTTTGTAGGAAATTAGTCTAATTGATAGACACCTTTGCAACTCAAAATCGTATAGAAGCATTTTGCTTAAATGCTCCTAGTCATTTTTTAAATGTTTAAAATTACGTTTTTTCGCATGTTTTCCGAGCGAGCCGATAGCTTCTGGCCGCAGCGTATTCACGACTTTATAGTCATACAAATTAAGTATAAAATTGCCCTTGCGTTAAAATTACTTTCGATATAGCGCCTTAAACGAAATTTAGATCAACGGAGTTGCGGGCGTCCACGTCATCTAGTATTTACATAAATTGCATCTATACATACATAACATTATAAAACAAAGTCGCTTTTTTTTCCTCATGTCCCTTTGCTCCCTTTAAACTTTAAAACTACACAACGGATTTTAATAATAGGCATGATGACTAAATTTTTTTCCTGTTGGTAATTAAAAGACCCTTAAAAAATAGAAACATCGCTGAAATAATGACTCTGATAGCTTAAAAATTCACCAAGATATGACAATTCTAAACATCTCTTGAAATAGACCTGCCCGAAACGCCCCATACAAAGTGCTACGAAAGATTGACGTCACTCTTTCGTAGTTTGTACGCATCGGGAGAGAACTTTGTTCGATAGGTATATTAAATATTGCGTTTATGAAAGTGGTTTGATAACAAATGTTGCTTTTAATTGCATAAGTTATCGAATGGTATACAAATATTAAGAAATGTAATTGAAAAAAAGTTCGACTTGATTATCCAACTTTGAAGGCGCATAATAAAAAAAAATACAAATGCTATCTAACTGAAATTTTGGGAACACTAATTTTTTACCGTGATTTCTTTATTTTATTAACAAAATTCGATAATCTTTGACCTTGTCACCATCCTTATAGTTGCGTGTGTACGGTTAATTATACGGCTATTGCTGAACCAAAGATTCCTTTAGTAGGATTGGTCCTTATGTCCCAAGGATGGATTTAAGATGAGGAGCCACCGCAATTTTTGTTGTAATTTTTTTTTAATTTTAGCAGCTTCTGCTTTGGAGGAAAATAGAGTCTCAATCTGTATAGAGGCATTATGGTAATATTCCAAGTTCGGTACCATATTCGGGTGACTTAAGAATGCTTAATTCATTTTGGGACTCATATTTGCACGATAAATATGTTAAACAACGTAAAAAGAAGATGAAGAAGAAGCATTATTTAAACGCGCTAATCTTAGAATGAGTCAGTAATTACTCGTCCGATTTGAAAAATTCTTTCAGTGTTAGATAACCCATTTATCAAGGAAGGCTATAGGCTATATTTTATTACTCTAAGACTAATATAAGCGAAAAAATAAAGGAAAATGTGGAAAAAACGGGGAAAATTATTTGAAAGGGCTTATTTCACGAACTACTGGAGTAATTTTTCTGTTATTTGGCACAGATAAAAAGTAGAAACGTGAAGGATCATACGTGTTATTTATTGTGGACTAATTTGTCTATGAAGTACCTTATTTACGCGGGTGAAACAGCGCGGAACGACTAGTAATATTATAAAGCTGAAGAGTTTGTTTGTTGAACGCGCTAATCTCAGGAGCTACTCATCCGATTTGAAAGAATCTTTCAGTGTTTGATAGCCTAATTATCGAGAAAGGCTATAGCTTATATTTTATTACGCTAAAAACAATAGTGTGAAAAGAAAATGTGAAAATAAAACTGAAGAGTTTGTTGGTTAGTTTGTTTGAACGCGCTAATCTCAAGAACAACTGGCCCGATTTGAAAAAATCTTTCAGTGTTTGATAGCCTATTTATCGAGGAAGGCTATAAGCTATATTTTATCACGCTAAGACCAATAAGAGCAAAGACACAGAGGAAAATGTAAAAAACGGGGAAAATTATTTGAAAGGGCTAATATCTCACAGACTACTGGAGCAATTTTTATATAATTTGACGCGATTATATAGTAGACTACGTGAGACATGGGTTATTAATTTGTGAAAAATATACGGTTTCCGTGAAATTTCAGATTCATGCGGACGAAGCCGCGCGGAACGTCTAGTATTATTAATATGTTTATTGCTCCATTCATCACCATGTCTTTGGCATGCAGAATAATGCGGCTATCAGCCTCCTTATATTAATTAAGCCCTGTCAACAGCGTTTTCGTTGGTTGAAAATCATATATTCTGAATTTTTTATTTTATTTTATTTTTACTATATTTTATCCAAATATTATTCAAAAATTGGCATTTAAACATTCAATTCAATCGAAAATGATACCAAACTCGACTATATACCTAAATCCCACGCAGTTTTTGACCTCATACCTTGTTAAAGCTAAAAACCCTCCCTCCCCCACCAGCATGAGATATTCAGGTGGCTCCACATCGTAAACCCATCTTAGGGATATAAAGATCAATCCTACCAAAGGAAATCTTTGGTTCAGCAAAAGCCGTATTCCTCGTTTTTTTTGTCTTGTATGTGTACAAGACAAAAAAACGAGGAAGGACTATTATTCTTTCAGAGTTAGATAGCCCATTTATTGAGGAAGGTTATATAATAGGCTATATTTTATCATGCTAAGACTAATAGGAGCGAATAAATAGAAGAATATGTGGAAAAAACAGGGAAAATTATTTGAAAGTGCTAACTTGAACGCGCTAATCTCAGGAACTACTGGTCAGATTTGAAAAATTATTTCAGTGTTAGATAGCCCATTTATTCAGGAAGGCTATAGGAGAATGTAGAAAAAACGGGGGAAATTATTTGAAAGGGCTTATCTCGCGAACTACTAGAGCAATTTTTATGTTATTTGGCACAGATAAGAAGTAGGTAGACCACGTGAAGGATTATAGGCTATCGATTTTAATCATCTTTTCAATGGCTATATATTTTATACCCGTGCGACGCCGGGGCGGGTCGCTAGTTTAATAATATACAGTAGTTCTCCTTAACTTCTGATTGGTTAAAGACACGTTATACAAATAAATTTAAAAAATATATTATAGACGTGGAATATTTACCAAAAATCATTCGCATATTAATAGCCACTTCATATCAATGAGTAAAAGTACCAAAGTACTTCACATACCAGAAATCCAATAAAATTAATTAACCCTAAGATTAACTCTTATCCCAATTTCTTCAATTTTAACCATAAAATCTTATGTTTTATAAAAGTCTGAAAATAAAATACTATATTCAGACAATTATTAGAGTTTACTTTTGGCTACCTATTTAGATTTCCGACAGTAAACTCTTAGATATTAATAGAAATACATAATATTATATTGAGCTTTAATAAATAACATTAAAGAAAATCTACTTGTACGTATGATGATAAGGAAAAGGTGGATATTTTTAGAAATAACCTTCTTCTGAAAATATACACTTTTTCCTTCTTTAAGCATTAGTAGATGTTCGCAACTTTGTTTTGTTGAAATTCACGAATCCCGCCGAAACTGTACATTTTTCTGAATTTAAAACAATCCTGTGTCCTTTCCTGGGACTCAAAGTATTTCTACGAGCAACAGGTACGATTTAATAATAAATGTAAGTAAAACCACGCCTGAACTCGGCCAAGCAATACAAACACAATCCCTAACGTCAAACAATATATTTACTCTGCCAACTCCAAACACTGTGGTCTCTGATGCAATAATACATTTAATTCTTCTTATTTTAACTTTGGTTTTTATGATATTAAGCCTACCACCAAACCAAATTACCAACTTTACCAATTAACCAAATTAGCCTACTTGTAAGTAGGCTAATTTGGTTATGAAGTTAAGAATCTGAATAGGCTCTTGTCAGTTTTGCCTAAGTTAGGGAGATTAGGACACGATAGTCTTAATACAGGCAGCAGGCTATTGCAAAGGCTTCGCCTCGGCCAACAATTACATATTGTGATCTGAGACATTTCTTATTTTTCTGCCCTAGGTGGGTAATGTACTATTGTTTGTGACTGCAGAGTAGGATACGTTGTATTGCTATAATCTAACAAATGAGTATATCAAATGAGTGCGAGCTCTTTTAGCACACAATTGCAATAAAAAATAAATTAGGCAAAACATTAAGGTTTAAGTTACTTAGGAAATAAGCCAAATCACTATCTAAATTTCATCAGCAAAACTTATTAAATTATTTCCACAAAGTCTTAAACGATTTTCCTTATGAATTTCCACTTAATTTTCGAGGCGTGTTTCAGAAACTGAAAATTAAAAATCAATTTGTGTTTAATTCGCCTTGAAATTATTCTAAGCGGGTATCAGGGTTCGCGAGAGATGCGTTACAGTTTTTAAGCCACTTTAACAAGTTGTAAAAGCTACGGCGGCGTTCACGTACATTTGGCGTTTGGTTCAAATTGAACGCGGTGGCGTTTTGGATATTAATAGCTATAATATTATAGACTAGGTAGGTGGGTTTTCTCCTTATTTAAGAAAATAATAATATAAATAGGGGATTTAAATAAGGATTTTAAAAATACATACTAGAACCTTGTGGAAATGAAGTGGTAGAGTCAATTTTCTATAGAAATATAAGCCTTTGATACCTCATAAGGGCAACTAACTCACGGGTTATCATATCAAAAAAAAACTATGAAATTAGTGTTCTTCAACAATGTTTTTTATGCAATAAGGGGGCAAACGAGCAAACGGGTCACCTGATGGAAAGCAACTTCCGGCGCCCATGAACACTCGCAGCATCACTGCAGGTACGTTGACGGCCTTTTAAGGTGTAATAGGGGAGGGTAGGGAAGGGAAAATGGTAGGGGATTGGGCCTCCGGTAAACTCACTCACTCGGCGAAACACAGCGCAAGCGCTGTTTCACGCCGGTTTTCTGTGAGAACGTGGTATTTCTTCGGTCGAGCCGGCCCATTCATGCCGAAGCATGGCTCTCCCACGTCAAAAACTACGTCTCCCACGTCTGACGTGTATAGTGTATACGTTTTTTTAATCGATTATTTATTATCGTTATACAATTGGACCAGGCAATTTTATAATCCGTCGTGTCACGTACAAGACGTAGTGGTACCTTAGAATTATGCTAAATCTCAGCGGTCGAGCGCAAAATAATAAATCATTGCTTTACTAAAAATAACTTCATTTATTTTAGTCTGGTCCGAATAAAATATTATTCTAAACTTCAGAAAGATTATTTTTTATTATTTTTGGGCCCGCTGGACAAAATAAAAATAACTTCAATTAATTCTAACTTTGGTAAAATAGAACTTTCTCGACTTCAGGTAAGAACCGTTCTTGATATTATGAATGTAAAAGTTATTATATTAAGTATGTAAGTAAGTATTATATTAAGACTACCATAATATTTTGTATGACAATAACCACATATCTTATCTTCGTCCAACAGTTTAAAATAACTAAATTCAGGGGAATTCAAATAGATGGCACCACTAAAACTAATTTCTATGGCTAATAATTAGATACCCGAACGTGTCTGTCCCTTGGATTATTAGAAATGTGTACCAATTACTGACCCTTAAAGTGTAAGGTCTAGGGAACTTTGTCAAAGTAACTGAATTTGAGTGTGAAATCACGTCTTATAAACTCAATGAATTTACTAGTTAATATGGAATTACTAGTTAATATGGAATACTTTAGTTCTATATTATTAAGTAGATTTTGTAAGTTTTGAGTTATTCTGTTTTCCTAAAAATAGCTCGAGCAAAACAAAGAAAAAGCCTTGTAGTGTTATTTTGTGAATTCTTGTTTTATGGCTACAATTTTTAAAGTAAATTGAATTACTAAAATTTCATGTTCATTTTTATAGCCACCTTAGGTCTTTCATTGTAAGTGTAGATACAATTTTAAATTGGGTACAAGAATTAGTCCTAACGTTTCACTGTTAAATTTAAACGAAAAGTTATATTCGTCGTTCTAAATTAGTTTCTCTAGGTTGACATCCGATGTTACAGCTACCCAAAGACCAATAACAAGAACAAGAACAAACAGAACAAAGTCAAAACACAACAATGTTCATTTAGAACTTTTTCGAAGTAACGCGAGAAACTTTAATTTTGTTTTACAAAATTAATTTAAGTTTTTAAAATATTGGGTACAAAAGTCCAGCTTGGTTTAATGATAGTCCTTGATAGGTTTTACATTATCAGTATGTAGTAACACATAATAATTATAGTGTATAATAGATGAAGCCTGCAACTTTGTTGCGCCAAAATTCGGTTATCGCTTGAAAAATTATAATAATTTGTCCAGAGACCCAAATTATTTTTGTACCAAATTTGACCAAAATCAGTTCACCGGTATGGGCGTGAAGAGGTATCAGACAGAGAGGTGGACACATTTTTTCATTTATAGCATCAGTGTGGATTTTATAATAAGCAGGTCAATATTATAATAATTAATGACTCTTTAATGCAGCATTTACGTTTTGCCTATCCATATTCCATATATATTTATTTTTGAAAATCTGTTTTGAATTTAGAATTTCTACCCTTCTATTTCAATTACAGACCTTTCATACAAAGCCGGTGTATAATTTAAAAAGACACTCAACCATTAAAATCTGCATCCCGTTTAGGGTTGACAATTAGTGTTATTATTTTCACAACAAAATTGTTGTTTCCCTACTTAATATTGAAGATCAATGAGAAAAATTTGATAGCCAGCCTTATGGTAAAAAATATTATTTAACCATTCAAAATTTCATTTTAGTAAAAATTTTTAGTAAATGTTTAAAAATCGATAAGACCGTACGGAATACGTTAGGTAAAATCCATAGGTAACAGTCTTAACTTCCATATAAGATATACTCACGCCTACTCAAATCTAATAAGCCCAAAAACATTACACAATCCGTAATTTTGAATGTGTCAGCCCTAGCGCAGGGGTCTCATTACGCTGGCCACTAAACGCAACGCTCACAACTCTCAAAGGACCGCGCCCGCAGCTGCTTATTCAGACCCCCACTGTAATTTTCCTTTTGACAGGGTTCTATCTTGTGTGTCACGCGCCGTCCGGAAAAATGATTATGTAATAACCCGACTGGAATTCCAAATTAGAAACGTACAAAGAAAATTAGAAAACCATACACGCCACCGTTTATAATGTGCTAAATGTGTCATATTATTATGCATTTACGGGATTTAGGATTATCCATTAAAGTGTCCAGAGAACACGTAATGGTCATCGAGTTAGTAGGCGATTTTGTTATGACCTGATAGGTTTATAAAAATTGACATTTAAAGGTGCTCCCTCACCGGGAGCATTTGCTTGCAATGTAACGTTATAGAATCGAGCTTTATATTGTAATGATAGAATGTGTAATAACTTGATACAACTGACACAACTTGTAACATCAATGCAGCTACGTGACAGTGAAGTCATCTTGCTATGGAATGCTCAAAGTCGAATCTATGATACATTACACGCGAATGCTCGTCAGTCATATTTTCGAGCATTGTTATATTGAATATTTATGGCTTAAAATACACTACGTGCAATCATACAAGTTTAATTTATAAGGGCAAACTAGTTAGCTTATTTTATTGTATTTCGGTTGGAGTAGGGTAAAAATTGCAGACCCACATAACTATCAAAGCGAAATTATAAAAGTTATAATAACTATTCTGGGTACGTCCTCACGGGGCCCCGTGTGGAGTTGGAGAGAATTGTTTTAACATTCAATATAATACCGGTTCTATAATGTTATTATAACTATAAATAATTATTATATTGCGAAAGCATAAGCACAAAAATATTATTCGTTTATTTTATTTTGTGAACAGAATTTGCCAATATCTTAATTCATTCATAAAATAACGTTTCAGCTCACCAAACGACGCTATCGAAGTTTTGACAACATCTGAAATAATAACAGTAATAGCCAGGGAGCCCTAGAACAATTTTTTTATTACTATTATAAGCAAATTTTTTGTGAGTAGCTTCATTTTGATAAGACGAACAACATTTTTATTTGCGAAAAATCTCGAAAGTGGTAGCTAACAGAGATAAAAAGGAGTTCATACTTTGAAGTGACAGTCCTAAAATATTGATAGTTTTATATTTTGTAGGACAATGTCACTCCTAAATTATATAACCATTAACCTACCAATATACCAAAAATCAGCTGGTTAGGGTTCTGTTTTAGGGCACCGTAGTCAACCAAATTTGTTGATTACAGAACCCTAAAACGGAACCCTAACCAGCTGATTTTTTTGTATATTGATAGGTTATTAATTATATAATTTAAGAGTAACATTGTCCTACAAATAAAACAATCCATATTTTAGGACCATCGATTCAAAGTATGAAATCCTTTCTATCTCTGTTAGCTACCACTTTCCAGATTTTTCGCAAATAAAATGTTGTTCGTCTTATCAAAATGAAGCTGCTCATAAAAAATTTGCTTGATAGTAATAAAAAAAATTGTTCTAGGCCTCCCTGACTATAAACACCGTTCATGGCAAAACAACGTTTGCGGATTAGCTAGCACAAATATATATTTCTACGAGAAATTCGTAGTTTGAACTTTGAGTACCTAACACATAATGTCCGTGTCAAAATGAGCTAAAATTGTACCTCGAAGTGTTGAAGTATTTTCGCTTACAATGTAAAAGATGTTCATTATAATCTCTTGTTAGGATTCGTTAGACATTTAAATTAAACTTAATATGAGTAAATTAAATTTATTTATGTAGTGTCAGTTTACTTTTTGTAAATAAGACATTATTTGCAAATAGTAAAGTCTATTATAAATAAAGCATAAAAGTATTTAGATTTTTTTTCTTGTAATTTAAAGAGCAATATTATTGTTTAGAGCAATATTATGACTGCCAATGACAAAATAAGAGCGCATGGTGACGCTGAGTGCATAATATACCACCTAATACATGGTAATATTATAATATTATTAGTTTTTATTAATAAGAGCAATATTATTGTTTAGAGCAATATTATGACTGCCAATGACAAAATAAGAGCGCATGGTGACGCTGAGTGCATAATATACCACCTAATACATGGTAATATTATAATATTATTAGTTTTTATTAATAATAATTTAGTGAGAGTCGAAACAATGTATTTCCACCGTTCAAAGAAATAATACATTTTCATGTTTTTTGCCTAATTTATATTATTGCTTGAAGTAGTACTAGTATGACGCGGCCAAAATTAGTAGTAAAATAATAATTATGGGTCAATTCCTAAAAATACTTCTAAAGGTTCACTTTGTTCTAAGATTCCTTTGATTTTTTGAAGATTCAAAGAAAAGGGACCAGGAAATTTTTTAGCTTTCAAAGTTTACTCAGACCTTACTTTTGTGTTAATAACTAAAACTCTAACTTATTATGAGTTAAATACACTTCTGAAATAAGAGAATTTTGCAGATACTGAGAAAAATCCTTTTAGCTATTATTAGCCCAAGAAAGGTTACTTCTACAAAGAATTTTTCCTAATTTCTCCGCAGATATGGCGTTACTAACTTACGATTCTTACGAAAATTACCACGACCGTCCAGTCTTTTGGGAACAATTTCAAGGCAATATTTTCTTACCTCACGAAATGGTATAGGCGTAAACAGTTCGTAGTAATTCACCGTAAATACCTTCAGTTTGTAGCCTATTCATCGAGAACAATACTCATCAACTATGAAACTAAATACGACGAATCCTTAAGCTCCGTACTCAATATTATTATAACTCACAACACCGATATTGCTATTATCATGTTACAATTTGGATATAAGATATTACTACCGGGAGTGTTTCATATTGTCTTGAGTATGCTGACGTCATCTGAGAAATGTGACGTCATAGCTGTTCCATAAATTGCGTGAAACGATTTTGACGATTTTTAGGAAAAATTACTTGAGTTTTTCTCAGATCCAATGTTGGGAGATGAGCTGGACTCACCCTCACAAGAAAAGCAAGACATCCAATTTAGTAGTGTTACGGCAATGCTTAGGAGCACCTTACCTATCATCTATACTTTACATTATAAAGCTGAAGAGTTTTTAAGTTAAAACGCGATAATCTCACGAACTACCACTGGACCAATATAAACAAAATATAGCGTTTATCACGAAGAAGAACATAGGCTACTTTTTGCGCAAAAATTTCCGGGAAGTTTTTATTTACGTAGGCAGAAAATGTTTGATCCTATCCCTCGATTAATAAGCATGTATTGCTAACTTATCGCCATAATAATTAGCGAAAAGTTTAACTACTAACACCGTATTAAGAACTTAGACTCTCCAGGATTAAAAGCGCTAAGTCTAGATAAGTCAATGAACTATCGTTGGCACTCATCCAAGACCACTATCAACTTTTCCAATCTCCCCTTTCGATGTGAAAACGTGATAATATGGGTGTTACATTGATATCGACATCTAGATTCACATACTAAGCAATAATGTAGAGTAAAGACAAAAATGTAGAAAAATACAGCTTAAAAAAGCGTGTCTCTATGAGGTGAAGACAAAGACAAGGAAATATTTATTGCTTAAAACTGTGTTACAAAGGTGTTACAGATTTGTTGGTTTCAACAATTTACCCGTTCGGGTATGCAATATTTGTTGTACATTATAATACTAGCTGTTGCCCGCGACTTAGTATCAGAAGTAACATAAAAAGTATTCTATGTTACTTCTGATATTTCCAAGAGTATAATATTATTATAGTGTACAAAGTTTAATGATGATTCGTCATGTAGTTTTTGCGTGAAAGCGTAACAAAAATATTCCACGCTTTCACATTTATAATATTTGTAAGGATTTATTGTGTATATTATCTTCTGTTCTCATAAATACATTTAGACAGGGAAATAATTTTCTTGTCTTAAGTTAAATTGACGGGTGAACAGAAACAGCTTGATCTTCCTTTCTATGTAAGCTCGTCCTTAAAAAGAAAGTTTTTTTAGCGTTACAATATTTATTTTTTGCCTAAGCGTCTTGACATAGGCCTCTCTTAATGAACGCCAAGATGGCCGATCTCCTGCTACTCGCATCCAACATGGACCCGCAACTAAACGGAGATCGTCGTTTCATCTAGTTGGAGGTCGGCCTTCACCCCATTGAGAGAGGCCTATGTCCAGCAGTGGACGAAAATAGGCTAATATGATGATGATGATGATGATGATGAAGCGTCTTGATGGAATTTACAAATACGTAAGATATTATATTCTGTATTTTATTTTATTTTTATTTTTTGCAATATTATGTGTCGTGAGTAATGAAATACAGAAACTCAATGGAGTTTCTGACAACAGAATATTGTCAGAAACTCCATTGAGTTTCTGACAATATTCTGTTCTGTGTCTAGGTATTTATCTTATATCGACGTTACAATTAGCTTGTTAAGGATTTGATAATCGTAGATAGGACACGATGTTCTCTGATGTACTTTCGCATATTTTATATTATTAGTATGGAAGTACGGAAGTATGGATATACTTTCTGTTTTTTTAATATTTATAATTAAAATAAAAAAAACAGGAAGGTTCAGAAGGAAAGTATATCTAATAAAAAATATTTTGACAATTAGAAATTTTACTACAATAATTACTATTAATATATTAATTACCATAGAATTTTCTGACTTACCACTTTTGACATACAGTATTTTATTTTTACTTCTTGTTATTTTATTGCATGCTTTAGCTGAATGATAATTGGACCTATTTATGCATACCAGACTCAGCCCACACGATGACAGTTCTGAGAAAAAGCCGTTTTTATTAAAATTGTGTACTCTTTAAAACTGATTGTTGTTATAAGTAAAGTTAATTTACAATAGTATATTTTGTAATTTATTCTATGCGTACAAACATAAATATGTTAAAAATTACTACTATTTCCAACAAAAATTAAACAAAAACAGGAGGGTTTCTTTTAGAAAAACTATATTAGTATGGGATACATATAATCCAAAGCAAACCATCTCTTTAGATTTATTACACAACTCAACAGGATTTTCGTGCATGAGATTTGTGCACCCGATTTGGATTTCTAACATCTAATTAGTTATAGAAACAACGATTTTAACTTATAAAATTTGCTTTTAAATAAACTGAGGCCTCATGAACTTTCAAATTTTGAAGAAAACCGCCATTTTTTTCTTTCGGTTGTGTAGTAATAGAATGAAATATATATATTCATTATTTTTAGTTTATATTGTTGCTTATATTCCCAAAAAAAGATTGAAATGAAAAAAATAAATAATTTAGATTTAAAACTTAATATTTTTTTGTATCTAGGTGAGCATATCCTTAATATATCTTGTTGTATGCTTCGGCCGTAAGTACCTACCTGATATAATGTGGCGCTCCTACTTTTTTCTGGTTTTTACAAGGATGTTTAAAACTGATGCCTGCAACTCCGTTTCGCCAAAACTCGTTTATCGTGCGGGAACCGTACATTTTTTCGGAATGAATTGTCCTTTCCCGGTACTCAAAGTATCTGCATACCAAATTTCAGCAAAATCGGTTCAGTGGTTTGGGCGTGAAGAGATATCAAACAGACAGACAGATAGACAGACAGACGGACAGACAGACAGACAGACAGACACACTTTCGCATTAGTAGTGATGGTTTCAAGCAACGTTGCAAAAATCTTAATGTAAAAAAAAAATGTAATGGAGTATCTTACATTCCCATTTTACAAAATAATGAGCCATTATCGGACCTTCATTGTCCATTAAATGCAAAGAATGTGTAATGTAAAATTTGTCCATTACATTACTGTAATTTAGACAAATTTTACATTACTCATTTAAAAGTATTGTAACTATAGTAGAAGATTCGTCCTTGAAGTTTTGATGTCTCCGATTTAGTCCAGATTCGGGGAGGGGGTAGCCGAGGTATTGCCTTTGAGGTTGGAAGAAACCCCGTTCCTCTAGGCCTATTAGGAGCGGAGTTATGGCTACTTTTGTAAGACATTTGACAGTTGCCGAGTTGTCAATGTCAAAGTTTGAATGCTTGTAACTCGGCAACTATTTGTCCTGGATATGGGGTTCTTCGGCTTGTTCTTCTTGGATTTTTCTCCTCTATTCGATCTTGGCCTCAGAATTGAGACAAAATTTGATGTCTCCGATTTAGTTCGAATTCGGGGAGGGGGTAGCCGAGGTGTTGCCTTTGATGTTAGAAGAAACCCTGTTCCTCTAGGCCTATTGGGAGCGGAATTATGGCTGCTTTTGTTCGACGTTTGACAGTTGCCGAGCTGTCAATGTCAAACTTTGAGTGCTTATAACTCGGCAACTGTTTGTCCTGGATATGGGGTTCCTCGGCTTGTTCTTCCTGGATTTTTCCCCTCTATACGATCGTGTCGTAACGGTCGTGTGTGCGCAATACACACGACCACTCTGGTTTCAATGAAACCAGGCTAGTTACGCAGGAATAATCTTATAGTGCCCAAGTGTGTGCGCAATACACAAGAGCACATTCTTTACTCTCGTAACCCAACGGAGCGGAAGACCGACATGACTGATGAGAGATCAGGTGCACGACCGACTTTTTACACGGGCGCACACTTGGGCACTACAAAACTTTTTACTACTTATTAATTTTGCTCTATAATGGTACGGAACCCTTCGTGCGCGAGTTCAACTCACACTTGACCGATTTCCTTTTAAATGTACCTGAGTAAACAAAATATTTTTTTTTGGTTTTGTGTTTTTCTTTAGGCACGGTATGAAAATAATAATTTCTAAGAGTTAGCCACTGATATTGAATATAATTGCAAAAAACATGCAAATAACGATTCTTATTCTTCGTATTAGCACTTTTCTTACTGGGCCTAAAGAGAAAAAAAGAAAGCAATAAAATAACGTCTTAGCCACTGATTTTGAATATAAATATTACATAGGATGAACATGACTAATGATTGGACAGTAGTCAGTACTAGTCATTGGACACAGCACAAAAACACTATAATATTTATTAAGGTTGCTTTATTAGCTACCTGTTTATCTTTAAAATCAGGCGTTCTATTACTTTAAAAAAGTCAGTTTTTAAAGCAAACTTTATAAATAATATTGCGTTTTTGTTTTTTGTCAAATAACTGGTACTGTCCAATCACTAGTCGTTTTACCCTATCTTGGATACCCATAACATAACGAAAAAAATTGGGTATGTCTCTTTTGTGTCCCAATGACCCGTGAGTCTTTGTAAAATATTAAGAACTAAGCCTTTTTTAATATGCAAACAGCAACCAAGTCGCATGATTCTACTTGCCTAGTGAAAAAAAAAACGAGAGACCATTGTAGTTTGGATCTATATAAAAAAAAACAATACTCATTAATTTGTTAGTTGGTAACTTTGTTGTGAAAATGTTTTGTTCTGAAATAATTGTTAGATTAGTACAATCTTCATAGGATCGATAAAAGGGCTATTTTGGAATACTTCTGCATTATTAACTCAATTTTGGCAATGCACACCATTGGACTCATTTTGCATAAATAGGGTCAATTATTATTATTATACTTTTTACTATTTTTCATAATCTACTACATCTTCACACAGTATTTACAATATACGTAACAGTCATTGTCTAGGGTCTGTCACGTTAAGGTGACGCCGCGTTAAAGTAAGAAACCGTGTTGGATATGTTTTAGATTGCTTGTTTTCTATGAGAGGCCGGCCCGGCCTCTCATAGAAAACAAGCAATGGAACAGCAAAAAATGGAAAGGGCATAAGCAACAAAATGGTTTTTGTCGCGTAATTTAAAAACCATAAATACATTTCATATAAGCTATGCACATATTAAAGTGTATGCTTCAACCAATTTATGTACAAATTTTGGAACCTTAAATCACTCTCCTCTGTTGGAAAAATAGGAATCCCTTTTTTTACAGAGGTCTTTTCGATTGATAATTCTGTGTTATAAAAGTTGTCCAATCGTGTTATGCTATGGGCAATTCAAAGACAAAGACATGATGAATACTGACAATGAACTTTAGTTTCTTAGCTTTAGTTATTGCTGAGAAAAATCGGCATCGCTACAGCCAAATTATCAAGGCGTCGCCTTAACAGCGAGTTTTAGAATAGAAGCAATCTTAAGGGAATAAAAAGTTTTCCCTGTACGATAGAAAACTGATTTCGCTTTATATGTTGAATATTACATCACTATAATACCTCTAGTTTAGAAACAATCTGTATACTTTGTTTCAAATCCTACCACACTAATATTACAAATGCAAAAGTCTGTCTGCCTGTCTGTTATCTGTTATCTCTTCACGCTTAAATCGCTGTATCGATTTTGCTTTTTGATATGTAGATACTTCTATAGACGCTTCACACCAAGTCAGTCTGGCCTCGTGCTCAGTACCTGAAGGATTTGTGTTACAGGTACCAGACAACGGAAATATATTTAAGATTTTTTATACTATACATATATGTATTTAAGATTTTTATTATACATACATATATTAACTAACACACATCTACCCGGGAACATCGAAAACTTTTTGTTCCGTCGGCGGGATTCGAACCCGCGACCCCCGGCTTGAGCTGCCACATACTCAACCAATTTAGCCACAGAGGTCGTATGAATATAATAATTCAAGACGTGACATGAGTGGAAGAATAAGGTAAGTAACATGAAAAAACTTCCCGTTTTTTGCATAAATGAAGGCATTAGGGTCGGAAACAATATATGAAATAGAAAAACTATAAAGTAATTGTATAGCCAGATATATTAGCTAGGATATGAAGTAGATAAGTTACAAGTTTTATTAAAATAATTAGGGAAAAAATGAGGTATTGTCCGTGTGTTACGAAATGTTACTTGTTCGATTCTTCCACTCACGTCTTCTTCTTGAGAAAATGTACGGTTCTCGCCTCGCGTCATTCCTCTTTACTATTGAAATACATGAAAAACATCGACTACTAAAAATATGAATGTAGGTTTTATTGTATCATGTATGTGACTGTAATCCAAACCTATCTTTTAACTATGGCAAACTTGGCAAAGTTAGTGATTCAGTGTTTATTAACTGCCTGAAGGTGAGTTGCTGAAACAGGATCTGTTACTGTTTCAATATTGTTATAGGTAAAGGAATTCGGTAAGCCTAAGGTAATGTTAAAGTGCCCACACTATTGTAGAATTTGTAATGACTCACGCACACAGGCACGTGACGTCATAACTCTGGACACCTGGATGTAAGGTGGATGTATAGCGGCGTGATTCACAATTTCCGTCCGATTCGAATTCGGAAACTTAGTGCATTGCTATAATTGATCTAAGTTATAAGTAGCATACATATACAAGTAGATTTTCACATTGTGGTTCAGGTCCCAGTGTGGCACACGTCATGACAACATATCTCGGACGGGCCGCCTGGGTGTTAGTGTCCAGCTTATCTAGCAGGCGTTAGTGTAGTCAGGCTCTTCCCGGTAATTTCCACACACACGAACACACACGAACACACACACACACACTGAGAGAGAGAGAGAGAGATACATGACGTGATACCTTGGTCCGGCCGCCTAGGTGTACAAGTGGTCCAGCAGTACAGCATGCACGGGAGGGAGGCCTCATGCATACACAAAATCACATGACGTCTAGACGCCTGAGTGTACAGGTGGTTCAGCTCCTGCAGCAGGCGCAACGCGCCCGCCATGTCATTTAAAGTATGCACACTACTCACTTCCTCTATACACGTATATGAACACATATGACATCATACCTCGGTCTGGCCGCCTGGGTGTACAGGTGGTCCAGCTCCTGCAGCAGGCGTAGCGCATCCTCTATCTCACTCCTCCCACTCCCCCCTCCCTAAAGCACACAAACACGTATGACGTTATACCTCGGTCTGGCCGCCTGGGTGTACAAGTGGTCCAGCTCCTGCAGCAGGCGCAGCGCGTCGGCCATATCGTGAGGATTCTCCTCCCGCGCCTCCGCCAGGCAGACTACGGCGAGCACCACGGCGACGGCTACGGCGATCTTCTTGTTCATTATTTTGGTCTAGAAGAGAAGAAAAGTGTTCAGAGTAAATGAGCTTGTCAAAACGCTTAAGGTTGGACCTCATCTGGCAGCACGGAATCGCATTTGTTCCTTGTTCCGCCTGTGCTACCACGTGCTGCGCTACCGCATGCGAACGCGTGCTGTCGCATTCCGCAGACAAAAAAGGCGATCGGATGCGAAGGTGAAAGGATGCGTTAGCATGCTATCGCGCGCTTCAGCATTCCGGAGTCTCCCTGCCGACCATTGCATTTTGTCCGTGATGCCGATCGCATCGAGGATTCCGCCGCGTGCTATCGCATTATGCTTTCTGTCTTGGTCTAGCAAATGGCAGTTCTAAGCGACAGAAAGAGAAAGGGCGACGGGAAAAGGCGATTCCGTGCTGCCAGATGAGGTCCAACCCTTAAAAGACTTTGCTAATAATTCAATGAGGGTTTTCGATGTAGTAGGGCATTTCGTGTCAAATGTCGTGTCAGATAGACATTATGACAGCTATATCGTGAAACGTGGAAGCAATTTCGTAACATATGACAGCTGTTTGACATGACAATTGACACGATAGACCCTACGGCCACAAAGCACCAAACATCCCTCATTAGAAACTTGAGCGTTTTCGACATTTTTTGGACTTCTACGCCGTAGCACGTAGCTCTGCTACGATAATATTTCGTAGTGGAGCTACGTTCTACGAATAATCGTTTTTAGTGCTACAAGTGATCTACGGAGATTAAGTAACTAAGTCAAAGCACATAATATTACGGTTATAAGTTAAGCTTTTGATATGAAATTCCTATGTTACAGTTAAGTAGTTCTGCTACGAATATTGGATCACAATTCTAGTATGACTCTTCACGTCTTATTGCGTTACTTTTGCTTTTTTAGCTAGCTGCTAATCTAACGGCATTTTTGAGGCTACGCCGCGTCGTGAACTCAAAAAGTAAAGCCGATAGATCTACTGCCACACTTGTTACGCAATCGGTGACGTCAGCTTTAGCATGTAAATTACATAATATTTACAATTCTTAACTCTGTTATTTTGACCCAAAAGTAATAGCACAATATGTTTTTTTTTTTTTAGTTTAATCTTATCTTATAAAAATACCTTAACACGTGTAAAATACACAATAAGTAAGTTTGAGTCTTTAAACACACATTTAAATCCATATTAAAGTCTTTCACATAGGTATCTGGAAGGTCGCCAAGGGTCTTTAGATAACGGTATACTATTTTAAATTAGAATAATTTAGGAGTAACTTCAACTATACAATAACTTTATCTAAAACAGCTTTATTTTAATCAGGGCAATCTAATTTAATATAATGTTTATTCTAGATTCCAACTCGATTTATTTTAACTATTATGTAAAGGCCATTGAAATACAACACTACAGAAACGTACGTAACGTAAAATAGTGTCAGGATAAGGCTATCGCAGTGGCCCATAGTATTATCAACATTCAATAACTGTTGACATCTGATTGAGTTCAATTATTTTGAGTACGACTGCCACAGGGGCCTTCATTTGGTGCGCAGGTTGTTTAAATTGAAGAATTATTTTACTGTAATGTTTTCGTGCTAGAAGAAACACCAGCAAAGATTGTCGTGTGCAACGCGTCAGATTATTAATTACTGCATATGCTAGTAATGGCCTTTAATCCGCCTTTTGCGTTATATTTTCCTTAGTCCGCCCCCATTAGAAAAAGGCACCAAAATCAAAAAGGGTAGACGTATGAGAATAACACTTCCATAAAGTCGTATTTCAATGCTAAAATATCTGGATTAGCCTTTCACGAAATCGCCAAGTAATTTTATAACAAACTTATTTATAACCTTTGGTCACCCGTTAAAGGAATTTTAGGGTAATTTTGCTCATAGCTCACATAATCTCTAATCCATCTATAAGATAGAGTTAATAGTAAGTAATAAAAAAAAATTGAGAGAGATAACATGATATAATTAATCGATGATTAACTTTAAGGGGCCGGGCTACCCTCGAAATTCTCGTACATACGTAATACCAAAATCATTTTGTCATACGAAAATATTTAACATGTTAGAGTTATTTTTTAGTATTTAAATATTTTCTAGTAAATTTACTATTTAGTTTTATATTTTTTAGTGTTTTACTCTATTTTTTAGTGTTTAAATATTTAGTAGTAAATTTAGTAAAAAAAATTTATACACAAAAAATATTTAAACACTAAAGTTAATTTTTGTTCAGGAACCTAGGTAATTACTATTTTAAGCTGAAAAATAACTCAAACATGTTAAATATTTTCGTATGACAAAATGATTTTGGTATTACGTATGTATGAGAATTTCGAGCGTAACCTGGGCTCTTAACTTAAACTAGCCGGTGGACACCCTTAATATTTCATAAAGATATTTTTGCTTTCTGACTTTTTTGTTATTTTTTCTGACTGCCGCACTCAGAGACGAATATTAAAAACTTCATAAGCTTTGTCCACACTGTGCCTTTTTCTGTTCGTCAAGGGCATGTGTTAGGGCCGGGACACAAAAACTCATCTTTGAATTTCTACGTGAGTTTCTACGACGCGACGTCGTACGATGTCGTGTCGTAGTATTTTACAACGCGCGTCGTAGATTCCATTTAGACATCATATCGTGTTTTTTGTGTCCCGGCCCTTATATCGCAGTCAACAACGAACGTGAGGCATGCCCGCGACGCATGGCCTCTAACCGTTCAAAACTTTCGCTTTGTTATTACAAATGACAGTTGTTGCGTTCTTTGACGCATTCAATTACTGAATGCGCCAAAACGAAAGTTTAATGAAAGAAGATGACGAATATTGAAGACGAAATCGCATAATGTGGACATAGCTATACAGAATCCATTACTCAACATTCATTTATTTAGTGGTAGTATAAACAGAATATTTTGGCTACCAAATTACTATGATAAATAGCCGACATATAAATTATTCAAGTCATATTATCTCTGATTCCTTGGCCTTTACTAAAGTTTACGTTATTTAGATTTTAGGCCTGTATAATAAATGTTAGATTTAAACATTGTGGGAATTTCTGTGAAAATACAGCATTGCTAATGCATGAAACTACGCGACTGCAAAAAAAATCTGTGGTGATCTCTATATTCTCTCTCTTGCAACATCAAAAAAAAATAAAGGGGCGTACTTATAACAAAATATTCTTCGTTCATGGATCAGAATCACACTTGGCAGGTATTTATCGACATAAATAGTTAACACAAGCAATAGTTTCAGCTTAAGTGGTTAATTAAAACTCTTGTGGATGTTGTAACTTATCTCGTGGACATCGCGATTAATTCCAGAAAGTTATGTCCGGCGTAATCCAAGTGTAATTAATTTTTTCCCGGGAAAAAGTTTGGAAACTGTTGTTAAAACCATTCCGCATTAAGTAGTAAATAGTTTGATGAAAGGAGGGCAGCATCAGTAATCTCTCCGGACGGGTTGAGTTAAAAAATAACTCTATGGCCATACAATACAGCAGAAAATAGAATTTACAAAAGTCGAATTTCCGTCTTGTATTCAACTTTTAATCTATTG
This sequence comes from Lysandra bellargus, assembly GCA_905333045.1. Classification (NCBI taxonomy): domain Eukaryota; kingdom Metazoa; phylum Arthropoda; class Insecta; order Lepidoptera; family Lycaenidae; genus Lysandra; species Lysandra bellargus. The sequence continues at coordinate 12,272,850 of HG995322.1, forward strand.
AATAAATACAGAATTATATTTTCATGTACAGCCTACGTACTAGCCCTCCTGCTATAAATCTTCCATATATGACCAAAGTTCATGGCCCCCTACTCAGGTTCAATACTTAGAAAGTGTAATTTAACGTAAAAAGTTTATAAGTATCTCTGAAGATGTTTGTAAAATCCTATCCACCTAACTTTTGATATTTAAGCCTATAACAATTGTGTGTAAATTTAGAAATTTACTGAACTCCCCACTCGTATTATAGGAAAGTTATAATTACATTAAAATATATACTCGTCTCCTGTACCTCTTAACTCTTAACATACATTTAAGAATACAAAGATGTTTAAATTATAAAGACAACCATACTCATATTATTACAATTGCGAAAGTGTCTATGTCAGTCTGTTACATCTTCATGCCCAAACCGCTAAACCGATTTTGCTGAAAATAATTTAGTATACCATGAGTCCCGGGAAATGACATAGGATACATTATATCCCAAAAAAATGTAGTTATCGTACGACAAACGAATTTTCTCACAATTTAGTTTGATCACAATTTCTGCCACATGGGCATGAAAATGTTGTCATATTCTAAAAATTACGTGTCAATTTTACTAACCGACGAAAAGAAAAGTTACTGGTAATGGGCGAAAGGGTAAATGACCAGAACGCAGAATATGAGAAAACACTCGAGCACTCCTTTCGTATGAATATCATAATTCAAATCTCGGTACATATGCTACGTGAATTTGTCTAGTTCTTACCCTTATCAATCTAGGTGTTAGAAAAAAATATAACAATTTGTTGAGATGCAATGAAATTTCATCATATTATTATGTAATACTTTATTTTCATTTTTGTTACTGCTTTTCTCAAATCGCGGAATTCTGTCTGTAGCGGTCATTGACTCCCTGTCAAAATACATTTACATACATAATACATACAAAATACGTCATTTTCGATACAAACCGCGATTGACAATGAAGTGACAGATGTTTCTAGTCTAAGGGTGATATCGTATTTTGCATACACGATGTAAACACGGTATGAATTATATCACTTCAATCTCATAAAAGACTTTTTCCGATAAAACTATAATAGTATGTTTCTTTACAAGAATTAAATTTTATTCTTAAAATAACAGAATGCAGCACGAGTATTTTCATATAGCTCCTAGATTACAACGGTCATTGACCGCAGGTGCCTTAAATTATCCTGACTGCAGACCAATACAGACTACCCAAAAATATATTTAAAAAATCTCAAGTCCCATTTTTGGGTAACTTTACTGCGTCTATAACGAGTCATTATATTACGCTACATACTATGTATATTATAATATATTATGTGATGCAAAATATAGTCCTGAAAATTCTAAAATACAAGTAGCAATCCATACATGTACGATATATTTCCATATACCCGGATTTTCTGGGCCACCTCTGACTAATTCAAGCATTATGCTGATTTCTAAGAAAGGTATCGGATTATTGCTTCTATAGGTCTCTATTGTAGCATTCTTATTCAACTATCGCATAATAAGGGACAATACTAGGGTTATTTGAAAGTAATGGTGCTCTTACATTTTCAATACTCGATTGTGATATTTTATTGAAATGTTGTAAAATAAAGAGTGTATGTGTCGCAGTCCACTGGTTAACCAGTTGACTGCGACATATGCACTTTCGCTTTCACAGGGTATGGTTTGGTAGGTATAATAAATAAAAATTTGACATAAGCAAAACAAGTTTTGGTCCGCTTCTTTCGTTAAAAAGTACGGTTCAAATCGTAAACTTTACAAGATCTTATATTCTCAGTTTTCAATATTAAATGCTCAGTTTTAACTGTTCTCACGCAAGGTAGGCAAGCAGCAATTTAAAGATCCTCCTGAGGTGATCTCTGAATTGACTGTCTTTAAGAGTTTCTCTGAGTGTTATAGGAGTAACAATCAGAGAAACTCAGGACAGTCACATCAAAAAACAACACATAGCGACTTGACGTGAAACGCAGTAAAAATTGACTGACGGCGCTTATTAAAAAATCGGTTGTCTGTAAAGTCGGTTTACTGACGATAGTTGAACGTGACAACGTATGACGTTGTCACGTTCAACTATCCTTAACCCCTTAACCCTCGCTTCCGAATCTCTATAAATAGAAACAAACTTTTTCGAGTGTAACCTAAAGTTATGTCGATGTATTTCTTTCAAATTATTGTCTAAAAATATTTATAATGAGTAAAATAAACTATTCGCAATACAAAACGCTACTGTATACACTCGTGAAATCCAGTAAAATCTTCGAACAAAGCACAAGTCATACCTTGACACGTAGGAAATAGAGCACAATTTTGAATAGCCGAAATAATACTAATAGCTCACAGATTGTTTATTTATTTTTCATTCAGAGTGTGGTCAATGTATCAAAGGTCATAACTAACCAAACTTCTTCATACAAAAGTATTCTCTAAGTCATCGAAATACGTAATATAATTGAAACAAAGAGCGCGGCCCAGGTGGGCCTTAGTCTTACGGTTGTTGAGAGACAACGTGCCTCTTTGTCGCTCGTTCCGCGCTCTCGCTTGCACTTCAAGCCTTAAATGGAACGCCTCAGAGCGAGGTAACGCCGCAGGAACTGTCATGTTTTTCGGGCGCGCACCCCATATCGAATAATAAGACGTTATCACGTCAAAAAATAAAAACCGTCGCGTTTCTTCTCGTCGCGTTTCTTTTCGGTGTGAACTAACCCTTAAAGTGATAATAATATTATGATAACTAAACCGTGAAATTGTATTTCACTGTTCAAAGTCAATCTTGTTAGGTATTATTTTGCGATTATAATAGCTAACTTTCCGCACAATTAACTTTAAAATATTTAGAAATAAATTAATTTATGAACTGTTTTAAGATCAATTAGATTTTAAACTTACAAATTCTGTTTATTTTTGATTCCCTGACGTTATCTTAATGTATTATTCAGAGGAGAACTAAGCTTTGAGAGAGTATATTTGTCAGTTTGCATTTCATAAATGTGAAATTCTGTCTATCTGTCCGTTAGCTCTATAATATTATCAAACGACAAAACTCGAACTTTTACTCTTACTGCATAGCTAACAGACTGACCGACTAGGTTTTAGATTTTATAATTCTAGTAAGAAATTTGTTGGTGAATTTTACTTATAAATTTGATTCAACAGCAAGGTGCTTTGTTTGAAAAGTAAATATCAGATTTGCGCATATTTTATTGCAAATAAAGGAGTTTTATGTCCATTCTGACCTCTGGTCAGCGATTCGCAATTTTTTATTGTGGGTTAATGTATGCTGTACAAATATTTGAGGAAAAACGTACTGATTTTATAATTTTTAAGCGGTGTTTCGATAAAGAATATAAAATTTTAAATTATTCGTCAAGTACATAAATGTCATGTTAATTTTTTAAAACAAATTAACAGCGCAAGGATTTTTCCCGTTAACACGTCATGTTACGTGGATGACATTATCTTGCAGATATGAAAACAAGATATTTATTTGGACTTTAGCTTTTAATAAAAAAAATATCCGAATCAGGGTTGTATATTTTTTCTTTGTCTGCAGTAATGCTTATGACCGGTCCGGGATTAAGGTAAGAAGAACCGGCGTAAGAACATTATTCATTTTTTATATTTTAGCTTCATGCAAAATAATACTAGCGATGATCTTGTGTATGAAACGCCTGTAAACTGTCACTTGAGATACTCAAGTGACAGTTTACAAGATGGCGGCGTTAATTCTACTACCACGCGCCAAAAGAGCCTTGTAGTATGTAGTTGACCTTTGACAAAAATATTATGAAAGAAATGTAGAAAAGTTGAAAACAAAGTCTTTGATGTTCCCATACTTCCTAAAACTATTGAAGCGTACCTAGGCTCATTATAACAAAAACCGAATAATAATAGTCTATTGATTTTATTATGGATTGAAATTTTTCTATATTTTATACTCCCCAACTTCACTTAGTGCAGTGTATTAAATCTACAAAACTGTCTTTTCTTTCTTTTTTTATAATAAGTATGTTAGTATGTCTAAATTGAGTAGAATCCGAAACTTCCAAACAATATTAATAATTTTTGGTACAAAGATAATTATTTTTATAGAGAACTTACTGACGTTTTTTTTTTTTTACACGGCAAAATATATGCGCAGAAAAAAATAAATGTTTTATTTTGTCAGCACCTTATATTTCCGGAATTATCCTATGATACCTACCATCTGGTTCTGGGACTAGCTTGGTTTTATACAGAAGAACCTTATTAAGAAAAACCTTTATATCTTTATACCGCGTTTATATACAGAAGAACCTACGCGTAAAAACGCGTAGGAGCTTATATTGCTACTTGTAAAATTTCTTCTTTCTACCGGTGTTAGGCCTCATGTAGACGTTCTAAAAGTTTTAACTTTGTTAACCTATTTAGAAATAAATATTTTGATTTTGATTTTGATTTGTACACCACGATACCTCGTTTTCAGCATAATCAATTGTCAAATAAACCTCCTATAATAGAATACAATTAATGTCTAATGTATATTCAAACAGATATATTTTATGAAGCCGCTGGTGGGACGTAGATTATGTAGTGATGGTAGATGTTTTATCTTAATTTATCGATATTTTTGTGTCGATATTAGCATTAAAAAAATGATTTATAGGCACATAGCGGTAATGTAAGCAATTTGGTTGGATTTTCAAGCCCAACCGTCGCATCAGGACTTAGGTACGTTTTTGCAATTGTTTTATTTACAATTATTTTAATAACCATTTTTAAAGAAATTCTAAAATTCATTGTAATAATATCGCAGTCGATAAAGGCAAACAAAATGATTTTTGAGAGTTGTCAAGAACAAATCGGCAAGATTTTTACGGGAGTAATAAATTTGTTGACGACATGTTGACAAATTTACTTACAGTATAAAACTTAACCCATAATAATTTACGGTGTTGTTATTTTTACAAAGAATTCAGGTTGAAAATCTATTCACCTAATTGCAACCTTAATTTAGCGGTCACTGGAGCCAGTTAAAAAGTTAATAAATATACTTTCAGTGTGCTACATAAAGACAAGAAGACCTTTTAAAAGTTACTAGCTAACCCGGCAAACGTTGTTTTGCCATATAAAATAATTTTTAGTATCAATATAATAATCGGCCAAGTGCGAGTCGGACCCGCGCGCAAAGGGTTCCGTACCATTATAGAGCAAAATCAGGCCAAAAATTGTGTTTTTTGTATGGGAGCCGCCCTTGATTTTTTATTTTATTTTAATATTATTATTAAATATTAAAGAAGACATATAACTAAGGACTTCGAGAAAAAATCAAGTACCTACCTGTTGCCATTATTGATATAGAGCAAAAAAAGCCAAAAAAATCACGTTTCTTGTATGGGAGCCCCCCTTAAATATTAATTTTCTTTTGTTTTTAGTATTTGTTGTTATAGCGGCAACAGATATACATAATTTCTGAAAATTTCAACTCTCTAGCTATTACCGTTATTGAGTTACAGCCTGGAGACAGACGGACAGACATACAGACAACGAAGTGTTAGTATTAGTAGGGTCCCGTTTTTACCCTTTGGGTACGGAACCCTAAAAAGTAAATACAAAACTATTCTCGGGCCGAACGAATGTACATAATTATACAAAATATTATTAAAATCGGTTTAGCCGTTTTGGAGAAGTTCGTGTACAAACAATGTAACACGAGAATTTTATATATTAGGTTTATTGTGTTAATTTTTTATTAACATCGATAAACTATTGTCGATAATTAGCATCACTTTAAACATTATGTTGTATGAATTGTCGCATGCCAAGTATAAATAATTATATTTTGAAAAGCTACGCGTTATGGCATTGATGTCATATCATTATAATGAATATTATTTTATCAACATTATCATAATATTGTAACTGGATAGTTTTGAATCGTCCTAAAATATTTCTTACTAGATGACGCCCACAATTCCGTTGCGCCAAAATTTGTTTATCGCGCGGGAACCGTACATTTTTCCGGGATAAAAACTATCCTATGTTCTTTCTTGGGACTCAAAGTATCTCCATGCCAAATTTCAGCAAAATCGGTTCAGTGGTTCGAGCGTGAAGAGGTAACAGACAGACAGACAGACACACTTTCGCATTTATAATATTAGTATGGATTTAAAATGATTGCCTATGCATATATATTTTATCTTTAATGTAAAAAGGGAAGGTTTTAATAATTAAAGTAAATATATTAATAATGCAAAGGTACTTTGTAATGATGTTATTAATTATTAATTAATTATCACAGATTATAAGGAGACAGTTAATTTAAAATTAGGTTAATAGAATGCGTAGGGACGGTCAGTACTCCCTGAGGTACCATACGTCACAAGACGCAAACAAGTTCGTACATTCAAAAATAATTCGTAAAATTGAAAAAGAAACAAAAGTAGCAATGCTTGAGACAAGACCAAAGTACTGTACCCGACTTAAGCTATTTTAAAAAATATTATGTAATTTTCGGTAATTCTATAAATAATGCAAACTCTCAAATAAAAACAAAAAAGCTTATGGTTTAGGATCCAAACCTAGAATGACCTTCACCGAGCTGATAAAATAGAATGAAACATATTTAATAACAAAATCATATCAGAAAATGTGATAAGAATGGATTGGGAAAATATCCTGGACAGACTATTTTTAATTAAGTACTATTATTTTTATTTATAAAGTTCTGGATATTTTACCATTTTATTTCCTATTCCCAAGAAATAAAAATACGTTATATAAAATATTAGACATTACTTGAATGAGTTCACCTTATCGACGGTTAAAAGGAAATAGGGTATAAGCGCCAAAAAGTGAAATGTTCAGGAGAGTCGTTTAAAGTTTTGAGTTTAAGAAAAACTGACGTATATCTGTTATTTATTGACGTATCGTGATAATTTAAACAGTTATAAAATGATAAAAAAATGGGCCTCTTACCGGTATTGTTAGTTTTAATGTTTGTGCTATTTAAAGTGTTTTTTGTCGCTCATAACAATTACTTTAAAATTTTGAATGAAGTGATAATATGGCATAAGAGACAAATGACAAAAAAAAATTAGAGGATAAGAAGCCTAAGCAACATTCTGATTTCTTACATCGCAAAGTAAAAGGGTATACGAGACTAGACGATTCAGTAAGTGTTATAGGAAAAGAAGGATAACGACTTTTTACAGTGGTCGTTTATTAGTTAAGTAACAGTAGACTTTCACAAAAACTAGAATTATAAGACTTAAATGACACACATGTGACATACAATGTCGTTTGAAAGTGAAGGAAAAGAAGATTAATCAACATCTGGCGACTGGCATTGCGTGAGTCTATGGAAATATGGTTGAAAAAGGTTGTAGGGTATAACCGACAGAGTAATATGAAAGTAAATTTTGGATATATAAGGTACAAGCGCCAAAGCTATGATCAATTACGAAATGGAAGAAGGCTATAAACGACGTTTGTAATTTTTGAGAGAATTGCTTAAAAGATATAAGCAGCCGAAAGCTGTAGACAAATATTTTTTGCAGGGGTACAAGCACCTTTACAGACAAACTAACCTGAATTTTTGTCGGTTACAAAAAATACTACTAGGAAATTGCTTTTTTTTGCTAGGGCATAAACGCCAAAAAGTCATCATAGAGCTATGAGAGTCAGCGCATTCGAAAGAGTGGGAAATTTTAAGTAGGATGGCATTTAAAACTCATTTTTGACAAAAAATGTCGCTTAAGCCCTATTTCCTTTTAACCGTCGATATTATTTTACCTACGCATCGAAATATTATTTACTTTCAAAAACTTTTGAACGTTGTTGTAGGATTAGGTTACCAAATTGTTTTCTCAAAATCTCTCAAAAATTTCACCATATTATGACGTATTTAACCCTGAAATATTTATATAACTCAAAAGTTGTGTCAATAATTATAATAATTTTATTAACTCCCACACAGCTTTGAGAAGTGCTTGCGCCAAAGGGCAAAGGGCGACCAACAAAAAATAAAATGAAAATATGCCGCTTGATGGCCTCAGATTCTATTTCACTCTACGCTACTACAAAACAGTGTAGCATGCTGCAAAGCTGCATCTCTCATAAATCGCATAAGGGGAAGTGACAACAGGATCCTGAGGATTGTGGCAGATGATCCGCATGCACCCATATTGAGGAACTATGTGCGGATAATGAACGAATTCGAAAGCAGACCTCCTGGTTACATCCGCACTTAGTTCAGTTTGGGTGCATGATTTTAGATTTTAGTTTTAGATAATAATATTTAATTTTAAGTTATGTTTTTTCTTTTTTTGATATTTAACTAACCCTAAATTATTAAATTTTTTAAGCTTGTATAATACTAACCAATGGACCTATAGTAGTCTGAAATAAAGATATTTGTATTTTGTATTAATATCAGTAGAAAATAAAACCTATACAATATAAATATGACCAAGGGGTCATGAAGTGGCATATAATTATTTAATTAAAAAATTTTCGACCGCGGTCGTTTGCGGTAAAGATCGGAAAGTCACCTTAAGGATTATTTGTATTATCAAAGGATAAAATATACTAAGCGAATTTCAGGGATTCTCGACTTACACTTGAATACAGACAATTTAAAAAATACTACTTAATTAGGATTATGTAATACTTCAGTCGGTATTAACTTTGTATCACGAGGGGTAATTTTGTTCTTTTGTAAAACCTTGTTTAAACAAGAAAGTGTTGAAATGTTAAAACATCATAAAATGACTTTTAAGGATTAGCGTGGAAAAGTTTGATGCTTTATCTTGCCTTTTTTTGCTATTTTTTTTTTGTTTTTACGTGAAAATCTTTTTAAAACTCAATTTTTGTAGGTATTAAGTATTTAAATATTATAAACTAATAAATGACGACATAGTGTGGCTCAGTAGTCAGTATAAATTATGATATATATTATGAACTTGGATTTCCACGAATTATTCAAGACTAAAATTTGGCAAATCGGTTCAGCCGTTCACAAGTTTGAAGTTTGATACTAACAAAATTGAAAATCAATTTTATTTATATAGCTATTACTTATTCAATAGATCTAAATTGGTTGCAAAATATTATGATATCTATTTCCGATACAAAGTGAAGGGTTTCTCGGAAACAATTAGAGACACAGATTTACTGTACTTATTTATAACTTGCGTTTAAGGGCCTTCCCTACGGAGATTCCGTAATTTAGCGTATTTCAAGCCTTATAAACTCATAATTTGAAAGCTACAAAGTTATAATAAAAATACAGCAATAATCTTCGGTATATCAAGATTCCTTCCCACGTTTTAAACTTTCTATTTTTGTTTATTATACTCATGATATCAGCTTTCAAAGTAAAACCAATTTATTAAATTCAAGCATACATACAGCATCTCCTTGGTATTTACAAATTACTTTTATTTGAAACACACGCCAATAGATCGACAATTTATTATCATAAACTACATATTCCACGTTTTAATTCTTTTCAGGTCAATTTTGAACTAAAAGTAAAAAAATTGGGTTTTGGTGCGATCTCGGCAACGCGGCAAATGTATGGTCAAGGTCGTTTGCTCGGGGGACGGCTTTAAAGAGCTTTTCACATTTAAAGGTATTGAAACAGCTTTAGCCCACCTGACCTTAATTTAGTTTCTATTTTTTTTAATATAACTTCGCATTAAATTTAATTGTAATTATTTTTACTAGATGTCTTGGTGAAGTTCTTGTCACCTTGTTATAAACCTTTTATGGACTTCCAAGATTTTCTCAAGACTAAAATTAGCCAAATCGATTCAGCCGTTCATTTTATTTGTATAGTTTAAAATATATAAATACTAGATAACGCCAAAAAATATTTTTGATATTTACTATCAAAAAAGTGATTACTTTTAAGCAACTGCTTATTATCTCATATTATTTGTTTTTATCCTTGCCTCACTTATTTCCTATTCATATTAATTATAATAGTAAAAAAATCTTATTAATTATTAATTTTTATATAAATATTATAATTACGTTATATGTATAGGTAATCAAAAAGGTGTAAAATCTTCAATTATTATTACTTTATGAAAAATTGAAATTGCAAACAATAATAATTATTAAATGTAAAATTTCTAAATCAGTACCTACAAGTAACAAATTCCTTTTCTTAATGTTCTTTTTTTATTTTAAATCTTTTACTTTTGTTTTTCCGTACTATTACTCAGCAACTACTTTTTTCTGAGAATTTCCTTCTGAACTTTCTGAGTAGTAGAGAATTTTTCAGATATTCAGTACGACACATAAGCGTACTGAATATCTGAAAAATTTTGTGCATAAAAAACAAAAAAAAAACTTTTTTACGTGACGTGACTTACCTCGTGTCGTCGAAAGTTGAGGTGAGTCGTACGCAACAAGTTCTGTGGCTTCGTAGCGACGAGTCGCCATATATACCGGCGTGGGGCGGGCTTGGGCGGAGCTACGCACGCGTAGGCGACTACGAAAAGCGTAGCACTCTCGTAGCACCCTCTTAGCGCTCTCGTAGCATTCTCGTAGCATCATCATTCTACGAGATAACGGAAGACTGAAACCTACGTAATATTTAGGGTCAATTCAGACCGCAACGCGACGCGTAGATGCATTTCTTTTGTTTGACAGATTTCCAAGACGTCTCACCTGCCCCCTTAGACAAAGTATCTTTCGTTAAAAACTATGACGAAATTCGTTATCAAAATGTATGCGGTTTGACTTATCATCGCTAAATGACATTTCGCCTGCAAAGACTAATGTCAAATCCCGTACATTTTGATAACGAATTTCGCTATCGTTTTTAACGAAAGGGACTTTGTCTACGGCCTCAGGTCTCACGCTGCACGCAATTGAAATATGTTAATTCAGTACAAATGAAATGCATCTATGCGATGCGTTGCGGTCTGAATTGACTCTAAGTGCTCTTTAAATGAATAACTATGAGCAGCATAAGAATAATCGCTTGTATAAAAAAACATGTGGCTGCCACGCACTGCCACGGTAAGGCTTTATCATTTTTTATCAACTTATGCAATAATTATGATTCGCATACGTCTAGTCGCACGCACACAAACACCTTTCCGAAGTCTGACAGCGCTGCACCGAGTGGATTGTTAGGTTTTTTCATTACGAAATTTCTTAATTAGATCTAGTTAGCTTAAAAATACAAATAAAGTTGACTTGGTGAAGTTTTATGACAAGTCGGCTTAAAAATATCCACTCTACCACGGTCTGAGGCTCTTCTTCTAAAAATGAAAATTAACAAACCTCAGACATGATGCCAACCATGATAGTAAGAAATTAATTTACAAATTACAGGCCTACGATTTTTGGTTAGGTTATGTCATGGTGCTGATCTTATCAGTGGACTTTACAATATTAAACTAACAAATTACCTAGACCCGCGAGCCCATTAATCAGTTTCTCTGATAGTACATCCATATCCATACTAACATTAAAAATACGAAAATGTGTCTGTCTGCCGATCTGTCTGTAACTTCTTCGCGACCAAACGGCTAAACCGATTTTGCAAAAAAAAAAAAATGTTTTCTCTATACTTACAATTTTTTTTTTGCGTCCCGGCAAAGCAGATATTTTTTTCAATGGAAATGTACGGTTCCCATGCGATGAATGAATATTGGCGCTACGGAGTTGCGGACGTCATCTAGTATGTTATACATAATATACAGTATTACATTGAAAAAAAAAACGTTTATTTCAGGATTTTTAACTTATATTTTGTTAGTAAATAATAAACCTAAAAACTATGTTAGTAATAGTTACAAAAATGAAATTATATTTCAAATATACATTTAATACTTAATAATTTATAATACACACTTATCGCAAAAACTTAATAAATAATTATTATAAATTATAGAACTTACATAATGTACAAAATTATAAAGTTGTTCTAATAATTACTATAAAATATATTAGTAAAATATGAAACAGAGGGAGAATAATAAAAAAAAAAAAAGAAAGACTATATATAAAAAACTAAATCTAAGTCGGAGGCTGCGGGCAATGTACCCAAGAGGCTGGCAGCATTACCTCGCTGTATCGCAAGACTATAAATAAATATAAATTAATTTAAGTATTTCATACCTTCTGGCGCTCCGGGCACATGCACATGTGTATGGAATTATGGATCCACTGATCTGTCCAGCTTGACGCTGAGCACTTAAATAATGCTATTTTAAAACACAATTACTATAAAAATATAACTACTTAATAAATAAATGAATTAATAACAACAATAATGGCCTGTTTCACCGCTTCTTGATAAGGTGCCCGATAGGCTTATTTGACAGGTTCTCCATACTCCATCTCAAACTCAAACTCAAACTCAAACTCAAATTTTTATTCAGAATAAATTTTTGCAAATATTTTCTGAAAGTCTACATGATGCCTACCACCGGTTCGGGAACTAACCCGGCGAGAAGAACCGGCGTAAGAAACTCGCAGGGGGCCCACTTTATTTACCAAAAAAAGTGAGAAAAAAATTAATCTTTTAAAATAAAGTTTACAATGCTGTAACTTAAAATTATACAATGTCAACATACATACATAAATGTAAGTCATAAAATAATGTAGAAGTAGCCTTGCAAGCAGCCATCCTACTCCCAAGATGTGCCGTCGTTTATGAAATCATTGACCTTATAATAGGCTTTGGCACACAAACGTTCTTTGACTACTTTTTTAAATTTATTAATGGAAAGATTCTGAACGTTTTCTGGGATTTTATTGTAAAGGCGTACACATTGACCTTTAAAAGATTTACTAACTTTACTAAGTCTGATCACCGGTATTTCTAGTTTATACTTATTTCTAGTGTTTCTTCCGTGACTGTCACTTTTGGTTGTAAATTTACTAAGATTCTTTTTAACATATAAAACATTATCCAAAATGTATTGAGAAGCAACAGTTAGAATACCAATTTCTTTAAACTTTTCTCTCAGAGATTCAAAAGCTGACATTTTATAAATTGAACGTATAGCTCGCTTCTGCAGCACAAAAATCGTATTAATGTCGGCAGCGTTTCCCCATAAGAGGATGCCATACGACATTCTACTATGAAAATAACTGAAATAAACTAGTCTTGCTGTGTCTTCGTCAGCAATTTCCCGTATTTTTCTGACTGCGTATGCTGCAGAACTGAGCCTATCTGCAAGATTAGCAATATGAGGACCCCACTGTAGTTTACTATCTAGTGTAATGCCTAAGAATACAGTGGTGTCCACCAAATCCATCTTCTCATCATTTAATAGTATATTGGTTTTAACTTGCCTAACATTGGGCAAAGTAAATTTTAAACATTTAGTTTTCTTAGAATTTAGAAGTAAGTTATTAACGTTAAACCAATGTACTATTTTTGAGAGAGCATTATTTACCTCGTCATAATTTGACTGTTGTCGCTTCACTTTAAAAATAAGTGAAGTGTCATCAGCAAAAAGTACTATCTCATTATCATTATCCTTAACAAGATAAGGTAAGTCGTTTATGTAGATGAGAAAAAGGAATGGACCTAAAATGGATCCCTGTGGGACGCCTAATTCTATTTTGGTCCCATTGGACCTTTTACTATTAATGTCAACCCTTTGAGTTCTATTTTTGAGGTAAGATGTCAAAAGGTTGAGTGCTGAGTCCCTAATGCCATAGTGGTGCAATTTCCTGATTAATGTAGCATGCTCAACACAGTCAAAAGCCTTGGAGAGGTCGCAAAAAACCCCTAGGGCATCCTGCGAGTCCTCCCATGCTTCAAATATACTATAAAGAAGACCTATACCAGCATCCGTTGTGGATCGACCCTTAGTAAAACCATATTGATTTTTGTGCAATAAATTATTTAAGTTAAAATGTAACAGTAACTGATTTAAAATTATTTTTTCAAATATTTTACTTAGAGTCGGTAGAATCGATATAGGCCTATAATTAGTTGGATCAGATTTAAGTCCCGCTTTAAATAAAGGTACAACCTTACTGTGCTTCATCAAGTCAGGAAAAACACCACTCTTTATGCAGTCATTAAATATCATTGATAGATGAGGAGCTATGATGTCAATTATTGATTTGATAATTTTAGTAGACATGCCCCAGAGATCAGTAGTATCTTTAATATTTATTAATTTAAAAGTATCAATGATATCTTTGGGGACAATCTCTCTAAACCTAAAATTGACATTACATTCCTTTACATTGTCTCTGAGTAGTTTTTCAGCAGCTGCAGGTGAGGAGTTTAAATTTTTCGTAGTTGAGACCGGAATGTCAGCAAAAAATTTTTCGAAGACCGTCGCAACCTCATGATCATTGGTAATCTTTTTATTTTCAAAATCAGAGCTACGACAGGTGACGTTTCCAGTCTCACCAGCTATTACTTTCCAAGTAGTTTTGATTTTATTTTCCGAATTTTTAATTTTATTCCTAATGTGAATAGCCTTAGCGACTTTACAAACTTTTTTAAAAATCTTTGAATAGTTTTTTACATATGTTTTGAATTTATCACTAGTATTCATGCATTTTTCATCATACAATTCATATAATCTTTGTCTGCTTATTTTAATTCCTGTAGTTGCCCACACTGTAAAATTATTATTATTTTTATGGCTTTTTTTAACTGTTCTAGGAGTAAATACAGTATTAAATTGGGTTCTTATCATCTTAAACAATTTGTTAAATGCTTCATCTGAGCTATTTGTCTCATCCAATAATAGTTGAATACTTGAACTTAAGTTATTTCTAAACTTCTCAATACGTTTTGTATTCACAGGAACAAACACACGCTTTTCCTCTAGGTAACTATCGCAATGTATATTAAATGAGGCTAGTTGCCCACAGTGATCAGAGCTAAGCTTATTTATTATTTCTTTTTACATGGAGAAAAATTTGTAAAAATATTATCAATACAAGTTGCCGTTGTGTCACAGATTCTTGTTGGCTCATAAAACAAGTAATTTAGGTTTTAAATAGAGATGTGAGTCTAATCTGTCAAATTAAGTGGTGGATAACCTTATCAGGAAGCGGTGAAACAGGCCCTTAGTAAACAATTACATCTAAATCGGAGGCTGCGGGCAAAGTACCAATTAGGCTGGCAACATCAGATAGTTTATTTTAAAACTGCTTCACAGTATTAAGTTGAAATTAGTTTCTTCACTTCGACCAATATAAGATACTGATTATCACTGAATACTGACATATTTTTATCTTTATCAGGTAAAATTACGCTGGCTCTTTTCATGGAAGTTATTAACGAACAAAATGGAGTAACTTTTGAACAGGTTCCTTGGATATCTTCGGAACTTTATCGACTACCACAGGAATTTGATGCATAATTAACGAAACAAAATATTAAATAAATAATAATTTATGCTAAATTCTATTTATTGAAGTAACTTTTTTGTTACATTGAAATCATCCGCCTTACATACATAATAGTTATCTATTTAATTTTCATCAACCATACATTTTTAACTTTACTGTAAAATTATTTAATGATCGAATGCAAGTTGTCAGAAGCACATTAATCAAGAAGTAGAAATTCGCTAATTATGGCTGTTTAAGCTAAGTACTATTTACACAAATAAATACCAATTAATTAATAATAATTATAAACAAACTTTGATTAATGTCTGAGCTAATTTACTTATGCCTGTCGTCTTATATTTCAAGTAATAATGTATTTGCTCTCTAATTACCTATATTAAAGTTAATAGCTTCGACTTTCTTACTCTTTCATGCAAAAGGTTTAGAGATAAATATTATGTTTATCAAAGTAGTATAGGATATCTTGTAAAATATCAAAAACTGTAGGCAACCACTAAGAAAAAAAAATCTCGATCCCAAGGTGTTGAAATAGGGAATCAGCCTTTGCTACTCAGAAGTCGACATGCTGAAACTAGTCATATAATAATCATGAGTTTATGACGTAATTTCCTATTATACAATCCTGTGACTATAGGCCCACCGCAAACCACAAAACGTCACAATGTCATTGTACTCAAACCTACACTTGGTCAGGTGTTCAGCCCCCGCCTCTTGTGACGGGCCCTTTACGTCCTCTTGAAGGACCGTAGGGAGCTGTCCGCACTTGAGCACAATTATAATCAGGAAGGTACAGGTTTAAAAATAATACATGCTATTATTTTAAGCTGCATAAAGTAAAACCACATTTGTAATGTTTGGGATTGTTTTTCTACAGCTTTAAGTACATCGTACATAGTTATTATAAGTCTATTAATTTTGGGCTTTCCTTAAAATGTACACTCTGCACAACATACTTTTTCATTGCTTTTCTATTTTATGAATGGTCTTGCTTACCGCTACACTTCGTATCTACTAAGGGCCTGTTTCACCACTTCCTGATAAGGTGTCTGATAGGCTTATGTGACAGATTCTCCATACTCCATCTGTCAATTTAAGTGGTGGATAGCCTTATCAGGAAGCAGCGAAACAGGCCCTTAATATTATATAACGAGTACTTAGATAAGATTTTATAAAAATATATCAATGGAGAAGAGGCTATTTTGCTCGCAGTTCGTTGTGTTAGCTTACTTTAACAGAATTGTAATGTTTCCTCAATAAATGAACGTCAAATTCATAGAAAACTGTGACGTTAACAAAAATTTATTAACCTATTGCTATTGGCTAAAAGTGTCAGAACCACTAAAATTATACATCTTTAATAACCACCACTTTTACTGCAAATAAAGAACTGATTACTGATACGAAATTTGATACCGTCTATGAACTGTAAAATTTTACGGGATAAAAACTTTCCAATGTATTTTCCCAGGACTAGAATTAACACAGGAATAGAATTAAGCGATCAAAGTTTTCTTCGGCAATTTGGACTCTAGTAGCGCATTTCCTAGTATAACAACATAAAATATCGAATGTCAAAAATAGATCCTCTCCTTTCTGGGAGTAGTTTAAAAACATGTATATTTTGTAATTTGTTGTACCTACTGAATGTCTTCAAAGCAAAATTGATGCGCATAATGATTATTTTTACTAAACTTGTACCATAAAATAAATTAATTCATAGGCAGATGGCGGACCCACGTCGTTTGGTCGGGTTATGTCAATTCAATCGTCGTGGTCTGTTGGATTTGACATAATGCAACCAAATTACGTAGGTTCATCATCTACCTATGAATCAACTTCTCTGATAGTACATTCAATTTCTGTAATATTTTGGACATGATGATGTTTCATTTGAAGCTAAATATTTAACCTTCATCAGCATAAAAGGTGAACGTTAACTGAAAAGGTTTAGAGCATTCGATTTTAACGCTAAACAAACCCTACCACTGTTTCCATCCAATAACAGCCAATGAAACAGATAAACTTTATAAGAAAAAGGATTTTCCACTCAAACCGTTGGATAAAGTAAATGAAAATTTTATAGATAGAAGCTTCATTCTATTAATTCTAACACTATTTAAGTAGCCCGTTTCCTGAAGCTATTTTACGGCTCCTTTTCATGCTAGAGTTACTAGACTATAATGAAGCTATGCATAATATGTAATACTAGATGATGCCCGCAACTCCGTTGCGCCACAACTCGTTTATCGGGCGGGAACCGTACATTTTTCCGGGACAAAAAGTATCCTATGTCCTTTCCCGGGACCCAAAGTATCTCCATGCCAAATTTCAGCAAAATCGGTTCAGCGGTTTGGGCGTGAAGAGGTAACAGACAGACAGACAGACAGACAGACAGACACTCTTTTGCATTTATAATATTAGTACGGATGTATGTATGCACAGTAGATGTCGATCATCCATAATAGTAGGGGAGGGGAAGGTGCTAACTTTGTAGTCACTCGAGCGTCATGGAGACCTAGTAGGTTTTTTTTAGGTAAAACTGATAAAAAAATAATAAGAGCGTTTTTTATTTCAGCGGTGGGTTCAGAAACTGCGGCCATTTTAAAGTTTTGAAAAAGAAAATATATTCAGAAAATTGCTTATTTCGGTCAGTTATTATTATATTTTAGACAACAAGGACTAAATCATTTAGTTTAGTGCAAAATAAAATATCTGCGAAGCTTGGTTAGGAAAATATGAAGCTTTATATTTTTATATTTTAAAATGTCCCTACAGACTTACCTAACCTTTGAATTGTCAGTGCTTTTTATGGAAGATTCTTTGGGGTAAACTAAACATCCCCTATCTTAATCTAACAGATCGGATGACATTTCAATACTCAAAAAAAATTTTTTTAACCCACCACGTGAGAAATCTGATTTCTATACCATGATAACTAGACACATGTCGGAAGCCTATACAAGCTTAATCTGACACGCTCGAGCTACTCCCGAAATCCCCTCTTCCCCTCCTCTACTATGATCAAGGGTCAACGTTGAGAGGCATTCCTCCTTCTCTCCTGATTATTAATTCCTCTTGATTAGATACTAATCACCTGCAAAAATTGCAAACTGCACTTAACACTAATCAAAGTGAATTCAGGCCATAAGAAATTGTTATTCATATTCTCTGACTACGGCAGTTAGACTTTGAAAATTATAATTTATGTCAATTATTACGCTGACTAGAGAGTCAGGGGAACTACCTACTGCAACATGACGTAAAAGATACTCTAATCTACGGTATCAAATCCGGTTTACTTTGAAAACGGCAGCCGATAGTTACGCTCCGATACACGATTGTATGCTAATTAATTACGATGCGTGGCAACTGCCTTAACGGCAGGGCTGGGCAGACGGGCCACTGGTATAATGGGCCTTTAATTAAAACAGCATGGCTATGGCCTACGCCTGGATTTTGGATAGCTGGTATACGTGTAATGAATTCGAAAGTGAAGGATGTTTTTCTTTGTTTTAAAATTAATGATCTAGCTATGTCCTCTTGTTGTATTATAATATTATAATTATCTAGGTTTACTTTTTAGGTTGTACTGGGTAGTGGGTAGGTACTAAAATCTAAATAGTCCTTTGATTTGCACT
This sequence comes from Lysandra bellargus, assembly GCA_905333045.1. Taxonomy (NCBI): domain Eukaryota; kingdom Metazoa; phylum Arthropoda; class Insecta; order Lepidoptera; family Lycaenidae; genus Lysandra; species Lysandra bellargus. The sequence continues at coordinate 12,291,851 of HG995322.1, forward strand.
CAAGAGGATGCACGTCGATCGCGATTTTTGAATCCGAATCTGAATTTACAAACAAATTCTTAAGAATTCGGCATCGGCATCCGCATCATAAATAATAATCCGCATTCCCATCGGAAAAGTAAGACAAGACGTAAGATTTATCCGAAAAATGTAGTTTTCAAGAAAAATAAAAGTACCTATCTCAACAAGTTTTCCAGTCCTGTCGCTCGTACGCTCCGCCCTATAAAACGAAGAGGTTGTTACTTGTTAGCTAGTATTTATTGAAGTGTTAACGATTAGTAGAAAAGCTTTGCATCAGTAACAGATACGTGTAGGTTTACGTTGAAGTACATTTTAAACAACGCTGTCGATATAACTTAATGGTGATTTAGCAAGATTAGCGTTAATCCAATGATTAGAAATTACTGTAATTAGTAGAGTATATATGAGAGGTAGGTACTATACTATTATATACTATATTTTTTATGATATAAGGGGGCAAATGAGCAAACGGGTACCCTGATGGAAAGCAACTTCCGTCGCCCATAGACACTCGCAGCATCAGAAGAGCTGCATGTGCGTTGCCGGCCTTTTAAGAGGGAATAGGGTAATAGGGGAGGGTAGAGATAGGAAGGGAAGGGAATAGGGGAGGGTAGGGAAGGGAATAGGGTAGGGGATTGGGCCTCCGGTAAACTCACTCACTCGGCGAAACACAGCGCAAGCGCTGTTTCACGCCGGTTTTCTGTGAGAACGTGGTATTTCTCCGGTCGAGCCGGCCCATTCGTGCCGAAGCATGGCTCTCCCACGTATATTGTATACTACTCATTGCCACCTACCTACCTATCACTTAGGAACTGTTTGTAGTCTCCAGGCTGTATCTCTTGAGAACCGCTATAACAGCTAGACATGTGAAATTTTCACAGATTGTATAATATACTAGCTGTCCCGGCAAACGTTGCTTTGCCATAATATAAAGTATTTCGCCCATATTTAAATTTTATTGATATGACTATAAGTATGTCGCCATGGCAACGTCGATCGCTATCCCGTCGCACAAACAATGGTCGCCGTCAGTCTCAGGTTGTAATAATTTACTATTATTTATTCAACAAATGCACTTATCAATATATAAAGTATCCAGTAGCCGATTCTCAGACCTACTGAATATGCATATAAAATTTGGTAAAAATCAGTAAAGCCGTTTCGGAGGAGTTCGTGGACTAACATTGTGACACGAGAATTTTATATATAAGATAAGACTAGCTGTCCCGCTGAACTTCGTGTCACTTTAAAACCTTCTCTGGACTTCTACGAATATTTTAAGACTAAAATCAGACCAATCCGTTCAGCCGTTTTCGAGTTTTAGCGCGACTAACACATTTGAAAATCCATTTTTATATGTAAGATTAATTTCAGTTGCCGCTATAACATAATAATAACTCCCACACCGGTTTCGGTGACGGTGGCTGGTTTCATTGAAACGACCAGTTACGGAGGAGTAATTTTATAGTGCCCAAGTGTGTTCGCAGTACACAAGAGCACTCTCTATTCCTTTTTCTCTCGTTACTCAGTAGGATGGAAGACCGACACGACTGGCGAGAGATCAGGCGCAGGACCGACTATTTACATGCCCATCCGACGCATCCAGGATTATCTTACTTGTCAGACTATCAGGTGATCAGCCTGCATTGTCCTAACCAAACTTGGAAATATCATGTTTCCAACGCGGGAAACGAACCCGCGACCTCCAAGTCAAGAGCTACGCTCTTGTAACCACTGGACCACGGAGGCCGCTATACAGGGTGTAACAAAAACAAGTGATAACACTTTAGGGTGTGTACGTATTCCCTGTAGAGAGTTCACTGTGAAAGTAGCAGCGCTGAAAGACCAAAAATTTTTTTCACTTTTGTATGGGCAAGGGCCCGAGCGTCACGAGTTTCCCCATACAAAAGTGAAAAAAATGTTTGGTCTTTCAGCGCTGCTACTTTCACAGTGAACTCTCTACAGGGAACACGTACACACCCTAAAGTATTATCACTTGTTTTTGTTACACCCTGTATACAGGGTCCAATTAAACCTTCCTACCAAATTTTTGCAGGGCAATTTTTTTGGTTAAAGGGACTCTCCTAATGATACCTATCATTAGAAGAGTCCCTTTAACCAAAAAAATTGGGTGCTTTTTTTATCAACATATTTTATCTCATTTAAAATCGTCGCAGAACGGTGCTCGCGGCGCGGGGGAATGAGCGGGGGTGACGTGGGGGGAGGTGCGCGCGCGGGTGTACGCCACGCGCAGGCGACGCGTCGTTGTAGTCGTTTGTAGGATAACTTTCGGATATCAATATATATATATAGCAACAAATAATTGTACTAAAAACAAAATAAAATTAATATTTAAGGGGGGCTCCCATACAACAGCTAGAAAACCGGATCCAGTAATCCGGCGGATCCAGCATCATTTCACGCATGTTGGATCCGGTCCCAATATAACGGATCCGGGTACCGGATCCGGTCACGCGTTAACGCCTTCACTCAGGATCAGTTCTGCACTCAGATCTCAAGTACAATAAACAGAAACGAAGCCGAAAATTGTACATATTCATATTGACACTGGCCATGGTTATACAGCCGAAGTGCCTTAATAAGAAAAAAAAAACAATTTGTCGTGTGTCAACTGTCAAAATTCAAATTATTGTTAATGTCAAAACTCAAAACAAAAACCAACCGTCCACTGGAGTTAAAACGTCCCATCGAGTATAAGTAAAACAATAAAATTATGGAAAGTTTATTGAAACCAGTGCTTGAGAGTTATTCCGAGTTAAGCATTGAAAAACAGACAAAACCTAGTTACGTTGAAATATATCAGAAAAGTGGAAAAGATGTTGTGTTGGTTTACTCGAAAGTAAGTTTTAACTGTTTTTGAATATTTCGTGTATTATTAAACTTTAAATAATATAATGTATAACCTTATCTACAATTTTTTAAATTCCTTTTCAGCTAAAGCAATCTTTCGCGAGGCAAAGTGTCGATAAAAGCAGACAAAAATCTGACGAAGGTAAGACACTACAAAGTAATGCTTATTCATTACTTTGTACTTTAACCCTTCTATATGTGCAAAAATATTTGCAAAAGAGTAGTGTATGGAATGTGCAAAAAAAATGGCGCCCGGCCTTACCCCCTTTTTACAAATAATATAATATTTTTACATCCAAACCATATTTTATGTTTTTGTAAAGAATTTTATAATATCTAATAAATTTTCTATCAATCAAGCCATTATAATATAGTATTTAGTCTGATTTAACATTCTTTTTAGAAGTATATATTTTGAAATATATTTTTCTGACTATTTCACATGAAATAAATTAATATTTTGTTATAATCTACACGACAGAATCCAAGAATAGACCCTTGTTTATATAATTTATCATCACAGCTTGAGATGTTTACAAAAACAGGTCATAAATATCACTCGAAAAAAATGCGTTTCGTATTACCACAAGCAAACTTCGTCATTATGGCTTTACAAATAAAGTTCAAAATGGCTGCGGCCGGCAGAATACGACCGTTAACTGTAGACTTTTAACTCTTTGTTTTGGAAATATAAGAAATACTATCGATATAAAATAGTCATGTAGACGTTGTGTAATCATTTCTATAAGCCTTTTACGTAATTAATTTACAATTATATGAAGCAAATTCCGTCCAAAACACTTATAACACACACAACTTTTTTCTTAGCTTTCACAAGTTATTACGATGTATTTCTTGCAAATGGTTATCTAAAACTGCTTATTACTATTAAAGTAAACGATTTTACTACTTACATTCGATAAATCCAATTATTATTTCACACAAATCACACAAAATGACAGAACACACACGAAACAATTCACGATTTTCTAATGACTGAAAAATATTCGTCGACCACAGATTGTATAATATTTTGCATTCAGAATGTGGCAAATGTACCATAGATTATAACTAACCAATCTTCTTCATACAAAAGTAGTCTCTAAGTCGACGAAATACGTAACTCGATCGAATGAAAGAGCGCGGCCACATACGGCCGCTTGGGTGTAGACAGAATAGCTGCAGTATAATCTGTGGCGGCCGGATCCGGCCGCTTCGGAATTAATGGGTTAATTTTATAATAGCTTGTATTAAAAAAAAAAAACACATACCTTCTTTGTATTAATTCCAAGAAACTCAAAGTCTTAACGTCGTACTTACTGTTATTAAAATAGGTCTTTTTTACATTTTCAGATGAACTGGAGCTGACTGGTTCTCCCCTAAAACTAGATCTAAGTCTGCACACAGTACTAGATGAGACCTACATCTCAGAGGAACCTCAAATGTGGAAGAGAGAAGAAGCTACACATGCACCAGTTGAGAGTGACACGGCAAGGTATGTTCTTCCAAATCTCAAAATATAAAATTGCAAGACCAGACTTCCTTTTATATTTCTTTTGGTTGTCCGATAGGCACATTTTTATACCAACAACAAAAGAAACAAGAATGCTGGGATGGCCAGTGAAGGAATAAAATTGGACAAAATATATTTTTAAAAATATATACTACTTTGTAAAGTTGAACTGCTTTTTAGCTGTGTAATTTTTTTGTTGTTTCCTATAATACTAACTCAAGAAGTTGTAAAAACTATAACATAGACTTCCCGCTTTTCAGAGAAATATTGAACTTATACAGTCAAAGTTTGTGGAAGGCGACCAAGGATGAGTCTTTACCAATGTGGGTGTTATGTAAGCCGTGTGGAGACAACACACTTCTCATCCACACAGAGTCAAACACAGAACAGTTTGCTCGAGGCATAGTTGTGTATGAAGGAACCACTGTATTGGACGAGTTTGATGTTGAAAATGCTATCAGACAGTTTGCAAATGAAGGGGGAACTAAGGAAGATATGGTATGGTAATTTTTAAGTGTTCTTCAGACATCTAATGTGTTTTACAAAATAGAAAACTTTATTTCGAATCAGTCTATTGCTTACACTGCATTTATAAAATTGGTCGTAATACCTCAATCGTGGTAATCGCAGATTTTTAATTGTTATGTGGCAGCCGGGTGCCGCTTGGGGAATGGTTAGGTTAAATAGACCTAAGTGATAAGACACTAGAAAGAAAGAAACAATCTATTTAACACTATTCATTATTTAACAAAAAGAAGTTCAAACATCTGATTTTGTTATAGACAAGCTCAACAAATGAGAAATATTATAAAGTTTCTTTTCTATTACCGGAATTCTGGTCAGTGACGGATCAACCCTTTATCAAATTAAGCAATTGCCTAGGACATCACGTCTAAGAGGGCACCAGAAGAAGCACAAAAAATCCGTCCTTAGGGCATCACATTTGACTCTCACGTCACCAAAAAACCACACAAAACAAAGCTTGTAGGAAAAAACTAATGTTTTTTGGCAGTAAAGGTTTAAAGACCGGTTCTAGTTGGACATATGGATAGGGCACAGGCATGAATTGCTTATGGCAGCGGTCGGCAACCTTTTGGCAGGCAAGGGCCACAAGGTGGCAAAACAAACTAAGGATGGGCCGCAGACCTCATACTCATATTAACCCTAGAAGCTCAATATACATACAAATTATTGAAAGGAAAAAAAAGGAAATAAGTTTTTTTAAAAATGGCACAAATAGCTACGTACTTAGGTGGCGATAACTACTGGCAGTATTAGAAAACATTGTTTTTGATACACATAACTAATTATTCACGAAACATTCACGGGCCGCAAGTAGCGGCCCGCGGGCCGCGCGTTGCCAACCGCTAGCTTAGGGCATCAAGTAGTCTTCTTCTTCTTATTTTATTTACGGCAAACCATCGCTATCAAGTAGTCTTAATCCGTCACTTATTCTGGTATGTAAAAATATCACTTTTATGACTGTTGGATAACAAAATTCCAGGTAACTGCAACAGTGGATTGTCGACTGCCAATATCAGGTGTATCCTATGAAGGTTGTTCAGTGGACGAGCAGCTAAATGCACCGTTTGGAGGCCTAACTGAGCTACACTGTGAATGGACGTCCAAGTCTCTGCTAATGCCGTATATAAGCTGCAAAGTTAATTTTGTATGTATTTTATTTGTCTTTTAAATACATTTTTGAAAGCTATGTGGAAGCTAAATATGTGCAAATAAATAGACTTATTAATTGGAGCTACAGAACCTGAAAAAATGATCTCCTATAATAGTAATTAATCCGTCGATCACCAATTACTGGAAATCTTTTGTTATCACGGCCCATATGGACCTTACGGGGCTTGATGGGTTAAAATCTGCTCTATTATTTGTATAGTGTCTGTATACCTACACATTATAGATGTGTGTTGATACTTGATAAGTTTTGTAATACTCAATATTTAACTTCCAATAGAAAGTATTTGAGCCTAAGTTTTAGTATTTGTGTAACAGTTAAAATATTATTATATGCGATAATACTAAAAGAAAAAAGAAAGCAGACCTCTAAAAAGATGGGAAGATGAAATAGTACAAATGGCTGGCAAAATTTGGACAAGAGTGGCATGTCAGAGAAGTGAGTGGAACCTGTTGGGGGAGGCCTTTGCCAAGAAGTACACAGAAACAGACCGCACTACCGAATAATAATTAGTTAGAATATTTTGCAATGTATGTAAAATAAAATATGTATTGTTCTTCTGAATAAAGGCTAGAAAAAGGCTAGAGGCAAGAAAAATAAAAATTGAATAAAGAAACCATGACTTAAGAGCCCGGGTTACCCTCGAAATTCTCATACATACGTAATACCAAAATCATTTTGTCATACGAAAATATTTAACATGTTTGAGTTATTTTTCAGCTTAAAATAGTAATTACCTAGGTTCCTGAACAAAAATTAACTTCAAAATATTTAAACACTAAAAAAAAATTTTTGTGTATAAATTTTTTTTACTAAATTTACTACTAAATATTTAAACACTAAAAAATAGAGTAAAACACTAAAAAATATATACATAAATATTAAATTTACTACAAAATATTTCAACTCTAAAAAATATTTTTTAGTATTTAAATATTTTGTAGTAAATTTACTATTTATTTATATATTTTTTAGTTGTATGTATGAGAATTTCGAGGGTAACCCGGGCTCTTAAGTATTTAAAACTAATCTGGATTTTATCAACAGGTACAAGAAGTGATAGTTGGGCACTTAGCCAGCCCCTGTAATGCAATATGGAAGTCTGTCTCATCACTGTACACAATAAACCAACTGCTGGTTGACATGACTGCAGCTGGTTTTAACTCTGTCAATCTGGAAACAAGTATTATAAAGTATGTATTGTGGTCTTACTTAAGTATTTGTCTTCTACCCACTTAGCTGATATTTGTTGAAAATCATTTAATAGTATATAGCATAACAACCCATATTGAACTTAGTTTATATTTCAACCAAAATGTATCGAAATATAGTGATTGTGTAGCTTTAGTAGCGCAACCAAGCTTTTAAATAATGGTTCTGTTTTTTGCTATTTGGCTATTGTACCCCTTAAAACTGAGACAATATAAATTTTGTATAAAATGCACTTATGTCTTCAGGAATATTACACCAGGAACCAAACGTGTTGACACAGCAAAGAGATTAGAGAGATTGCTGAACGAAGCTGAAACATACACATACACAGCGGAATGTCCATCTGGTGGCTGTCTGTGCGTCACAGAAGATACCAGTAGCTTGAAACACTGCTTGTCCGCTATGCAAGCTGATGGCTCCAGTAATGATTTTACTTACAAACTGTGGGATATTTTAAGAGGTATGATGTTAAAACCACTATCATTATATTATAATGTTATATTGTTTTACTTACAAAAAGTGTTCAATATAATGACATTTTTATAGCGACCCTTTGCAAAATAATAAAAGGTATTTTTGTAATGTTTTCAGAATGTGAAACAGCAGAGGAGATGATGACATTGTTCATACAGGCACTAAAATTTGTTTCTTCTGGCAAAATTAGACCATTTGTAAGTATTTTTGCTGTCTATTTTTTTTTGTGGCTGTGATTTAAAGATTCGACCAACTTTTTATTTAAAGATTCGACCATATTTTTTTACTAGTAAATGTGTTTCAACAGCCATAATATTATGACTTCAACTTCATCCCACGCAATTTCTACACCACTTTGCAGATTGACGTCAACAACAAAACCTACCTATCGAAGCTCATCCTCAAACTCTCCCGCGGCCACTCCCAAACGGCAAAGGTCCTGAAGAATCTACGTGCGAGTCCGCCGCAAGCGCTGTCGCTGGTCGCACAGGTTGGCGTTGAGAAGACAATGTGGGAGTACACTCGGGTGATGTCGCTATTAGAACACTCGTACTTCATAGCGGGGATTTGGAACGCTGATATCAGGTAAGTTAAGTTATAAAAGTTCGTCGCTTCATACAGTTATGTATTTCATATTTTGTCTTTAGAAACACTCACCTACGACACGACAGCTTAGTCAGTATCTTGAATCTTTCGACAAGCATTAGTCAGACTTGGGCAGTTTTGATGCAGTTTTTTTATAAGGCAGAATAAAAACGTCTTGTAGACCACAAGTCACAACTTTCAAAACGAAATTCATCAACTGTGTATTACTGCAGTGGCCTGCTATTAAATTTCGTGTTAGCTAATATATTTGATATGACACCGCCTCAACAGCTCAAGTGTCTAACACACTAGGCCGAAAATACGCGGCCGAAGTTCGGCATGATTACGCCAGCAATGCGCTACGCATACAATATAACGCGACGTAATTTCGGCATGGTGTGTTAACAATTTATCATAATTTAAAATACATTGCAGGCGTAATCATGCCGAAATCTAGCCGCGTTTTTTCGGCATAGTGTGCTTAGACACTTACTATAGCTATATGTTTGCGTGGTTTTTCGAGGTCACACGAATCAATAGACCAAATAAACCAGACGATACAAGACATGACGATGGGCGGTGACTTCACTCTCAACCCTTTCGAGAGTCTCACGTCAGCGGAACACTCCATTCGTCTGGACTCCGAGTCCTTCTGTGTTGAGGACACCAACGAACTCACCGTTGATGACTTTGCATCACTGAAGAAGCATGGCTTGGTTAGCGACAAAAAAGATTCTAATGAGGTACAACTTTTTGTTTTTTTATTATCCTTCACATACAATTGCCCTTAACATGTTTGTAACGAGTGTTGTCTTAACTGACAAAAAGGCTAAAAGCCAGTGGCGTAACTATAGCGTGGCAGGGTTGGCAAAATGCCATGGGCCCTCGACCCAAAAAGGGCCCCGGCCCAAGAGGCCGTAAGGTCAGAATTTTTTTAAACATTGTTTTATTATTAACGTGACGAATTTTACTGATAGGGCCCCATCTATTTGCCATGGGCCCCAGATGTTATAGTTACGCCACTGCTCAAAGCGGTAGCTAGCTTGAAGCTCGCTTTTTACGCGTGAAGGTTTTAGAATGATGCAAAGGAGGTCCAAGAAAAATTTTAGAGTAAAATACGAATCGATTTTAAGAGAAAAAAAAACATTTTAAGTGCACAACGGTAATTTGCATAATATGAAAATAAATTTACAATAATTCTAATTCTGCAAAGTCAGGTCTAATATCTGCAATGTCAAAGTATCTGAAACCTTCACTTTCTTCAGGTGCCATTGATAGCGGACGAGATAGACATCAGCCAGTGGAAGCATCTGTTGGCTAAATTTGCTCAGATCCACGTCTGCCTCGAGCATCTGTATCGCGCCGAGGCATGCATACGAGCTGATTTTGGTAAGAATATTATTATGGATATTTCAATATTTTATTTACGTGAATCTATTTACTTAAGGGTGTCTATGAGTCTCTTATACAAAGTTCAATGTAAAAGTTGCAGCACTGAAAGAGCAACATTTTTTGTGATTTGTATGGACATGAGCCGTATCATGAATTTTTCCAAAAGGTGAAAAAAAAGTTACTCTTTCAGCGCTGCACTTTCACTGTAAACTATGCACACTTTGGTATTATCACTTAGTTATGTTACATCCTGTATACTATATACTTTTGCGTTTACAAAATTAGGCGATAACAATAATTTTCTTGACGCTAACGTGACCATACGTCCCGCTTTGGGCGGGACAGTCCCGCTTTGAAGCAGTCTATCCCGCTGTCCCCCGTGAGGCCGAAATTGTCTGGCTTTTGCAAACAGATCAAACGACAATAATTTAATAGTATTTTTATGTTTGCAATGCCTGTGACAGTGCCTGGAAGTAAATTATGTATTTGTCCCGCTCTGACAAAAAATTAAATGGTCACGTTATATTATATGGCGCACTTGCCGGGTTGTCGCGCTTTGCCGCACTCACTATACTTAAAATGTCTATGTGTATTTTCAGCTCAACTCAAGCCAATAGCTACCCGTCTGCTGGAGTACTACGTGTCGGACAAGTCGCCGGTCAAAACTGTGGGGCAGCTCGTTACTGACCCCGTGCAGAAGATCATCATACCGATAGCTAACAACATCGTCCAGGACCAACTAAAGTGAGTACTTATTATAATTATTTACAAACATGGAGTTGCGCATACACGTTTTCCGTATTTGATTACCGAATTCATTTTTAAAGGTTAATTTACGATTAAACATTATGCTGCAGTCGTATGCCATTTAGGGCCGGGACACAAAAACACGGCACGACGTCGTGCGGCGTCGTACGGCGCCGTAAGGCGTCGTACGACGTCATGCCGTAGAAACTCATCTTGAATTTCCACGTGTGTTTCTACGGCACGGCGCCGTACGGCGTCGTACGACGTCGTGCCGTAGAAACTCATCTTGAATTTCTACGTGAGTTTCTACGGCACGAAGTCGTACGACGCCGTACGGCCCCGCGCCGTGGGTTTTTACGACGCGCCGTAGGTTTTTACGACGTCGTACGGCGTCGTACGGCGCCGTACCGGTGCCGTATCGGACGCGCGTCGTAAAAACCCACGGCACGGTGCCGTACGACGTCGTGCCGTAGAAATTCACGTAGAAATTGAAGATGAGTTTCTACGGCATGACGTCGTACGACGCCGTACGGCGACGCGCCGTGGGTTTTTACGACGCGCGTCCGATACGGTGCCGTACGACGTCGTGCCGTGTTTTTGTGTCCCGGCCCTTAGGCAAAGCTTCGCGAACATCTGCAATAACTAAGACAGTATATTACAAATCTAGTTTATTCGCTTAACAATAATTGAAAATCAATTGTGTCTGCTATACCCCCGATGGAGGTGCTACGGATGGATTATAATAATGATTATGTTAGCCGACGAACTATGCGTTCGGGGGTGGCGTAATCTAAATCCAGCCTAAAGTAGCGCATATAACTTTAACGCTACACGCTTGAAGGCGCTACTAGCGTATTGTAGGCCAGTAACGAAACGTATCTGTGCGGGATGATTGAGGACTTTTGCACATTAATTCCCTAAATTGGGAACCTTGACGATATAATTTTCAGACATTTTTTTCGTGCTTGCCCAATGTTGACATGAAAAAGCGCCATCTAGGTGAAATCACGAAAACGTCTTAAGTTGCAAGACGAGCCATCAGTTCTCAAATTAACCACAAGATGGAGTTACTGGTTTACCAGATAAGATTTTTTTTTTGTTCATAAATTTAATTAAACAAAATATTGTAACAACTTATTATTTTTGTGTAATTTTAATAATGTTTTTAACGTGTTTGAATGGTATCTTTTTTTTTAGAAAGCCAGCGCTCTGGTACCGTATGGAGTTGACCAACAAGAGAAGTAATGAGGACTTATCTAGAGAGTGTAAAAGAGTGTATGTGTTCTCGCAACAACCTGTGTTCCCGCCGCCAGTGTGGCAGAATATTGGTAAGTAGCTCGAACAAGTATTTTATAATGTCTTCCACTCTTGTTTTGATGACAGTGGCCAGTTTCATTGAAACCAGACCAGCTACGTATAAGTCAAAGTGTGAACATAGTACACGAGACCACTCTTTTTTCTATTATTCTCGTTAATCAACAGGATAGATAACAGACACGAGAAGCCGAAATTTTACATGAAAATGGCATAGTCGTTTCAATGCAAGCCTGCGATATGAACTGTCAAAATCGAAACCATTCATTTTGACTACACCACAGTCTTTGTTCACAGTGAATGACAAGATCAACTTGTCCTGGTCTGGCACATTGAAAAAGTCACATGACGGAAAGTGTTTAAACACTACTGAATTTCCGCGGCGGAAGTTTGGCTTGATTCCGCCTGCAATGTATTTTAAATTACCTATGACACACCATACCGAAATTCCGTCGCGGAGATTCGGCATAGTGTGTTTAGACACAAAGACAGACCTTGAATACGCTAAGTAAAATTTTGAGGGTATAATTTTTCCGTTTTCAGAACCAACAACGGAAGACGTAGCCGAGGTGACTGCAGTAGAAGAACTGAAATATCACTGCACAAAATACACGTACCTATGTAATAAAGTCAAGAGAAGTATCGAACTGAACTAATATTCTGTGATAATTATTTTTAAATTCGAATACTCACATTTCAATTCAAAAATTATAATAAAGATTAAGAATTATTTTCTATGAATTCGTGTTGGTTGCATGTCCTAAAAACTTGTTGCGTAAAACGTATTCTTAGCCTTCCTAGCCTGCTCTATAAAATATAATACTGCGTGGATTAATAATTGTAACACTAGATGACGCCTGCAACTTCGTTGCGCCAAAAGTCATATCGTGCGGGAACAGTATATTTTTCCGGGATAAAAAGTATCCTATGTCCTTTCCCGCGACTTCCATTGTTTTCAGCAAAATCGGTTCAGTGGTTTGGGCGTAAAGAGGTAACAGACTGACAGACACACTTTCGCATTTATGATATTAGTATAGTATGGATGTATGTTGAGGGTTAAGCTTAACAAATACTATATTTCTGAGCTATGGAGCTATCAGACACATTGCTACTTTAATATTAAACGAATGAACAATACTTGTTACTAATTACTGTGGATTGAAACGAAACCATTGACGATACATAATCACCTGGCTTCTTATGACAAGCCAATTTAGTACAAGGGATTTGGCTTGTCAAGGATTTGGCTCGTCAAGGTTGTTGGCTAACTGAGCCTAATTCCTAATGCGGGTCAGGCGAAGGACGTTAATTGGGCGGTATTAAAACCCTTCGCCCTTTTTACAATTCGGGTAAAAAGCCAGGAGGGTAATAGTGGTGACAGAATGTACTGTGTTACTTCCAGTACTAAATTGCTGATCCGAATTTTTAAGGTGTCAATATATTATTTATATCTAAGGCTATGTAGTTATCTCTAAATCGAAAAGTCTCTTACTAATCATTGTAAAAGACTTAAATCAATCTAGACGACGCCCGCAACTCCGTTGCGCCAAAATTCGTTTATCGCGTGTGATCCGTACATTATTCCGGGATAAAAAGTATCCTATGTCCTTTCCCGGGACTCAAAGTAACTCCATGCCAAATTTCAGCAAAATCGGGTCAGCGGTTTGGGCGTCAAGAGGTAACAGACAGACAGACACACTTTCGCATTTATAATATTGGTATGGATGTGGAGGAACCATGCTTTGTAACGAGTAGGCCGGCTCGAATACCACGGCCTCTCAGAAATCCGGCGTAAAACGTGTTGTCTGTTATTTCTCGAGGGTGAGGTGACTGGACGTCTACGCGACGGGGTAAAAAGTAGGCAACATTAGCTTCTAAATGTAGCTGCTGGTTTTTCTATATTATCGTATACGGCTATCGCCTACCATCAGGTGATCCGTTTGCTTCCAATTTTTAAAAATAATAAACAATATTCTTTAAAGTATGGTACTCGTTTGCTGATTAAAATTCATCCATATTTGCCGACGAAGCGTTTATCAATTATTCAATCAGAATCGTCTTCCTCATTCCGAACTATTATCCACTAGTCCGCAATTGAGATCAGAGGTGAAACGATTGATCTTCCGTAATTCCGTCAATTTGCTATTTTTGGATTTAATTTTCCTAATTCCTTTGCACCGTTAAAGCCGTCCCACGAGCAAACGACCGTAGCCATACATTTGCCGCGTTGCCGAGATCGCGCCAAAACCCTATTATTTTTACTTATCTTAGTTGAAAATTGTCCTAAAAAAAATTTTAAACGGGGAATATGTAGTTTATGATATTGTTACGTGCTAGGGTTCGTAGGATTCGGAGAGAAAGACCTGGTGACTCTCTTGAAGACTTTATTCACAAACACTAGCTCACACAAATCACTAAGTCCAAACACTAAGCACTAGATCCAAATCACTGAGCACTATCACTGTCATAGGTCGTAGCCGAGTTTTAGGTCACTATCACAATCACTCACTATTGATCACTAATTGTTCTCACTTCAAGTCGCCTTGATGATCGCTTGTATCAAACTGAGCTGATTGCCGGCTTGTTTACCTTTTATATGGCCCGCCATACTTTCTGGAACGTTCCATTCTGGATTGTTTACGTAAACACGCAATTCACATAAACAAGGGTTGGACTTTTCTAGAAAGTACGCGCAACTGTCGCGCGCAGGTAAACAACTGCCCGTATCCGTAACAATATTGTCGATCTATTGGCGTGAGTTTCAAATAAAAGTAATTTGTGAATCCTAAGGAGATGCTGAATGCATGCTTGAATTTTAATAAATTGGTATTACTTTGGAAGCTGATATCATGAGTTTATTAAACAAAAATATAAAATTTAAAACGGGGAAAGGAATGTTGATATACTGACGATTATTGTTGTATTTTTATTATAACTTTGTAGCTTTTAAATTATGAGTTTATAAGGTTTTAAATACGGTCAATTACGGAATCTCCGGAGGGAATGCCCTTAACGTTGGTCCATGATGTATGCGGTATGCCTATATTACGAACCAGGGTAACACCCGCATCTCTTGCCTATTCTTATTGCCCTAAAATTGCGTTATCACGCGAGAATCGTACATTTTCCACGGCGGAAGTTCGGCATGATTACGTCAGCAATGTCAAACGCATACAATATGACGCGACGGATTTTCGGCATGGTGTGTTTAGATACTTATAGTCGTCAGCATAAAGATTTTGTGAGGTGTGCACAGAAAAGAACAGAATGTAAAATATGCTCAACGTTGTGAATTGTGACGTCACGAAGCCCAGGCAGATACAGCCGGCCTTGGTACAATCGCATTATGGTATTAGCTACATGGTTGCACATTATTACCTTGGCAACCAAGTTGCGAGGAGCAATAGAATGCCTAGGTATTATAAAGTAATCTATCTGGTTTTGAGTCATGGGTATGCTATTTGAATTCATTTAAAGTTTAATGCTAACGCAACTCGTACCTACACGATACAAATTGTTGGATGGTAGTCTTATGGCGTTTATATTATGGATGACCATTTTGAAAACTCACCAACGAAATGAAATACTTGCTTGCTTCCATCCGTGTGGACTAGATATACGGTTTTTAATTCGGACCTGTCATTTTGTTGAATGAACATATCCTATACCTACTGTATAGTCAATGTAATGCTAAATGCAGAAAAAAATACTTACCTTTAAATAAAATAACTAATTATGGGTTTATAATATGAAAAAGATTTCTTTGCAGGAATACGAAATTCAGGTATCTACCGCTCTTTTATATCTATCGTACCGCGACCCTATATTGAAAATTTCGCATCGCCTCTCAGTATATTGTATAGGGGGGTGTGCCAAAATGTCTTCGTTTTCGCTTCGTTATAGAATCGCCGATGAAAATGTATGGAATTGACATAAGCGTTCGTTAATATGACGTTGACGTTCGACTCGTCTTATGTCAATTTCATACATTTTGATCGGCGATTCTATAACGAAGCGAAAACGAAAATGTTTCGGCTAAATGGCCTGACCTCAACATTAGATATTAAATATTCATATCAATACACGGAAAATCGTGATTCTATAAATCTAAACAGTAATTAGTAGCACGATGAATAATATTTGTGGCTGCGGGGAACAAGAAGTCGTTAGCGGTTGACTTACGAGTTACTACCCATTAACCCGTAAACATAGTATAAGGAGGGGAAGTAGGTTATCTTCATACAAAGGCACCGCGCGCGGCTTGTATGTGTGCGCCATAGTATCAATGCGTCGCCGCACGCACACTTATTAAAATCTCGGACCGTTTTCGGACCTTACCAGGCGGGGCTAACACTTTACGCTGCACGCCCGCGTCGCGCCACGCCGCGCCAAACGAATTAAAAATGTCCGATCATAATCGCAGGAGTAATAAATATTGCTGTGTGTTTGGGTGTTTTAATAGTAATGCAACAATTCCAGAATTGTCTTTGTTCAAATTACCAGTTGAACAGGAAAGGTTAAGTGCTACTCACTTATTCTAGTATAATATAATTTTTACTTGATGATCAGATACCTACTTACTTCTTTTTTTATTGTATTAGTTTTCTATCACACAAACTTTCCCACTAGAACATAGTAATAATAATAATAATAATATCTATGGACGCTTCATACCACGTCAGTCTTGCCCCGTGCCAAAGAATATATACACTACGCGAAAAGAAGCGACACTTAAACATGTGTGCTCGTAAAATCGCTCACGGATATGTGTGCGTGTCTGGATCGGCGCGGGGGCTGTGCGCGGCGCGCGGGGCGCGGAGCGGTCAACCCTGGGATTATTCGGTACGAGGGCTGACTCCGTCGTCGTCGTTCCGTCGGCGGGACTCGAACCCGCGACCTCCGGCTTGAGCTACCAACGCGCTCACCACTGCGCCACGGAGGTCGTCAAAATATAAGATATAAAATACAGTATAAAATATAAGAGAATGTTCTAGGTAAGTACTTTTGATCAGTCAACTAATTTGCCGCTATTGCTTTGTTTACGTTTAGTAATGCCGATTTCTCTGTATTGTAGATGACTTATTGTAGGTATATTATATTAACTACTTAGGTGTATTAATTTAAATCGTAATTAAAAATAAGTAATTGACTAATTGTAAATCAGATATTAATTATACACATAAAGCAAAGTTCGAATCATAACAACAGATTTGTTTATAGTAGGTACCTATAAGAGACAGGCGTTAGTTTTTAATGTTGTTTTAAAGGGTATATTTATAATTTTATTTAGACATCGGATTATATGCACGATCCAAGTGCCGAAATATGCATGCAAATATGCACGAAAATTGGCCGAAATATGGACAATTAAGAGTCACTTATTATTATTAAAAGTCGGAAGACCGCGACGTTGCCGCTGTTCATGCGGTTGCGAACGAAGCTCGGACAGCCGCTTGCCGCTCCCACATCACAACGCCGCGCCGCCGCCTAAAATTGACAACCCTAAGACAGTAGGTAATTAAATCGCGGAATGGGCCGGAGTTACCCTACTTCCCCTCCTTTTACTATGCCGTAAATCTTAATCCACTCGGAAAAACTAGCGTCTAAACTTTGTTCCTTTAATCCTTCGGTGACATTTTTGAGTCCTATAACATTTTTGAGCAAATGCAGACGTTGTTTTAATAAATCTTGGCTCAAAAGACTGTAACCATATCAAGAAATAGACTGCGATCCTACATACTGTATAATATTTATTTATTTATAAATTCTTTATTTGCTTAAAAAAATTAACAATATAATATAACAAAAACTATATAAAGGCAGGGAATACTTTTAGTAAATAGGCGGACTTACCGCTTTCAGCGGTTTCTTCCAGACAATCACAATATGATAACAGAAAATAATGTAATTTTAGAAACCATGAAGGCACTTTGTTGAAACTAAACGACATATTATATATTTAAGAGAAAAATAAATTAGTTTACATTTATTAAAAAATTATGGCCACAAAAACTAGCTTACTTTTGCTCTTGAATACGTCGGTGCTTTCATCGTACTTTTCCTTAATATATCAAAATGGCTTCAAATCAATACAGCGGGAACGCAAAGTAATGATAATTATCATCAATGGAAAGTAATGGTAATGAAATTAATTGGATAGAATGCAGGAAATAAAACAAAAAAGAAGCACTGCAGTTTGAACCCATACAAGTTATTTCTGTGAATATAGTCAACAGTAAGTCCGATCTAAGGACATTCGATCTAATTCTAGTAAGAATAGAGAATAGAGATCGACTACGATAACAATATGGCGCGCCCCTCCAAATGACTGTTTCAATGTGTGTAGTCACATCCTTATGAAAGAGTTTGTTACATGTACATAAGTATTCAACCAATCACAGTCCACGTAATATTTCAGTTAATGTAACTTATTACCAAGATTTGTTGGCCAACTAATCATAACTAGCCTACCGCGCAAGACAACGCACTTCAAACGTTTTGACAACGCACTTCAAACGTTTTGAATTTTGGAGGGGCGCGCCATGTTATCGTAGTTGATCTCTAATACAGACGACTAACTTACTGTAACATCTTGGGCAAAGTATTAAGGTTAGCACTACCTATCCTAACATTAACATAACCTTCCTTTTTGTCTTGGTCCTAAGTTAGGTCCACACTGTAGGCTTATGTTAGATTTGCGTAACCATTACTACAACCTTACTTACAAGTTAACATTTTAGGCGGATTTCAATCTCACACTGACTGCACACGCACCGTTGGGCGTCGGAGCTGATACCTAGGATGGCCGCAAGGCGCATACACAAGTTTTCTGTATTCGGTTTTTTTCCGAACGGAACGAATTATGCACGTACGTTTCAAGTGCAAACCAGCGCTCGTGAAAGCGAACATTTGCGCCAGTCGGGTGGGTTGCACGGGCTGCACCAGAGGCGTTGTTATACTTTACTAGAGATCGCCCAATGGTCGAAATTCGATCTTACTTGCAACGACATTAGGACTACTATATACCTATATTTTGTAAAAAAATTGACTGCATCATAATTTTTTTCAACTCTTGTCTCAGACTGGCCGTTTAAGCATTGTCTAATTGTATTTAAAATTAAACAAAAAAACAATAATCAATATTCAATTTGTCAAATGGTTGTCAACAGACTTCAACCATAATTAATAAAAGAGTATAATTCGTATGTATAGGCTTGTCACTCAAAAATCTGTCATCTTTCCTAGGTAGTAGTGTTGTAGTGTGTGTAACGTTTTATTTGTTAAAAATATCTATGATAAAAGCATAATTTCAAAATAATATTGGTTCGATGCACTCCTTCTCCATATAAACTATAACTCTGCGAAATTTCATGCACCTACGTTTCCCCATTTTTCGTAAAAAGGGTTACAAAGTTTTTCTCTCACGTATTAATATATAGATAGTTAAGGTTAAGTTCTCGTCAAATATGGCGTCCATTATTGACTTTAACTAGGGATTAGACAGTTCATTTGACATTTTGTTAAGTATAGTTTAAATTAAGTCGGTGCAATTCCAAATCGTAATTCCACATTAGGAAATCGAATACGGAAAACGTGTGTATGCGTCCAGTCTTAGATGTATGAAATTATGGAAAGCGTTTTTAAATGCGTGCGTCTGTACTGATAGTTCATAGTTCATACATATTCGGGGTGGGCGCCGACGCGTTGGTCAGCAAGCGGACTGTGAACTACAATCAGCCTTAAAATAAGTACTTACAAAATTATATTGTTTAGTTTCTTACAAAGTTCGCAACAATCCATAAATACACGCTTTACTCAAAAACTGTTCTGTTTTATCTTGTTTAATAACAAAATTGCAACAAGCTTAACATCAAATTAATTTTAAGCAGCCGTAAACTTTTTACGAGCGTTCGCGAAAGGCGTTTCCATGGTTACAATAGGCCGCGAATAGCAGGCAATTTGATGAATAATATGTAAGGGCTCTTGCTCACTAAACTCGTTCGTACTAAGACCTTCTCAAAAGACACGACTCACATTAGAAAATGAAAGATAATCATGAATTTCCTTATTTGTCACAATGATTGGGCAGCTGCTGTTTATGGTATGCTCAATCAACGGTGATCATGGACAGTTATAGACGAATATGCATTATGCCATAATGAGTAAAGTAGGAGTGGAGAGAAGTAATTCTGAAAGATTCCTGTGTATTTTGTCGTGTATTAAAAGAAAGTGATAATACTTTAAAGTGTGTATGCCCTTACATAGAGACTAGAGTTCACCTTAAAAGTTACAGCGCTAAAAGCAATCATATTTATATAGAGCTTCCATGAGACATGCACACCCTAAATAATTATCATTTTGCTTTGCTACAACCTATATCTAGGTATAATCAGACTTTTTGGGAAATGTAAAACGACAAATGACGTTTTTTTTTATAAAATAAGTGTGAAAATGAGCAAACGGGTCACCTGATGGAAAGCAACTACAGTCGCCCATGGACAATTTCCAGGTCTATCGCTCCAAAGTAATATTGATGGTGTCTTGGAGCTACTCGTATCTCTGGCGAGTGAGGAGGGGCCGTAACGGGCTAATTAGCCCACGTGGCCCCTGTGTAAACTCCAGACGTGTAAACAAACCACTTATTTGACAGATTCCCCATACTTTATCTGTCAAGATAAATTATTGCGGATAGCATATCCGGCACTTACCAGGAAGTAGTGAAACAGGCCCTTAATATTATCCTAAAAAGTCCTAAATAATATTGACAATGGGAAATTTAAAAGCCTCAGAAAATACAACCACTTAATTTATTCTGTTTTCTCTAGATGTGGAATAAAAAAATATAGGAGATACATCATACAGCGCATATCTTTCTTATATATAAAAATGGATTTTCAAATGTGTTAGTCGCGCTAAAACTCGAAAACGGCTGAACGGATAGGGCTGATTTTAGTCTTAAAATATTCGTAGAAGTCCAGGGAAGGTTTTAAAGTGACACGAAGTTCACCGGGACAGCTAGTCTTCTTCTTATATATAAAAATGGATTTTTAAATGTGTTAGTCGCGCTAAAACTCGAAAACGGCTGAACGGATAGGGCTGGTTTTAGTCTTAAAATATTCGTAGAAGTCCAGGGAAGGTTTTAAAGTGACACGAAGTTCACCGGGACAGCTAGTCTTCTTCTTATATATAAAATGGATTTTCAAATATGTTAGTCGCGCTAAAACTCGAAAACGGCTGAACGGATAGGGCTGATTTTAGTCTTAAAATATTCGTAGAAGTCCAGGGAAGGTTTTAAAGTGACACGAAGTTCACCGGGACAGCTAGTCTTCTTCTTATATATAAAAATGGATTTTCAAATGTGTTAGTCGCGCTAAAACTCGAAAACGGCTGAACGGATAGGGCTGATTTTAGTCTTAAAATATTCGTAGAAGTCCAGGGAAGGTTTTAAAGTGACACGAAGTTCACCGGGACAGCTAGTATTCTTCTTATATATAAAAATGGATTTTCAAATGTGTTAGTCGCGCTAAAACTCGGAAACGGCTGAACGGATAGGGCTGATTTTAGTCTTAAAATATTCGTAGAAGTCCAGGGAAGGTTTTAAAGTGACACGAAGTTCACCGGGACAGCTAGTCTTCTTCTTATATATAAAAATGGATTTTCAAATGTGTTAGTCGCGCTAAAACTCGAAAACGGCTGAACGGATAGGGCTGATTTTAGTCTTAAAATATTCGTAGAAGTCCAGGGAAGGTTTTAAAGTGACACGAAGTTCACCGGGACATCTAGTCTTCTTCTTATATATAAAAATGGATTTTCAAATGTGTTAGTCGCGCTAAAACTCGAAAACGGCTGAACGGATAGGGCTGATTTTAGTCTTAAAATATTCGTAGAAGTCCAGGGAAGGTTTTAAAGTGACACGAAGTTCACCGGGACAGCTAGTCTTCTTCTTATATATAAAAATGGATTTTCAAATGTGTTAGTCGCGCTAAAACTCGAAAACGGCTGAACGGATAGGGCTGATTTTAGTCTTAAAATATTCGTAGAAGTCCAGGGAAGGTTTTAAAGTGATACGAAGTTCACCGGGACAGCTAGTTGTCTGCACGGGGACTAATAAGTATGTGCAGTATCTCCTACCAAAAGGACAGCATTGTTTAATAGTTGTCGTAACGAGTTACCATGGAATGAAGAAATTTAGGTTTGTTGGGGTACACTTAGAATACGTCCATAGGATTTACAACGTATAAGCTCACAAACACAATGATAGAGGGCATATTTATAAACTAATCTTAAAGATTTTCCTTTTAAGATTTCACACACGATTTCTTGGCTCTATGAAGCTTTACAATCCACTTATTATCATTACCATTTGCACAAAAGGCTTACTCGACAATTTAATTATCTATACTGTACTCGGCGAAACATAGCGGTAGCGGTCATTGAGTCTCTGTCAAAAACTCGTAATTTTCTATATAAACCGCGATTCACAATGAAGTTTCCGACGTTGTCAATCGCGGCTTTGTGACAAATGGACAAGTTTTTGGCAGGGAGTCAATGACCGCTGCCGCCATGTTTCGCCGAGTACGGTATACAAACGTTGAAAAATTGTACGTATTTTTTAAGAAGTACCTACTTATCTAAATCTTTCACGTTCCAGAACCTTTCATTTATTTAAAGCTTTCTGTTTTGCTGTCGCTTCAAGATGTAATATGCGGGTTTCGTATCCATCATACTAAAATATCGGCAATGAGTACGGGGACGGAGGATGTTGTATGCAGTTCACCGAAACATGCCCTATATTAATTAGCTGCAGGTATCCAACATGATTTTGGCCAGTTTATTTAATTAGTTTATAGAGATAAGTTCCACGCTTATCAGTTATCACTCACGACTTGTTTTCTTTTGTTATTTACTAGATGATACGTGAACTTCGTATCACGTATCACTTAACTCAGGGGATCCCAAACTGTGCGCTGCCGTTCTCGATTTATAACAGGAGTATAATATAACAAAATTGAAAAATATTTTTATACTTGCCAGTTGCCACATATTCCCTTTATGCCAATAACATCTCTCTTTAAGGCTCCAGTGCTGGACTGGCTTGAAACATGTTTACATTGATACAGTGCTGATCCAGCGACGGAATCCAGTGATACTGGCGCCAGCTACTGTATCAATGTAAATCAGCCTTAAAGTTAAGTCGTTTTGGGGGGTATAAAAATACTCTAATGACGGTAGGTGTTTATCATTAAAATATTGCTTGAAAAAGCGTCGATTATCTCGTTCTATCTTTGATCATTCAATCGTTCGTTCATTATACTTACCAATCACCATTAACAACCTAATTAATAATTATTATAAACATTCGTTCAAAAAATGATTGCCTGAAAATGATGTCATGTCTATTTCACAGGTCCCTGATAGTTTAGTTATGTATACCTAATACATATTGTCTTCCTTAATATCTTATGAATTAAATGGAGCTTACCTGTTCAATGTCATACTCTTAATTTTTAATCTACGACATGCTTACGTAGTAATTGAGTCTATCTGTCTGTACTCTGTTTCCTCTTCACACCCAAACCGCTTAGCCGATTTTTCTAGGTATGAAGATACTTTAAATCCCGGGAAAGGACAAGGACAAATGTACGGTTCCCTCGCGATAAACGAACTTTGGTGCAATTAAGTTGCGGGTATCATCAAGTTTAAAATAATCTAGGTCTAAACAAAATTTAGTGCTAAAATAAGCGAGCCAGTTATGCGAGTTAATCTGTTTATTGGCGGTGAGATGATGTGCCAAGGAGCACATGGCCCGCAGGAGTTACGTTATCATAACACGAATATAGGCTGAATATTATATTAAGTGGAGGTGTTTGCATATTATTAGACTGTTCAAACTAATGCGAGTTACAAAACTTCATATCAAGTGTATAATAGCCTGTTCTAGACTGGTTTAGACCATAGCAGTTGCTCTCAACTTCATTAACGCTAGTTTACGTGTTAAAACCACTAGAATCAGGGGTCCGAAAATACAGGAGTAGCCAGACATTATTTTTACAAAACGACGAAGGTCTGGCCTAAGGCTGCCTTCAAGTCGCCGCTTCTTTACTGGAACAATCAGTACGCTGAGCTAACGCCGCGTACTGATTGTTCCTGAAGAAATTGTGTAACGTCTGCGCCGCGCCGCGCTAGTGCAGAGTTTAATTAATTCTACAGATAAAACGTTACGACAACGCGACGCACGCGCCGCGTTGTCGCGGCGTCTGCGCTGCGCATACGTTCATCGAACGCCTACGCTGGACAAACGCTAGTGTGAAGGCAGCCTAAGTGGCTATCCCAGACTGTTGCGCCACATAGTCTTTC
The DNA here is from genome assembly GCA_905333045.1 of Lysandra bellargus. Lineage (NCBI taxonomy): Eukaryota > Metazoa > Arthropoda > Insecta > Lepidoptera > Lycaenidae > Lysandra > Lysandra bellargus. The sequence continues at coordinate 12,316,030 of HG995322.1, forward strand.
TCGAGACTTAATATCTAAGTTGCTTCAGTGGTTTGAGCCTCAAGAGGTACCAGACAGATACATTTGGCAACGCTTTCGGATTACCTTTTCGCACGGTGGATCCTATCTTTTTGGCTCATTTGCGCCAGTCTGAGCTTACCAGTTCAATTATGGGTAAAAATGAAAATTAATCCTTGATTAAACACTACCAAGTAGGTATGAACTGATAATATTGAATTTAATCCTTCGATCGTGGATTCTTGGAAATTTATTGTTATTCTATAATAATTGCTGTCGCGGTCACCGGTGATCTTATGATGCTTGATAGGTTAAAGAAAGCTATGATAATTTAACGATGTAGAGTTTAAATTTTTGTAAGTTCAATAAAATTTAGCATTCAAAATAAGTAAAATTTCTGCAGCAATTTTACCTTATTTATAAAATCCTCAATACCATTATCCTACTTCCAGTCGTATAAAGACTTCAAAGTCCCGACCACATCAGAGAAAAACTATTGTCAATAAACCAAACTCCACCTTTGATCTCGGTTAATATACTGTCCATACATCACTCGGTCGGCTCAATGGACTCACAGATCACCTGATAGTAAGTAGCTATTCACATACTACCTGCAGACCGTTTCTTTGAAGATTTTCCTATTTTTGAGGGTAAATGCGAATTTATCTGGTTGTATAGGAGGATTATTTTTTTCAATAGTTTGAGTGGTATATGGGCTTTTCGCTTTTGTTATAATTTGTTTGTTGTGTACAAAGGTTTATAGTTTACCTCTTAATCTACTTTAAGTCCATCATGCCTCAGGACTTTTTTATGGAAGATGGAGGACGATATATGAATTACTGGATGTTGTCCTCAATTTTGTTATCGGACAAATTTGTTTCTCCCTCGGGAACCGATTGTTTTCCGGGACAATCATCCCATGTCCTTAACTGGGACTTAAAGCTTACATGCCAAACTTCTTGAGAATTCAGACAGACAGACAGTGTGTCCGACTTTCGCATTTAATTAAGAGGGCGACTGACGCAAAAAATCAAAATCGTCCTCTCTTCACACTCACGCGGCACGCCCGTCTTTCATTTGCCAGGTGAAAAAGGACGACGCGGATTCATCGCCATATTAGTTTTTTCTCAATAATTCGATAAATATACAACATTTTAAAAATCCGCTAGGTCGGTCTGTCAATGATAGAATTTTATACAATGTGTTAAAATATTAACTTAGTTTAATGCACGGTTATGGCAATATACACAGAACAATAAAAATTCGTGAAAATTATATGCATCTTTGTGTTTTTAAAAACCTGAGAAATATTAATGCATACCAATTAATATAATACCTATTGTTTCAAGCAGAGGTTCCCAAACTTTTTTTCTCATAGACCACTTTAAACATTTTGCTGGATCCGGTGGACTCCACAACTACCCTTTTACTTATTTCTAAATCTCCTCGCTCTGTAATATTTAATCTGCTATTAATATAATATTGTCTGCCTATATTCATAGGAGAAGTCAAATCGGGTCACCTAATTTTTATAGACCCCCGTTAACGACTCGTGGACCCCCATTTTTTTCCACGCAAGCGTAGACCCCTATCAGGCTCCCGTGGACCCCATGGGGTCCACCTGGACCACTTTGGGAATCAATGGTTTAAAGGGTAACGTTTATTACAAAAATAAATGATTTTCCGCAATATAAAGCCAAGTCTAATAGGAGCGAAGCGAAAATGTGAAAAAAACGAAAAATAGTACATTACGCACCTGGGGCAGGAAAATAAGAAATGAAACAGAGGGGAGGGGGGGGGGGGGGAAGAGCGCGGGCGGTGTGCGCGCACTGTCATTGCATCAACGCAACGTTGTGGTTGCGATGTGGTTGCGATGTGGTTGCGACGTGGTTGCGACGTGGTTGCGACGTGGTTGCGATGTGGTCGGCCGTGGTTGCGTCTGACAAGTTATCTGACAAGTGGTCGACATCGACTGCAAAATGTGGTACGTGTGAATGGTCCAGTTCATTTACAATATGAAATATACGCCCGACCACGTGGTGTGGTTGTGTTGTGGTTGTGGTTTTCGTGTGGTTATGGTACGTGTGGGTTGGCCCTTAATGGTCAAAGTATTGATAGGATTTAATGTTTGCCATGTCTTCCAATTTCCTAAGTCTGTCCAAACTTGTGGTGCAGAATTTTAATAGAGGAATCAAAGTTAGCCAGTTAAAAGTTTCACCAATCGGCATTCGGAACAATTCATAATAACTTTTAATCGAAATAGACGTAAATATTTTCTGTTGTGAGTTGGATATTTTTGCATACTTTTAATTAAGAGCATTAAGGGGCCGGGCTACCCTCGAAATTCTCATACATACGTAATACCAAAGTCACTTTGTCATACGAAAATATTTAACATGTTTGAGTTATTTTTCAGCTTAAAATAGTAATTACCTAGGTTCCTAAACAAAAATTTACTTCAAAATATTTAAACACTAAAAAAAATTTTTGTGTATAATTTTTTTTTACTAAATTTGCTACTAAATATTTAAACACTAAAAAATAGAGTAAAACACTAAAAAATATATAAATAAATAGTAAATTTTTAAAAATTTGTAAAAAAAAATGTTTTCAGTGTTTAAATATTTTGAAGTTAATTTTTGTACAGGAACCTAGGTAATTACTATTTTAAGCCGAAAAATAACTCAAACATGTTAAATATTTTCGTATGAGAAAATGATTTTGGTATTACGTATGTATGAGAATTTCGAGGGTAACCCGGGCTCTTTATCTTATTATTATATTTATTATACGCTATAAGAATAGTCTTTTGAGATATTCAGAACTCTAGTAATTAAAAGAAACCGGTAAATTCAAAAGGAATAAGATAGGTAAAACCTACTAGGTAAAATGGACATTCTAGATTTCGAAGGTAAGTAAATGCAACGATAATAACACTGCTTGTTATCTATACGGTGTGGCGGTACCCACAATTCGCCTAACATTCCTGCATCGCGCTATCGAAGTTTTCTAAGCGCGGCGGTATATATATGACAGCTGAAATGTATCACGTGGGCTCCGGCCTGACCGAGCATACCACCTCGCTCGGTCGGAAGATCTTCCCTTTGGCCTCCACACTCATATCCCACATTGGTGACCCTCGACAGAACACGCCTCCTTCATCATCATCACTCCCCGCCCCTCCGCACCGCGCCAGCCAGCATCGCCTCATCGGGTACATCGTCCACTAGCCGTAATGTACCGCGGCCTGGGCGGACTCCGCATCGGCATCATCGGGCTTTCTCACTACACCGGCCGGTCAGCAAGCAGAGCAAATCTCTCCTGGTCAGCACGTAGCATCGGCCCCGCACGGCAGCTTATCCGACTTACTGGATCCCGTGCAGCAGCTTATAGTTCCGACTCGCTGGGACTCACTGCAACAGTTCCGACTCACTGGAACTCTCTGGCACTGGCGACTCAAGCGACAAGACTTCAAGATTCGACCTCCGGTCTTCGGGGGGGAGTGATGTGGCGGTACCCACAATTCGCCTAACATTCCTGCATCGCGCTATCGAAGTTTTCTAAGCGCGGCGGTATATATATGATAGCTGAAATGTATCACGTGGGCTCCGGCCTGACCGAGCATACCACCTCGCTCGGTCGGAAGATCTTCCCTTTGGCCTCCACACTCATATCCCACATTGGTGACCCTCGACAGAACACGCCTCCTTCATCATCATCACTCCCCGCCCCTCCGCACCGCGCCAGCCAGCATCGCCTCATCGGGTACATCGTCCACTAGCCGCAATGTACCGCGGCCTGGGCGGACTCCGCATCGGCATCATCGGGCTTTCTCACTACACCGGCCGGTCAGCAAGCAGAGCAAATCTCTCCTGGTCAGCACGTAGCATCGCCTAACATTCCTGCATCGCGCTATCGAAGTTTTCTAAGCGCGGCGGTATATATATGATAGCTGAAATGTATCACGTGGGCTCCGGCCTGACCGAGCATACCACCTCGCTCGGTCGGAAGATCTTCCTTTGGCCTCCACACTCATATCCCACAACGGTACTAATCTGTCTGTCTGTCTCTCTACATGTCTGTTACCTCTTCACGCTCAAACTGCTGAACTGATTTAGCAGAAATTTGGCATGAAGATACTTTGAGTCCCAGGAAAGGACATAGGATAGTTTTTATCCCGGAAAAACGTTAGTAAGTTATAAGTGTGAACTGTGAAGTGTGACGGGACTGTCGGTTTTTGTTCCTTTCTTGGTGTCGAGCTATGAGCTATCATGAGGGGATGGGCTGATAATTTTAACACTTGAATATCAAAATAATAATTGAAGACGTGAGTGGAAGTATCGAACAAGTAACATTTCGTAACATACGGACAATAACTCTTCCCTAATTATTTTAATAAAACTTGTAACTTATCTGCTTCATAACCTAGCTAATATATCTGGCTACACATATAATCCATAGATTTCCTATTTCAAATAATTTTTCCGGCCCTAAATGGAGGCGCATTTAAGCAAAAGAATCGAAAGTTTTTTCATGTTACTTACCTTATTCTTCCACTCACGTCTTGAATTGTATTATACGTACCATAAGGCCGTAGTGCTATTATATTTTGTTACCATCCCAATCATCATCAACTGCTTACAATAACGGAGGTAACTCGTTTATTTTACAACAAAAACTCTTCTATTGGTTTCTTTTATTCCACTCAGTTATTACAGTGAAATCTGTCCCACAAAGAACATAAAGAAATATAAGAAAGAGATCTCATTTGCGACGTTCATGTAAACAGACAATAATATTAGATTTGCTGCGCCCCACTATGTGTGGCGCAGAAGTACGGCTTCCCCGCCCTCGTTACTGTCACAATGTGTCATTAAGACTGAAATGGTATCTCATATCTAGACTGAGGTATAATACTAACGAGGCAAATAATTTCAAGCTTTAGACATTTTATTCATGAAGCATCAAAATATGGACCTTTGAACTTCAGGACAGCTATGGGTTTGTTATAAGAGGTTCTTAATTTCTATGTACTGCGCCTAATTTAAAAATGAAACGTTAAAATATTTTGTAGATTACTTAGTGATCAAAGTCGAATAATAATTTTCAAAGGGAAACATGTAACATAGAGATCAACTACGATAACATGGCGCGCCCCTCCAAAATTCAAAATGTTTTGAAGTGCGTTGTCAAAACGTTTGAAGTGCGTTGTCTTGCGCGGTCGGCTAGTTATGATTAGTTGACCAACAAATCTTGGTAATAATATTACGTGTACTGTGATTGGTTTAATACTTACTACATACAAACTCTTTCATTAGGATGTGACTACACACATTGAAACAGTCATTTGGAGGGGCGCGCCATGTTATCGTAGTTGATCTCTACATAGTACATGCATTACATCGATACTACAGCATCCATTATACTAGTAATAGTAGGTATGTGGATCTGTATATTATTCGAGTCTGTTTGATATTTCTGCACACTTAAATCACTCCACCGATTTTGATGAAATTCTGTGTGGTGACTCTGCTGAAGACGTAGGGTAGTTTTATCGCAGAAAATGTACTTCCCTTTCGATAAACGAATTTTGGAGCAACTTCGCTGCAACACTCAGTTATCAATAATGCTCCAACGGTCTCTAGCAGTACTTTTTGTGTTAATGTTTGATGGTACTAAAGCTGGAAAGAAATGATGATACGGTCACAAGGATTTTATAGCCGCAAGTGACGTAATACATTAAAAGAGCGACTAATTTTCGAGCCAAGAGATTTTTCAACCTAATTGTGGAAGGGGCCGGGTTACTACTGGGGTGAACTCTCTTATCAGATGTGAGGAACCTTTTTTGTGTACTGGTTTTTATTGTTAAGGACGGTTTATTTTATAAAATTACGGGGCAAACGAGCAAACGGGGTCACCTGACTGACACCTATGGAAAAGAACTACCGTCGCCCATGGACACTCGCAACATCAGAACAGTTGCAGGTGCGTTGCCGGCTTTTTAAGATGGAAAACGCTCTCTTGAATTTGGCCTATAAATTATTAAGACTTAAGATATTTTAGTGATTTGCAGACACTATTTTGACACTGCTATTTTAGTGATATTTTGTTAACATATTGAATTATGAATCACCATAATTCACTACGTTAACAAAATATCGTTCGTATTTTTAATAAAATAAATGTTGAATTTGCGACTGAATACTAAATTTAAATGATATTTTCATACAAACAAATTGGGTCGCAGAGATGCGAAGTTTCGACCAAACTATTCGTCTTTGTTACTTCCCCGGTGAAATCTTACCAAACTCTTGTACCCAAAGTTTGTTGGGTGGAACTTATGAAAAAATCCACAAGCTCTTATATGAACAGACTGTCATAATAATAGTACGCTGCTTATCAAAATATGCGTGTTTTGGAAATCTTTACTAATATTATGTCTGGCTGTCCGTCTCTCTGTTTGTTACCAAACCGCTCAACCGATTTTGTTGAAATTCGATGTGGAGATACTTCAAGTCCCAGGAAAGGGCATAGGATACATTTTATCCTGAGAAAATGTATGGTTCCCGTGCGATGAACGAATTTTATGACTAATGTCATTGCAATTAGTGGTGGTTAATATAACGTATAGCTGAAAAAAGTAGCGCGCTATTTCTTCGCAACGAATAGCGCGCGCTATAAAACTATGCATAAGACGCTACGTTATAACGTATCGCCCGGTCACTGACCTAGCGCGGCGCCGCCCGCGCTGCCGATCGCGCGCGACTTTCGTTGTCGTGTCGTTCGGGCCAAAATCGGGTGAATTCGGCTGTCATATTTTTTTCAGTGTTGCGTTGCATGCATAGGTAAATTATAATGTTTTAAAATCATCAGTAACTGACCCCCTGCTCCGAAGAGCACTGTACTATAATATAATGGTAACTTCCGTTCCATGTGAATGTATTCTTTCTAAATCTGGATACTCTATTATATTTTTAAATGTAAGTAAATAAAATGTTAAAAAAGGCATAAAAATAATTTAAGTATGTTACCAAAAAAAAAAATTAAGTAATTAAAAACCATTTAAATAACTTATAAAAAAAAGAATTGTACTTATATAAACCGATTCCTTTCAATTTCAATATAATATTATTATATAATTATATTGTATCATTTTAATTTGAATATTTCAAACATAATGAAATTAACCAAATAAATAATAATGCCTTCAAACGATTATATTATATACAAACACGTTATATTATATTAACTCACCCACCGCGTTATAATTATTATTAGCGAAATATTTCAATAACGTCGGTAACTTTACAACGTGTCCAATCGATCGTTATAACATATCATTCGTTATAACGTAGCGTCAAAACTAGCGCGCTTGAAAGAATCGAGATTTCATTCGTTATAACTGTTATAAGTTATAACGTAGCGTCAAAACTAGCGCGCTTGAAATTCGTTATAACATAGCGTCAAAACTAGCGCGCTTGAAATTCGTTATAACGTAGCGTCAAAACTAGCGCGCTTGAAATCGTTATAACGTAGCATCAAAACTAGCGCGCTTGAACGAATCGAGATTTTATTCGTTATAACGTAGCGTCAAAAATAGCGCGTTTGAAAAATGTAGCGTATTCCATCTAGCGCGCTATGAAAATATAGCCGTTAGGAACACCACTAATTGCAATCCCTATTGCCGTCAATAGTAAAAACTCCTTAAAGTATGAACAGAGTATATAAAATAATTGTTATATTTTTAAAGGTTTAGAACATCTGAATCGTGATACACAACAGTGTGACGATCAATGCAGTCCCACATTTGTCTTGCTCGAAATCAATGTGAATTGTTTCTCGCCGAGCTTACGCTCGCAACAGAAGTGCTGATAGAATTTTAATTTATAGTTCGTTATTGGTTTTATTTACTTGAGACTCAAAATAAATTAATTTATATACTAATTTGTTGCTAAAATTAGTATCCATTTTAGCAACAACTCCTGCCTCTTCACGTCCAAACCACTGAAACGATTTTGTTGAAATTTGGTACGAAGATACTTCCAGTCCCGTGAAAGAACATAGGATATTTTTTGTCACGGAAAATGTACGGTTCCCGATATAATTTTTTGACGCAACGGAATTGCGGGCGTCATTTAGTGGTTGCATGGAATTCTACGAATTTTTTGAAAAGGCTAATAACATCTGAGCTACAATGGTGTAACAATCAATGTATTGTTTTGAATGTGATGCAATTAGCCTACATATCCGGGAGCAGAACTAGTATTGTTAAAAGGTCGTACCAGAATTTTTGGAATATTTCGAAAATTATGAACTTTTCTAAACAGTTTTAGTTTCGAGAAAGGGCAAAGGATAGTTTTATGTTAAGGGCATGTTTCACCACCTCCTGATAAATGCCGGCTATCCACCACTTAACTTGACAGAGTATGGAGCATCTGTCAAATAAGTTGTGGATAACCTATCCGGCACTTTACCAGAAAGTGGTAAAACAGGCCCTAAATCTCTGAAAAAAAAAAAAAAATGGTTCCTACTAAAAATGTAACGAACATGATAATATCTGAGCGATTTAATGATTTTGCAAAATACTCCATCCTACTAGTATTTCAAACGTACTACTACTAGTAGTATACCTACGATTTCTGAGCGAGATTTCTGATTTTCTCGCTCATTTAATCGCTTTCTTATTTTAAACTAAAAGCCCTCTGGGGTACTAAAATAATATAAATCATACACATATTATATTAAGCACCAGTGGGCACAAACGCGAATATTATTTCCGGCAGGGTGTAGGAGTAATTCGTCTGAAATGACGTTCCATATAATTAAAATCGTAACAACCCTCGCATCTTCACATTAATGCTTATAATATACTTAATATAGAGATTATTATATTATAATATAATATAGAGAGAAACTCTACCTTCTATCCATACAAATATTATAAATGCGAAAGTGTGTCTGTCTGTCAATTACCTCTTCACGCCCAAACCGCTGAACCGATTTTGCTGAAATTTGGTATGGAGATACTTTGAGTCCCGGGAAAGGACATAGGATACTTTTTGTTCCGAAAAAATATACGGTACCCGATAAACGAGTTTTGGTGCCACGCAGTTGCGGGCATCATCTAGTTCAGATATAATTTGATTTTGAGTTTATTAAACTAGCTGCAGGTCTAAAATGGCTACTTTAAGCAATTTAATATGAGGTTTTCAAATCCCATGCTGGCCAAATGTTTTCACGAAATTTAATGTAATATCAGAGAAATTTATTTCTGGGCATATGGCGGACCTACGTAATTTTGTCGGGCTATGTCGAGCCCACGTCCAAAATTGACTTGATATAACCCGACTAATAACGTAGATCGGCCAACTGCCTATCACTCCTCTAATCGTGCATTAAATTATAACTGCTGTGTCCCTTTAGTCTCCGTAAACAAAAGCTTTTAATCAGGGCGAGCGAAGCGAGCCCTACTACATATATCCCACAACCTAAACATTTTTTGGTACACTTTACGGAAAAACTATCACGCCTATTGATTTGTGCTTTAACATGGTAATTTTTATTCATATGTAGATGTCTACGAATAATAAAAACTTTACTATTCGTAGACAATAATAAAAACTTTATTATTCGTAAGGAGATGTGTTATATTCAGTGAGTCATAGTTTTTATATATGTAGTCTATGTAAAATAATATTGTGTTATCAATTTTATTATCATCAGTTAATCAAGGTGGGACGACGCGAGCCCTCGCACAAAGCCCGGCATTTAGCTAACGTATAACTTAAGCAGGGAATTGACTACCGGGCCGTCCGCTACGGGCCGCCCGTCACAGACAGGTCTGTCGCATGTCTGCTCCTCAATTCCTAGGTACGGGCACAGACATGCCCGCCGGCCCGTGCCCGCAGCCTGCCTGCGAGATCGCATTTTTCCCGCGCGGGCACGGGCAAGTCTGTACATGAACGGTCGCGACGGGTGGCCCGTCGTCATTTGCGCCGCGACTGAAGTGCACTTAAAATATTATTTTAAAACATATTATTGTAAACAATACAAACACTAAACATAAGAAAAACCAACAACAACAATTTTGACATTCGTTTATTTCCATTTACCGGTCGCATCCTTGTTTGTGGAAGGTACAATTCCGTGCATCGCGATAGCCATGCGTCCGATCCGAGATCCATAGCCAGCGTATGAAAATGTATGGCACCGCTTCCGAGGCCCGCCCGACTGACGCGCGCGGCCTACGACTGTCATAAGCCGCGCGCGACCGTGCCATATATCTTTGAACTTATTGAAAAATCCAAAAAAATCAACGCCGTCGATACTGATCTATCATTTGTTAAAAAGAATATCGAGTCCATGAGTCCACGACCGAGCTGCAGCTCTCTATCTATTCGACTGACTTGCCTGTTCTGTGTGTATTCAATATGGGCAAGCGGCAGACTTGTGCCAGACCGGGCGGCCCGCGGGCAGCCCGGTAATAATAATAATAATAATAATAAACATTTATTCAGTACAAACACATTACACCACATGAATTCCCCGCTTTAATCTAAACCGATTTGATTAATCCATCATTAATTTGATTACTGCATTTTCCGGATAGTCACCGGTAAGTAATAATTGTTGAACTCATTTTGAACATCCTATTTTTAGCCGTTTACGTCAGCCCCGTAAGGCTTCCACTAACCAGATTTGCCGTATATTTAGTATGGTTTCGTTTAAATACAAATATACAGACATATCTCATTATTTTATCGTGAAAATGAGTTTTTACATACCGCGAACCCATACAAAATGATGAAAATGAAAGTGGCCTATTTAAAATGCAACATGTTTGGTATCTAGGTGATAATCTGGTATAGTTACCAGATCACCACCTAGATAAGCTGCTCTCATCATATAGTTATGATGAGAGCAGCTTATCTAGCTACATTTATAGTAGCTTTATAGCTTAATATCTTTCACGAGCAGCTCATCACTCCAAATGCCTTGCAGTTCAAAATAGGCTGTGTCATTTTAAAAACTTACAAAGGATCAATTTTAGAAAAAAGGGTTTTTACTCAATGCCACTTAAAAATTTATTAGTACGCGTAAATTCACAATTATTTTTATCAAAATATTAAAGAAAACTAGAGATCGCCCAATGGTAGAAATTCGTCCTTACTTGCAACGACATTAGGACTATAACTATTTTGTAAAAAAATATATAGTATTATAATATATTTTTTCAACTCTTGTCTCTGGGACTCATATCTCATACTGGCCGTTAAAGCATTGTCTAATGTCTAATCTAATAGTATCTAAAATTCAATAAAAAAAAAACTATAATCCATTTTCAATTTGTCAACTTGTTGTCAACAGACTTCATCCATAAATAAAAGAGTATAATTCGTAAGTATAGGCTTGTCACTCAAAAATCTGTCATCTTTCTTAGTAGTAGTGCTGTAGTGTGTGTAACGTTTTATTTGTTAAAAAAATATATATATGTTAAAAGCACGATAAAAGCATAATTTTATCATTTATCGTGCTTCTTCATATAAACTATAACTGCGAAATTTCATGCACCTACGTTTCCCCATTTTTCGTAAAAAGGGTTACAAAGTTTTTCTCTCACGTATTAATATAATATAGATATGAATATTTTTAAACCTAGCAAGCATTGGTGACAAAACCTTGCTGGCAAATCTAATTCAGAACTAATGGCACACTGACAATATTAAAACCTAGCAAAGGCTTAGTTTTTCACTTGTATTTGAAATGCTAAAAAGCTAAATAGAGACAAGAAATCTCTGTACGTCAAAAAATATATGGTAAGGGAAAAGCACTAATGGTAGACACTATAAGGAAAATAAAACATTTGAATGTAATAAAATGTATATGTCGGGTCGGGTTACTTTGACTACTTTTTTCATATTTTTTTATAAATCTATCTGGTATAGAGGCGCTGGAGGACTTATAAGCTTGATATTGATTTTATTTGGTTAATAAGGATATATGCTAATTATAAATAAATGATATATTTAATAAACCTTTATAAGTATACAGTTATTATTATTTTTAAATTGAGCCAAAGTTGATCTGTAAGAACTGTGGCTGGCTGTGGGTGGCTTTGTCGCTTAGATTATTTTTAGCATAAAACTTTTATTTATCCTGACACAGAGCTAAAGAAACGCGCTAAAAAACAGGTTTAACAATAATAGACATTTCGACATCAAAAATTCTATATTTTGTTGCAAAAAGTTATAAATTTTAACAAAAACTTACATTTACCAACAGTCTTATTGATGAAAATCATCATAAGCTGGTTTTTTAAAATAATAGCATTTTACTTACACACAAACTATTATTTTTGAATATATGTATCTATCAAAAGTGTTAATTTTTTTATTGATGTAGTAACTATAAATACTTACAAAATAATCATATTATGGCGTTTATGACTGCACAGCCTTCTTATTGAGATCAATCAACATCAGTCATCGATTCTTATATTTACTAGCTCAGGCACTGAGAAACAACCTTTTTTTTTTTTTAATTCGGGAACATTAATCTGGTGCTCGATGGAATATTATATTTAGCGGCAGCTTCTCGCTGAGGCATGGCCCTGGACCTCACAACATTCAAGCATTCTTCAAGTTCTTCATCTGTATAATCGACATAGAGAGGACTACTGGTTTACGGCGATATTTTGATGGTATTGTGACATCTGAAATGTAATTGGCCCAAGAGCCAATGTTACCCGAATTTACGAGGCAAAATATCCCCACACTTTGTAACTAAAGTTTATCAATTAAATCTCGTGAAAAAGCAATTGTTTCTATAATCTTTCTAGTCTTTAATATATTTATGAACTGATTTAGTATAATATTAAACGAAACTCACCGTAATATTTCAGTTTCACTATAAAGTTTGCACACGTAAATTAAGCACGTTGTTGCATGTTCGAACTCCGACATAAAAATGACCGTTTCATACCTCGCAAACAAGTGCCCAACCAATTGAAAATTGGAGCTACTAATGCCATCTAATGAATCCCGCTTGAAGGAAATCGAGTGCTGCTTAAGCAGCAACGTGGCGGGAAGTTTAAACATTTTTCCGATTTGAGTCAAAGTTGCCCGCAGGAGGTATTTATGAAAATAAAAGACTGATAACTTATTTTATGTCTTCTGTAACTTTAACAAATTAAAACTATTATAGTAATTCTCTGATAAATCAATGAAAAAATATATTATTGGTCTTTTTGTAAACTTTGTCATAAACCCCAATGGATGGCATCACAAAAACGAACATCACTATTAGTAGACACCAATATGAACTAATAATTGACATAGAACATTACATTACATTTTACATTTTTCCTATTTATTAGATCTTTATTTGCTGTTTTTCAAAAGATTTCATTTATTTCATCATAGTAACTACATGCATCAGAAATATTATCCACGTTGTCTCCAGATTCTATTCATTCTTCTTCCAAGCTGAAACTATATTTCCTCTTATTTTTATTTTTCATATTTTTTTTCTAGCAAATTTATTTTCAGTCTTTAGTCTCTATGCTTCTCTTGTCTCTTCTTTTTCTTCTTTCTTTTCTCAGCTCTCCTTTTTCTTTATTTTTACTGCTGAAAAACTAAAGTACTTAATCGATTTTTAGATCAGGACAAGATCTAATATTTGACACCATGTCCATTTTTCGGTACAGTAGTTCTAAGTTGTTAGTTTGTTAATAGAATTATATTTTCAGAGAATAGTGATGATATTTGCAGTAGAATAAACTACAAAATAACTTTAGTATGTATTGCAAAACTAAAAGATGAGATCCATGTCATCTATTAGGTTTTTTTACATTTTCAAGAACTAATAGTAGACAGCCTTTAAGGTGCATTGGGGTAACGTCGTAAACTTTTTGGAAGAGTGAGGCTATTGTGTCATTGTTTCAACTTTAGAAGACAAATTGTATATATTTTTAACTATAAGTCTAACATTTCAGTTATAATAAACATATTTCCATGTGAATTGTATCTTTTTTAGTTCAAAAGTATTTACGGATTCTGGTATAACTACCCCTTTAATATATAAACCCTATTTTTACTTTTCATGGGTAATTTCGAAAACTCAAGGGGTAATTTCGAATAACAACGAAACACGACCTAATCTAAAAATACATTTAAGACACACATTTATTTTTATTCTATTTTACCCCATACAAAAACATTGTCTATACGAGCCATAGAAGACACCACACTAAGTTTTAGACTGAAAAATTTTCGAAATTACCCCATCGGGGACGCAGATGTCCTCAACATTTGGAGCAAAGAAGTAAATAGATAAGAACAATAAAAAAGCCAACACTAGATAATATTATTGTATTTATTTAAATTTAATACCCAGCAAAACTATAACTAACGAAATATATATTATATAAATAAAATAGGAACACATTTTTTGTTAAAAATAAAAATAATTTTTACCCAGTCTCGTCACTAGCTAAATCAAAATTAAAACTAAATTTAAAAAAAGGAAGTAGTTTTCAATTGCAGAGGAAAGGCGCGCCTTAGCTCTGCATTTAAAAACCACGTCAGCAATCAGCACCCGAGCAGTTGACACCTGCAAATAATAAAAGTGGCTTCTTCACTTAAACCATTTTTATATAGTCGTACAGTTTCCCTAGAACAATTTTTTTATTACAATCAAGCTAATTTTTCGTGAGTAGCTTCATTTTAAAAATTTAAATTCTTGAAAGTGGTAGCTAACAGAGATAGAACTATTAACCTATCAATATACAAAAATCAGCTAGTTAGGGTTGTGTTTTAGGGTTCCGTAGTCAACCAAGTTTTGTTGATTAATGAACTAAAACGACTAAAACGGAACCCTAACGAGCTGATTTTTTGTACTTATATTGATAGGTTAATACATAGTTATAAAATTCAAGAGTAACCTTGTCCTACAAAATATAGAACAATCCATATTTTAGGACCATCAAATAGAAATATTAAAATTTAAATCCTTTCTATCTCTGTTAGCTACCACTTTCGAGAATTTACGCAAAGGAAATTGTTGTTCGTCTTATCAAAATGAAGCTACTCACGAAGCATTTGCTGGATAGTAATAAAAAAAAAATGTTTTTGGGAACCCGGATTATACTTTAAAACTGTTTTTATTTTTATTTTAACAACAATAAAAATTGATTCTACACGTCTATTCAAAAATACGTTTTAAACCTCTCAATGTCGTAAATCGACATGATTTGTACGAGTCGAGTCAAGTTTGGACCCTGTATTTTCATTCGTTTATGTTTGTTGGTAAAGGCAGGTAAATATTTTATATGTTGCGCACCCCCGCAAAAGAATATGAAAAAATTATTGGGGAAATTTCGTTGGCAAATTTACCCCACTGGGGTTATTTAGAATGTTTGTTAAAAATCATAGCTAGACCAACATTACATATTCTTAAGAAAGCAAAAAACGTCAAAGCTTCTTTAAAACAAACAAATTATTACGTAACTTACCTAATTTCTATGTAAATTAAAACGGGGTAATTTCGATAATCCCAAAAAATCATAAAATTGCACTTGGCGCGAAAAAATGAACTTAGCGCACACGCACTCCCGGCTGACGGCTCGAGGGAAAGGAAGCGGGGGAGGTGATTAAATTGGCGTCTCGGTAAATGTGGCCAGAGCTCAAAATTACTTTCTGTTTGGTAATTATTTGCCATTTTCGAAATATCCCCATTTTTTTTTTCTTCCGAAGTTACCCCAATGTACCTTATATTGTTAGGAAAAATGGATAAAATATCATAAATAAACATTAATTAGTGTTTACAACATGACCATTAATCCAATAAAATCAACAGAAATTACAAAAAATCAAATAAATGTATTCAAAACTTACGTGTTAAATAATCGTCTTCCTTAATCTATTTGCTAAGAAATCGCCGAGCGCGTGTCGACGCGGTCATATTGTTTACAAAAAAATATCCACAGCCGAACATATAACCTCCTCGCTTTTTGGAAGTCGGTTAAAAACTGATCCCATTTTGGAATTTTGTTCCCGAAGGCGGCCCTAATATATTTTGTCACATCAACAGATAGCTTGAGAAGCTTATAAAATTTACAGTGTTGAGAAATAAGTAGAGTAATTCTTATTTTTATGGTATTTTTTTCGTGTCATCTATTAGTTCCGTGTCTTTTCTCTTAGTATTTATCTATCCCGAAAAAATGTACGAATCCCGATAAACGAATTTCGTTAAAATGAATTTAAAAGCACAACGCTCCTGGCGCAGTCGATATTTATAAAGATGTCACTATAAAATTGTGCGCGGTCGTTTAGTTTGTAAAGCAATAAAACTTTCATCAGTGCTCTACCCTCCACTCTACATTTAATATTACATAGTGTTTAGGATTAAATTTATTTATTAGTTGTTGTTTGCAACTTTGTGGTATCAAAATTCATTTATCTGACGTAAACAGTACCTTTTCCGGGATTTTCCTTTGTTTTTTTTCGCAAGAATCAAGCCACATACTAAATAATATTATCCAATAGCTCTGCTCAGTAGATTACTAGGCGTTAAAAGGTATCAGACAGGCAGACAGAATATGGGCAATGAATAACAGATAATATTATGATATCGAAAAATATTAAAAAGAAAAAAAAAAGGAAGATAAAAATGACGATGTCCAAACAGGAAAACCGGTTTTGTATTAGCATTTTAATGTTTTAAATAAATTAAGCGGTAACTTTTTATGTTACTTATACCACAGTGTAATAAATCTATTTATTCCACTGTGATTATACTATCATATTCTTCTGAAGATTAAAATATTATGATGAAAATTTTAAAGTTCCTTTGATTGCGTCCTAATGAAGTTCAAGTATCGATCAAAATCTCGAACGAAATTATCGACTCGCAAATTTCGAGTATCGATATCGAGATCGAAACAGTCGATAGTCGATAACAATAATTCTCCGCTACCCCTAATTTGGAGAGCTAGGGAGGAGAAGGCTCCAGGGCCGGAGCTTACATAACGCTGAGAAAAACGGATGTACAGCCCCGGAGATTTGCTGTCCCGCTCGCTCGTAAAGGCGCGCTCATGAGGCTCATGTTTTCATTTAATGTTGTGGTGTTTAGAAAAGTGTTTCGAAATTTTACGGTAAAGGTTGACTTTTTATTAAAAGTTATGTCCTACTTTACGAGTTTTTTTTTTTTTATTTGGTCGTAACCCGTATCGTATCTGCAGCATTTTTTAAGTTCAAACTACACATACTGAACTTAAAGTTATAGTTTTAGTTTATATGAGCTTCTGCCCGCGGCTTCGCTCGCGTTAAGAAGTATTATTATATACAAACTTTCAACCCCTATTTTAACCCCTTGAGGTTGGAATTTATCAAAATCCTTTCTTAGCGGATGCCTACGTCATAACATCTACCTGCGTGCCAAATTTCAGCCCGATCCGTCCAGGGGTTTGGGCTGTGCCGTGTGCGTTGATAGATCACCATGTCAGTCAGTCACCTTTGAGTTTTATATAATATATAAAGATTGAAACACAAAGTCTTTATTTATTTGAAATTCTTTAAAGCATTTTATTAAAAAATAATAAAATAGCTTAAAACATTAGGCTTTTAATCCTTCAGGCCCCGCGCGAGCACCGGTGATCGCGACAACAATAGAATACAATAGCAATTCCTGGAAATTCCGACTGAAGTATTAAAATATTAAACTTTTATATTTATTCAAAACATTCTACAATACATTGTAGGTAGTGAATGTGGCGACATATCAACTACAATTAGTAGCTGACGTGTGAATATTACATGACTAATGTCATTACAATTTAAGGTTAATGCTTTTAAATCACACGCAACGGAAAATGGTGTCCGCCGTGAATGCGGCTTTAGGCCGCCCCGCTCGTGTGCCGATCGCTCTGACGTTTACGTAGTGTTCCCCGTGCCGCGGTGAAGACGCGCGCTCCGAACGATTTCAAATAAAGAATCATTTCAATTTCGAACAATATTTTTTTTCGTTGAAATCTTAAGTGCCAAGGATTTACAGTTGCAGTGATATTTTTTGTTTTTTTTTTTCGTGGTGCTACCGATGGTCGAGGTTTTCCCGGGAGAGCATTGCTATAGCAACGAATGACGTCAAGTTCAGGGGCGGTTGGTGCATTTTCGTTCAATAATCACCCTTCAAGCTTTGTTCCCAGTTTTCTGTGTTTTTGTCGGTGGAGTCAAGGTGAGCACTATTCATTTGCAATCTCTTAGCGATAAGAAGTTCAAAGTTTTATATAAAAAAAATGTATAAATTATACTGTAGTATTTAGACGCAATAACATAAAATATAGAATCGCTTGTTATAAGAAGTTTGAATATTCAAATTGTTATTCTTTCGTAAATATAAAATTTTCCAAGTTACTTTCCGAGCGCTTGAATTTTAATAGAGTTATTATAAAGAGACAAAAACCACTAAAATTGTCGCCTTTATCTATGTCAGAAAGGCAAGTTAGTCATGAGCTAGAGAAAGTTAAAACACTCACTGTTTAGATAAAAATTTAACAGAAAGGCTTACATGGGTCTCCATTTATGACGACCGTTGATTTGTCTTTTTATCTCTTTCGTTACACTTACTAATGAAAGAGAAAGTATGATATTTACATAAAATACGTCGGCCTTTAAGGAAAGAGCGAATACTCGCTAAAGGGCCGGCAACGCAATTGCGATGCCTCTAATTAGTGGTCCCATCAGGCGATCCTGTTTGCTCATTTGCCTCCTGATTCTATCAGGCTTTGATGCAATTGGTATTGTAACTATTATTACGGTAGTAGGCTACCGTATGGTACGGTAGTAGGCTACCATATGACCACAGCGTATTTTTATGACTAGGCTATTTTATCTTAAATTCTTTCTTTTAACGTCTAAACTTAACCTTAATGAAAAGGAGTAGGTACTCCATATGATAAAGGTTAAGTTAAATTAGTAAACGTTTAACTTTAACACTATACAATTGTAGATGTACTATCAGGGAAGTTGATTCCTATGCAGATGGCGGACCTAAGTCATGTGGTCGGCTTATGTCAATTCAATGTTAGGGATCAACTACGATAACTTGGCGCGCCCCTCCAAATGACTGTCTCAATGTGTGTAGTCACATCATTATGAAAGAGTTTGTATGTAGTAAATATTTAACCAATCACAGTACACGTAATATTTCACTTAATGTCACTTATTACCAATTGTGTCAATTATTTGTTGGTCAACTAATCATAACTAGCCTACCGCGCAAGACAACGCACTTCAAATGTTTTGACAACGCACTTCAAACGTTTTGAATTTTGGAGGGGCGCGCCAAGTTATCGTAGTTGATCTCTAGCTGTGATCGGTCGGCTGGGTTTGACGTAACGCAACTAAATTACTTAGGTCCACCATTTGCATAGGAATCAACTTCCCTGATAGTACCATCGTGGAAATTGATTTCTAGGCAGTTGACGGACCTACGTCATGTGGTCGATTTATGTCAATTCAGTGTTAGCTGTGATCGGTCGTATGGATTTGGCTTAACGCGACCAAATTACTTAGGTCCGCCATCTGCATAGGAATCAACTTCTCTGATAGTACTATCACAGAAATTGATTCGTAGATAGATGCTGGACCTTAATCACCTTAATAATATTTTGGTCGTGTTATGTCAAACCCAGTCTCACATCTAATATTAACTTGATATAACTAGACCAGTTAATGTTGGTCCGCCATCTGTCTGTGAATTTCTTTGATGGTATAATGGTTACCGACCCATAACGTTTGCACAACAAAGACGGCCTCAGTTTATAAGGCCGTGATGATACCTCATCAGATAGGGCAGGATTAATGGTGAATGTGGCAACCTAAGCACCTATTTTTAGGGTTCCGTAGTCAACAAGGAACCCTTATAGTTTCGGTCTGGCGTCCGTCTGTCTGTCTGTCTGTCCGCGGTTTTGCTCGGAGACTATAGGACCTACAAAGCTGTAATTTGGCATGAATGCACATATTAATTATGACGACAAAATGGTACATGAAATCTTAAAAAAATATATTTTTAAAGTACCTCCCCTATACATCAAGCGGGGATGAAATTTTTTTTCGCGTCCACCCCATCGTGTGGGGTGTCGTTGGATAGGTTTTTTTTTTAAATATTACGAGTATTCATAGATTATTTTCTGATTTAGGGATCCGTTTGTGAAATATTAAGTTTTAAAGTGGAAAAAATCGTTAGAGTCCAGTGTCCCCCCTTCTGCCAGCTAAACGGTTGCTTCTGGAAATGTGAAAAAAGGAGTAGCAAATATGCTGAATTTAAAAGGAAATCTATTACGGCTAAGAAGACTTCATAAGTTATTGAGTAATAGTCGATCAACTAAAAATAATGTATTCGGCGAAGTATAAAGGAACTTTTCGTTCAAATTCCTTTGAAAGCAACTAAGATTATGTTGTTAGTAGTGTAAAACACGTTATAATTTATAAATGTACATTCATTGACCATACACAAATTTTAAAAAACTAGCGGTACTACGGAACCCTATATTGCGCGTGGCTCGACATGCACTTGGCCGGTTTTTGAAAATAAATACTTACAATTGTAGGTACTACAAATGCAAATGTGTGTCTGTCTATTTGTTGTCGTCACGCCTGAACACCTGAACTCAGAACTGACCAAGATGATTGCGAAAAATGTACGGTTTCCGTGCAATAAACGAGTATCGACAAAAAATAAATCGCTCCTCCTCCTATAAGGCCCTAAGCAATCAAACTTTATAATGTCGTAGATAGAGTTTCTTTATTTACTAGAAAATGTTCGCTTCAGACGTAAAAACTCCTATTCTTTGTATTTTAGGATAAAAAATATCTTTCTATAACTCAAAAAAGATTTAACTGTGTATAAATAGGTAACACACACATTTTTAATACTCATACAAATGTATGACACATTAAATCGCGCCTCATTTCGTTTTAGTTTAGTGACCATTAATTTTATTTTATTTGGGTGGCTTACAGATAACAATATTATATTTATTTTATGCTTATAAGATAGAAAGCCAATTACAAGACTCCAAAGATACATTAATGCTAGCAATATTTTAGCATTATTCCTGCAGAATGTTACTCTAAAGTTGCTATCTCAAGGTTAGGTTTGCACAAAGAACTTATATTTTATACATTAGATTGTATGCAGCTATGCAGCTTGGAACCTGTTTGCGTCAATTTGTATAATCGGTGTCATTAGACAAATTATAGTACCAGGTACAGTCAAGGATCCGGCTTGCCAATTTTGAACTTTGTTTCTCAGCAATAAGGCTTAAAAATCGTACACTGCTGTCTTGACTGTACACTGTACAGTCATCAGACATATTATTATGAAGATATGAATGAATCAAGTTTTGTATATTTTGCAAGGTTATGCTTAGAGATTGGATATCGTTGCGCGTCGTTACGACTCACGCTATACGTAGTATGTAGTAACTGTTTAGTGTTTAGTAATCTATGGTTTTAGACACCTAAAGGTCTAAAGCCCTTCCCCACAGTTTTCTGATCAAATGAGCCCGTCAAAATGAACAACTTTTTCTATGAGAACAATGCTGGGAATTAAAAAAAATCTGCCTTCATACCCATACAAATTGCCGATCCGGGCATCCGTATGGGTATGAAGACGGCATTTTTTTTGAGTTCCCAGCATGGTTCTCATAGAAAAAGTTGTTCATTTTGACGGGCTCATTTGATGGTTTCAATGATAACGGTGTTTACACAAACACATGGTATAATTTCGGCTTTCCTTACACTTAATACCTCTATGACTTACACTTAATTTTGTAGATTCTACACTCTTCTAAGTACAGGCTTTCCTTTTGGTTATGTTTACGGGCTACATAACTTAATTTTAAGTGTTTTCATAGGTATATTTTAAGTAAATAACCTGGTGAACTTCGTATAAACCTTTCCTGGATCTTCACGAACATTGGAAGGCTAAAATTAGCCGAATCGGTTCAGCCGTTCTCGAGTTTTAGCGAGACTAAACAAATTTAAAATTAGTTTTTACTTACATGGATTATATTAAAACACAATACTTAAGACTTCCAAAATAAATTGTAAAACGATTTGAGTTTCGAAGCTGTTGATTTGTTTTCTCTGTATAAGCTTACGTCACGTTAGAGGTCCGGTAGAGGTATACATTTTTGTGTGTTATTTAAATAAGG
This sequence comes from Lysandra bellargus, assembly GCA_905333045.1. Lineage (NCBI taxonomy): Eukaryota > Metazoa > Arthropoda > Insecta > Lepidoptera > Lycaenidae > Lysandra > Lysandra bellargus. The sequence continues at coordinate 12,338,243 of HG995322.1, forward strand.
ATAATATAAAATGATCCGGTTATTTTAACTTGCCAGTATATAAAAGTTGTGAGAAAAATATGTAATTGCGGTTATAGTAATAAGAAATGAAAATGAAACAGAGTAATCAAGGGTTGTTATCTTTCTAATAAATAACAAAGAGTTCCCTTAGCCCTATAAAAGTTGCTCCTTAGCCCTTTGTTAATACTTCAGTCGGAATTTCCAGGAATTGCTATTGTATTCTATTGTTGTCGCGATCACCGGTGCTCGCGCGGGGCCTGAAGGATTAAGCATCCATTGTTTACATGGTAACCTGTATAAAATGTATAACTCTATACTAGCAATATCGCTAGAGTTATTTTTGTTATTCGCAATATCAATCCGGTAAGAATAACATCCATCTAAAAGAATTTCCTCTTGCATTGCGTAACTTAAGTTTGACTTACTTATTGTGGTAGGCAAAAATGAATCTTATCTGCAGGCAGTTGAATGGAAGTTTTAAAAAAGTTGCACACTAGATATTCGGCCGAGGCCGTATTGCGTAATCAATGTTGACACCGTACAGTCGATGGTGCGTTTAGTGGGAGGGCCCCCTACCACTGGTACTCGATTCTGTCTCCCTCTGTTGGTCAGACACGTACGAAAATTGTAAAGATAACTTTGACGTAAGGCCATTCATACAGTGATTCCATGGCCAACGACCATGGTTGTGAATTAAAATATTACTTAGGGTATGAATACGTCGAACAATTTAATAAAACAGTAATGATTGGAGTTGATCACGGTATTATCATTTAGGAAAGAACCAAACAATTTATAAATTAACTTTTAAACCTTAATTACTCTTTTTAAATAATATTTTACCATATTTTACATATTAAACATTTTCAAATACTGATTCGTATGAAGTGTAATTACTAATTAGAATATGAAGAGAACAAAGAACTTTATTATTCATACTTTTATGGTAATTAGAGGTCATTTACCTCGAAACATTATTATCTCTATAACAAATCGTTTACATTCCTAAGCCATCTAGATTCGAGTTGCCTTGCCTTATTTGAAAGTGAAATCGGGCGAGTCGAGAACGCTTAGTAGGGACCACCGTTGACCTACAAAGAGGTGTTGTGAGTAAAAAGCCAGCGCATAGAACCTGTTTCGTGCTTACTCGCAACTTGTGAAGAACAAACAATATCGATTATATTGTAATCACGTTTTATATGACTACTATGATGACCCGGATAATATGCTGAATATACAGATTACAGATATAATATAATAATATTAATAATATCTGTGGACGCTGAAATATCACGTCAATCTGGCCCCGTGCTAAGTACCTGAAGTACTTGTGTTACGGGTACCAGACAACGGAAATATATTTAATACTTTTATACTATACATATATTTAAGATTTTTATTATATCATACACATATTTAATACACATCCATGACCCAGGAACATTGAAAATCTTTTTGTTCCGTCGACGGGATTTGAACCCGCGACCCCCGGCTTGAGTTTCCACACACTCTACCCATTGAGTCACAGAGGTCGTCAAATAATACAGGAATATTATGCTGATCGTTGTAATATTGAAAGCGAAAGTTTGAACAGCGGGGCTAAAATGGTAACATTTAGCAATTCCTCTCGATCAATTCAGCAAATGAATTGTCAAAACTGTCAAACTGACAAATATCAAATCACTATATAAATACAGAAATGAATTGCAAGCAGAGTTGCATTTTGCGATTTTAAAGAATTGAATCATATTATGATTCATATTATGATTCAACAAAGCGACCATTTTAGCGCCGCAGATGTTTTCATCCATGCCTATTGTTACCATAAACAATATTACAATAATATTAAATTAAATAAATTATATTAAGTAAATGTTAATCAATCTAGAAGAGATAAAGGCTGTTTTTCAAGCACTTATGAATTACTAAATAATTAAAATGAATATCGTCATAAGTTCGTAACTCATAGTATTATGCGGTTAATTAATTACGAAAGTGTAGAGGGGCATAATCGTCTGATTTCCCATGATCGACATAATATATTGTACTTCTTCACTGACTTCATCACACACTTCAATACTGAGAGCTTCTTAATCATGGTGGCAATCGTGGTTTTCTATAATGTCTAATATACTTGGTGACCTTAACTCTACCTAACCTTTACTAGACTTAAAACTCAAGACGCTTACCGGATTAGGTAGAATAGAATTTGAGACGGACAAAATACGTAATGATTTGTATGCCTAATTCTTTTGCATAGTCTTATCCATGATTTGCGTTCATCGCTGTTTCCTTATGCTTCTGCAGGCTGCAACCTTTGTCACAATGACCAGTTGATATTTAAACAATTAAAAACTCCATCTGCAGTGAATCATCTGCACCTGCTGACGTAGGCGGTGGGCGTTAATTGACCACAATTAGTGGACGTGGTCACTGATTAACGATCACGAGAGGAAGCGGCTGACGGAAGTGCATCATCAGTTACATCTAGATGCTAATCTAGCCTAATGTTCTAACACTAGGCTTAGCTTTAGGAGTATGAAACGAGGATTAATCACCAGGAATATGGTTATTGAATATCAAATGTTAAATCTATGGACTTGTTTAATTTTTTTTTTTGGTAAACACTTTCCACCGCTAAGATGCTAAGCATCAACTATTCCTGTGTTAAACGGATCCGGGAATTCCCTCCGTATACGGCTGAAGGCAAACCGCAGGTGGTTTTAGTGGGTGAGCCCGACGCTTCTCGTTGGGAGTCCCACATACCCCCGGGCCCCGGGGTGCTTCAGCTTAACTGAGGTACACCGCACATCTCCAACCCCGGGCACCCATAAAAGGTTTCCCCTGCGCATCAAAAAAAACTATTCCTAGTTCCTACATGCATTATTATAGCACCGTTGGTCACGCTGCATCGTTTTTCCCAACCTTTGAATAAGTTTTGTTAAGACTCACGGACGGGTCGAAAGTGTTCTTAGCTTATACATCATCTATTCTCAGACTGACTGACCGTATAAGTTGATAATTGCTAGGAGTATAATGCCTAGATATAATCAATCTAATTTAAGATGCTCCCACACAGAAGTTAGTATAACAATAGAGAACGTAACGTTACACAACGTTTTATAAAATAGATGGAAACTGTTATCGGATCAAAAAATTACATAAGATCTTTATAATTGTAGGGAGCACTTTAATATCAAAATTTAAATGCCTATTGTTATCTGTGATACCAGAGTTATAATGCAAAAATCTATATAATATATAAAAATGGATTTTCAAATGTATTAGTCGCGCTAAAACTCGAAAACGGCTGAACGGATTGGGCTGATTTTAGTCTTAAAATATTCGTAGAAGTCCAGGGAAGTTTTTAAAGTGACCTGTGACACGAAGTTCACCGGGACAGCTAGTAAATTATAAAAATTGTGTGTAGAATGTGTACGAGTACATCTGCAATCTGCATAATATTGTATTTATTGATTCTGTAGTCTAGAAAATCAATAAATACAATATTATGCAGATCAAGCAACATCTAGAGTCTAGAACGGGATCCGTTTTTTTTTTTTTCGAAATAAAAACCATTTCCTTTCCCAGGACGTGAAGTATCTTAATACCAAATTACATAAGAAACGCGCGGTCTTAGCTTGAAGAGGTTACAGACATACAGGCACACTTTTTTCACCAAATAAGTAGCCTTAGGGTCAATTCAGACCGCAAATGACGCGTTAATGCACTTATAAATTAGTACTGAATAATTGGCCAATGAATGATTTCAATTGCGTGAGAGTTGAGACGTCTTGCAAATCTGTCAAATCGATACAAATGTAGAAACGCAAACGTTCTAGAAACGCATCTACGTGTCGCGTTACGGTGTGAATTGACCTTTAACCTGTACTCACGAGTACATAATACTCCCACGAGACTCCACGATAAAACATAATCTGGAGCACCATACGGCTTTTTAACTGTATTACGTACGTACAAGGACTTTCTCAGGCCCATTCGTACGCATAATTGAATGAAGCGACACGCGCTGCATGTGCATGCAATTACATACTGAGTCAGATTGTGAATCAGATTGGACTAGCATATTACACTCTATGCTATGGAAGACAGAGATTTTCCATAGCACAAAGCAACCTGAAGCAGTACTGAAGAAAGCTGTAAAAAAGCTTCAAAGCTCTGGTAACATGGTCATCATGTTACCAAAGTGATTAAAGAATAGATATACTTAAATGTGCTTAAAGAATAGATAATATAATACTTCCTATTTCAGCAAAAGATTTTGTGTTTATTGCAACTTGCAAGATAATATATGCTTCTTAATTTTTACTAAGTTCTTAAATAGATATTTCTTCAGCAATGCCGAAGAAATTTGCCAAAAAATCTAACCTCTGGTTATAGCTCTAAATACGAAGACAGACTTCTCATTTCTGGAATATAATTTGTATTTATACTTGTAAGAATTTGCTTCTAAACTCTTACTAGCCTCTTAATAGTTGATTTCCTAAACCTCGTTTTCTTTCAATCGTATAAAGGTACCTTGTTAGCTTGTTAAAGAATTTTCTGCAAAAGAGATCCAACGACATATCGTGGAGGTGACAAAAATAGACGCGTGCTCGTTTCACAATAAAATTTTAATTAACAAGGTAGTCTCACTTCTCAGTTTTATTTTGATAACCAATTAAAATTTCTGACGTCGTTTAATCCATCTTTTAGCGTGTTATGTGCATTTTGATTTGTGGACGTTATATGGAACTACATGACGCCGGCAACTCCGATGCGCCAAAATTAGTTTACCGCGCGGGAACCGTACATTTTCCGGTATAATAAGTATCCTATTTCCATTTCCGGAGCTCTAAGTATGTCCATGCCAAATTTTAGCAAAATTGGTTCGGTGGTTTGGGAAGAGGCAGCAAACAAACAGACACACTTTTGCATTTATAACATTACTAGATAATTAGTATGGATATGCATACGTAAGGTGCTGCAAACTGGATGTCGTCAATCTGCAACTTAAAATTGACATGTCCTCGGTCCTGCCTACATTTTTACGCATTTCCTAGATAGCTTTAAACGAAATTGTTACTATGTTTGGCTTAGCCGGCTCATTCCTTTTTTGCCTGTCTCATGCCATTAAAACCGAATTGATTTCATGTATGTATTGTTCATTGCATTCTCCGGCACTCTTATGTAACGTGGCCTGGTTGCAATGTTCAAACGTCGATTCTAGACTAAGCTCAAAATAACGCTAGCCAAAACCTTTTTGCGCTAACAGATAAATCGCAATGATGTGTAAATAGGAAAGTGAACCTTATACTATGGGAATTGGTTTTTATTATTCTAAATTCTAAGAGATATCGTTAACAGAGTAATGGTCAGCCAAAAGACTCTTGATACCTTTTAATAACTTTTTTTTTAAATGAAATAAGCAAACGGGTCACCTGATGGAAAGCAACTTCCGTCGCCCATGGACACTCGCAGCATCAGACGAGCTGCAGGTGCGTTGCCGGCCTTTTAAGAGGGAATAGGGTAATAGGGGAGGGTAGGGATGGGAAGGGAAGGGTAGGGAAGGGAATAGGGTAGGGGATTGGGCCTCCGGTAAACTCACTCACTCAGCGAAACAGAGCGCAAGCGCTGTTTCACGCCGGTTTTCTGTGAGAACGTGGTATTTCTCCGGTCGAGCCGGCCCATTCGTGCCGAAGCATGGCTCTCCCACGTACAGCTTTTATACGTGGGAGAGCAATAACTATTTATCTATCACTAATATTAGATAACACGATGGAAATACTACAATATTTTTGTGAAGTTGGTGGTACATTTTAAAGTATACCACTGTGGTGACCTAGTTTCAAAGAACTCAAGACAAGCAAATATTTAAATTGATAATGGATCGTTCATTATCAAGCGGTAAGGGTTCCGAGGCTCCAAGGGTATAAATGAGACCTTAAAATGGATCGTCATTAGCGAAATTTATTTAACGAGTTTCCATTTTATGTCCCACCGGTAACTCCAAATTTTTAGAGATGGATTTCATTTTAGAAATTACAGCCGTTAACAAATAAAATATTCAGAATGAAAACGTGGATGAGGATGAAAAAAGGTTAGTAAGTGAAGGTTACGGATCTCCATTACATTAAACACAACATTGAACAGACAACGTTAAAAGTGATTTTATAGTAGCCATTAAAAAACTATTAAGTAGGTAATTAAAAATAGTCAATACCTCAGAAAGTGAAGGCCCCAATTCCACAAAAGCTCGTACGGGGTATGAATCCAGATTTTAAAGGAATGATCCTAAAGCTGGTTTATAATTTTATTGATACAATTGAATATGAGCACAATTAATTATACGTAAACTCAATGTTTGTATTGATTTAGAGTGATTATCTCGTAGTCCTACATGTGTTTCGAACGTCGATCACCAGTACCCCTAGCACGGAGACCAGTAGAAATGCGAAAGTATGGACAAACTGCGGAGATAAACATAAGGTGCGGTTCCGATCTTTTTTCGTTCGATTATTTGAATTTTTAGGACTAGTCTGTCATAAAGTGGCATTGTAATTGAATTTTTCGGAACGAAACAAGATCGGAACGGCACCTTAAGTTTATCTCCACAGTTTGTGACTATAGTCTGTCATAAAGTGGCATTTTAATTGAATTTTTCGGAACGAAAAAAGATTGGAACCGCACCTTAAGTTTATCTCCGCAGTTTGTCTATACTTTCGCATTTCCACTGGTCGCCGTGCTACGGCTACTGATAAAGTTGTGGGTGGCAGGAGGTGAGGAGATTGTAGGGTGAAACAGCCTTCAATGTTTCCTAGTAAACATAGTTGGAATATGACGACATAGAACATGATAATATTACGTCAGCGTATCTAGGTAGATTGTTATATAGAGTCCAACGGCATTAGTGCTATGGTAATATCATTTTAATTCTTGTAAATCAAATAAATGAGATAGTATTGATTTTAGTAGTTTCTTTCTGCAGCATTTTTAGGTTATGTTTCTTCGGGATGTCAACCGCTTTTCTGTAAATCATAATATTATATTTTCAAAGTTTCTTTGAATTCTATTCACGTGAAATGTATCTATTGATCTTCTATAAAATTGCCAAATATAAGACAGCAATTTCATCGATTCTCAGTACTTTTGTTAGTATCATAAAAGACGTTGTAAATTGTAATAGACACTTTAACGATACGCATAAAGTACCTGAATCGGCAAGTTTATCACCTTTTCAGTGAACGTCTCATATCCTTGCATAATTTATGCCCTATACTTCTCACAACTCGGCTGAATCGCTTGAAAACTAAATTACTTGGTAGAAGTTTTTCTATTCTCCCGGAGTCAGACTTTATAAGACTGTTTTCTTCTTTTGCGATTGCGAGGAACTTTACTGAAGTTGGTACAGCATTAGGCATGGGGATGTTATTGTTTTATGTCTGACCAAATATTTCTATTTAGAGACTTTTTTTTTATGAAATAAGGGGGCAAACGAGCAAACGGGTCACCTGATGGAAAGCAACTTCCGTCGCCCATGGACACTCGCAGCATCAGAAGAGCTGCTGCAGGTGCGTTGCCGGCCTTTTAAGAGCAATAGGGTAATAGCTCCCCTATTACTAGGTAGGGATGGGAAGGGAAGGGAATAGGGGAGTGTAGGGAAGGGAATAGGGTAGGGGATTGGGCCTCCGATAAACTCATGTATACCGGAGGCCCAATCCCCTCCGGTAAAATCATCCGGTAGACTTGGAAAGGTAACTAGCCCTTGAAGTAGAGTCTTAAAAATATATATTTAAACTTTTACATTATCTTATTACCTTGTTTATAACGTTCCTTTGTTATACATGCACTCTAGTAGGGGACAACAAACGATAGGTTTGGCCTTTTCGAGTTGATTCAACCGTGACAATGCAATCTGATTTATTTGTTCGTGACATGCTATAAATTCTGTTATGTTTAAAATATTATTACTTTTATTTAAATCTGTAGGTGCTAAGAAAAAAAACAAGTTGTTTAGGTAACTATACCTTTCAAACCATAAATCCACCCTAAATAAGTCAGATTGTACCCTTCCACTCAGAGATAAACAAAGCCTTATTAACTTTTTAATGTAATTAATACAAGCCTAGAAATGCCCATTTCTCAGAGGTAAATTAGTAGTCACATAATTGAGGGTTCCTCAAAAACCCACGTTTTCCCAGAACTCCTAAAGAATTCAGCCCCAGCGTAAATAATTTAAAAGATTATGCTCCCGGCTTCTCTTAAAATGAATCTTTAAGACCTCGCAAATTAAACTCCGCTCATTCTTCACCGGAATCTTTTTCACAATTTCTGTACGTTTTATTTCCTAGGTTAATGTATTCAAAATTGCATATTTGGGGCATTTTTGGGCTTGGGATTTATATTAGCTTATAAAGGAACCTTCGTGAGGAAAGGATATTTTTAAAGCAGTGTTTTTGTGTCACCAGACGCTTTGTATGCACTTTACCAAAATGTCCATTCCTGGCTTTGCTAGTCTTTGACATACTCGCCTCTCACTTTGTTATTAAATGAAGCTTTATCGGACAGTGAAATCTATACTAATATTATAAAGCGGAAGAGTTTGTTAGTTTGTTTGTTTGTTTGTTTGAACGCGCTAATCTCAGGAACTACTGGTCTGATTTGAAAAATTCTTTCAGTGTTAGATAGTCCATTTATCGAGGAAGGCTATAGGCTATATTTTATCATGCTAAGACTAATAGGAGCGAAGAAATAGAGGAAAATGTGGAAAAAGGCGGAAATTATTTGAAAGGGCTTATCTTACGAACTACTAGAGCAATTTTTCTGTTATTTGGGTCAGATAGGAAGTAGAGCACGTGAAGGATCATAGGCTATTTTTTGTGGACTAATTTGTCTGTGAAATATCTAATTTACGCGGGCGAAGCCGCTCGGAACGTATATCAATAATAAAAATGAATCCATATACTTCCCTTGGTTACGACATCACGCGTAAACAGCTGGACCGATTTTGCTGAAATTTGGTATAGATATATGTACTTAGAGTCCCGGAAAAAGACATAGGATACATTTTGTCCCGGAAAAATGTACGATTACCTCACGATATAAGTACTTTTATGATTTGCGCGTAAACTATTCAATCGATTTTGGTATGGAGAATGGAGATACTTTGAGTCTCGGGAAGGACAAGGGATACATTTTGTCCCAAAAAATGTACGGTTCCCTCTCAATAAACTTTTATGATTTTCGCCTAAGCTATTCAATCTATTTTGCTGGGTATAGAGATACTTTGAGTCCCGGGGAAGAACATACGATATATTTTGTCGCAGAAAAATGTACCGTTCCCACAAAAAGGAACTTTGTGATTTGCGCGTAAACTATTTAATCGATGTACGGGAACAACTATAAACTGAAGTCCACGCGGACGATGTCGCGGGCAACAGCTAGTAATAAAATATTCTAAGCGCCAGCGTTAAATACCCGATACCTATTTCTTTTGTTTATTATGTGGGATAAATATGGTAAAGCAAAGGTTAATAATACCTTAAAATTGCAAATAAACCTCAGTCAGTGTACTTTGATAAGATGACCTCACCATGAACGGTCGGACCCCATTATTTAGCGTTGCGAAAATGTTCAACATCTGTAAAATTCAGGTTTAATCAAGTAAAACCCAATTCTCGCAACGAAATTAGCACTATCGCTTAGTTCCACAGTTCCACTCTAACGATGGATAATGTCGTTAGCACCATCAGATCAATTAGAGTTGAAATATCGCAGTTGAAACAACGCGATCTGATGGACAATAGCACAACGGAGTTCTGGATCAGTGAGCGTTTTCATGTGCGCTGTGTCCACTTACATTCATTGTTTCGTTCATGGGCTCTCGTTTTACATTTATGCACGTTTCAACCTATTGATTGTGAGATATAAATGTAACAGTACCATAGGAATTTTATATATTTGTTCATTTAAAATCATCTATTTTAATGCTGCGCTAAAATCAACTTCCATACGTCTTGTTTGGTCAGCTATTTAAGAACTTTAGGTACCTATTTGGGTAATTTGGCGCAATTCTTTACCTAATTATGCCTCTTCTGTTATCTGGATAACTCTATCCTATTAGAATTCTAAGAGAAGACCTGGATTCATTGATGAATAAGTTAGTTCCGCCGTTTTAAATCCTTTAATAGATAGAATTGATTCACTTTGTGCTGTTAGTTCCAATGTAGTTGAAGCGTTTTGTTAGATCCATTAATTTTTATGTTCCTTTTGATTCATTTGAATTTTTGTATTCCTTTTGAATCTTATAAATTTAAATCGCATTGCATTTCGTTTCATTACTTAATACACGTTTTTAGATTTTAGTCGATTGTGTCTATTGATAGAGCATTCTTCCTTTTCGTCATTAGTTTGACTTTTGGTTGGACCTATCTCTTATATAAATATTAAGGCTATTATATGAAAGTAAACCTTCACCTAGAAGACTTATCAGTCCGAAGGTACTCTCTCTCTTTCAACAAGAAAATGTTATCGCATTGCCTTCTCTTATGGCAATAACTATCTGTTGTGCCAGTTAGTTAGCTTTTTTGACATAGTTTACATTAAGATATATTTTTATTATTGGAAATCGTCATATAGCCATTTCCTTTGGCCGATCTTTTAACAATTGTTTCACTTGATGCCATTACGACCCCGACTTTTGTTGGCTAGAGCCTGGAGTAGGTTATGAGGTTGATGGAGTGAATAGCCGGTGTCATGGAGAAGAATAAATTCATCTCAGAGATGACGTATTGTTCATGAAACGACGAAAACATTGCTGCACGAATCTCAACCTTAATAATTGTGAAGCATATGATTTTAATTTCATTATACATTTTTATTGCGCAATATACATTTATTAGGAAAATATAATTAAGTTTACAAGGTTTGGTATAATAAAAATGAATTTTAATTATTTAAGTAAGGCTATCTCCTTTATAAATTAATAGGTGACTAATTGGGATTTGGGATTATCCCCTAGTTTGAGATAATCCCAGTATCATCATCAAAAACCGTTATTAACCTTAATCGGATGAATATTGAATAAATTTTTTTATAAGTACCCTTAAAAACCTTTGCATCCTGAAGGCTTTGAAAATAATAAGATAAAAAACATTACGATTTTAATGCAAACAGATTGCGATGCGAAAGTCACTTAACGCGATATTTGGGATTCCCCAATGAGTAGACTGGTTCGCTTTTTTTATTAAAAACAACAAATTGAACGATTAATGTCAAGGATAAAATGCTAATTGTGCAATAAATAGTTGTAATAAAAATAGCAAAAGTAATATAACCTTACTACGCGAATAAAATGTAGCCTCTATTGGTATTTCATTCTAATCAATCTGATTTCAATAAATCAGATTATACAAACATCAGGCGCGGTCGCAGTCTGAAATTTTGGGGAGGTCACTCACTAGTCACGCTAATATTAGTTATATTTTTTTTATCTGCGCCCTCGGGCGGTTCTGGGTTGACAGTGACAGCTGTCTAAGGTCGGACGTACTGGTGATTAGGGGATAGATAGAAATTTCCTTTTATTATTTGGCAAGATTTTGAAATTTTTCTATTTGACCTTAGATTTTGGGGGGGGGGGGGGCGTGTCCCCTGTGACCCCCCCCTTCGGACCGCGCCTGACAAACATACAAGAACAGACTTCGAAAATCACCACCCTCCCTGGTTTCGACGCAGGTAAAAAGAAATGTACAAAAAATCCCATCCATTTTAATATTATTAGCGCCGCAATAGCGAGATCCCGGGAGAAATGGCTTAACTGCCGCGGGGCATAATTAAGGTCAATTTGATGTCGCGAGCAAATGCTAAAGGTTAAACTACCGTCTGCTTAAATCCTGCCTAATAGGTGACCGTTGATGTAATGTAGTAGTAATGTGTACTGGCTCTACGTGCTTGCGATTTAAATACTCTACCATAGACTGGTGGTATTATTATAAGCTCTTTCCTTCCCCCTTTCTTTCTTCTTCTTTATTCCCGTCTTTCTTTCTTCTGTGTTGTGGCGTGAAAAAATGTTACCAATGGCAGCTTACATGAGCCTCACCAACGTGAGCAACGTTTGCAATGAAACACATTTTAAATGACCCATTTATTTACTACACAAGAAGGTACACATTAAATTGACTTGCCGCACGTGGTCAGGCTGCCTGTTCCTTTTGACTCGTTTTAAAATGCATTACAACGCCTCGTGACGTTGCAATGTAAGCTACAACATACATAATATATAACATTTTTGATGGAAATCCATATCTAATGTAAGCGATGGAGCATCTTCAACATAGAGTAGGTAAAATATACACACATACTTGATTATGGTAAAATTGCTAAAGTTTAGCATTTCTCAAACACACGTATTTCTTTAAAGCCTAGTGAGACTGAGAAAAAAGATGTTGAAAATCCTTTCCCCTTTTTAAAGGGACTAAAGTGCCTTGCGCTTAATACGCACTTAATACCAAGTGGGATGTAGGCTTAGGGACGCTTCTACGCTGGGTCCTACATAGAGAAATGTGTTAAATATCTACTGTCGCAGAAAGATTAAGCAAAAAAATTATTAATTTAATTTTAAACAGTTACTTTGAATGTCATTTTTTTATTTTGGATATCCCAAAATAGCTACATATCAGAAGAATTCAGAGATTTGTTAATTTGACAGTTTTTTTCATAAATTGAAAAATAGCAGACATATAAGCAGACGAAGAAGATAATAATAATTATGATGAGATAAGTTTATTCATAGGCAGATGTCAGCTAGACCTATATAGACCAGCACGAGTCGGCGCATGAGTACCGGAAACTATTCCACCTCAATTTTTTTATGCGATCCTCTTCAAATTGCCCTTCTGATGATATAAATGCATGTTACCGGTGCCATATTGTTTAAGCAAACATTGTTTAAACAATTGCAAGGAATTATTATTTTTTAACCGGACAATTTTTTTTTATATTCTTTATTGAAATACCAATAAAAAACCGGCCAAGTGCGAGTTGGACTCGCCCATGAAGGGTTCCGCAGCAGCAATAAGGTTTATTTCTATAAAATAAAAAGGTTTTTGATATATTTTTATATTTTAGTTGATTTAATGAAAGTTAAATTACCATTTATGACGTATAAAAAAACTACTTGTTACATCTTGTTCAAACCAATTTTCGTTGTTAGTTTTTATAATAATGTACATCATATATTTTTTTAGAATTATCATGCCCCTACTTTAGAAGTTAGATGGGACACACACACACATTTTATCACTTTGGAAGAGTCTTTCTCGCAAACTATTCAGATTAGAAAAAAATTATAATAGAAACCTCCTACCTATCCATAGATACCCCACACGCATAGGTTGGACGAAAAAATTTTTTTTTGTTTTAGTTGTACCTATGGGGCCCCTAAAATTTTTAATATTTTTTCCATGTTTGTATCAAAATCTTAATGCGGTTCACAGACTACATCTACTTACCAAGTTTCAATAGTATAGCTCTTATAGTTTCGGAGAAAAGTGGCTGTGACATACGGACGGACAGACAGACAGACAGACAGACAGACAGACAGACAGACAGACATGACGAATCTATAAGGGTTCTGTTTTTTGCCATTTTGGCTACGGAACCCTAAAAAGGTCCTATGACTTTTCACGATAAATTTAATATTTTTAAAGGTTCGAAAAATCTCAAATTTGGGTACTTTTGATCCATGAAAAATATATTTAAAAAATAATAATGTCTTAGTTATATATTTATTTCAATTCTCTATACAATAGTTAATAATATCGTTAATAGAGATTTAAAAAAAAATCATTGTTTATATCTTTTTTTATCTTAGCAAAAGTAAACAAAAAATTGTGTTTTTTGTATGGGCGCCCCCCTTAAACATTTACTTTATTTTAATTTTATTATTAATTATTAAAGTACAAATATAATTGAGGATTTTGTGAAATTTTCAAGTGCAAGTGAAATTTACTATTATTGATTACGAGCAAAAAAGGCCAAAAAAATCATGTGAACTTACCAAGTGAAGTTCGATCATTATTATATGAGTCGCTTCATTCGAAGATATATAATTAGCCAAATGTAGTACCTTTGCTTATCTGCTAGGCAATCGCGTTTCTTTTAAAGACGTATGTGGGTAGTTCAAAAATTACCCGCTCGTTCGCTCGGTTACTCGACGTTCCGGCGTGTCTCATTATGTTTAGAGAGAAGTAATGCAAAAAATCCTTACTTTCTTTCTTTGGATACTGCAGCAAACATAGTTTCGTGCAGACTGGGTGGGAGGGAGATTATATCTTCGAATGAAGCGACTCATATAATAATGATCGAACTTCACTTGGTAAGTTCGTTTGATCATTTATTATATTTTTTCGCTTCATTCTTCGATATATAATTAGCCAAGAATTTAGAAGATTAAGGAAAGAATTTTTTTTTTTTTTTCAAAATACAATATTCATTATGAATAGTAATCATTATATTCGAGAAAGAATTCAACAATAAATAATGATAGCAGCTATATGACCGAGCTTCGCTCGGTATTCAAAAAATTCAAAAAACAAATAAAATGTAAATGATGAAAAATAATGAAAATGATTCCTAGCTAGATCGATTTATCGCCCCCGAAACCCCCTGTATACTAAATTTCATGAAAATCGTTGGAGCCGATTCCGAGATTCCAATATATATATATATATATATATATATATATATATATATATATATATATATATATATATATATATATATATAGTAAGTAGTAGTAGTATAGAAGCGAAACGTAAGAGACCTCTATGGTTTGTGATTCAAATGATAACATACTGGGATTATGGTGAATGTTTAACTGATTCAACGAAACTTTGTTCGTCGATAAAATTATAGTTAAGGAAAATAGCGAAAGTATTGGAGTCGCTGACTCCTGCCTGTCGACTGTCGTCTTACTAAAACCTGCTTTATCCAGCGGCTAACAGACCGGCTGGGAGGTGGCTGTTCTGTGCAGAGCGTTAAGCGTTAGCAATAATAACCCGTACTATCCTATTTAATATAATCTTGAATAACCATCGCAGGGCGTAATAACTTAAATATAATGTCCTCTTCTTCTTTTTTTTTTTTTTTTAATAAAAAAGAGTTACATAATTTAATAACATCCGATCACGCCCGGGAGTTTATGTCTTTGTAATATAAATTTCGATACCGCTATTTAAAACCGTATTTTTATTTTGCCGAGTTTTATTAGGCAAAAAGTTTTAAGTCAATGATCAGTATTCAGCTGTAGGTACAAAGTGCAAGAAAAAACAAATAATTTATAAGTGGATCCCGGGTTCTACACTACTCAGGTATGGGCTAGGATTTTTACAGGAAAGCTTCTTTCAAAAGGCGCTTCACAAATTCATCTGAGCCAATGTCACCAACCAATAATGTCAGCATTGTGCACAGTGCACAGTGATGGCTGTAGAAGATATCGTATTATACAGCTATTGCCAAAATTGTTTTTCTAAGGTTCCGTTGGAGCGGGCGAAGATCTCTGTGATAAATCTATTAATTTATTTTTTATTTTATTAGATATTTATTAGATTGAAGAGAGCATTTATTTAAAATCTAAGTCGTTGTAAATTATTTTAGAATATTTTTTAAGTAGTCTACTGCTTTAACTGGGTCCCGCTCTATGGTCGTCGATAGTGTGATTATTGCATAATTATTAATATGATTGAAAGTCGAGAATGTTGTGTTCTCGGTCCACCAAGCTGAATATTTTAACAATTATTATTCAAGAGTAAGTGTTCTGTTATCGTATTTATCATTGCTTATTTTATTTAGTATTAAATATTTTAATCGCTGAAAACCAGTTGCATTCCACGGTGCGAGACAGGTATCAGAATATGAAGGTGTCAAAACACCTATCACTTGAGCTAGCTCACGAATAGTACACTGATTTAACTGTTCTATATTATTCCGTTTTAATAGGCATATATTATTACAAAATATACCTAATATATAAAATTCTCGTGTTACGGTGTGCGTGGTTGAACTCCTCTGAAACGGCTCGCCCAATTTTCGTGAATTTTAGCGAGCATATCGGCTAGGGTTGAGAAGCGGACAATATCTACTCTTCTATCTTTATATTTACGAGTGTATTAATTTGCCGAATAAATAATAGTAAATTGTTACAACTCGAGACAGGCGGCGACCATTGTTTGTGCGACGGGATAGCAATCATGGACTTTGCCAAGGTGACATACTTATTTAGTCACTTCAATAAAATAATAATATGGGCGAAATGCTTTATATGGCAAAACAACGTTTGCCATATACATTAAAAACGTTAAGACTTGAATATTTACATATTTGTTGTGGATTTAATACACCCATGGCACTATCAACCATAAAACGTTAACAAAAAAGGGGCGCCTGAGGCTGAAGAATTCTCGCCTAGAACACTGATATTGTAAAAGCGTGGTAACTGGTAAGTCTAGTAGTGATAAAGCCTGCGCCTGGTCTAGTTTGTATTAGTATTTTAGGCAGTTTTAGTATTATAGGCAGATGATATAATATAAATACAATAAAAATAATGGCTTGATATTACTGCAAATGTAACTCCTTCCGAAACTCTCTCATAAGACCTTTTGCACTGATGTTCTTCATATTTTACCTGGAATTGTATTATATCGGATACATGTTTTAAATCCAATTATAAGCGAATGCAGCACTCGTTGACCCGGCTAAGGACCAAAGTGCGCGCGAAGGACTCGCTGCAACTAGTACAATTACAAAGTCGTCATTTTGTTTGCGTCTTTGTTCGTGGAAAATTAATATTTGCGTTCACTTTTGTTCGGAACTTTGTAGCACTTTGTACTGTAATTTACTTCCTGCCGAGTTTGCTATTTCTCTTGTTTTAATTGCGTTGTAGCATGTTTTAGCTAAGTTCTGTATACATTAATGTTATGTTTTTAAACCTGCATTTCTTATTTAATATATTCGTCGTATTTTGTTTGTGCCAATCGTAGTATCAATAGGGTGATATTTTTTGCTTCTATCAGTACCTAAGCTTAGATTTCCAATATTTTATCACAGTATTGTACGTAGATTTGTAGTCCTGTTTTCATACATCGTAGAAGAGGAAATAATATCCGCTCTTTTTCGCGCGGAAAATGTGTGCCTGCTTCAACTTTTTCATTTTCACTTCACAAAAATAAATGAATTTAAATTTGAACTTCTGCCGGCACTCTCAGAGTGAAACCTTTAATGCTACGCTTTGATGCTTGCCGAGCCACGGCAAGCCTCCACAAGCCCGAGCGTGAAAACAGCAGGGCAATCGCGCTAAATGTTTTCAACTGAATCGCAAATGAAACTCGGACGTTGATCGACTTTTGGAACGATTCGGTATCGCGCTAACATTTTGACAGCCAGTTGAGACGTTACTGAGCCTCAGCCCAAGCGCAAACGCTGTCAAAACAAAAAGTTGATACAAAGCT
Source organism: Lysandra bellargus (assembly GCA_905333045.1). Classification (NCBI taxonomy): domain Eukaryota; kingdom Metazoa; phylum Arthropoda; class Insecta; order Lepidoptera; family Lycaenidae; genus Lysandra; species Lysandra bellargus. Next base: position 12,355,747 of record HG995322.1, read on the forward strand.
ACTTCTACTCGCACGTTTCTGAAACGTTTCTTATTTTGGTGTGTTAAATTGACGAAAATCGATGGAAAAATATAACATAAGCTATAATCAAATTATAATATAAGCGTATGTTTTACTTCAAAACTCTTCAAAGGACTATTTGAGTTTGTTAAAAAGTGAATTGAACTTTGACATTACTTACATACTTCTTTACGTAAATGTTTTCTATGCCACTAAAAACTTTTGTCACAACTTCACAAGTCACTTCTCTAATAATCATCCACAATAGCTACTTGAAACAACTTCACTCGTGTCATATTCATTCGTAAATAAACAATTTGTCAATTGACCAATTAACGCATCGGAAAAAATGTGTTCATATTTAAACCAATCAAGATTAAATCAGAAGGGCGCTGATTGGTCCGCTGCAATGTCTGTCTAAAGGTCAAACGTTGCTCCGTTCGAGTTCCATCTAAGGTTGAGTTACGGTTGGAACGTTAGCACGATACTGAAATTTGTTCAGACGCAGCGGAACCGAACCGTAACTGAACCACAACCACAGCAGATGTGAACCTGAATTGAAACGTTTAAAAATAACGCGATTGCCCTGCAGGTGAAATGGCTTGGCTTGCGTGAGCTTCCGGACGCTTGTAGACGATCGGGAGTAGTGTCGGTTTTTGGACAGAGATCAAAGGGCATGTACGTAATACACTAACGCGTTCACGAGCGTGAAAACGACTTACAAATGCGAAGCGAGATTTGTGGAGGCTTGTGGCTTGTGGAGGCTTGCCGTGGCTCGTCAAGCATCAAAACGTAGCATAATTTTTTTATCCACCTGTTTATCATTTATATCCCAAAAAAATTAGCAAAGATTTAAATTCACAGCCACAAAAATATTTAATTCCGAAATACCCAACCAATCTAACAGGGCGTTAACACAATATCTGCCGCCATTATTTATGAGCTATGTCATATGTGGATAGTTACACTGAACGGATGAGCTCAATACCGACTCCCAGACGTGATAATGTTTGGTAATCATCATCAGCCTACAATATATTACTGTCTAAGTATAAATTATTCATGTTTAAATCTAGTACCTAATCTACCTAAAAGTAATTTTTAAGAAGAATCCTTTGGACTCGTTTAAGAGTCCGTATACGAAATTTTGCCGATGAATATGAAATTGCAAAGGTTCGATACAGAAATATTATTTGGTTTTTTCCTCTTATTAGATTTAAAAATATATATATTAATTATTAGATTTAAAAATATATTTAAGCGTGGACTTCCGACTCGAGCCTTGCGGCGAGTAATATAATGTGAGATTTAGGTTGTTTTGAATCGTGTTTTTTGGCACAATTTGTTTTTTTTTTTTCTTTTTTCTCGAACTGGATAGAATTTTATCTATTGATTATTTCTGTCGTTTTCTTGTTATGAATTACAGCTCCAAGTTGCCGAAATTAACAGCAATTCTTTGCCCATTTTCTCTAAAATGTTGTGTTACATATTTTTTTACTCAACTATTTCTTATTAAAGTGGTAAAAAGTAATTCCAACATTGTATAGACGACTTTCTCAACAGTACATTGTATTTTTTTCATACCGTTAAGACGTCAAAACAATCCATAAACAGGTGATATTCTAAACCTTTTACAGCAAAAATCACGAAACTGTCGCGGGCTTGAGTTGGATTATTTAAAAATACTTTAAAAATCTAGCTCCAACATTAGATTATAATTGAAATGATCTTACATGTTGTGTATTAAAACTTATAGAAATACTGTATTTTAACTGTTAAGGTGGTTCGTTTCCCATACAAAAAAACAATCGACATTAATTAACTACTTTCATACTATTACTTATTAAATTTATATGCACATCTATTTATTTTGCAATACCATTGTCGCGAAATATATTTAAAATACTTTATTTCACACAGAAGTCACAATTTTATTGATTTTTTTATAAAAAGTGACATTTGTGGCTTATATCACTTTTAAAAAAAAATCAATAAAAATGTGACTTCTGTGTGAAATAAAGTATTTTAAATATATATTTCGCGACAATGGTATTGCAAAATAAATAGATGTGCATATAAATTGATGTAGTAATAGTATGAAATTAGCTAATTAATGTCGATTGATTTTTGTATGGGAAACGAACCACCTTAAATCACGTCTGTTAAATCAGCGAAATCGGCAAATTTCGTATACGGACTCTTAAACTAACGTTTGTTATTGCTTAACTTACTTTGGTTTAATATTATGCAATTTCGTCAATCAAAAATTGATGGTCACGCAAAAAACCAAATTTGTAAATTAAATGCTCTCAAATTTCCATTTTAATTTATTATAGCTTGTATTGTTTACTATTGCGTCTTTCAAAATGTTGTATTTATCTATTTCTCTAGCTATATCAACTATCATAATATTATGTTGAGTTTAACACGCAGAATTGAAACGAATATCAACCGAATAAATTGAATTTGCACGTAAATTTAATTTAGTCGTGTAATTTATGGGTTCAATAGTGGCCCTCCTCCAGGGGACGACATTTGCATATTCCGACACGACAGCGTGGCGGGGCATAAATCGATTCGTGTTTTCATTTTCTTACACAACACACATTCTTACATACATTTCCTTACAAAAAATATGTTATGTTGGAAAATTTTCATACAAATTGACTGTAAATTGAGAGGTAAAACTCAATTTTTGCAAGCAAATATCATCAGCTTATGAAATAAGCCCCCTTCTGAAACAAAATATATACCGAGCCAACTTAACAATTATACTAAGAGCCAAATAACAATACAAGAATTGCTTTTCGTTGTCCAGCATATTGAAAAAGTCAATGTCCAATTTAAAATATGCAAGACAAAAATAAGCAGATCTTGAGTTGTATAGTAATAGACTGCTTAAATATATTAGTAACAGGGTGAAATTATTAGTCCTAGCGGTGGCTTTTGGCGCTAGCTTGCCTTAAGTATTTAACTGATGCAATTTTTTTTCGAGATTAAGTGTCGCCTTTAACCATTACGACACAATTTATGCTCAAACGATATGTCGTTACCCAGTACCGTGAAATCGTTGAGAAAAATCTATTACAAGGTAGAGCATAGCAACGCTCAATAGCTGTTGGAGAAATTAAATTAACCAGATCAGAGATAGTGTAATCGCCTTTAGAAACCCTAGAAGTTGTAATATCTAGGAAGTAAGCTTTCAAGGAGGAATGAAAAGCAATTTGCTGCGACATTTTGTAGGTTTACCCGGCTGCCTTAGCGACTAAGCAGAAGTAGAATGTAAATAAAAATAATGTTTGTTTACAAGATTACTAGAAAAGGAAAAAAATCATAAAAAACCCCCGACTGGTCGCAATATATCATATAACACTACCCCATCAAAAGGAACCGTCAAAATAAACTTGGCTGAGTTCCACCTTGTAGAAAAAAATATGTATAAAATGAATACTTAAACTCAATTTTAGATTTTTAAAGTCGAAATAGAAACCTTAGTTTTGGCACTTTGATGCCCATTTTGTTTTACCTGTCTATTAAATTATTTTCCTTAGTTAAGCCTGATTACACTAGATAAGGTTATCATCATATCGATTTATTAAAAATCTGGCGTCGTGCCAAGATGATGGCGTCCAAGGATATTCATAAAACAAAGGAAACTTTCTCTAATGGATCCCTTATGTGCTTTGACGTCCATGAGACGCAAAAGATCGATTCGTTAAAATAATGTGGTTTGCAAGTTAAAATTTTCCTCACATTAAAATACATTTTGCTATGGTAAGGAGTAGCCATTGTGTTAATTAAGGGTGTTAAAAAATCCGATGAAAAAATAAATACATATTGCTTTTTCCCCCTTGGCATCATTATTTATCTGTTGGGAATTGGGATTGTTTCATTCGGACCAGCTGTTTAACCATAGTACGACACATACTGTATACATAGTCTGCTAAATTCATTACCCTTCTTTCGTCTTAGTCGGGTAAAACGTAGCCTTTTTCCTTTCTCGTTTTTATTTTACCGGCCCAATTTCAAAACGTTTTCATCGGAAATCAAAATGAATATAAAAATAATAAAAACGACATACTAATCAATCATCTTTCCTGAATTGGAACGAAATCATTGCTGATGTTACAGCTTGCAAAATATTTTCCATTTTTAATTTTCGCTGACGCTTACATATTTTGTTTTCATTTACGTTTTTGTCAAAGGAACTGATTACACCGTCTACAGAGAGTTTTCCAGTGACTTTATGCCATCCTTTTTACATAATACTTGAGGGTATGTTATTAAATTCCATATTTGAGGGTAGGCAGTAATGAAATTTGCCAGAGCTCCACAAGATTAGGTAGTATCGGAAATATTTTGGGCATTTTGGATACTACAGTGCTTAGAGTACGGCCTATAGGTTCTATCGATGTGTAAAGGGGTACATAACAAATGCAGCTATTGGTGCGTTGCTATCGCAATTCGCATCAGTAACTGCATGCTGAAACGCTGCGCTCCAGCATTCAGCTGCAATCGTAGCAATATTTTATAAAAGAATATCATAGGCCAACTAATGGACTAACTATTGGCCTTGCATTCGCCCAGTGGTTTCTTTAAAAATATGTATTATGAAACTTTGGCAAGCTATAGAGCCTAAACAGATTGTCGTATTAAAGCTATTTGCTTTGATCTTTTATTCCCTCTGAGGGGATGCCCCTATACGCTGTGGTATTAGAGTATGTTCACTTTTGTAACAAAGGCAGGTAGGCACTCGTACAGTTATTAGCAATTTAAACAGTTTTATAATAAGATGGTTTTTAATATAAAAGTGATGATTCCTGGTGTATCTGTCGCAGTCATCTGGTTCAATCTGCGATTCGATTGAATGACTAGCGCATTCATTGAATGACACCATTCAATTGAATGACTCGGCCGAACGTCGATTGAACGGTCGTCACTCAACGTCCAACTAGTTAGCGATTTGTAACATAGCCCTTTGAAGATAGCGGACATGAAATCAGTCAGGTAATTGAACGTAATTCATTTTTTTCCCGCTGTGGCGCTAGTAGTCACTAAAACAAATATGGCGTCAAGTACAGCTCGCACAGCGATATCACTGTATTGATATTTTGTCGATTAAAACTTTAAAGTTTAAAGTGATTCATTTGTTAGAAAATAATATGACAGCGTGGATTTGCCCATAACTACCCCGTCAACGGCTACTTAAAAAATTATAGCATCCCATTTAACTACTTCGCTATATGACTTTTAGTCAAGACGTTAAACGTCACAGTCAACGTCTTGACGAGTTATCCTTTAATCATTTGATTGAATGGTGTCATTCAATAAATGCGTTAGTCATTCAATCGAATCGCAGATTAAACCAGATGACTATGACATATCCACTATTATGATTATGAGGTAATCCCCATAGTGTATTCTATAGAGTCTAGACAAGTCTTCTACATGTTTATAGCAAACCAGAAGCCCATGACGCGAAACTGTCATTTATTTATTTGGGCTTGCGGAATGCATAAGTATTGCAGTATTGGATTACGGCGGCCTTGCCGACGCTAGGTCAGGGCCGGCCCACGTGAGAGCACGAGCGTGTGTTTATGTAGAGTAGGAAGTATTTTAACTGTTACGATGTAAACATTAGTATGTTAGGTGTGTAAAACTCTTCGACGCATCTTGAGTTTATATACTAGGTGCTGCCCGCGAAGTCGTCTGCGTCAAGGTTCTACAGCACCAAGAGCTTGATAATACCTATGTAGCCTATATGTCGACCTCATAATATTCATGCAATGTAAATTCAAGCAGTACTCTTTGAGTTTAGCCCGGACATACAAACAAAAAACAGACAACGCTGTAATGCTGTTTTATTTTTGTGTAGTCCATAAAATTCCCATTATGATTCACCATACTATGAAAGTGTCACATTGTGACCTTATAGAATATAGCAAGACAACAAGTATCTAGTGTAGTTAATAAAGTTTGAATATTTTGAATCGCTGCCTAGAAATGCCACCTCGGATCACGTTGCGTTGCGTCTATTTGTGAACTGACCCTATAAGATAGAATAAACTATATTTCAAGAGATATCGCGACTTGTAGTAAAACTAGAGATTAATAGTTAATGCAGCTAGTTGTAGTATGGTTCCCGTTGAAAAATTAACTTTAAGTTGAATTTCCAACGGCCAACGGGAGCAAATTCTTTATTAGTGTGACGTGCTCGGTTTTGAAGCCGCGCGGAGGCTTATTTTCAGCGTTAAATTAAAATTATTATAAATAACTAGATGACGCCCGTAACTCCGTTGCGCCTAAATTCGTTTATCGCGCGGGAACTGTACACTTTTCCGGAATAAAAAGTATCTTAAGTATGTCCTTTCTGGGGACTCAGAGTATCTCCATATCAAATTTCAGCAAAATCAATTCAGTGGTTTGGGCGTGAAGAGCTAACAGACAGACAGACAGACAGACACACTTTCGCATTAATAATATTAGTATGGATAAGTATGGATAGATACCATAGAATTCCGGGAGTCGAGAGTTTTTTATGGAATTTCCTCCCCTTTAAGAATCTTTGTTTTTAATTTCTTAAATGTTAATAGTTTCGGAGTTATTAACGAAAAACGTAATACTTTTTTTGCAACTTAATTTGTTTATAACTTTTGCGATTTTTTGTGTGCACACGCTTCCGATACATTTTTGTAGACGTCATTCCAGATCTAATAAGTTATCGCACGTATTTTTAAGAGCCTTATCTCCACTTTTCGCCTTTTTCAACTTATAGTAGAGGGGAGGGTGCTATTTTTGTAGTCACTCGAGCGTCATGGAGACCTAGTAGGTTTTGTACTTTATTTAAAGCTGATAAAAAAATGAGCAAAGTAAAATATCTGCGAAGCTTAGTTAAGAAAATATGAAGCTTTATTTTTTTTATATTTTATAATGTCCCTACAGGCTTACCTAACCTTTGAATCGTCAGTGCTTTATATGGAAGCTTCTTTGGGGTATACTAAACATCCCCTATCTTAATCTGACAGATCCGACTACATTTCAATATTCAAAAAGAAAATTTTTTACCCACCACGTGACAAGTCTGATTTCTATACCATGATAACTAGACACATGTGGGAAGCCTACGCAAGCTTAATCTGACACGCTCGAGCTACTCCCGAAATCCCCTCTTCACCTCCCCAACTATTATCACTTAGACTACATGCCCAACAACACTAGATACATAATATACATGATGAGAAAAGCTTAAAGTTACTGTAATATATTATGATTATTTGTATGTCTGGTGGCAAAGGAAACAATGTTATATACCTTAAATATAGGTCTATTTGTATGCAAAGGTTGGCTTTTCAAAACGGTTTGATTCAGAATTGCATGAATATCGTTGAACTATGATAGTTTTGGCGTATCGCCAATACAAGCGAAGAATGTATGAATATTTTAAATTAACTGTAATTTATGGTAACTTATGTCTGTGCCATTTCACGTGAACGAATCGACCTAATTTGCATTTCAACAAAATCAAGTTTCCATCTCGTTCCGGCACATCGGTGTCCTGTTTAAATTAATTAAAAGTTGCGAATTACTGAATGTGCACGTAATAATTGTGCTTATGTTCGTCTCATTACGCGATGCGCTTTCATACGTCACGTCATCGACCCGATATCGTATCCACATTAAATTGCGATTTAGTACTGAAACTTTTTTTAAACATGGGCCCACGGATGTGAAAAAATACAGATGGAGCATTACACTATAAAGAGGTGAAGCATGCAAGGTACGACAATTTCGTTTATTGTACACGTGACCGACACTCACACACGCAACTCGGTACTACAACCCGCTGTCATTGTACATTGAGTGACGGCGCCAATGACACGCACACATCCTACACGGGCGGCCATAACTATGCTTCACTCGGGATTAGACAAGGTTACGTCCGTATTTTTAAGTCCGTGCATGGACCAATTGAAAATCTATTGTGTCTGCGATTCCCCGCACGATCGAGGTATCACAAACTGCGAGCTTAATAATTTTTATTACGATTTCTTCGCATCCACGTCTCCCTGTTAATATCAAACAAGTTTTACAAGATCCTTGTAGGCAGGTCTTCTTTAAAATTATTATGATACAAGTAGCATCACAAAAAAAAATAGTTATTGTGTCTTACGGTCGTATGAATAAAAACTTAGCGAGGGTTTATAACAGGTTTTAACATAGTAAAAACGTAGTTTAAACCCTCGCTAAGTTTTTATTCATACGGCCGATAGTATTTTGACGTACTACATGCTGTTAACGTAAACCGATTCAAATCTATAACTGAACGGTTTATTTATGTTTTAACCTAATTATAATATAGTTTAATCTACATTTTAATGATCTATTTAGTTAAAGCTTGTCAGCGCCGCATAAAACTGAACGTAAATTATTCAAAACTTCCGTTTGCCTGTTTATGCAGCGATATACTAAATGTACGAGCTATATTTCAATCATGATCATATTAAACGTTTACATGCCCAGTAAACTCAGTGTTTTGACGTGTTATTGCGCAATATTTTATTCAAAATACTTTAATTGGTTTAAAAAATACTTTAATTTCAATTAATAATGGATAAAAATCTATTAAAAATACTTTAGACATAATATACATATGGCCTAGATAGAGTATTTATTAGGTTGCAGAAAAATTCGCATTATATAATTATTATATATATTGCATAATATGAAACTTTACAACTATAAAAATCTGTCACCACTCCCCTTTTACACTACACAGTGCTCTTATAAATTATTCAAACCTGATGTAAATGATCTATAGGAGTTGTCTATCACTATTTACTTACATTTTTTAACTAAATAAATATCTCGCGATATCGTATCGTATAATGTGAAAAACGTTTAAACTAAAGTTACTCTGAATTAATTCGTAAGACAAAGTATCTACACAATATTTTAATAAACTAGTTACTATGTGGTAACAGCCGCTGGAACATGTTAATAGATAGCTTGCAGTGTTCCGCTAAAACAAACAGAATACTTCACGAAACAATGTGGCTTGAATGAAATATTTTAAACCAGAACCCCGGCACATCATCACCTGTACGAGTTAAAATATTTCACACAAGGAAAATCCTGTTAAAGTGTCCAGTTTATCTGTTTGTGTTGCCCCTGTGCGCTCAAACCAAAATTACCATCAGATTTTGATGACATTCACAATGGAGCTACTCTCAGTAAGGGCCAGGCCACAACACTGCATTGCGACGTCGCATCGCAAAAAAACTACGACGACGCACACGCATCGTGGAAATTTCCGATGCGCTGCCGCAACGTGCAAATCTGCGATACGACAACGCGCTGCCGTTTTTAATCGGTGTGTCTAACCATAATAATATGGGTGTACCCAGTACTTTTTTTTCTGTTTCTGCTTCTTAACCCATCAAGCCCTATAAGGACACCGGTGACCGCGACAATAATAGAATAACAATTGATTTCCAAGAATCCGCGATCGAAGGATTAATACTTCTTAACGCAAGCAGAAGTAGAACACGCGCAGTGCCGTCCATGTCTCACTAGTCACTAGAAACTTAAACGTTGGTTAGTGTCTCGAACTCTTGACGTACGACATCGCATCGCATTGCTGTGCGATGTTGTTTTTACGATGCGACAACGCAACGCAGTGTTGTGGCCAGAGAACATCTGAGGGAAATTTTTATCCTTTCATAATACGCACGGTTTATTTGGGACTAATGAAGTTGCAGACTACTTCCAGTACAGCAAAAAAAAATTTCCTATCTTTGATTTTTAAATCAGAGATCTAAAAAAAATGCGAAACGATGTATTTTTAAAACAGCCATTCAAAGCATCGTCGCCGTGTCGCTTATTTTAGCGTCGTGTTTCGGTAATCGGTATGAAGCTATGAACTGATCTTAGAAAGTTAGGAAAAATTGCAAAAATAATAGGTAAGGCTATATATATATCGAATAGTAGTAAAGATTTAAAGAAACGTTTACGGCACCGAAACAAAGAATACCTAAGACACTATAGGCAACTCCAAGTCCTATAAACAAAACTAAGAGATTTAGTATTCTCCAGAGTCCTAATAAACCTCCCCTTTTTATTATACAAGAGATTTTTCGTTCCACAATTACTAGTCAAATAAATAAGATCTCATTTCAGAGAATTTGCGAAATTCGAACAGAACTTGCGATACTGACATATTGAATTCGGTCTAGGATGTGTCGGAAATCCAGGATTTGCTGAAATAGCGGCTCTGCATATTCATACTTTGTACTTCGTTTGTGACTGATATATGGGCCTGGCTTAGGGTTGTCAAAAACGGCTTTTTCGGATATTTCTTGTTTTCTTCATTTCAAAGCTTGTGTTGAAACCGACATTGCCAGCAATATTTCTTGTTATATCGCGTAAATAAATAGTTGTTCTTAACTTTTTCAATTTGAGAATAAGAAGTTTTTTTAATGTTCCAGCTTTCTTCTGATGATTCATCCATATGAATAATATTTATAACTTAGCCTATATTTATGTTTTTAGAAAATATATGAGTCGTTTTTGATTATTTCATCAAATTTCTGGAAATCTTCATCTTTCGATAGAGGAAACCAATGCTAAGTTTTTTTCCTTAAGTTAAGAGCAAAGGCACAACAATTTACTGAACTATGATGGTTGGCTTCATTTAACTTTTAAGTGTCTAACCTCTTTCCGATAGCCCTGAATACATCTGGGGTTATGGGGCAACAGCCCAGGGCGAGTTGGCCTGAAGAAGACTGGAAATGGGGCAAACGTTGTGGGCAACCATTTTTACAAGATGGCGCCTATCCCATTCTAGGAATTTAATTGTAGTGATGCTTTGAATAGAATACATTACGACTACAGAATAATAACTAATAACTGCAATGTACACTTAGGTAAATAAAAAGTTCCAGGAAATGTTGCGTTGCTTGTCGCTCGATTTATATTATGCGTTCACGCGAACGAGCGGCTTCATAAATGCGAAAGTGTGTCTAATGTCTGTCTGTCTGTCTGTTAGCTCTTCACGCCCAAACCGTTGAATTGATTTTGCTGTAAATTCGTATGGAGATACTTTGAGTCCCGGGAAAGGATATACAATACTTTTTATCCCGAAAAAATTTATGGATCCCTCGTCAGAAACAAATTTTGGCGCAAGTCGCAACGGAATTGCGGGCGTAATCTAGTACTAAAATAACTTTAATCATGCACTGAATCGCAGTTGCAAATATGATTTATAACCCGTAAATCCAGTATTACTGCATAGCACTTACCTTTATGACTTCAGAGCTTTATTAAATACAAACTAGTCGAAACTAGCGCACAATCCAATCTATTTGAGGTGCCGCTACAAAGTTGGGCTGTTGAATACTACCACTTCCGACACTGGAATATCGTTGTAGATGTTCATCATCATTACATCACCTTGATGAGTCTTCCACTGTGCGTTTTTCGCCTACCTTTCTGCCGCGCACGGTAAAACTCTGGAACGAACTGTCACCAGCAGTATTTCCGCACCTATACGACCTGTAAACCTTTAATAAAAGAGCGCATTCCCTCTTAAAAGGCCGGCAACGCACCTGCAGCTCATCTGATGTTGCGAGTGTCCATGGGCGACGGTAGTTGCTTTCCATCAGGTGACCCGTTTGCTCGTTTGCCCCTTATTTCTTCCGTTTGCTTATTTCTTAAAAAATCATGGTTACAAGTACCTATATGTATGTAACCATGTTCAGCGATATAATGTCATTAATCATTAATCATTATAGTTATTTACACTGTGATTATACTAAGAGACGAGGCCTACGACTTACGTGTGCTAGGAGGCCCCTTTACCTACCACATGATTACTATCATACGCCTCCGTGGTCTAGTGGTAGAGAGCGCGTCTCTTGACTCGGAGGTCGTGGGTTCGATTCCCGCGTTGGAAACATGTTATTTCCAAGTTTGGTTAGGACAATCCTGCGCCTGATCTCTCTCCGGTCGTGTCGGTCTTCCGTCCCACTGGCTTATGAGAGTAAAGGAATAGAGAGTACTCTTGTGTACCGCGCACACACTTGGGCACTATAAAATTACTCCCGCGTAGCTTGCCTGGTTTCAATGAAACCGGCCACCGGCACCGAAACCGGTGTGGGAGCTATCATCATCATTACTATCATAGGGGTAGAGCTATTATAGATTTCTTACTTAAAGAGTACTTTAGAAACGAATGAGAAAGATCGGTTTAGAACTTATTACTAAAATAAAATTAATACTGCAATTCGTCACAACATAAATTAACTTCCCGGTTTATGACATCGATATAGTCATATGTTTATAATATTATGTGGTTTTTGTCGCGTATAAATACTCGTTAGTTTATTCTTCATGGTTTGTCATATGCTCTCTATTGTCCCAACCTTCAATTTGATGCGCCAGCACTACGCAACAGCCCATATAATGGGATTTTCGGTCATTTACCTGCATCCACCTGTGTCAATTCCATTTAGATCTCTCTTACAATTACAACATACTAATTTAACCCAGTCTTTGCGTACCCATCATCAATTATTACAATCCATAAATCCATACTAATATTATAAATGCGAAAGTCTATACTAATATTATAAATGCGAAATTGTCTATCTGTCTGTCTGCCAGTCTGCCTGTCTGTCTGTTGTTACGCCTTCACGCCCAAACCGCTGAACCGATTTTGCTGGGCATGGAGAAGTATCGAGTCCCGGGAAAGGAAATAGGATACTTTTTGTCCCGGAAAAATGTACGGTTCCCACTTCCCGCGCGATTAACGAGTTTTGGCGCAACAGAGTTGCGGGCGTCATCTAGTGTATAAATAATGCTGTCGCGCTATACTGTTAATTAAAGAGACAGAAATATACATTTGCTGTGTAAATGTTTCAGCTCCTTTGCTTCCATTGGTCTACTAAAATAGAGCCACATGAACATTTTTTTTATATTATAGAAAGCCGATATTGACAATATATTATTTAAAAAAATATTATTGTGTTATCACTTATGTATTTTCTATTCTTATATCTAAGATAAGTTAGCTACAGGATCAAATACAATTATCCTAGCTTTCATATAATATTAATATGTTTGCAGAGAAAATATTTTCGTCGGTCCAAAAATAATACAGGTGTCTTCGTAGATGCGTATTCATGAAAGAATTATGACTCAAAGGACAATCAATTTTGGTCCCAGACGGTCCTGAAGTGTAGCATAATATATGAGTGTGTTGTATGACATACAAAGTGTTTATTTTATTAAGGTTAGAAGGGATTATATGAAATACGGGCCCTTGGGGGTATGATAACACACGCATATGCGAGATTTCAACACAGCTTAGCTTGAATATTAAAAGCCTTATTCGTGTTTCGAGCATATTTTTGGCGTGTAAGCTGGTTTAGTTGTACTTTTCTCTAGTAGATAGAAATAAATTATTTCGTTGGAAAGAGTTGGTCTTCGGCGAGCAGGAAAATACAATTCTAGAGAAAGGCATTTCAGGTTGCTGAAGATTTTGATTTTGTGCTATTGTAGCAGTTTATTGATGACAATAAGAACTAGAATGGAAACTTTTAGAGCAAACAAGTGAATTAAATCGAATAACTGACTTCTTTCGATTTGACGAGTTCGAGATGAGAACAAAAAATCGAGACAGACGGACAGACATGAAAGTCTCAGTAATAGGGTTTCGTTTTTACTCTTTGGGTACGGATACCTAAAAAATATAATCACAAGTTTTAAGAATTTCGTCTGACATCATAGTCCTCTTTAAATTCTTTCACACTTTAAAGTCACTGAACTTTTGGATTCGTCGAATGTAGGCGTATTTTATAAGCATTAAGTGTTAATCATTTTGCCTATGACTTAAACCACGACGTGATGTGATCATCATAATATTTAGAATATCATGTCAAAATTTCTATCATATTTTTTTGTGACCTGCTCCATGGTTTAGACTTTGGACCATAAATGAATCATTTATTTTCTTTTTAAATTAAATGAGTGGTTCATATGATTTAGAATTTAAAGCACATTATGACCTCGACCTAATTCAAATATTTGAAATATGATTTCTATTTCAGATGGAGCAATGAGCGAGTGATCTGAAGTATATGGAGAACAGCACTAGCCATCATGGTGAGTGGTTTAGTGGGTGATAATGGTTATGGACGCCATTTTTATAATTCATAGTGTCTATGTATATGGAGAGATCCATTTCGAATGTAGAATGAAATTGTTGTTGAGTGAAAGATATGCGTACCTAGTTCCCTATGCCAAAAAATAACATGATGGGCTAGTTTATACCCGACTATAGCTAAGTAAAAGGAAGGACGGTTGGCAGTCTATGTATCTATATTGCATATTATGATTTATGTATACCCCTTGTAACATCTAAACTACTAATGCAATTTTGCAAAAATGATAATAGATAAGGTACTGATGCCGTGGGTGACACAGACCATAATATTTTAACGGTTAACCCGTACCCAAATGGCAAAAAACAAAACCCTTAAGGATTAGTCATATTTTTGTATTTTTTACATCGTCGGGTTATATTTTTTTAAACTAATTTTTACTCATGTATTAAATAAAAAGTAATTTTTTAAGTAGGCTTCAGAAATAAGTGTAAATTATTGTTAAGCTGATCCATTCCATTTGAGGCAGACTCAGGGTGAGGCAATCGCAAACCGAGGCCGCACAAGTGGAGACGCTGCCTCAACCTGAGGCGGCGTCTCCACTTCTTCTCTCTGCTGCCTCGGTTTGCTTCAAGTCGAGGCTGCTCGGCCTGAGGCTGCTCTAATGAATACGCAGCTTTAGAAGATGGTACGAGGCAAGGATTTGAAAAACAAACCATTTTACACACGTACTGCAGTATACCTACTGCTTGTATTTAACCGATTTTCTCGAAAAATAAGTAATTTTGCACCAAAAATTAAAGTTACACGGAAACATAAAAGTACTTTTAAAAGCTACAAAACTGACATTTTATATTCCATTCAGTAAAAGGCGAGATAAGTTGGATTTATTTTACAATACCTCGTCTCGGCTTGCAGCTGAATTATCGACGTCGCTTCGAGAAAAACTTTATAACTCAAGTTTTTATTCGTTCCATAGATATGGGAAATTCGTAGATAAGCAATTGTATTAGTCAGGGAACCCTAGAACATTTTTTTTTATTACTAACTAGCAATTTTTTGTGAGTAGCTTTATTTTGATTAGACAAACAACATTTTTATCTGCCAAAAATCTTGAAATCTGAATCTTGAAAATACTTTCAAGATCTTTCGCGGATGATAATGCTGTTTGTCTTATCAAAATAAAGCTACTCACAAAAAATTAGCTTGTTAGTGATCGAAAAAAATTGTTGTTGTTGTCACTATATCACTTTCTTTGTACAAAAAAATTGTAGTAATTTCTAAAAGTTTGTAATAAAATTACATGGAACGGACAGGTTGCGAAACTATTGGACGTATTAGTTCCGCAAGTGATCGCTAGAGGCGCTGTAAACTTTTCCATGCTAGAAATTTACTTAGTCGGTATCGAGTATCGACAAATACGATAGCTTTAAACTCATGGTAGAGCTGCGATATAGACTCGATCACGAGATATTATTTCAGAATTCCTTATATTCAGGAAAATGTATGATTTTGACTGGATTAACCAAATTTTATTTTTTTTATTCTAAGAAAATTAAAAATCACAATAAAGACTAATTCTCATTCAAATACTAGATGTTATTGAGTTAGTTATTCTATTTTACTATGCTAAATGCACTTACTATTCTTAATTACATTGCTAATTAATAAACAATAAAGTATTCATATCAAACAATACAACATTCGCCACTTTATTAACGAGAACAATAAAACGGTAAATGTCCAAATAAAACAAGGAAACTATGGACCCGGCGCCACTGATATTGTTCCTTTATCGAAAATATAATAAAGAGTCGATTGTGGCACACCGGATTGAGTCCTAAGGGGTCTCACACGAAATTGGAAAAGCCTTCAAAGGCCTTTTCATTTGGCCTCTTAACTCGAATTGATTGCAAATATAAGGGGCTGAAAAATGGTAAAATGTTTAGGCTTTTGATTGTGAAATGAGAACTGTGTTTCAATTGACTTTTTAACCTTTAAGTACACGCGTTGTTTTGGGTAACGTTCCGTCACGCGTGGGGTCTAGAGGTACCCCAATATAAATATACGTATAAATTCAGAATGGTTTAATAATTTTTAAAACACGTTTTATATTATAAGAATATAAGTATATTATTTTATTTATGAAAAGCATTTATTAATAATAAACTAACCATTATTTAGACAGTAAAGAAAATTTTTATGAACTAACCAATTTCGTGCAGAGAATTTGTAGGGCACATGTTTAATGTACTAAAATTCAACAAAAATGTCTACTTCTGACTAACTTATTGTTTTTTTTTTCTCATAAAACAAGATTTAGAAATAAATAATCAAAATAAAAATTAACCGCCGCGGGGTCTGGCGAACGCAGCGTTTGTGTATAGTGTTAGTGACCAGTGCGTGAGTGTAGTTGACCATGGGCAATCTAGTGTTAAGTGTAGTGTTAAAGTGAAAGACCAGTCCACTTCTCCCGTAGTGCAAAAGCATAATTTTAGTGAATATTGTGATTATTAGAGACACTAGGGTACCATTAGAATAAGCGAATATTGTTTATCACCTTGTCTCACGTCATTCACTAATCATTGAATCATTTATTTTTTGTACCATTTTCACGATCACTCTTTCTTCTCTCGCGGTGGCAGCATGTACGGTCAACAGTTTGTCGACAGTACGTCACGTTTCGCACTGTCAGCGTATACGCCGCCACGCAGTATTATAATTTACTTTATTTAACCAGTTCGCGTCAAGCCGCCAATCGGTTCGCGTGCTCTCTTTACCATTTTACCATTAAACCATTTTAGCATAAGTTAAGGATTCAATAAACCTATTGAACCTAACTTGGCTTTTACTCTGTACGGGACCAAACCACCGTACAACGACCCTAAACTAAAATTATTCCTTGAGTAAGCTAGGTAAGTAATAAATAATTTTACTGAATGAGACTTGCAAATAGTTTTATAATAAGGCTTACGGGCAATAATAATTAGTTCTGGGACAATAATAGCATCTTCGCCTCATTTTTGGTGCACTAGGTCTAACTACTCTAACTCTTTTAAAATGTTTTCAAAAACTTTCAGAGACATTAAATTGCATAATATGATTTGAGCAATTTGATTTTCTGTTAGTCGGCAACAAATTTTCCATTTATACATAGACAATTAAAAAAAACAAACAAATAAACACATAACCAATGTGAAAAAAGTACATACGTTAAATCACGGGTGGGGTCTGCAGGTATCCCCACATAAGCAAAAATGTAACTTCTCTTATTAGAGGAGCAACTTACTTTTACTTATTGAAAAACCTGGCGTTGCATTGAGATTAGCCGAAAACATGCGATCGTGACTTGCCAATTTAAAAAAATATCGTCAAAAAACAGCGCGTGGGGTCTGCGTAGACCCCGCCCGTGACGTTAAAGGTTAAAGCAAATAAATGTTAAGAATTTTAAATACGATTAATTTTTAGGTTAGCTGAGTCACTTGCTCCATTTTTTTATTTAAGTGTATTTAAATTGCTTTTATTAACAGACAATAATTAAATTTCGTGAAAATTTTTGGCTCTTGGGGGTGTGGAAGAAATAACGTAGGAATCGCACTCGCTAACGAAGGGTTCCGCAGAAAATGGCTAAAATCTTATTTTAATATTATTGTTTTTTTGCGACAGCGAAAGAAACATACGATGTCTGAAACTTCACTGCGTAGGAGGCCTACATCGAAAGCGTTTTGAGACTCAAACGTTCGAATCGGAATTTCGCGTTCTACTCTAAAGGCTACTTCGCATTAGGCCAGTATTTTAGTGTAGTATCGAGTATTTTAGTAGCTAAAATTCTCGCTTCTGCCCCAAAATCGTTCGCACTTCGTTTGAGTACAATTCATAAGTGATGGTGTTTTGCAAGATGAACAGCTTACAGCGCAATAAAGTAAATAAACTGATTTAACGGCGATTTTAGAAGAGGTAGATGAGGAAAATGTGATCAATAAAAATAAACTGTAGATACGAGTACGTAAATGGATCGATAGAAGGGATAAACTAGGAACTACTAATTGTCTTCTGAAGGAATTAGCATTGGAAGATCCCAAAGAATACTTCGAAAGTGCCTTATCACGTGTAACCTCTTGACCTTTCAAGTCTATTATTTTTCCGGAAATTGAAAAATTACCTTTTGCGAGAGGTAAATATTTAAATTACTCCTTCAATCATTAAAAGTTTTACGTCGTTTCCGAAAAATATATTTTTACATGTTTACTAATGCCCAGTGTAATATGTGAGAAGAAGAGTTGATGATAATAATTAATTGTAGTTATAATATAAGTATTAAATTATACAACATGAAACATCTAACCAGTTTATGCATTTAAGCGCTACGATGCCACGGACAAACATACAGATTACAGACAGTCAAATGCCCAACAGCTTTTAATTTCATTTCGGTTGAAAATGCAAAATTACAACGAAGAAAACTGCAACGAATATTTTTTCACGACGTTTTTCATTTTAATTTCATGCAAAATGAGATTCTAACAAAATATTTCGAATTCTAAAACTAACCTAAAATATGTAAAGTATTAAAAGGCTGTCGCACATGTCAAGTAATTGACATACAGAAATGTGCCAGCGCTGTGCCACTGGGGAGTGCAAGTCGGAATACGTTAGAGCCACTAGATTTTCGACTGGAACACACCACGGAGCTATGTCAGGAGTACTAGGGTTGTCGAAAATACTTAATTTTATACGTAAATGTTATTTCATATTTTGTAGTTTTATGTTTTTGCTAACATCTTTCAAATCCTATGTATTAGATGTTTAAAACATAAATTGAACATAATATAAAATCTCCGAACAAAGTTTTCAAAAACCAATTAATTTTATTATAGCTACCTGTTTAAAAGTAATGTTTAAATTAGGGAAGTGTGAAAACTCACTTTAGTGAGTTTTTAACATCAATGTACATAAATTATTTTGTATTAATTAACCCATCAAGCCCCATACGAGCACCGGTGATCAACAATAGAATACAATAGCATACAATAGCATTTCATAGAATCCCCGATCGAAGGATTAATAATTATATTTATAACAATACCTAATTATTATTTCATAGATAATAATTAATAATATGTGACATAGTTCCAATTACGCAGATCAAATTGTTAGTTATTTCATTTAGATATTACTTACTAAATATCTAGAAACACCTTCACTAAGTTGTTTGAATTCTCTGGCAGCGACAACCCTGCATTGACTGCATTCGATCACCGGCATCCGACTTTTAAACTTATTTTGTTCGGGCTACGGTTCAAAATTCAAGTGCACTTAGAATTTTGACATTCTAAGCACGCGTTGACGGAATAATGTTTTCCTTTTGATATAAAAGCAGTAGAGAAATCAAGAGCAATAGTTTTAATGACGCAATAGAAATAAAAAAATCATATTAAAGTATTAATATTGTGAGTACATGAATTAACTATTTCTGTATGTCGATAATTATTTGGTTGTTGAATTATTGCTTGGAAATGGCTAATTACTTACAGGATATAAACACCGGTTAGGTACGCTAAGAGCTGATTCTGAGTCGCATATTTCTGATAAAATTATAATGAATCTGCTGAGGAGCTTTTATGCAAAATGTTAATGATCTACGTTGAAAAAATTGCTACTCCTCGCTCGGTCGAAAAACTTTCCTTTGAGACTCTCAAACATATTTACACAACCTACATGGCAAAACAATGTTGACGGATCAGCTAGCACCTCTATATTGTTGTATGTGTCCTAATTGTAGATACACTAAGAAATATTTATCTGATGTCTCCGATCGAAGGTTACGTTAAGTGGAACTCTGAAGAGGATAGCTGATTATGGGTTAACAATATTAGCAAGGCGCTAGCCGAATTTTCCCTTTTCCACTATAAGGAAATATCAGGAAATCCATATCAATAGGCTCCATCAACATATTGACAGAAGTAAAAACCTTTTCGATGTTCGTACTATTTTCGTAAGAAAATGTTCGCGGCATTTTCGTTAGTAATGTAACGACTATTCCTACAAATGTATTGTATAGATGTTGTTAGTTGCTCGCTTTTTCATTCATACTAATATTATAAATGCGAAAGTATGTCTGCTTGTCTGTTAGCTCTTCATGCCCAAGCCGCTGAATCAGTTTTGCTGAAATTTTATATAGCTCAGATGCTTTGAGTCCTGGGAAAGGACAAAGGATACATTTTTGTTCCTTGAAAAATTTATGATTCCCGCGCGATAAACGAATGTTGACGCAAAGGAGTTGCTTGCGTCATCTAGTGCTGAATAAATTTTTAAGGAAACCGTACATCTTACCGCAGTTTCGTCTACAGGATATATTATGTGCCAATTATGTAGACGATGTACATAATATCGGTTTTTGTCTAAATAATAATTTAAATCTCACAAACATACTTTATCGACAGCAGTATAATTAGTTTCATGTTACCAAAGTACCTTTTTGTAAAGGTATTTGAACCTTTTTGTCAAATAGAAAGCTTTGTGAACGTTTGGTAAAGCTTTAGAAACGGACTATAAAAGGCAAAGGTCCACGAGTATCGATTTTCTTTCAGAAACGTCAAACGATAAATACGTGGTTTACTTTACAAGATACTTAGACAAATAGCAATAAATATTTTCGATGGCAAATTTAGCTACTAACAAAAGTTGGGATTTGAAAGAAAATATTATGAAATTTGAATTTTGATGTTTTTATTAAATTTTATGTAGCTCGCGAACAACGTAGATTTTTCCGGAAAAAAGTTCTCATGTTAATATTATGTCAGTTCTCGGGACTTACCACGCCTGAATCTTCATATAATATTAGTATGGAAGTATGGATATGATTGTGCTGATATTATAAAACCAATATCGATAATACGAGTATGCGTAGGATGTAAATATACCTATCTACGACGAATATAGGCTGATATGATGATGATGATGATGAAGAAGGTACATTACACATAAAAATCATATCAGAGATTTTCCACTGCGGTCACTATTTTCTATGACAATACTTGACCATATGACTAACATGGTTCATAAAACATGAATCATTACTACTATTGAGTCATCTATTACTAGAGTGGCGTTTGATTAGGTAATTATTTATTCAGAAATGTCGTACACCTTGAGACGAGTCGGTCTATACTACATTGATTCATAGGATGACGGACCTATGTTATTTGGTGGGGTTATATTATCAAGAAAATCGGATTGGTATAATAGCCTGGTATTTAAACCGTACCAAATAACATAGGTACACCACCTACCTATAAATCGATTTCTCTGATCGTCAAGAACTTCATATCTCTTACTAGCTGACTTCGAACAAGCAAAATAGTTTGCCGTGGGAACCGTACATTTTACAGCGATAAAAAGACTTAGGCCGGTATAAATAGTCAGTACTCAAGAATTATCTCGGTCTCAAGACGCGGTTCGGCTCTATGATTGGTCCAATTTTTGACAGCCGGTTGGCTGTCAAAAACTGGACACAGAGGATCACAGAGGATCACAGAGGATCACAGAGCCTCAACCATGTCTTGAGATCGAGATGCATCTTGAGTACTGACTATTTATACCGGCCGTAGTGTACCTTTTTCGTGGTTTATGTATGCACATCAAAATCCAGCAGTGGCGGCACTAGACCTAAATTTTATGTGGGCAAAATATATTTTGCGAGGCCCCCTGATTATGCAAGAAAACGGATTTTATTGAAAGATTTTTTTGATACTCGTAAATCCTAAAAAACGCGCTGTCCAAGGGGCGCGAGGTCCCTAGGACCTCGAGGCCATGGGCGGTCGCCCACACCGCCCACGCCTTACGCCGCCTCTGAAAACCAGTCCAGTATTTTCAGGGTATATAATTTTTATAATATTTACTTTAGATATACGTTCACGTTTAATTTACTTATCAAAATACACTGAATTCCACATAAAGTGCTTAATTAAGCGAAATGCTAAAATTCCCATTTCGTTTTTCATTTATATTCAAATACAGAAACGAAAACATGAATCGCCTGTACATGCGCAATCGAGGGAAATGTTTTTCATATACACGGGAAAACTGTACCGACACCGTATTGAAAATCACCGACATTATATTTACAGTTCCGTAAATATACATTTAATTTATTATAAAAGAAGGGTAGGGAAGGAAAAGGGTAGGGGTAGTAAACAATAAATAAAGTAGAAAGTTAGAAACACACATTTAACACACAAGGATAATTAAATATATAATTATAAAATGTAAGATAAATTTATTATTATTATAGAGACTACCATTTGTATTTAAAAGTATCTCAGTAGATATCAATTTATTTATTCGATAATAATCAGTATCTACATTTTGTTATTCCCGATTTTATCTTAAATGGAAAATAAGTACCTACCTACATAAATTACCTATGTGAATTTAATAACCATTTTTGAGACCTACCAAACATATTCTGATTTTCTTTTTAGGCTTAACACAGGTAACATAATATCAATACCTGCAATTTCGATACTTTTCAAAACGTTTAACCCCCACAATTTCATTACTTTTTTTTTTGACTGATTGACTGATTTTTATATTTTTGTTCCAGAGTTTAATGACGCTGATCAAGTTCGGGTACGCGCTGGTGATCGTGGCCTTCCTCCTGATGATGTGGGCCTCACTCTCCGGCGTCGGCGCCCTGGAGGTTTGTACAGCTCTGGACTTATGTACAGGCAGTATAGGCCATGGCCTATGGGCGGCAGCGTTCTAGGATGGAGGTAGAGATCGTACATAGGGACGGCATTTTTTTTCTTTATTAAGTTTTAATGAAATCGTATGGTAGTGTGTCTAAATTTATACTAATGTACGCAAAAATTTGGGTGGTTTCAGTGAAACCAGACATGTTTAGCATCCCTGATTACATTTTATTTCCAATCATGGCTCATAAGTCTGATCGCGATTATTGGGTCCAGATTTTTAAAGGAAATAGACTTGCTTTTCGATCAATATGGATTGATATGGATATCCTTCGGAATCGTTTGTTATTTCCGCCTTAAAAAAGAATTTGGCTTCGCGATCTTTGATAATTGCTTCTTACTTTAACAGGAGGTAGAGCTCGTCTAACTCTTTAATATGATGCGCCCCCTACCTTCTTCTTCGCTAGATTAGGCTACTTGACCTATTTTTTTCTTCATGCTAATCGCTTCTTAATCATTCATTTTCCCAAAAAAACTAATATTTTAATATTTTACACAGTAGAAACCCATAAAAATGTTGATTGCAAAACATGCCTTTTAAATGGCGCCTAAAACACTGTCCGCCATAGTGTTATGTCATACGTTTTGTATTTTAAACTCTCTTTACTGAAAAACTAGCTGGTGCCCGCGACTTCGTCTGCGTTAGCATAGTAAATCACGCTCCAAGTATTATTTTTCAAAAGTATTCCATGTACAGAATTGACTTTCCTACGATTTTATTATATGATGATTATATTGACTTAGTTTTTTCCTAAAAAGGAAAAATAAAACGCAATACAAACACTACGACACAATTTCGTTATAAGCAACAGAACCATCAGTGGCGGGTTTGGGGGGGCGCAGGTTAGTTTGTTCGTAAAAAGCATAAATAAAACGCAATACAAACGTCACGGCGAAACGACCGATGACGAAGCTCGTCGCATATTAATCAAACGACACTCGAAATCGGTAAAGATAAGATTGATAAAAGCGCGTAGCAAGGCAAGGAGTGGAGATATATACAAAGTGTAAAGGACTAATTTGTAGGAAATTGTATGAGCTTTCATTATGTACTGGACTTTTTTTCTCTACGACGCGCCGTTTTAGCGATATGAGCAAAAAACTAAAAATATGGAAAATTGAGCCCCTCCCCCCACCCTAGCTGATATCGTTAAAATTTATGGCCTATGTGTTGACCCGACCTCTAAGTAATATTCGTGTAAAATTTTAAGTAAATCCATGTAGTACTTTCTGAGTTTATCCCGGACATACATACAGACAAACAGACAAACAGACAAAAATTCTAAAAACTATATTTTTGGCTTCCATATCGATTGTAGATCACGTCCAAAGTATTATTTTTCAAAAATATTCAATGTACAGAATTGACTTTCTTACGATTTTATTTTATGTATAGATTTTTAATGTGCTAAATGTACGTGTCTAAAAGTGCCCAAAAATTATAAAATAATTAAATAAGAAATTATAAATCATTTGTAATGTTGAAAACTTTTGGAGAAAAGTTTTGGCCATTTCATTTCCTGTCTACAATAAATGGAGATAATATATAAAACTGAGGTTTTATTTGAATTATTTAAGAAAATATATCTTACAAATCTTTCTGGGCTTATTCTTAATATTTATGTACAAATAAACTTACATATAACGAGCGCGATAAATAAAAGATATTAAATTACTATGAGAATGACGTCACATCCAAATCGGAAGTACCGCAAAAGCGTTTTCGTCAGTACAAATCCTATTTTCATAAAATCCTATTTTCAAATCGACTTTATTTATCAATCATAAGTTTTTATTTGATGATAAGGGTGAAATACGATTTCCTAGGCTAAATTCTACTAGAAATATGCATTTGTTCAATGAAATTGAATATAGGTCAAGTAGCCTAAAATATGAAAGAGAGGAGCATCATTATAAGTATGAAATGAAATTGTGAAATCTGAAATTATTGTGGATGTGTACGAGAATCTTAGATTTTAAGATATCACAATTTCACGGCACACAATATCCGAGAAATATATTCCGAGACCTATATTGTGTACACGTAACGCTAATCTAAACACACCCTAATAAAACTAAAACTGCCACACTCAGAAACAAACAATTAAAATTTTGACATAGGCCTCATATATTATATTTCAAACTCTTCATTAAATTGAAGGTGAATCATAATTAAATGTCTCTGAATGCGGCAGAAAGTAACATTAAACAGTGGTTCAAATGACTTATTCCCAGGATATCAGGTTGTCCTCCGTTAATCTGCTGGCAATTGACACGATTTCAAACAAACACACACGACAGACTGTTGCATGGATCCTCTTTTCCTTCAATCAGCCTTATTAAGCCTTACTCAGACTTGAATGCGACAATTTCCTTTGACACTCCTTTGAAGCGTCAAAGTGTTACATATATCTTCTTTAGTAGGTCATGATGTGGACACCTAGAGTTCTGTGAAAAGTCTCTTAGATATCATTGCAAGCCCAATAATTATTTCGCTATTACAAACGATAAAACAATTAGTATTGTTCGAAGTTGTAACTAGCAGCTAAGTAGAGGTTACCACATATTCCCACGGCACTCTTAGATGTGTAAACTTTGTTGTTATGTTTCTATGATAAATGTCGATTAATAAAGACACTTTTACATTAAATGCTAGGTGTTGTTTGCAACTTAGTTGCGCTAAAATTCGTTTATCTAGCTGGAACCGCACATTTTCGGAGACTCAACTATCTTATGTCCTTACCCGGGATTCGAAGTATGTCCATAACAATTTTCATTCAAATCAGTTCAGTGCCTGTGTGAGAGTTAACAGACATACAGATATACACATTACACACACTGATTTATGATCGGTATGAATTATTATTAAAGGAAGCACCCAAAAGGAAAGCCATGTGTGAGTACAGGTGCGGTGCGATGTATTCTTTCACTGACGCGCGACGTGATCGGCATTCGGCATCAAAATTCTAAAGCAATGTGTCACAATGCTACTATTTCAAATCGTATGTTAAAAAAAAACTTTGACATTGCTTTATCCAATATTTTTTATGAATTATCTACACAGTGACCTACCGATTCACCATTATCGTTCATACCAAATTCCATCTGACGATTTGTACGAAGTAATTTATGTTGAACACAACTGGGCCCGTAATAATAAGTACTTAAGATGCGACCCGGTCACAAGACGCGGTTCGGCTTTGTGATTGGTCCAAATTTTGACAGCCAACCAATCACAGAGCCTGAACCGTGTCTTGAGACCGAGATGCATCTTGAGTACTGACTATTTATACCAGCCTCGTTTCTCAAAAAATTTGTACCATTTTTTTAGAAAACATTATAAAATAAAAATTTGTTTAAATATTACTGATTTTTTTTTATTTTAAGATATGGGTAAATGTCTATAAAATTTGAAATAGGGGTTGTTTTCAGATATAAAATGTTTATAAATAATTATTTATTATATATAATACTCAATATAATTATTTATTATATAAAATTATAATTTATATATAATTTATTAACTATTATACTCTTATACTATTTCCTATTTTGTTACCTTTACTAGATTACGTAAATTCAATGTTGAATTGTGTTATTAGAAATGTTATTTGATTAAATGGGATAGTAAAACAATATTTTATTCGTTTTTAAAATATACGTTACCACTCAAAAGTAACAAAAAAGGAAGTAACAAAAAAAGTTAAATAAACTTTTCAACTTGTATACGCATACAACTAAAAGTAATACTCGTTTATGATTTGACTTACGAAGTCAAAATTGGGAGCTTTAATAGATCTAAAGGCGAAATAAAAATAATATTAGAGCTTCCCTGCGTTTCTTGGGTAACAAAGACTGGAAATTTTTTGGACCACTACGCTAATAGACAACCCTCTGTTCGCGCACGTGGAACGTAAAAGAAATATCAAAACTAAAATAAGATGGATACCGAGCTTAACAATTTTGCCACTATACTAAAACATATTTATACCAAAATAGACTCCAAAATTTTAAAAAATATGGTCACAAAAAAGGAATTTCAAAGAGGAACTTTTTCCGCGAAACAATAAAAACATTATTTATTAAATAAATTTGTTCTAATACGACCAAATATTCTTTTTAAATGATTTATGGTCTTGCAGCCCTAAATAAATACATAAGTTGTTTAAAAAAAATCCGCAAGGCCTTACAAATACAACCAATTGTTTGGGAAGGTATGAAATTGGGACACTTCGCTTTTCATACAACTAAATTAGACCGATTTTCAAAATATTTTTATAGTGAATAATTTATTTATATAATTCTAATTTGTAGATGTTTTTTAGTGAATTTATTTAACTTACTACGTATACAATTTGATAGAAATGGGTAATGGTCTATGTTATTTATAGAAAAAAATATTTTAAAATGTGGGACAAAGATTTAGATAGAAAGTACAAATTTTTTGAGTAACGCTCCCCTATGTCTTTTTAGCTAACAATATGTACTCTGTTTCCAGCTGCACGTAGACACGGGGCATCCGCCGTGTCTGTTCCAGGCGCTCTGCACCTGCTCCAAGCCAGCAGGCGACCTGGGCATCGTGACGTGCGCGCATGTACCCATCTTCCGAGTACCCGCTGCCGTGAACAGCTCTAAAGTGTTCACGCTGCAGCTGACGGACAACCATATAAAGGACCTGGATCCCCAGTTCTTCCAGACCACTGGTAGGTTATCCTTAAAATCTCTCTCGGTACCACGTGGTTCAACGCGTCGATTTGACAGCTTGTTAGAAGTCGGCTTACTGGTTCGTTTTGTCTCTTGTGCTAATGAAAAATAAAAGAACCCTTTCTTTTATTCGATCGATGTTTAAAGAGACTAGCTGCCGCAATCACAGACATTTAACTATGACTAACCTTCAATTTAATGAAGAAGATGACAGATAATGTATGATACTTATGTCGAAACTTTAAATTAATTAAATCTAGGTGAGTAATTAAATGTTCCACTCTGAGTGCGGCAGTTAGCCCCAATTTTAACAAAGACTCTTAAAGTTAACGCTCGAATTAGTATCACGTTACCACTTTCGATTTTCTTATAAATGAAAGAGAAGACATGACATTTTAACAAGCTGTTAACACTAACAGACATTGGTGAAATTGGGGCTTAGTGTTTCTATGTTCGTCGCCAGCTTCTTCGATCGCGATGCTTGTCGTTGAGGCTCTAATAGGCTTCACTAATGTGAAATTGATTTATGTATTTAAGATTTATTATTCATTGTGTTTTGTTAATTAATTGAAGCATTAACAATAAGTTTTATGATATACATTTTATCTTTCTGACTCAGTCAATTTCGTTTCATTTTAATAATGCAAATTGTATGTTTCCTCAAGATAAAACAAATAGGATTACTAAGTCTGTAGCAAGTGACGTATTTGGCTGAGGGCTTAATCCATTACAGCGCTTACAAAGCGAACGGTTATACTTCCATTACTAAGCCAAGATTTCGCTGACGTAATTTTTCGTAATAACCTTTTTAATATGTTTGCTGAAATGTACTTTTATTGAAATTTATATCTTTAATAGAGATGTCTCTTACTTTGTCAATGGGCAGATTTGAGTTGGTTTATCTTTAAAAAGATATGCCTGACGCTGTTTTTGAAACTCTACCGTCTACAGGCAAAAACCCCGAAAATTAAAGGCTGGAGTGCTTTGTAAATTAAGCAGTATTTGGTAAATTTAAACTAATATATCTATATAGAAAAACCGGCCAAGAGCGAGTTGGACTCGCCACTGAAGGGTTCCGCAGTAGCAATAAGGTTTATTTCTATAAAATAAAAAAGTTTTTGATTTATTTTTATATTTTAGTTGATTTCATGAAAGTTAAATTAAGGTTTACCATTTATGACGTATAAAAAAATACTTGATAGATCTCGTTCAAGCAAATTTTCATTGGTAGTTTTTATAGTAATGTATATCATATATTTTTTTTAGAATTATCATGCCCCTACTTTAGAAGTTAGAGGGGGGGGGGACACATTTTACCACTTTGGGAGAGTCTCTCTCGCAAACTATTCAGATTAGAAAAAAATGATATTAGAAACCTCAATATTGTTACGTGCTAGGTTTCGAGGATTCGGAGAGAAAGGCCTGGTGACTCTCTTGACGACTTTATTCACAAACACTAGCTCACACAAATCACTAAGTCCAAACGCTAAGCACTAGATCCAAATCACTGAGCACTATCACTGTCCTAGGTCGTAGCCGAGTCGTTTGTTCACTATCACAATCACTCACTATTGATCACTTGTTTTCACTTCGAAGTCGCCTCGAAGATCGCTCCGATTAAACTGAGTCGACTGCCGGCTTGTTTACCTTTTATATGGCCCGCGACGCTTTCTGGAACATTCCATTCTGGATTGTTTACGTAAACACGCAATTCACATAAACAAGGGTTGGACTTTTCTAGAAAGTACGCGCAGAGGTAAACAACTGTCCGTATCCGTAACACTATGATTTTTGTAGACCTATCCATAGATACCCTATACGCGTAGGTTAGACGAATTTTTTTTTTGTTTCAGTTGTACCTATGGGGACCCCTAAAATTTTTAATATTTTTTCCATTTATGTATCAAAATCTTAATGCGGTTCACAGACTACATCTACTTACCAAGTTTCAATAGCATAGCTCTTATAGTTTCGGAGAAAAGTGGCTGTGACATACGGACGGACAGACAGACAGACAGACATACAGACAGACAGACAGACATACAGACAGACAGACAGACAAACAGACAGACATGACAAATCTATAAGGGTTCCGTTTTTTGCCATTTTGGCTACGGAACCCTAAAAATGAATCCATATTCGCGTGGTCACAACATCACGCCTGAACGGCTAGACCGATTTCGCTGAAATTTGGCATAGAGATACTTTGAGTCCTGAAGACCAAAGTTGTCCCGGAAAAATGTACGGTCCCCGCACAATAAACTTTTATGATTTTCGCCTAAACTATTAAATTTATTTTGATGAAATTTGGTATGGAGATACTAATTTTAATCTCTTGCTTATACTTCGAATCTCGGGAAAGGACAAAGGATACTTTTTGTCCCGGAAAATGTACGGTTCCTGCTCAATAAACTTTTATGATATTCGCTTATACTATTTAATCTATTTTGATGAAATTTGGCATGGAGATACTAATTTTAATCTATTGCTTACTTAATTATACCAATTCGAATTAAATAATCATTGTTAAGACAGGACAACGGGTCAGCTAGTTCTGTAATAATTTGTTATTGTTCATTAAATAATATTGGAACAATTATTACAAATAACAAAATCGATTTAACTTCTAGGGATTAGGAGGTTTGATTTTCTCAATATGGTTCGGCCCTAAATCAACAAGCACTAGCTTATCGGAAGGGTTCGGGAATCAATCCAGATTTACGCGTTGCTGAATACACTGAATTACAAAATATATCCCGTTATTTATTAAATATAAGTTACAAGTTATAACTTACTAGATAACGCCTGCAACTAAAATTAGTTATCGCAATTCGTTAACCGTACTTACATTTTTTTTTTTCGGGATAAAAAGTATATCTTTTCCGAGTAAGACTTAAATTGTCTGCATACCAAACAAAATCGGTTCAGGGGTTTTGGTGTGAAAAAACAAACAAACGCACTTTCGCATTTAAATGATGATTGAACTTCAATTTAAACATGTATAAATATTTTGGTAGATCTTTAATATATAAAATTCTCGTGTCACAATGTTAGATAGCGAACTCCTCCGAAACGGCTTTAGTGATTTTTACCAAATTTTATATGCATATTCAGTAAGTCTGAGAATCGGCTACTGGGTACTTTATATATTGATAAGTGCATTTGTTGAATAAATAATAGTAAATTATTACAACCTGAGACTGACTGCGACCATGGTGACATACTTATTTAGTCACCTCAATAAAATAATATGGCAAATACATTATGGCAAAGCAATGTTTGCCGGGACAGCTATTATAATTATATTGAATTCAGCCCTATCCAAAGCCCATTCTAAGTTATTAGTTAAGGCCCAGTAGTCCCTAAAATTATCAAGTCGATGTCTGTCAGTACGAATATCGACGTAAAGCACATTAAAATAACATTCATATCAGCGCGCCTTGAACAGTGGCGTTTACGCGCTCGCCGCGTGCCTTGATAATAGAAAATAGGAGAAAAAACCTTTTGTTTTTAGTATTACACAAATCAAATATATCAAATCGTTTAGGTTAGGTCATGACAAATGTGCTACATCTTTTGTTTTTTCTAGAAAGTGTGTAATTTAGCCATAAAATGATTTAATTATGAAAAACAGCGTTATAAGAGTCATCTTTGAGATTTTTTTCTATCGAGCAGAATTTTTCAAATTGTGTACTGATATACCTTTGCGTATAGGAAATTTTCTCAATTTTAAAACTGTACTTTTTTATACTTAAATAATGACATTTCCTTTACAAAAAACATTATTTAAAAAACCCGTTTTACGTAGTTGCAACAACCACTGCACCTTAAGTATTACAGAATATATCGTTCGTATATTGAATCCATGTTCCGAAGTAGTTATCGCGCTATTAAAGTTCGGGTTCCAACCTGCTGCGTTTGAGAACTTAATTAAGTTAGTTATCGATTTGACAGCTCCATTTACACATGAGTTAAGAGTTTATTAACTGTAAGTTGTGCTCAAGTTATAAATAGAACGTTTCTCTATGTTCTACGCTCGTTTCAACCAACTGTCGTAGACTAATCGTGTCTAGAACGATGTTTGAGGGTGTTATGCGCTTTATGATTCATGAAACTCGCTTTATTGTGTATACTGAGTTATTGTAGATGTTACACTATAAAATATAATATAAGTTGCTGCATGGTTGTTACGAGCTGAAAAGCATGGGTCTACCTATGTCCAATACCATCAAGTTCTAAGTTCTCTTTGAAGAATATCTTTTACTTTGCAAACTTGAAAGCATTTCATTTTCGTTCATTTTATTCCAGGTATGTACCGACTGGCCATCAACAAAAATCCTCTGGAAAGCATTCACGAGGAGGCATTCTACGGGCTGGACAACACGCTATGGGAGTTGGAGCTGCAGGAGGACAAGTTAACGGCCGTGCCCAGCCGGGCGTTGAGATACCTGCAGAAACTACGCCTGTTGGATTTGACAGGTGAGGGTTTTGAGACTGAGGGTGGTTGACGGTTGTCTACGTGGAGTATTGAAGCGGGCAAATTGACATTACATATCCACCACTTCTGTGTTGCTGTCCACAAAAAACTTATCTGAAGATAAATCTGTTTTGATTATATTTAGTACATTAATCGTTCGTATGATCCACACTTGTATAATAGAGTATGGGAATCCATATCCACAAATTACACAAGTACGTTTCAGGTCTTTTAAAGTCACCTCCTAATCTTAATCTGTTATTTTTGCACGTCAATTTTCTTCCTGTTCTGTAAGTATGTAGCTAAAGGCAGCTAATAAAAAAAATTAGAAGAAAAATAATTAAAAATTAAAATCTTAAGAAAAGCAGCTCTAAGTTACGGGAATCTTGACTTGAAAATTATTAAATTTTTAGCGAGCGTACCAGAGCACAAGATTGAGTGCGTGCGTGCAAATATTTAATTTGGGAAAGTTTAATTTTGTGAGATTTATAACCCCGTAACTTTAGTCGGGCCACTTTAGGAGGTATAAAGTTTTATGTACAGCGAGAGAGTACATAGTTACCAGTCTACGTAAGGAATTGCTCTTAGCGTCACGAGAATATTTCGTAACCATTTTATCAGAGTCCTTACACATTTCATCAACCTTTTTTAGAAGTGTCAGTATATTTTTAACCCATAGTTTAACCATTCGATGATTTCGAATATTTTTTAGTTACGTCCCGAAGGAGTTTTGTAGTGTCATGTCTATTATTGTTGGTCGTTTTTCTATATTAAACCATCATTAATTAGGAAACAAAAGATAATTTATTAATGGTAGACCTACGGGCTACGCCTATAATTACGTGGGGCTCTATAACCCGACCCGTTAAGGGTTTATTCAGACCGCAACGCGACGCGTACTAAATAAGTACTAGATGCATTTAATTTGTATGGATTTGACAGATTTGCAAGACATCCTACGCAATTGAAATCTGTCAATTCAGTACAAAAAATATGCACTCGTCGCGTTGCGGTCTGAATTGACTCCGCTGGCCGCTATCAATTTCTCTGATGTTAAACTTACAAGTTACAACAAAAAGTAGACTCTCCAACACACACAAGACACACAATATATACCAATACATTTTTATTTTCCGACTTTAAAGGTAACGAAATAACGGACATATCGGGTGACAACTGGCTGGGTTTGGAGAACACGCTGCATACCCTCGTCCTGGCCGACAACTCCATATCCAGCCTGCCTCTGGACGCCTTCTCTGGGCTTCCCATGCTTGAGACCCTGGACCTCCGAGGCAACCATCTGACGGTCATCGACAGTGGTGTCTTTAGGGATGGCATGAATAGGCTAAGCAAGGTGAGTTATTGGTATTGTTGTAGTGAAGATTTATTTGCTTTGAGTCTTCTTATTTTGTTTCAGAGATGCGGTCCGTCTATAGATGGCCTTAAGCTCAAATTCGTCTTCATAAACCTTTTAAAAGTTTCACCTACTCTATGATGAAATTTCCCTAACTTTTTCCCACTTTTCCAGCTGATACTAGCGGACAACCAGCTGCAGTATATCCCGTACGAGGAGCTGTCACCCCTGCGCCAGCTGCGGTTCCTGGACCTGGCCAACAACCTCATCCTCCAAGTGCCTCCGGTACATGACCTCAACGGCGTCCGCCTCAACCTGGATTGGGTCAAGTAGGTTCTAACTTCTATGCTGTACTAACTATTAATAATACCCCCCACACCGGTTTCGGTGACGGTGGCCGATTTCAATGAAACCAGGCTAGGTACGCAGGAGTAATTTATAGTGCCCAAGTGTGTGCGCAGTACACAAGAGCATTCTCTATTCCTTTACTGTTATGACCCAGTGGGACGGACGACCGACACGACTGGCGAGAGATCAGGCGCAAAACCGACTTATCACATGATCATCCGAAGCATGGATCATCTTACTTGTCAGACAATCAGCTAGTGATCAGCCTGCATTGTCCTAACCAAACTTAGAAAAATCATAATAATATTACTATATGTAAATTCATATTAAATTAATTTTCATAATATTTTGATTTTAAATTCACATAATTATTATTACCAAAACAAAATGTTTACACAAAAAACACCCTGAGATTTACTGATCTCATCGCGAAATTTTGCAAAATATAAGTCAGGATAAACATAATATTTACTCCTCAGTCGGCAAATTACAAATTCACATCCCCGCAAATCCCCAGCCAGTTTACACTGAATATGTGATTGGTTCTTTTGTGCGAACCCCGTCCTTTCCAAATTATGGAAAGGATATGAAAAATTGAGAATATTTTTACTGACGTTAACGGTTTAATAGCGAAGTACTATAGATAACTCTTAAGTGGGTTGAATCAATTGATAACGTATTATTTACAAGTAGGGGAATTGTGCTTAAGATGACATTATTTTTATTTGAAGGTAAATATTTAAAATAAAATAAGTCACATGGGATCAGTAACTTACTTTTATAAATAAATGGTTCATAAACTACGAAATTAAACAGTTTTAGAAAAATCAACCTAATATATAACAGTGAAAAAAAACATAAATTGCAAGCCAGGTCGACGAGTGCAAGATGACATAATATCGATATGGTAAGACGACATACTATAATTCCTTAGACTTTGATGGTATGTCGTCTTATACAATACGTAAATCCAAGCTGCATCATCATCCCTCTAGTTGTCAGTGGTGTAAGATTCTTAAGTTCTTCATCATCGTCAAAAAATATACAATGTTTCTGTTGCCGATTTAGCGGAAACATAAGTAACTATAGTATGTCATCTTAAGCCGACGTCTAGTATGTCATCTTACCAAATAAGTAATAGTGGATACATTTAAATTTTGTAAAAAAATACTTAACGTTAGAACACGCTTTTATTAATAACTAGCGACCCGCCCCGGCGTCGCACGGGTATGAAATATATAGCCACTGAAAAAATGATTAGAATCGATAGCTTATGATCCTTCACGTGGTCTACTTCTTATCTGTGCCAAATAACATAAAAATTTCTCCAGTAGTTCGCGAGATAAGCCCTTTCAAATAATTTCCCCCGTTTTTCCACTTTCTCCTATTAGTCTTAGCCTGATAAAATATAGCCTAGAGCCTTCCTCAATAACACTGAAAGAATTTTTCTAATCGGACCAGTAGTTCCTGACATTAGCGCGTTCATGTTAGCCCTTTCAAATAAATTTTCCCGTTTTTTCCATATTTTCCTCTATTTCTTCGCTCCTATTAGTCTGAGTCAGATAAAATATAGCCTATAGCCTTCAGCTCGATAAATGGGCTATCTAACACTGAAAGAATCATCAAAATCCGTAGCGTAATTTTAAAGATTAAAGGGAACAAAGGGACATGAGGGAAAAAAAGCGACTTTGTTTTATAATATGTATAGATTGTGGCCTATAAGAATCCATGTCCATAATAACAATTTGTTATAAGAAAAGATTCTGACCTTCTACGTTTTTTCACCACAAAACAAAAGTGTAAGAAAATTTTTGTCTCATCAAAATTAGGAAAACCTTTATTACTTTGTAAAGTACGGTCCCTGTCCGGCATACTAAGTTGGGCTACTAGGGGCACACTGAGGTGCTCCATAAAACGTCACAAGTTCACAGACAGCACTATTATTTCAACGAATTTTGCCAATGTGTCATCTTACCTGACTATGTCAATTATTATTGTTTTTACCTTGGAAGTCGGTTTTAATTTTTTGTTAAAAATAATGAATGATTTGGTCCGCTGGTCAAAACGTCTATAGATATAATTTGACCTTAACGATAAAACGGCCAAGGAGCAAATCGTCCTCAATTCATATAGTCCTTAGTGCATGCGGTCTTTAACGGAACATAACATCAAATCAATTAGAGGTTAACGCATAATAAGCTCATGTATAAAAAACCGGCCAAGTGCGAGTTGGACTCACCCATGAAGGGTTCCGCAGCAGCAATAAAGGTTTTTTATTTATTTTTATATTTTGTTAATGTTAAATTAATGTTTACCATTTATGACGTATAAAAAAACTACTTGTTAGATCTCGTTCAAACCAATTTTCGTTGGTAGTTTTTATAATAATGTACATCATATATTTTTTCTTGAATTATCAATAATAAAATATTAGTATTTTGACTCAGATTTACGAGATCCACCTTAAAAAATCTCCAAAATAATTTATTTTTCATTGATGGCACATTCACAAGGACACCCAAACCATTTAGCCAAATTATGACATTACATGTAAATCAGTGTAGTAGCAGCGAATCTGTATATGTAGTGGGGGTAGTTTATGCCTTACTACCCAATAAATTGCAGCATACATACGAACGCTTATTTGAACTTTTGAAACTTCATTTAGATATAAATATCAAAAACATTAAGTGTGACTATGAAGCCGGTCTAAATAACGCATTAAAAAGTCATTTCCGCAAATAAATATATCGGGATGTTATTTCCACTTAAATAAAGCCGTTTGGAGAAAGGCCGAAAGTTTGAAAGCTAATGAATGCAAAGAGTCTAGAGAGATAATCAGAAATTGTGCAAATTTCCCCCTACTGCCGCGGCCGTCAAGATACCACACACAATGTTGGTCATAATTATATTAGACAACATGCTGGTAATGGCGAGGTAATTCAGCAATTTCTTGATTATTTCGAAAATCAATGGTTAAAACCTTCTATAAATATAAGTGTCTACAATGATGTTTTTAGAACGAATAATCCCTTAGAAGGGTGTAATAGACGTTCTAATTCAAAAGTTAACAAAAAACCAACGTTTGTACTATTTATTGATGCTCTAAGAAAAGAAGCAAAGTGGCAGGAGATAAGATTTAAAAACTGGCCAAGTGCGTGTCGTGCCACGCGCAATATAGGGTTCCGTAGTACCGCTAGTTTTTGATAATTTTTGTATGGTCAATGAATGTACATTTATAACGTGTTTTACACTACTAACAATATCATCTCAGTTACGTTCAAAGGAATTTGAACGAAAAGTTCCCCTATATTTCGCCGAATACATTTTTTTTAGTTGATCGACTATAACTCAAAAACTTATGAAGACTTCGTAGCCGTGGTAGTTTTCCTTTTAAATTCAGCATATTTCCTACTCCCGTGAATTTTTTCACATTTCCATAAGCAACCGTTTAGCTGGTTGAAGGGGGGGATACTGGAGTCTAGCGTTTTTTTCCACTTTAAAACTTAATATTTCACAAACGGATTCCTAAATCGGAAAATGATCTGTGAATACTCATAATATTTTTAAAAAACCTATCCAACGACACCCCACACGATGCGACGCGTAAAAATATTTTCATCCCCACTTGATGTGTATGGAAGGTATCATTAAAAAAATATTTTTTTAAGATTTTATATACCATTTTGTCGCCATCATTAATATGTGCATTCATGCCAAATTACAGCTTTGTAGGTCCCATAGTCTCTGAGCAAAACCGCGGACAGACAGACAGACGGACAGACAGACAGCCGGACAGACAGACAGACGGACAGACAGACGGACGGACAGACCGAAACTATAAGGGTTCCTTGATGACTACGGAACCCTAAAAATAGTATGTTTCACGGTAGCAAAAGGCGAAAGGTGGATATTAGCTTCAATATCCGGTACACGGAGGAAAGAAGAAATTAGAAGAAGAGAGTATCACACCTTATGAATTTTTGAGAAGAATTAGTATAGTAAAAAAGATTTTGAACGTTGAATAATGATTAAGCTCAACCGTAAATTTTAATTGAGTAAATAGAAATATAATTTTAGAATAAATAAATATTTTGACTCTGAATTTGTTTGTCTGCCTGTCTGTCCATGAAAAAGTGTACATATTGTAAATAAATTATGAATTTTTTTCACAACTTTGTTTAAAGTGAAACCGCAATTCAAAGTTTCTCAAAATGAGCGTACGCATTTTATTTTCGAAAAGAGAAACACTTTTTGAAAAAACGCCATTATTCCGTAGTCAAGAACCCTTACAGTTTCGGTCTGTCTGTCTGTCCGTTTGTCTATCCACGGTTTTAGACTATACGGCCTACAAAGCCGTAATTTGGCATAAATGCACAATGCACATAATATTAATAATGCCGACTAAATGGTTTAAAAAATCTTTAAAAAATATTTTTTACGCCGGTTCCAAGCGGGGATGTTTTTTTTGTGAAATATAAAGTTTTGAAATGGAAAAAATCACTCAGTCCCACTGGACTTTATTTATTTTTTCCACTTCACTTTCCCCCTTTCTATAAGCTCACCGTTGCTTTTGGAAATGTGAGAAATCACAGGAGTAAATATGCTGAATTTAAAAGGAAAACTATTACGGCTAAGAATACTTCATAAGTAATTGAGTGACAGACGATCAACTAAAAAAATGTATTCGGAGGAGTATACAGGAACTTTTCGTTCAAATTCCTTTGAATGTAACTGAGATAATGTTCATGTTGATTGTTGTACATTCATTGCCCATACAAAAACTATCAAAAACCAGGGTACAACGGAAGCCTATATTACGCGTGGCCCGACACGCACTTGGCCGGTTTTTTATGTTTTTTCAACGGAAATGATTTTAAAACAATTAGTTTTCTTTTTCAATTTGCGTCACTCACTCTTTGTTTTTCCTTGGTTTTTCCCATTGAGAACGACAGAAAGTGAGGACATTTTGCTCTCAGTAGGTTTTTACTTTGCGAACATTATGCACCAATAATTTTTTGCTACAAAAATAGCATACTATTTCAATTGTGGACGTTTTGCTCCAAGGGTATTTTACTTAGCGGTCAATGTGACACCAAGAACGTTTAACTTAGGGGATCTTCTGCTCAGAAAAGAATGTACCTACGGATTCCGCGTGATAAACGAATTTTGGCGCGACGGAGTTCTTTTTCAAATATCCTTTGTTTTCCTACTTTGTAATCTTGTTTTAAACAAAACCATTTTTTTTCAGGTTGGACAACAACAAAATCAAAGTGCTGATGCCGGGCTCATTTAAAAATTTTAACATACTAAACCAAACGTCGCTGGATGGAAACCAAATTTATACAATAAGGGTGCGTATAATTTTCCTTGTAAATTAATTTAAGCTTCCGGGTACAATATCTGGATGGGTCCCAGATAATTATAAAGTACATGATTGTGAGAAGAACCCATGTGTTGATAATCACCTCATTTCGGGTGTTATAATAATGATTTATTTATTGCACATTTTGAAAAGATTACAAACCTTCCACAAAAACCCAGCCAGAGTAAATCTTAAAGCTATTACTATAAATAGACTGTGGCGAAGTAATATTTTGGTTTACATGTCGATATTTTAACTATTTTAACTAAAGATCCATTGTTGTAGCAGAATTTTAATCCTAATTGCCACAAAATAAAATTATCTGTGTAGAGTGTAACAAAACTAAGTGATGATACTTGAGGATGTGTTTTATGGGAAAATTTATGACGCAAGGCCACTTTCCCATACAAATCATAAAAAAGTTTTGCTTTTTCAGCGCTGCTACTTTCACAGTAAACTATATAAGAGACAAATACACGCCCTAAAGTATCACTTAGTTTTTACACCTTGTATATATTGTTTTTTTTTTCAGGAGGATGCGTTCCGGAACGCCAAAATCCGCGTCCTCTCTCTCCGCGACTGCAGCATCAACGACCTGTCTCCAGCCGCGTTCGCCGGCCTCGAGAACAGTCTGCAGAGCCTCGACCTGTCCGAGAACAACCTCACCACCATCTCCAAGTTTATGCTCAACAAGCTAGACTCGTTGCGGTTCCTCAACCTTAGAGAAAACAAGGTTGGTTTTGGTTATCAGGTTAATTTTAGATAGAGGGTAATTGGACGCTGTTAATCATTTGTGTACTATTCCATAAAAAACGTATTGAGTTATGAACGTAGTTAATAATATTATGTTGTTAAAATCATTTACAACAAGGTACAAAATTATTTCAGAATCAGGCTAATTTCAGCATATAGGAAAATTTCAGTACTCAGGGTAATTTCAGGACATAAGGGTATTACTGACATTGGCTAAGTGCGGATAATTCGAGGTAACGCTAAACCAATATTCGCGTTTCAAAACTGCGTTGTGCCTGGCAAAGGAATACACTCTGATTAGTGATTTAGCGTCAACTTAAATTATCCTTAATAACCCTTATAACGATTGCCATAATTTATTTTAAAAACAATTAAATCTTTACAATTTTTTACAGGTCGACACGAATTTACTAGCAACGAACTACCCCTCAGAATACTCGCTACCCTCCGTCAACAATTTCCAATACAAGCTATTCCATCTGGACATCAGTGGCACTTCCTCCCTGGAAATGAGTCTACAGGACGTCAGGAGGTGAGAAAAAAAATAAAAATAATGAAAAAAGCAAAAAAAATATCCCACCCAAAACTGCGAATTCGTGCGAATTCGCATCGCTATATCATTTTTATTATGAGTTTTATCGCAGATATTTGCGATGCGATGCGAATTCGCAGTTTTGTGTGGGAGCCCTTAATACCCAAATTAGTGGACACAACCTAAAATCTTTTCATAAAGAATTTGTAAATATGTAAATAAAATAAGATCACTTGCGCCAGTCTGCGTAAAAGTTGATTGCGGATTTAATGTTGAGTTATTTATAATTAATAATAAAAAGAAGACATGATATTTGTACAAATGTGCTGTCAATAATACAGTTTGGCGCAAGTGGCCTGAGTTAAAAATATTAAATAACATAAAAACATAAATTAAATTAGCGTTTATGTAGTGGTTAAAATCCGGTGGATGATCTTGAGTTTTTAAG
Organism: Lysandra bellargus; assembly: GCA_905333045.1. NCBI lineage: Eukaryota > Metazoa > Arthropoda > Insecta > Lepidoptera > Lycaenidae > Lysandra > Lysandra bellargus. The sequence continues at coordinate 12,396,640 of HG995322.1, forward strand.
TTTGATGATTTTTCAATGCTGTTAAATACTTTGATGGAGATAATTGTAAATATAGCAGTCTACAATATTTTGTGTATTGGTGTGCAAGGATTTCTTTATTACTGTGTCTCTCCAGAGTAAGTCGTCGATGTTCGATGAAAAATTGAGGCTTTTTTAATATTATTTGGGTAATAGATTAGTTTTATAGTTATTTTAAATGCCTTCCTGATTATGAGCATAGCTGTTAAACCCATATTTTACTAGAAATAGAATAGTAATTGCCAGATGCGCTGTAAGTACGAAAAAGTAAACGGAATTATTGGTCCCTATCTTTAGCCTGCCCCAGCTGACCCCCTTAGTTTGTAATTTTTCTAAATGTTTCTAGATTTAAGCTTCTGTTAGATTTTAATATTTTTCATTTTAAATATTTTAAGAGTCTAGTTTTAGTTTTTAAACCTTTTAGAATATAGTTTAAAATCCCTTTTTATTTTACTTTTAGCTTCGCACGTGTCTTTGCTATTACATTTCTATTGCAGAGACGAGAACGACACATACTGCGGTAGAGGTGAAAAGTAAGTCTGTGTGTGTGACTCGACATGATCTGTGGTTTTATTTCTTCATACTTTCGCTGTCGTTATACATTACAGGTTTTTACAATAATACAAAATGATAACTGTAAACTGTACAAAATACGCAATAAAAAGTTACAATGCCTTAGTGACATCTGCAGATACAACCTTTTTCGTTTTTAAAATATCAGCTTTTTCCGTTCAAATTCCCGATATATTGTGCTTTAGTACTTTATTGGAAATATACTCAATACACAACTTACTGTAAAAACCTGGTTATAAAATATTTTTCAACTTGTTCTTGTACTTACCTGTGTTGCTTTTCTTAATTACAAGGATAACTGTACCAAAATAAATCGTGTCTGAATCGTTTTGTCGCATGGTTTGAATAGCATTTATCGTGTGTCGTTGCATATAAACAGTAGACGAATAAAAATACTAATTTTGAGTGTGTCTAAATTAACAATTGGACGTTTTTTTTATGTGAGCAAAAGATTTTAGGTTGTGAAAACTCGTGCATCTCATTGGAGCACACATTTTCATACTCATCTTCATTACACAGATGGTTTGAAAATGAGTTTCGTGCGTGTTTGAAATTTAACCCTAACAAAACTATTTATTTTTAGAATGCGTTCACTTCGATATCTAGCCGTCAGCAAGTTGATAAGACGTAGTATAACCTCAGAAGACTTTCTGGAATTCGGTGTAGATTTGGAGGATTTGAAAATATTCGGTAGCACGATAAATCGTATCGAATCCAGCGCTTTCCAACATGTTCGAACGATTAAAACTCTGGATCTATCCGAGAACCACATCGAATATATCGATCCGTTTGCGTTTGCTGAGGTAAAGTATATAATTTTATTATATATATTTTTTTTTTGTACCTAATATAGATGATATTCCACTCTACTCGTCACTTTTATCCGAATTTTACATTCCTCTGGGCACACAATTCTTATAAATTGAACAGTGATATATTATGGAAATATTTATGTTTATTAAAAACCTCTCTGTTTACAGTTACACAGCCTAACAACGCTCAAAATGGCGAACGGATTGCACGACTCAGTAAAGGTTTTGCCATTCGAACCGTTGAAAGCCCTAATCGAGTTGCAATACCTGGACGTAAGCAACAACAGGCTGCAGAACGTTCCAGACACATCATTCCATTTTCTCTACAAACTGAAGACTTTGAATCTGCAAGATAATCTCATAGATCACTTCTCTAAAGGCACATTACAGGTATGAAAGTCATTCCAAAAAGGAAACATCAATAACCACTTAGCTAATACAAAGTTAGCTCCGTGTCAATAACAGTTATCTATAGTTAATAATTAAGATAATATTTAGGCTTTAAAGTTGCTTCCTAAAAGATGTTTTTTTATTTTATAAAAACTGTTCAGGTACCCAGAAAATGGAAATCGAATACTCGAGTGTGAAATATCGAATCCAAATTAAATTTCACATTGGATATTCAATTATTCGATTATCAGCTGTATTGCATTAGCCCAGGAGTTAAATTTTCTGAAGCTTTAATCCCAGAATCCTAGATAAAATTCCTAGACTAGCTAATAGAGTTACTGTCATTAAACCTACCACTCCTGTCACTCTGTAAAACCTGTCACTCTGTGGCCCTTTTAATAAAAAAAAATACCATATTACAGGGAGATATACACAGACAGCTGGAAGGAGTTTATCTGTCACTCAACAAAATCAGGGTCATCGAGCAACACACTTTCGTCAACTTGAAGGAACTTCAAGAGATACATTTGGAAGACAACCTGATAGAGTCCCTATTCCGACGATCTTTCACCAGCATGGACAACCTTAAAGTTATAAATCTGAGCGGCAACTCAATATTCGATATCAGCGAAGAAGCGTTCCAGAATTTGCCAGCCCTAAAAGAGTAAGTGTTACAAATAATACGCAAAATAATTTTAGATATTTAAAAAACTGATATACTTTATATTATAATACTTTAAATATGTTACAGATAACACAGTCACTTTGATAATAAGGGTGGCATAGTCTCCGATTATGTAGGAACTCGATATAAATTATTATTATTTACTAGCTGTCCCGGTGAACTTCGTGTCACTTTAAAACCTTTCCTGGACTTCTACAAATATTTAAGACTAAAATCAGCCCAATCCGTTCAGCTGTTTTCGAGTTTTAGCGCGACTAACACATTTGAAAATACATTTTTATATATGTAATATTTCACTTGTTGACGGACGATATGCTACGATAGAGCCACATTTTCGAATATGAATGAATAAGACTTGTAACGATATAAGCCAATGACTGAAACTCTGCGTATTCATTGACCTTGCTATAGCTACGGTCTATTCTGTCCGTGTTATGCGGTAGTTTAAGGTTAGATAAGCGTTTTTATGGTTTTATTATGAAAAGTAATAATTAATTTTCCAGGTTGGACATTTCCTTCAATCGTCTCGGCACATTCAAGTTTTCCATCTTCGATCAAGTGGGATCCGCTACAGCACTAAAAGTAAACGCGTCGTACAACAGAATCGTGGCGCTGACAGACTCCAACGCACCCATGTTCTTCACATCCAACTTCTATGCTCCTAAGGCGCAAAGTGAGTATTGGGAATATAGCTTTTTGCACACACTGCTTTTTTATTATCCATACTAATATTATAAATGCGAAAGTATCTCTGTCTGTCTGTCTGTCTGTCTCGCTTTCACGCCGAAAGTACCGAACCGATTGTAATGAAATTTTGTACACAGATAGTGTAGAGCCTGAGAAAGGTCATAGGCTACATTTTTATGAGGGAAAATATGTTGTTTCCATGAAAATAACGATAAAGTTAATTCCTACTGCAGTTTTATAATATGACAACAGGTGGCGTTTTAAAGGAATAGTACTGTTGGAGCCTATGGGCAATGAAAATTTTAGTTCTAATACATGACAACAGATGGCGTTTAATATTTTACTTCATTGTAACATAGAACCATAGATAGAATTAATCATACTTATTATGTTTTTAATTATAATTTTTAATGCGTTAGATATATTTTGTTTAATAATATTATCACTTGGTATAATCAATCTATCTTATATTTTATGTTATCTATATAAATTGAATTCCTACTGCACAACAGATGGCGCTCTAAAGTAGAGGAGTGTACCGTGTTGGCCTTTAATATTCCATCCAGAAATATATTAATGCAATGAACGTTTTAGTTCTAATATATAAAAACAGATGGCGTTTACTTTTTTACTTCATATCAGAACTAATCAATAATCATACTTTATGTTTTTATTCATGTTTGGTGTCAAATTTAAAAACTTTTAAAAACCCTGGTAAGTGGGACTCCTCAAATCAATATACACAAAAACAGCTGTGCTGTGCACATAATATTTAAGTTTTTTGAATTAAAGTTTATATTTTGTGCCAAATTTTAAAGCTTATTACTTTAAATATGTACTACACATTTTTACCCATAAACTATTTATGTTACGTCACTGCATAGATAATAATTAAGTACTGAGTATCAAGTTATATCGAAAGAATTGGCCCCGTGCGAGTTTCTTACGCCGGTTCTTCTCGCCAGGTTAGTTCCCGAACCGGTGGTAGGCACCGTAGATTCTACGTTCTTCTGATTTTCAAAAAGTGTATTCATGATACCTATTTTGACTAAAAAGATAATATTTTATTTTATTTTATCCCGGCAATCCCACGGAAACGGGAACCACCGCGTGCTGTAAAATGAAATCCACACGGACGGAGTCGCGGGCAGCAGCTAGTTATAAAATAATTATTACATGGATGAATTAATATCTGTAGACCTGCAGGCTTAGCATGATACAATATAAATCCCAAAGAATAGAAATACTGATGATATTATAATTATGTCAGTAGAGAGAAAACCTTTTCTATTCTTTGTGGCCATTCTAAACTTGCAGATTTGGTAATTTAATTGCGGTGCGCCTATTTTTTGGCATATCAGCTGTGTCTACAGATATTACGTCCGGGTAGTGACTACATAACTGAAATCTATTTGGTGAAGGCACATAAATTTTACAGCATGTTTTATTTTTGGGTAGCTTTGTTGTATGTTTGTATTTTTAAATGTATTTTGATGTAACTAAAATATTTAGTAGTGTTAGGGTATAATAAGGGTAAATTCAGAAACAGGATTAGTTCGGATAATTCAATTTAATACGAAACCTAATTTATCCGATCTTACCCTGTGTCTGAAATTACCCTGATCAGGCTTATAATTTTTGCATGACTTGTATCTAACAGCATGTTTTTTTTTTCTTTGCAATTTTTCTCACAATATAAGGATTGATTTCCGAGCCAGAGGTCAATATTTCAGCTTTGGAAACTAACATTTCTTCTTTGGATACTGATACTAAAATGGAACCGGATGAAGGTGATATTTTATATTATTTAACACGTAAACTGGCGTAAGTGAAGTTAAAGCAGTTTACGTCTCCTTAACAGACCTACGAGGCTGTTTTCAGTGTTGCTTGAGATTTAGTTTTTTGACATTCACGTCAGTCAATGATTGTGCGTGGACATGATGGCCGTTTACATATCATACGTTGTACATACAAACATTGCTGGTTAATGGTTTCTATTAAAACGGACGGATTATATTATTTTTACTGATTGAGGGCTGTTGACTAGCCAAATGGTAGAATAGACGCGCAGTCAATGCATACCTTAAGTAATAAGTATCATTGTAACTGAATTATTGTGAATTATCGCTGGTTTCATTTTAAGTGCAACTGTTTCGCATCCGCGTCCCCATAACTAATGTCATCCAAGAGACAATATTAACATCCTTGCAGGTCACACTTACGACAGTTTACTCGCTTGTTGCAATTTTTTGTTTACGTTGAATAGTTGTGTATTTTGGTTTGTTTTTCGTTTGTAGTTTATACTGACACAGAAATAGAATCCGAAGACGCCAGCCCGTGGAGAATTGAAAGAGGTATTTCATTTTTTCTTCTTTCTGTTTAACACTTGTTAGTACCTACTTATAACAATAAGTTTAGTTGTAACTTAAAAGCAATCAATAATTTTGTGACCCGTGTAAATATTTAAAATTTCCTTTTAATTATTGTTTTACCTAATTACAATATTTATACTTTATTGTTATCATTATCACTGTAATATTTTCAGGTCTTGGTACGGTGTCTATCAACATCCGAGTATTGGACTTCTCTCGTAACAACATTACCTATATAGCTCCATATTACTTCAGGTGAATATTGATGCATTTATTTAGTACTTGTACTTGTACATTGTATGATGTGTAGAAAAAAATGTTTGCTTTGTCTCATTCTAAATGTTCAGCCGGAAAGATCTACGTCCCTACAGTAAAACTTGAAGTCAAAATATTATATTATACTTAGTACTTTTTATAATAGAGAGTAGCCTCTTAAATATATATTCAAAAGTATAACTATTACCATACTTCATTTTATTACTATGTTTTAAACGAAATTTGTTCAGACACACACACACACACACACACACACACACACGTACACGCACACACACACACGCACGCACGCAAACACACACGTACACGCACACACACGCACGCACGCACGCACGCACGCACGCACGCACACACACACACACATACACACACACACATACACAAACTTGCACTTTTATAATATTAGCCTACTATAATAAGCTGGATTTATAAATAGGCTGTATAGGCTGCGGCCTAGGGGTGGCAGCATCCTAGGGCGGTGGCAGCGTCCTAGGAGGGCGACAGATTTCGTACATGGGGCGGCGGAAATAAAGTGGCCTACACTCATAAAAAATATAAATCTGGCACTGACTAATGTTTCTAATTCCAGGCACGCGGATCTGACCCTCTCCGAGCTGTATCTCTCCCACAACCAGCTGCGCAACATCACGCGCGAGGTGTTTGGCTCCATGCTGATGCTGCAGTTGCTGGACCTGTCGCACAACATGATATACCACATGGAGTACGACTGCTTCAAGAAAGTCAGGAATTTGCAGGTGAGGAAACACAGTAGTTACTAGAAGGTGAATGAGAAAGTACGAACGATCAATTAAGGGGCCGGGTTACCCTCGAAATTCTCATACATACGTAATACCAAAATCATTTTGTCATACGAAAATATTTAGTAGTAAATTTAGTAAAAAAAAATTATACACAAAAAAAAAATTTTGTGTTTAAATATTTTGAAGTTAATTTTTGTGCAGGAACCTAGGTAATTACTATTTTAAGCTGAAAAATAACTCAAACATGTTAAATATTTTCGTATGAGAGAACCGGAAATCAGGTTAAGCCCAACCAGAGAAACGTTTAAACGTAGAGTCCGACTGCTCTATCTAAATAAATTGGCAGAATCATAAGACGTTTAATACAGTATACGTTACTCAGTGTTTTATATGGATGTATGTATAAACTTATGTGTATATATATGTATAAACTTATGTATATATAGGTTATATAATGTGTATATATTGTATAGGTTATATATTATAATATGTATAAGTTATGTATTATATTAATCGCTATAGTAGTATTATTATGTAAATATATGTGTAACTTGATATGTATACTGTATTAGTATCTTTATCAGTATTTATTGTTTAAATTCCATTATTTATTTCTTGAATGTGTATTTTTCTCTAAACAGAAAGCACCTGTATTTGTCCTTTTAGTATTGTCTCTGCTACCACCCAATGGTTGACTGGTAGAAAATGCCCTATGGCATTAAGTCCGCCATTGTACATTGTACATAGAGTGTAAAATAAATAAAATATATATATATATATATATATATATATATATATATATATATATATATATATATATATATATATATATATATATATATATATATATATATATATATTATTCTATCCACGTCAATAATTATAATATTACTACATTCGGATGGATTATTCGTTTGTATCTCAACAGAATTTCTCAATATTTTCAGATAATCAACCTCTCCCACAACAACCTGATCGATCTCCCTGTGGAGGTATTCCACGACATGCACGGTCTGACCTTCGTGGATTTATCACACAACTATATCAAGAATCTGGCCAGCAACCTCATACCCTCGCCGGCTTTGGAAAGGTAAGATATAATTGCCATTACGTGACATACTCCAAAGAGAAATAACAATAATTCATTCAATATGGATGGTCTATCATGTTCCAAATAAACCTGTTTATTAGATTATAAAAGCTATTCACGTTAAATACAACGGTTATCCAACATGATTACATCATTCAATATCGGTCTATGTCGTCATCAATTCTCATTTGTGGGGAAACAGGGGGGAGGGGGATATTTAAACGTAAAGCTTAATTTTTAAACGTAAACTAAATTAACTTTCACTTAGAAATACGCTAAACGGATCATCACAAATCAGCCACATAAATTCACCGACAAACTTAAACTTTGCTTAGGCGGTAGGCCCTGTTTCACCACTTCCTGATAAAGTGCCGAATAGGCTATTCACAACTTTTTTGACAGACTCTCCATACTTGATCTGGCAAGTTAAGTGGTGAATAGCCTATTCGGCACTTATCAGGAAGTGGTGAAACAGGCCCTTAAAGTAGTAATTTCATTTTTAGGCTTGATCTGTCAGACAACGAGCTATCTAGAATACCAACGAATGCTTTGTCGCCTGCCGCAGCCATCAACTTAGTCGAGTTGGATTTAAGCGGCAACTCCATACCGGCTATATCCATAGCTGATCTAGTCCAGACATTCAGAGTGAGTAACTTGTAAATAATTGTGTTTGTGTGAGTATTTAACTTGTGTTGTGTGTTTGTGTGTGTGAGCACTTGATGCTAACTTAATATTTCTGGATGGGTGTTACCAACATTCACAGTTTCGTTTCAAAGTAGAACTGATAAATTAAAATAATATCCAACTTAGGTAAACTCTTTTTTAATTTGTCTTTGCAAATAATATAATGCACTGTATTTGTAGTATAAGACATTAGTCCCTCGACAAAAATATGGTACACAATCCTCCAATATTTTGATAGTATGTGTAGTAACACATACTATCAAAATACAAACTATCTTGGACAATGCCTTGCACTTACCACAATAGACAGAACGAACCAGTAGGCCGATTTCAAACAAACTAACGAACCGGCACGAGGACCGCTGTTGTCTGCTATAAACATGGTATGAAAACATAAATAAATGAATGAATAAATAAATAAATTACTTGGCCTACTGGATTGTTCTGTCTATTGTGCACTTACTGACCAATCGCCTTATCATAATCTCTGTACCGTTGAAAGTAACTCCTATCTACATAACTAGCACTCGTAGTAGCTAGTACAAGCTAAGTGTGTGTGTGTAGCCTGACGGCGAGTACTGGGGTGAGGAGGCCGACTACAGCGACGACTACATGTACCACACCGCGCGACGTGACCACACCAGAGTGTTCCATCACAAGAAACAGTACCCCCAGAATATATTGTATAAGGTATTGGCTGAGTTACAGTTTTTTTTTTTAGGAGATATCGCAATTTTGTTTGACTCAAATGAATCTGAGTCTTTTCTGAAGAACCTAATGGTCAACGCATCGAAGCGACTTACCAAAGAACATAACAAATTCAACCTCCAGAACGTAATGCGCACATTAGTTTGACTCTTCGATGCGCTTCGACTCTCCATTATAAATGCAAAAATGTCTGTCTGTCTAGACAGACGTATATTACCTCCTCATGCCTAAACCACTGAACTGATTTTGCTGGAATTTGGTATGGAGATACTTTGAGTCATGGGGAAGGACATAGGTTACTTTTATCCCGGAAAAATGTACGGTTCCCACGCGGTAAACGAAGTTGCGGGCGTCATCTAGTTTCTCATAAGAGAACTTTAGAACTAATCATACCTGACCATTCACAGTCGCTCGCCTGGCTAGATCTCTCGGACAACCACCTGGTCCGCGTGGAGGTGGGGGCGTTCACCGCGCTGCCCCGCCTGCGCTGGCTCGACCTCGGCCGGAACCTCCCCTTCAGCAACGACCGGAACATCTTCAAGGGGTTGGAGCGGAGACTGTCGCACCTGGGTCTACAGAACACCAGTCTTACTGCTGTGAGTAGTTTCTCTCGGACAACCACCTAGTCCCCGTGGAGGTGGGGGCGTTCCCCCCACTGCTACTCCGCTGGCGGAGTCGCGACTAACAGTCCTAGTTATAACCACTTTTATTGTTGGTTAATAAAAGTGGTTATGACCAGGACTGTTAGTCGAAACTGCTTTGGCTAGACCTAAAAGTCCTAAAATACATTATATTATAGAATTTCTCATCTTATTAGATAAGTAATCATAACTAATTTATTAGTTTTGCCTTAATACTTAATCATCAAAATAACTCAATCTAAAAATTTAATTTCCAGGTTCCTGTTCTCCCGCTGCCGAAACTGAAAAGTCTGGATCTATCGTACAACAACCTACACTCGCTAGCCACGGAAGTCACCGCCAACCTGACGCGCCTTAGAAAGCTGGATCTTTCCTACAACGACTTGACTAGTGTCCCTGTGGTAAATAAAAAATAGTTATGTGAACTAATTAGGCACCATCGAGGAAATTGATTCTTAGGCAGTTGACAGACCAACGTTATTTGGTCGGATCATGTCAATTCGATGTTATTTGTGATCTGTCGGCTGGGTTTGATATAACACGACCAACCATACCGTAGGACCCCCATCTGCCAAGGATTCAACTTCTCTAATAGTACAATAATAAAATAGGCCGCGCAAAGCCTTAAGATCTCTCGGCATAAATGAAATGGGAAGGTGTTGTGTTAGGGTTGTAGGTTTATTTGGTAAAGAGAGTTATTGGAAGATCGCGATCAAACAATGACATAATTCATACATATCATGACTCAAACATTAAAAGAACGTATAATTATTACCAGATGACGCCCGCAACTCCGTTGCGCCAAAATTCGTTTTTCGCGCGGGAACCGTACATTTTTCCGGGTTAAAAAGTATGCTATGTCATTCCTCGCGTCTCAAAGTGTCTCCATACCGAATTTCAGCAAAATCGGTTCCGCGGTTTGGGCGTGAAGAGGTAACAGACAGACAGACAGACACACTTTCGCATTTATAATATTAGTAAATATGGATGCCAGAAATTGGGCCAGGCCACAACACTGCGTTGCGGCGTCGTGTCGCAAAAATTCGCGTAGTCGCTGAAATTTTTACAAGTTACAACTTACAACGCTTTCTGCAGCGTCATAGATTTTTACGTTGCGACGCTGCAATGTAATTTTTAGCCTGGCCTATACATGTCAGGGATTGAACCAACTTTACGTTTTCAGGCCACCCACTCCCTGAGCGAGCTCCGCTGGCTGTCGTTGTCGGGGAATCCCATCACAGCTCTCATGAATACCTCCCTGTACGGTGTGTCGCCGCGCCTCGAGTACTTAGACGTCACGCGGCTGCGGCTCAATATCCTCGAGGTAACAAAATCAGCTGCATTATTCCCGACTGAACCAGATTCGAATCGAGAATCAAATCAGCTCGAACTCAACAGCTTTTGCTACTTTCAACATACATATATAGTAGCACAAAATCGTGCTGCGACTCAATTTAGAACAAATTCGATCTCAACGGCTTTTCCGACTCACAGAAACGTGCTGCGGCTCAATTCGGAACTATTCAGACTCGTAAATTAAAATCGTATTAGTTTCGGGGGTAAGATTGCAGCTCCATTATAGCTGGACCCACATCGTGTAGCGCAAAGCATTGGACTATGTAGACTGTAGACTATATTGCACTAGTTAAAAAACTATACCCTTATGGTATTCAGGGCACATGACTAAAACTTCTGAAATCTATCCTTACAAAGATAACGCAGAGGGAAGAAGTTAACTTTAAAAAGTCTAATGGGACTAAAACTAAACTAGGTGTGCCACAAGGGTCTATTTTATTCCCTCTTCTTTTTCTAGTGTATATTAGTGACTTACGTTTTGTACCTAAATACATGCATAATATAGTAAGTACTTTATACTGCTGACACTTCACTAATTTTTTATGTGAAGCGGTGACAATTTTATGACGAGATATTTACATCTAGTGAAACCAACGTACTAGGTATTAAAAGGAGTTTAAATTAATTGTATATAAATTAATCTGAATATATCTATCTCTTTCCAGCATGGTGCGTTCAGCAAACTATTCGGGCTAAGAACGCTCAAGATCTCCGTATCGGGCAATGTACGAGACTTCAACTTCCCGCGGATTTTAGCGAACAACGAGGGCTTAGAGAACCTGTACATTGACGTGCAGAACTCACAGATCGATCTGGGAAATGAAATGATGGGAGATATGCCGTCTAAAGTGAATAATATAACGGTTACTGGGAGACCGTTTAAGTTCCTGTCGGATCGGTTTTTCAGGGTAAGTTGTAACATTTTACTGGACTACAATGTAGCTAAAAGGAGGGGTTGTAATAATTTAAGACTTGAGTGAAAGAACCAGATAACTAACATTTTATAACAAAAGGACAATTACCCATTTTTTCCCTGGCTAACATATCTGGCTACACATAAGAATCACATTTTTTTCTGACCTGTCTGACAGACCGACAGGGGTCTGATTGTTACCGCTACACCCTTATACGGTCGGACCGATGAAGATGAAATGTAATATTATAGAGATAGTTTGAGTTCAGGAAAAGGATATTATCTATACTAATATTATAAAGCGGAAGAGTTTGTTACTTTGTTTGTTTGAACGCGCTAATCCAGGAACCACTGGTCTAATTTGTAAAATTCTTTCAGTGTTAGTCCATTTATCGAGGAAGGCTATAGGGCAAAGGCCATATTTTATCACGTTTATTTATTTATTTATTTATTTATTAAAAACTTTATGCACATACAAGTACAAAGGTGGACTTAATGCCTAATGGCATTATCTACCAGTCAACCTTTGGGCGATACAGGAACAAAATTGTATAGGTGCCAGTCAAGTTACCAGAATAAGAAAAAAAAGAACTAAAAAAAAACTAACAACATGTAATTATATATTATAAAATAAACAAATAAAATATTATAATATATTAAACTATACTTATCATAAATACACTGATATATAAGGTATATAAATAAAACTACATATAATTATTTACATATATAATATAAATGTATATTAATATAATATTTATTATTATAATTAATTTAATATTTGCCAAGATATAATGGGTATTAAATTGGATTTAATATACTTAACAGCAACGTTGAGACTAATAGGAGCGAAGAAATAGAGGAAAATGTGGAAAAAACGGGGGGAAATTATTTGAAAGGGCTTATTTGAACGCGCTAATCTCAGGAACTGGTCCGATTTGAAAAATTCTTTCAGTATTAGATGGCCCATTTATTGAGGAAAGCTATAGGCTATATTTTATCACGCTAAGGGCCTGTTTCACCGCTTCCTGATAAGGTGCCCGATAGGCTTATTTGACAGATTCTCCATACTCTATGTGTCAAGTTAAGTGGTGGATAGCCTTATGAGGAAGCGGTGAATCAGGCCCTAAGACTAATAGGAGCGAATAAATAGAGGAAAATGTGGAAAAAAACGGGGGAGATTATTTGAAAGGGCTTATCTCACGAACTACTAGAGCAATTTTTCTGTGATTTGGGTCAGATAAGAAGTAGACCACGTAAAGGATTATAGGCTATTTTTTGTGGACTAATTTGTCTGTGTAATGTCTGATTTACGCGGGCGAAGCCGCGCGGAACGTCTAGTAACATAATATTACTAGACGTAGTCTGCAACTCCGTTGCACCATAATTCGTTTATCGGATATTATATTCTATAGTTGGATCCTATGTCCTTTCCCGGGACTCAAAGTATCTCCACACCTTTCAGAAAATCGGTTCAGTGGTTCAGAGGTAACAGACAGACAGACACACTCGCATTTATAATATTAGTATGAATTATTGAATCAAGCAGGCAACGTATCTTACATATTCATCTATATTTTTATTTAGGGCATCAACTCCCGCACCCTCCGTCTCACCATCTACAACACCACCATCGAAGAGATCGAGAACGAAGTGTTCTGGAGATCAGGGCGGGTCAAGAACCTAACCCTGGACTTCCGGGGCAACTACTTCCTGAGAATACCCAACCCCGGGAGGAGCCCGTGGCCCGGGGTCCCCAACTCCCTGTTCCTCCAGGATGTGCTAGTTGCGGGGAATCCGCTCGTGTGTGACTGTCAAGTTGGGTGAGTTAGCTTTGAATTAACATAATCTAAATAATAATAATAATAATAAACATTTATTCAAGAACTTTGGGCATTACACCACGCTACTTTACAAAATAAAACGTTAACACACAGTTAAAATGAAGTTGACATGAAAATACCAAGCAGTATGAAATGTACCTAGCCTAACTAAGAATTAACAACAAACAAACAAAAAAAATAAAAATAGGTAACATGTAACAAACGTGTAAAAAAGATAAGTTAGCAATAGTATCATGGGAAGGCAGGAGGTGTAATGCTCAAGCCACTGAAATGGAGTCCACTCAGGTAAAACGACTATGGATAAACCACAGTCCCTGATATTCTGTGGATCCAAAATGTCAGGCGCAAAACAGACCACCCAAGGCTACTGTGTTGCAATATAAAAAATAAGTTATTTATAATATTTTAAACAATTATATAATAAAACATACATAAATAATTTAATAAATAAAATGTAAGTATATACTTCAAAATAAATAAAAACTTGAATTAAATATGGTATGCAAAGATTAAAATGAGGTAACTAAATAGTATTTCTTCAGTTAATGACAGTCTTTAGTCAGTCGTGATCATGTAAGACTGGCCATAGACGGACCGCAAGTTGCAGTCAGGACCTGCTCTAGAGCGGTCGCGTTGAAATTTGCACCAACCGCTCAAGAAGTGCTCGACTGGTCCGTGTATTGCGGATATGAATTTAGTATGAAAATTGCAGATCGTCATGCGGACGGTTTCGACTGCAAGATGCAGTCTATCTTGCCGGCCTTAGATAATTTTGCCTTATAAACTGTCTTGAAACTGCTGACAAGTGTTATTCAGTCTTGTCGTCGAGCAGTTTTGAGACGTCATGCAAGTCTGTCAATTCAATACAAATTTAGAGATGCATCTACGCGTCGCGTTGCGCCTTGCGGTCTAAATTGACCCCTGGCACTGCAACGAGGCGACGCTAGAATATGTTCTTTGTATGAAATTATATGTGAGGCTACAGTCTACACTACAAACCATACCAAGCGACGCATTGCGTGGTTTGATTTCATCTTTGAACTTTACTAATGACTTGTCACTTAAACAGGTGGATCCAAGCGTGGGACCGCAAGCGGCGGCAGTACCTGTGCTCGAGCCCGACCGCGTGCGTCGCGACGCGCGACGACGTGCGCATCGCCACCTGCCCCTCCCACTACAACAGGACATTCAACGACGTAAGTGCTTCTTGCTACAATTATATTATATACCAACAAAGAACCTACGAAGTAAAATTCTTTGGTTTCTAGCTTATTCTGTGTGAAAATTATGCCGTCTCTTTCATTTACATGAAGAACGATTAAGTTAATAATTTTTTATGAGACCGATATAAGTGGGCTTTTCGCTGTCAGTATACAATATACATACGCTGCGTACCGCGAAAATGCGGCGAAAGAGCAATAGAGCGAGAAGCAACACAATTTGCGTTTTGACGACTAACGGCCGTTCCCAATATTCAATCTATCTCTGGTTTGACATACAACCGATCGCAGTTAACATTGAATTGACATAAAATATATGTCTCTAATGTCTAATGCATAAAGGTAATATACCTACAGGTATATTAACTTTATGGTCTAATGTGAGCTATTCCTATCTCTAGTAGGGCAAAACTAGATATAGATCAAATATTGGGAACTGTCGTAAGACAGTAGATGTCGCTTTTTTGCGTATCGCGTCGTGTGCTTAAAAGACTTATGTTATTTTTTCTAGGCGATACAGATTGCCGACTCTCTGCTTAGATTATATTATTATGATCTTTACCTTAAGATTTTTTATTTTTTACAGGTGTTACTCAGAGACTTAGACTGCGCCTGGAACAAGGGCTTCTCGGTTGCCAGCTCGCTCGTCGTTATATGCTTAATGGTTCTAGTGCACCTCAACATTTGAACGTCGTAACTCGATTCGAACCCGCGCGTGAAACACGAGTGAGAACTGTACCTGTAAAGTGGCCTAACTCGAACTCGAAGTGATAACGAGTGACTAGCAAGAGAAGAATTACTGAAAGCAGATTTGTGATCTCAGATAACGTTACCGTATTCGTCATAGAATAGTTCTCTTGGATGTAAATAGCATTTTATGCCTTAGTTGTAAGGCACCTTTCACACTGCAGTGAAAACGCAGCGACAACGCAACTCTTAAAATATAAATAAAACAAACGAAAGCTTAAAGCTGTGGAACTGCTGTCCGAATGGTGCCTTGAAATATGTGCTTAAGTTGGACGGTGTGAAGTTAGTCAATAATAAGAAAAAGACTTTGGTGTGTAATAATTGTTTGAAGTTGCCATAAATGTGAAGTTGGTGCTCAAAATTGCAAGTCCTTGTATTTGCACCTAACTTCAAATCGTTCGTCGGCACGCCATGTACCAAATGGGTGTGATTTTGTGTCGTGGAAGTGCTCTTAACGATCAATACGAGTACATTACGTAGACTGCATTCATTCGAATGATGTGTTCGTCCATTATAAGATATTTATATGTGTGGGCTTAATTATATTTAAGTCGTATCAGTTAGTTATAGATTATAATATTTAGATATTTAGAGATTTCTGTATTAAAATTTCACTAATTCAGATATTTACGAAATCTACTTTTGTTTTTCGATTTCAAAGTCTATCTCGTTCGCGTTTACCATATTTTATCGATTAGCTCGACTCATTTGTTCGCGCGGCGTGGTGTGTGGTGTGTATGGTTCTTTAGTTGTAAGCTGACGCTTGCTGCCACAAATCGAACCTTATCGTTAAGGACTCGACGCACATATTGCGCCGCCCGCACAAATGTATTGTTACTACCGTAGCTGTCTTCTTTGATGTTTACGTAGTGGTTGCATGTCTCAATATATCTTCGTAGATTTATCCAAATCGTAACAGGGACTGATGTATGTAAAGTTTTATTCTTGGCAATTAAAATTTTATTCATAATAGATGTCGGTGGGAATGATATCGTGTGCCTTTTGAATTATTCGAAGTACAAAACTTATTTTGTTTGAAAATTACGACATTCCCTGTCTATATTTTAAAGGCGCGTGCTCACTTGCTAAGTGGTCGCGCGTTTCTTATCGTATAAGCATAAATGTAACAGAATTTAAATTGTCTATTTAAGATTATAATTTTGATCATTTCCACCGATCTTTTAGTTTAGATTTTAAGATTTTTTCTTATAAATATTGCTAGAGATTAGCAATTTTATTCCATAGCTGGGGCATGTTAGTCGTAGCTTGCATTTAATCAAAGGAATACCTCTACTTCAGTGGTCCACTCGACGTCAGGCCTACTTGTTGACTCGTGTTTTCAATACCAGACATGGATTAATTTAATTTTAAACAATAATTTTAAGCATGATTAAATAGAGAAGTAAAAGTATGTAAATAATTTAATTGGTTTAAAAGATAAAGTACTTTTGTAATAATAAAAAAATCATCACGTTTCTAAAACTTTTTTATCTCGTTACTCGTACTATTTTTGTGTTTTTTTTTTCTTATAACGGAGATTTCACACTCGTTCTGCTAAATGCATGCTTCTTATGAAAACCGTTGACAACGTGATGAATTTTAATACAGATAATTTGCCTTTATCGACAGAGTTCCTACCATTGGTATTGAAAACAAGCGTTTGTTACGACAGTGAATATATTTTGTGATATATATAAATCTTTATCCTTCTATTTTTGATAAGTCTACTACGAGTATTGCAGTTAATGGGAATTGTATAGCAGATTTAACGACTAGTGAATACGGGGTGTTAGAATAAAGTAGGAATCTGAAAAGCAATGTCAATTGTTTAATATTGTATTATTTTTTTTATTTACTTTTTAACATTATTTGAAATTGTTTTGTTTTATAAATTGTATGAGAGCGTTGTGTTTGGAATTAAGTATATAAGTCTTGTTTTGTTAGTTTGGAAAAATATTGGAGTATATTTTTATTTTTTCTTAAACATTAAATTTTGCTAAGCCAAATTTTACTCAATTATTATATTTTCAAAGGAGAAAAAAATTTATTCTATTTAAAATACAGCTACTACTTATAATACTTACTTTTTAATGAATTAGTTTTAACTATCTTAGCAACTAATCATTGAATGGAATGTATATCAGCTTGTATTATTTAGAATCTCGCGTCAAATCATTATAAATGTCATATTATTTTATATAAAAATCAATATTAATTGTAAGCAATAAATCTATATATAAGTTTTAAAAGTATACAAATACTATTATGTCTTTCTTATTTACACAACAAAGATTTTATTGTGATAGGACATAGCTAGTGCCAATGAGTAGTTTAAAATTATCGGGTAAAATAATTTAATTTTTTAAACAATGTAATGTTTCGATTGAATATTTCAAATTATTCCAATTACGTTTTAAATTTAGAATGTCCATAATAAGAAATCCCTTCTGCTTACAATTTTTTTTTCTTGTCACAAATGCAATGTACAATTATAAGCAATTTTAATTCGAAGTATTTTTACTGCATTTAAATACATCATTATTTTAAGACTCGTAAAATTCAGTCGAAACGCTGCGATATAATGACATTACTATTGTATATAATGTAAGGGGAGGCTGGCGGCTTTTGTATGTTGTGCGACGGAGTTCGGAGTGTCACGTCTTCACTTAAACAACTCTCAATAGTGTGAATTTAACATTCTATAATAATTATAGATTATCAATAAATTATTGCGTTCAATCTCTTGTTTTGCTTCCTTCTATCCTTATGTCGTCGTTATCTGTAGACAGTAACCCTATATTTTTTGCCTAAATCAAGAAACTAAGCACAATATATCTACCATTTTTAACCGACTTCCAAAAAACGAGGAGGTTATATGTTCGGCTGTGGATATAAATATATATATATATATATATATATATATATATATATATATATATATATATATATATATATATACATATATATTTATATGTTCAACGATTACTCCGCCGTTTGTGAACCGATTTTCGAAATTTTTGTTTTGTTGTATTAGGTTTCACTCCAATTTGGTACCATGTTCACAAAAGTGGTGACCTGATGATGGGATCCATGAGTAATCGAGGGAACTCCTCGAAATTTATATGGAAACATATGGTGATTTTGGTTTTATGAGAAGCATATCCTAAGCGTATGCTACCAAAACGCAAGATTTTGCACCGAGGTATACTATGGTTCCGAAGCTACTAAGAGAACTCCGGATTCCTTATAGATCCAAGTTTGGGAGTTTAGGCGCTGTTTTAAGAACTGAAAGCATATGCTACTATGCAAATTACATTCATTATCATCATCATCATCATCATCGTCATCATTACCACGTCAGGGTCACCAATGTCACCAAATTCAACCTTATCTCCAGAGCATAAGGCACACATTGACATTACTCCTGAGAAGTTAAAGTTGCTTCGATAATGTAACATTCTGTTTCACTTCGCCGAGATATTCTGGAAAACAACCTAATTTCAACCTTTTGCATTGCGTTTAGCGTTCATAGTATAATAACGCATCGCATCTTATATCTGCCAGGGCTGTCAAGCAAGCGGCGCGGCGGCGCGGGCGCGGGCCGGGTACTATGCACAGAATACAAATTACTCACGGAGGTACTATGTGCGCTGCGTGTGCAACAAGTCGAGCGAGTGCCAGCCTATAGAAACTGGTCCGGTGACCGGCTACTTAGCACGTCACACGTGTTCACTTCGATTTTTTTTTAATGTATTGTTTAAAATTATCTGCAGGCTGCAGCTGATATTATAATATTTTGTAAATGTGACTGTAATAAGATACGTAGAATAATATACAGGTGTATTATTCTACGTATAGTACGCGTTTGCTTACTAGGTAACTAAAAAGAGTAAAATTATTATTTTTAACAAAAGATTAAAACTGACTTCCAAGGTAAAACAATAATAACATAGTGTATTATTCTACATATAGTACGCGTTTGCTTACTAGGTAACTAAAAAGAGTAAAATTATTATTTTTAACAAAAAATTAAAACTGACTTCCAAGGTAAAACAATAATAACATCCTTATAATATGAGCTAAAAAGTATCAAATAATTATTCCTATCTAATAGTGCCTTTTTCCGAATTCGGCTATAACTCAACTATTTCTGTACTCAATCTTCATAATTTTGAAGTCGGTGCCAGTTCCAAAAGTTTCAAATATTCTGTCAGAGAACAGAAGATTCATCTGGTACCGACTTCAAAATGATGAAGATTGAGTACAGAAATAGTTGAGTTTTAGCCGAATTCGGAAAAAGGCACTATTAGATAGGAATAATTATTTGATACTTTTTAGTTCATATTATAAGGATGTTATTATTGTTTTACCTTGGAAGTCGGTTTTAATTTTTTGTTAAAAATAATAATATTGTATGGTTACAAAATGCACCTAAAAGATTTATAATAATTTCAAATGCAATTATATTTTTACACATCACATACCCACCGTAAGCCGAGATTGGTACAACTAATATATATTCTGTGGCCGAGATTAGATTATTCAGGCATAAGGCATACATATAAAAAATTTAGAAGAAAAAAACCAAACTTGAAAGTTGCTGCGTTTCGGTAGACAGTGTAAAAGGTCTTATAACTTTCCGCAGTTATTTAAACTTAACATTTTGTATATTATTATATACCTAGATCACAAAACCTGATTTAAAAATGAAATTCTCAGCACCCACGCTGTTTTTTAGGGTTCCTTGCCCAAAGGTTCTTTTTTATTAAGAAAATGAAACTTGAAGAAAGAAAACTCATAACGCCACTTTTCATTCGAGCCTACATATAAACAACGACTGACGAGTGTTATAGGTAGGTAAGTTCTATTTTTAGGGTTCCGCACCCAAAGGGTAAAACCGGGACCCTATTACTAAGACTTCGATGTCTGTCCGTCTGTCTGTCTTTTTTTTATGAAATTAGGGGCAAACGAGCAAACGAGTTACCTGATGGAAAGCAACTACCGTCGCCAATGGACACTCGCAACATCAGAAGAGCTGCAGGTGCGTTGTCTGTGTGTCTCCAGGCTGTAACTCAAGAACCGCTATAGCTAGATTTCTGAAATTTTTATAGATTATGTAATGTGTATATATGTTGCTGCTATAACAACAAATACTAAAAACAAAATAAATTAAATATTAAAGGGGGCTCCCGTACAACAAACATGATTTTTTTGTTATTTTTTGCTCGATATCAATAACGGCCTATCTCTCAAATACTCAGTTTTGTTAGTAATTTAATAAATTATAATAAAATTTAAATAAATGAAATAATTTACGGGGCTCCCATACAATAAACGCAATTTTCAGCCTATTTCTGCTCTATTGTGGTACGGAACCCTACGTGCGCGAGTCCAACTCGCACTTGGCCGGTTTTTATAGCTAATGATTGTGTTGATAGTATTTAGATGGGGACAGTCGTTTGGTATATTACACCACCGTTACCGCGCGGTAGGGCGGATATTGCGCGGTGCCCCGCTGCGGTGATGGTGATGAGTTCGGTGATGGGCTGCTCGATTGTTTCATCATCATCATCATTAGTAACCTGCTAGCATCTTTATCATTAGTACTACGTCTATTAAGTCCTTTTGTGAGAATAAATTCATATTAGGTATTGCTCTTTCATGCAAGAACTGCTGATTATTGAAATTTCATGGTATAGGCTAGTAGTTTATGTATTTTATTCGTTTATTTATTTAATAATTTATGTATACTGTTTTAAACATTTTAGTACAAAGGTACTACTTATTCCGATTGGAATCTCTTCCAGTAGACCTGTTGCAGGAAATTTAGAAAAAAGGTAACAATTATTATTGCACACAACAATTGAGTATATATAAAATATTATGTATTAATTAGATATTATATTAAGCTAGTTAATAGCTTATAATAATTAATACATAAACTACTACTGCAGTTTATAGAACCACTTTTTGTCCCCAAATAGCAGAGTTCTCTTGGAATATTTATTTACGCGACTGGAACCACTTAAATATATATTAATTGGGACAGATGTTGTATTCTACTATACTTCACATAATATCCATTATCATTGAGGAATTTAATACTTCGATCGTGGATTCTTGGAAATCTATTGTTATTCTATTGTGTCCCGCTAACCGGTGAGCTTATGGGGCTTGATGGGTTCAATAAAAACTACATTGGTATCTACTACCCACTTCTAACTGATTTGATTGTAATTTATACCAGAAAATTGAAAAGCGATTTTCCTAATCTTGGCTCGTACTCGTATATGGTTACATGGCCGAGAACCTAAGTCCAGATTTAATATTATGAGTTGCCTTAGAAACGTGTAGTATTGTGCACACAAAGTATCTAGAAGTTAGACTTAGATAAGACCGACTAGACCAAACCTAATCGCCTCGGATTTACTAAAGTTCGTAACTTATTAGAAGTCAAACAGAGTCGAGATAAGACTCAAAGAGTTACGTTTTAACGGAAAGAGCAAGTGTTTGTCTATATCTACGAAGACATTGTAATTATTGTACCCAAATCGTAGCGTAAAAAGAAAATATTAACATACGAGCAGTTGGAAGGACCTAAAATGAGTAGGTTTAAAAGTTGCTCTCTTTTTTTAATATTTTACAATTAGGTGTGTACCTAGTACACTTTAGTGTAGGTAATAATTATTATTATGATTGCTGTTACCCATGACGCCCGCATCTTCGCTGCGCCAATATTAGTTTAACGCGCGGGAACTATACATTATTCCAGCTGGCCGGTCTGTATCGTACATTTGTGAGTTAATCACTGAGTTAGTAACGAAACGGAGGAGTGAGCAACGGAAAGACTCAATTTTGTACGCAAGTAAATACAAAAGTGACACTTTCCGTTACTCACTCCTCCGTTTCGTTACTAACTCAGTGATTAACTCACAAATGTACGATACAGAATCGGCCAGCAGGATATAAAAGTATTACGTCTATGTTTAAAATTGAAATTATTAGAGGTACTCAAAGCAATATAAAATTGATGAAGCCTATTCGAAGCAATATTCCGTAATTTAAATTGAATTGAATATAATTTTAGTCTCGAAAGTGTTCAATTTTATACACCACGTAGGGCTTTAATTAGGTTTTCAGACTTCAGAGTAGGGGCGTAGCTACCGCCGTATCTGCCCTATCAATTATACGGGGTCAGGGGGTATGTAAAAATTAATAAAAAGTTTCTTAATACCATTTTTTAAATTCTAAAACGACAAGTTAAAAAAGCAATTCCTGTGATACCCGCGGAAATCTTGAGATCAACAGTCAGCCTTTGCGATTTTTTGTGAGAAGTTTTAACTTTCCTAAGGGCCTGCAAAAAAAATTATATGGGCCCCGCAGAAAAATTTTTTGGAGGCCAAGGCACGCTACGCTTCTGCTACAGACGTAATTGTATATAGATGTAGACATTCAAAGGGAATTCGTTTAGGTAACTTTAGCTTATTTTATTAGTTCTGCGTTACATAGATTGCGGGAGACCTTTGAGAATAATTAAACTTATTTAAGGCTATTTTATATTCACTATAGCCTGGCTACAGATTGATTAACACCAAATTTTCGTTAGAAATTTTTATACCTAGACTTAGTAATATTATCAAATGGGTACAGTAAAATGGTCCAGCCCTTTTTGATACATCTATCTAATAATGTTCAACATTGGAAATATTATGTATATTTTGTGTAGAGACTTTCAAAATATTTTAACACTTTCACAGTCCACCATACAAAAGCAAAATCTAGTCCCTCGAGTCCACTCCAATATTCATTGTAAAGTATTTATATTCATAGTGGATTACAAGGATTTTTATTTAATTAAGTAATTTTTATATGCTTTTTTTCAATATCTTTATCTCTAGAATTAAGTGCCAATGCATACTTTTGGATACATGGACTTCACGGTAAGCTCTACGTTTTTGTATCCGTTTGGATACCATGAAGTCCTGTGAAAGTGATAAGTTGATAACATTAAAAAAGATAATAAATTGGTTTCATGAAAGTTGCGAGTACAGCGCTGGATCAATCTAACTTTTTAGGTTTAGTCTATACATATTATAAAACAAAGTCGCATTTTTTCCCTCATGTCCCTTTTTCCCTTTAATCTTTATTAAAACTACGCAACGGATTTTGATGATTCTTTCTTAGGAAGGCTATTATTTTATCACACTACGATTAATAGGAGCGAGGAAATAGAGGAAAATGCGGAAAAAACGGGGAAAATTATTTGAAAGGGCTAACTTGAACGCGCTAATCTCAGCAACTACTGGTCTGATTCGAAAAATTATTTCAGTGTTAGCCCATTTATTGAGGAAGGCTACAGGCTATATTTTATCACGCTAATAGGAGAATGTGGAAAAAACGGGGGAAATTATTTGAAAGGGCTTATCTCGCGAACTACTGGAGCAATTTTTGTGTTATTTGGCACAGATAAGAAGTTATAGACCACGTGAAGGATCATAGGCTATCGATTTTAATCATTTTTTCAGTGGCTATATATTTTATACCCGTGCACGCCGGGGCGGGTCGCTAGTAAATTATAGATGAAATTACTTTTATCACAACGTATATTACATAATTTACAGATTGACGTATTACTTAACATAGAGAACGAATTCTGTTGTGGAGACTCCGCCTTCGTACCACAGACTGCATTGTACAGTTAAAGACAGACCGTGGGAGAAGTCAGAAATCTGGATAGCGATGAGAGGCGAGTCCTCCTTCAAGTCAATAGGAAACTGCTTAGCATCAAACCCTGGAGGGTCGGGATAGTAAGTGATAGAACCTATGTGTTCCTTATCCACACCATTCAAACCTGTACAGTACAACCAGAGTTTGTCCAAGTCTTTTTGCATCCAGTTTATGACAGCCTTAGGCATGTTTGTGCTAGAGGTATTAACAGGTCTTGCAGACCATTTCAACTGCTTATTTATTTTGATTATTACACACGGCTTCTCTCCGTATCCGTACGGGTATGCCCCACAAGGTCCGAGCGTATCTATATCCCTTTTCCGCCGCTTACTCAAAAGATTGTCTATAGATTTAACGTATTTCTCGTAGCTTTCTGGCTT
Source organism: Lysandra bellargus (assembly GCA_905333045.1). Taxonomy (NCBI): domain Eukaryota; kingdom Metazoa; phylum Arthropoda; class Insecta; order Lepidoptera; family Lycaenidae; genus Lysandra; species Lysandra bellargus. Next base: position 12,421,524 of record HG995322.1, read on the forward strand.
CCGAACGTACCATATCAGAGGCTCGCTGTGAAAGGAAGTTGGGGTCGCTGATAAACCGATCCCCCGATCCAAATACGTGACCAAATTTGATTTAGTGCTAATATCGACGCTGTCTTGTATCAACGGTAGCGAGCAGTACAGAAATATCATAGTATATGTGGCTAGGAAAATAAAATACATGAGCGAGTAACCAACGATCATGAGCCAGCTTTTCCATGTTCTGCCGCAGAACAGTTTTTGTTCTTTATTGTAGAAATATCTGAGTACCCTTATTCTCCAAGGGTCCTGTTTTGGCTTGAATCTCAGCCCGCTTGCTCTAGATGTGGCTTGTAAATTCTGCTTTTTCTTCCACATTGTGATCCTAATTTTGTTGTGACATTTCAAAGGGAATTTTGACAGAGATGTCAGTTCATAGATAATGTCTCGATGGTTACGACTTACGACCCATAAAGTTAATTTATACCACTGACCTCCATTATACAAGCACGTGGAGGTCAGTGACCTATACCTAGCTATTCCGCTAGGATAGCTAGGTACCTCTACTAACTTTATGCTACGACCACACTACGATCAATGACTTAAGGCAGGGATCAATCTCAATCCAAAACGATAACCTTGCACACAACCAAAGACGCAATAAGATTCATTTTAGCTTAGCATAAAACTGTAGTTACTATAGGGGCGGATCTTCTCTATTTTTCATGTTTTTTTTTTAATATCTTTGGAAATTGTTCGGTTATGGATATTTTAATATAGATTTACTAACAATTTATTCAAATAAAATGTTTGATTATCCTAGTTAATACTTATATTTCGATGAATTAGATTTTTGTTGGAGGTGAGTTTGTAAATTAATTACAGCCAAAGTATTACGTTTTATAACAATGTTTATGGTTTAAAGTCTTTTAAATATTGTGCTTTATATCTCATATTTTTGACATTTCGTTATTATATTGGAACTAGGTAAACCGGGAGTCATGGAATAACAAATTGGGGTTTATTATATCTTATTATTATATCTTTGGCTACGGCCAAGCTACGACGCGCTACGCAGCGCTACGCAGGGCTACGGCGTGGCTACGGCAGAAAGCAACATCCGAGTCCGTAGCTTTCAACATAGGTCTTTGGCTTTCAAGGAAGTTTTTTTTAATATCTGCCTTTATGCCATATGCCATAGACATATTTTATCATAGTTTAACAAACCACATTTAATAGAGATTATAAACCACACAATAGAGGTTGATGAATCCAGGTTCTAGAATTTAGATGCATATTATTATAGACTGTTTTCAGACCAATAAAATTAGACAAGTTAATTTAAGTTCATATAAATAATGTTGAATACATAATCAAGAAGGCGACTAACCCAAAATTGTCGATTTTATAAATCATTTTTGTACTTGATAATAAGCCCCGAATCGTTTAATTTTCTAAACATAGATACTACATTATATTTCCTAGTATTCAATCTGAGCGAAAACACGATATCGTGAAATTTTCTCGATAGAAAAAAATCACAAAGATGCATGTAACTTTGACGAATTTTTCCTATATTTTCTAAACCATGCAGTAAACTGAGTTAATATTTTTACACATTATATAAAATTCTATCGTCGAGGGTTCGTTCTAGCGGATTTTTAATATTCTCTATATTTTTTAAGATATTTAAGAAAAACCAAATTGGCGCTTCACCGCCAGATTTGTCTCACCTCTCAGTCGCCAACAGTCGCGCTCGCGCGCGCCAGAGGAGAGGACGTACTTCCTTTGCCTTTACTCCGGATTGAGTAAATATTTAATCGAAACCATTGGAAATAAACAAATATTAAATAAACACACTAAAAGCAACCTTTACAGGAGAAAACGGGAGGCGATGAACAATTGTAAAGGCTTTTTAATTTAATGTAAAATATGTATATTTGTTTACAAATATGATAATATTATCGTGACAAATAATTTGTCAAACCCATATGTTGCAACCGCACATGCGTAGTGCTTCGTGCGTGATTGGACGATCTGCGTGTATCGTCCAATGGTATCGTCTCATAGCTCAAAGCTTCATGATGATCGACGAATCAGCGGTCGAGGCAATAGAGATTGAAAAAAATATATCGGCTTTAAATCGATATAGTTTTGACAAAAACTATTGTATGACCGCGATTTGAAAATCGATTTCGTTTCAATGAATGTCGTACTCGATACTATGGAAATATCGAATAAATTTCTTTGGAACAACGCTACGGTTTTGAAATGATAAGATTAAATTATCAAATAGTGATACCATTATAATGTTATGTTGACGACCTCCGTGGCGCAGTGGTGAGCGCGTCGGTAGCTCAAGCCGGAGGTCGCGGGTTCGAGTCCCGCCGACGGAACAAAAAAGTTTATAAAGTTCCTGGGTCATGGATGTGTATTAAATATGTGTATCATATATTAAAAATCTTAAATATATGTATAGTATAAAAGTATTAAATATATTTCCGTTGTCTGGTACCTGTAACACAAGTCCATCAGGTACTTAGCACAGGGCCAGACTGACGTGGTGTGAAGCGTCCATAGATATTATTATTATTATTATTATGTTAAATGCAAAATTCAGTACTCTGACCATTCGCTTGATAATAAAATATACCTATTAATAACAAAGGTGACGGCACATTTATGAAAGGATTTAGAAGAGTACATAATAATATACTACATAATATATTATGAAGGTCTTTTATACCTATGATATTGCCGTTTTGTTTGAAAAGTGTTCTTTTTAGGATTCCGTATCCAAATAGTAAAAACTGGACCCTATTACTAAAACTTCAATGTCTGTCTGTCCGTCGGTCTGTCTCCAGGCTGTGTTTCTAGAACGGCTTTAGCTAGACTTCTAAAATTTTCACAGAATGTGTATATCTGTTGCCGCTATAGCAACAAATACTAAAAACAAAATAAAATTATTATTAAATTAATAAATTAATTTCCCATACAAAAAACCTGATTTTTTAAAATATTTTTGCTCGATATCAATAATGGATATAGCAAGGCACTTGAAATTTTTACAAAGTCCTTAATTATATTTGTAAATTGTACTTTAATAATGGATTAAAATAAAATAAATATTTAAAGGGGCTCCCACACAAAAATTACAATTTTTGGGCTTTTTACAGTACGGAACCCTTCGTGCGCGAGTCCGACTCACTCTTGGCTGATTATTTCGAACTTACTTATTTCTGTTTATCAAAGTAATCACCACTGCAATCAATGTACCTTCGCCAACGCAGTGGCAGTGTATAGATGCCCTTATTGATAATATCATCTGGACGGCAGACTACACTTCTAAGGCATTTTGTACAGCCTCTCGCGATTTTAATTTTCATCCCGGTAAAAGTTTTCCCATTACCGGCAATTAGACCACCAAACTTCAAAGTGTGACCATCACAATTCTAGTGGTGATTTCTCGTTTTGCACATTGCTTTGGTATCGAACCAGAATCTTACCAACATGCTGAACATTTTCAAGTGTCAACCGGATACCATTTTTCGTCGCAGGTTTGTTAAGTTGGCTGGTACCGCCTACAAAGTGTGAAGATTGAGTAGAAAAATACATTAATTTTAGGCGAATTATGAATAAAAGCACTTTATATAGAAATAAATCTAGCTAGTTACGAGTTTCTAATTAAGGCCAAAAGTTCCTGGTTTTAAGTTTTTAGCTTTTTAAAGTAGTAAGTCGTAAAGAACTTTAAGAAAACTACTAAAATTTATTTTATCTTTCAAACTTTGTATCTAACTCCAATCATTGCCTTGCTATGAGCTTGTGGCCGATTTTTTCAAATACACAAATGAAGACGGTCTTAGGATATTTGTGTTTTATGAAATATCTGAAAATATCTAAGAATCTATTTGAAAGAGCGTTAATGAAAGAATTTTAGCTTATTTTTAAAGTTATAAATAACAAAAAAAAAAACTTTCGGATATTTTTATTTCCGATATAATAATAAAACTAGGCCTTTTCATCCGTTGTGGATGATTTATACAGTATTTTCAGAGCGAAGTAGCCACTCCTTAAATACTGTATAGTGCCTGGGACAAGATTTTTTTTAATATCCGTGTATTTTTTTATTGCCCAAGCACATACGGCATTCTCGCAAGTCGCAACATAGTCAGCCTAGTCCAGAGGAAAGAACTAGTCAATACGTCTGGAACCAACTATGTGCGGTTTCCTTACGATGTTTTCCTTCACCGTACGAGCGTCCGTATTATGTACTTGAGATCAGAAAATGTCTCATATCACCCGGGATCGAACCTGCACCCTCTAAGAGTGCGAACCAAAGCTCTTCCTTTAGGCCACGGACGCTCTTATATATACTAGTTGTCCCGGCAAACGTTTTTTTTTGCCATTTAAAGTATTTCTACTTCATCAGTTAATACAAAATCTTACCCCCTCTTTTGTCCCCTAAGAGGGGTAGGGGGAAAATTTTTATACACCAGATGTTAAGTTGGAAAACACAGTTAATTATATGAAGTAACCCCATTAAAGAAAAAAGTTTGATACAAAATCTGACCCTCTCTTTGGTCAACATTAGAGGGGTGGGGGGAAAAAATTTATACACCAGATGTTGAGTTGAAAGAAGACAAATATATTTGCGGAAACCGTATGCAAATCGGATCAGTAATTTTCGTGTTAAAGAAAAAAGTTTGATACAAAATCTGATACCCTCTTTTGTCCCCTTAGAGGGGTGGGGAGGAAAAATGTTATACACCAGATGTTAAGTTGGAAGAAAACAAATATATCTGCGAAAACCGCATTCAAATCGGATCATTAGTTTTCTTGTGATGCTGGAACAAATATACAGACAGGCAAAAAACTAACCACAGTTTTGCGGGGGCCCCCGCAGAATATCAGTGCAGCGGGCTCGCTTGCTGAGCTGGGGCCAATTTTGGGCATCACACAGCATTATAATTTAATTTAATGTACCTAGATCATAATAACTGTACCTACCACTGAATACTGTTTAATTATTATGATGTTTCGTGTGATACTGGAAATAAAAGTGTTCTTAGTCTTTTGGTTTCTATAGCGATGTAGTGACACCCCCGCTTATTATTTTTGTATATCTTTAATGTACAGAATTTTAATTTCTACAGTTTTATTATATGTATATATGGGTATATTATAGATAATTTCAAGTAATCTTTTGTTCTAATTTAAATACTAGAATTTTAGAAAATCTGACAGGAATTGATGGGTATTTTAGAATATGACACTCACACTGACACTCAAAAAAGCCGCGCATGCGCAGTTTGAAAGACTCAACGAACACGACTATTATATTTTTGTAACAACTATAACAGCTTAGGAATTCCTAAACCAGATATCGATCCAGTAGTATCAGAGCCTATTCGATTTCGATAAATATACATATCATAAAGTGTTACTAGTGTATAAGGCTATAATAGTATTTTAAAAAGATAAAACCGAATTCAAGTTGTACGTAATTAAGTACGTAATTAAAATTCCCTATCTCAAAAACTACTGAACCGATTTTGATGAAACTTGCAGCATTCCCTAAGTTGAACAATACCTAGTACAACAAAAAAGAATCACTTAAATCGGGCTTGTAGTTCCAGAGATATGCGTGCACAAACAGAAAAACATACATACATACATAGGGTGTCCCTTAAATTTCAAGTTCGATATATTTTTACGCATACCGTCTCAAAAGTTTCTTAATGATCCTATATTGTCTAGAAAAAAATATAAGTTCGAATCCTAAATTATAACCCGTGCCGACTTGAGATTTAACTTCTTCATACAAGTTACGTACGAGTTAGTACTGCGTTATGTGACTTGCAAATAAACGTTTTTATTTTTTATTTTACACGTGTTTTTTGATAATTTTAGTGTAATTTTATTCAGTGAGCAAATATGTCGGCTTATGAACTTCTAACTGCGTGAAGAAATTTATTGATTTATATCATCATGTTTGGAGAGAGTGGCAAAAAGCAAATTATCGTTTAAAATTTGCTTACTATTCATAATAACTGCGAAGGACAAAACAGCTCTACAAGATTTTTGCTTACGTTTCGAACGCACTGTGGTAGCTAAAGCATAATTACTAAGTTTTGTGCTTCTTTAGGAAGAAAAAAAGTACGAAAAAATTGATTGAACTATTTCTAAAACCTCTATAAGAAAATTAAGCCATAATTTATGGTATTTATGTGAAGAGACAGTAATTATATCACTGTTTGATGATGAATGTTGGTAACCAAACTAAGATGTTGATGATTGTCAACTTCAACGGGAACAGAATCGCAAATTTTAACAAATGAGACAATTCTTCCTCCGACTCCGAGAAAAGTGTATCCTGACTGTTAAAAATACTAATCTAAAAAGATGTTGCCCTGTCTTATTGTTAAAAATTTATGTTATTAATATAAAGATTAATGCTGATCTTATTTAATTGTATCATTTTCACTTGAATTTATTGCAGATCTAGTGATTTAAGTGGATCGACCGGTAGTAGCTTTTTCCAAAACTTTGAGGCTCGGTCGGCACGGGTTGCAATTGTGCTAGGAAGACAAAATTTTATATTTGAGCATCTTAAAACATTAGTAAAAAATATACAGGGTATGCATTTTGAAATTCGAAAAAATTTTTTTTTTTGTCATAATATATGGGACACCCATACATACTTAAATATTACATACACTTTCGAAATTTGGCATATTTGTTCAGAAGCTGCTATAGATTAACATATACAAAAACTGGACAGTTCTGGAAATATTACATTCATACGCGTCGAATTGATAACCTCCTTTTTTTGAAGTCAGTTAAATAGTATTAATTTGATTCTCAAAGTACAGACGGAAAATGTGAATCGAACTTCTCAAAATTTTATCTGATATATTTGTTTATACTACGTTCGTACAAAAAGTGGTTACGAGAGTAATTACACAAATTTATAGCCGCGATGACATTTTGAATGCGTTGGGCGAGTGCGGGGGGTATGAAGTGCGCGGGTGAAAGCCGATTTTTTTCTGTCATAGGTCCCCCTCATGTTTATTTAAGCTGAGAATCATATTTGTAACTAAGATCTGTTTGTCCGCTCTTTAGTAAACATTACATTTCTCAATTTACAACTTTAATTTATACTCGTAAAGTTTTCAACTTAATTAACGTACAAAGATATAGATTCCGACTCGTACTTCAAATAACGCACATAAAGCGAGTAAATACGACGCAGATGTCTACACAAGTAGTATGTACGTACTACAAGTAGTAAGTAGGTCATGTTGCCCCAGCTAACGGGCGCGGGCAAACACATAGGCTATGTATTATAGGCTATTATTACGCTAATAACGATTATCCTGTGAATTGTGTATTGCGGGCTCATAATAATATTCAAAAGCTGTGATCGATGTTATTTTTAATAAATATTTCAAGAATTATTCTCAACATAATTAATTTCAATCCTTGAATCATGCGTACTAGATAACGCCCGCATCGTTCCGACAAAATTCGCGCTGGAACCGTCATTTTCCCTCGAAAATTCACATCCATAATAGTATTTAGTACATAATATATTGTTTATTGAGAATTTTTGACTTCTCTCGTGATTTGAGCTGTAATAACCCTCGACAATGTTTTTATTTGAAGTATTCTAAAGGCACATCTATATATTATTTATGAAAAAACTAGTATTGTCAAAAGACAAAGATCTTTTTTTAAACGAATATTTTTTTGTTGGAGAGCTTAGTAATCTCTTAGAAGCGTCCGTGACTGTTCTTCAAAGTACCTACAGTTGATGCTATACATAATGGGTATTGAAACAGCCTCTAGAGAACTCCTTGGAGTGAAGGAATTTATTGAAAAGCTGAACTTTATTTAGTGCTATAAATGTTTACAGAGTAAATTGTTCTGGGTCGTTAAACTTTATAAGCCAAATTAATTTTCTATTTCATTCTGATTTGAATTAAATTCATTCAATAGTTAAAATGGTTTGATGTTCTTGTGAAGTAAAATTAATCGAAATCTTATAATGAACATTTTCCATCATCAAGCATCATAAGAATATGTTTGGCACAAAATATAATTATCGGGTGAAAACTGTACATTTTCGCGGAATAAAAATTATCGCCTTTTTTGGAGCCTAAAGTATCTTTATGGCAATGAATTTATATCGATTCAGCAGCTTAGGCGAAAGAAGAAAGAGATACTTTTGCAACTAAATATAATAATATTAGTAGGTACCTAATATAATATCATTGAGTAGATATGATCATCTTTACTCTGGTTTTTTTGAGTTTGCAATTGACATGGATTTCTGGTTTACAATAATCCTTAGGTATATTTATTTTTTTAAATCGATGGGAATTAAATTTTAAATGTTGGGGAAAAATGAAAGATACATAAAGCACAGATGATACTGATGCCGTACATAATACTCGTATGTACTCCCACAAATGTACATTTTTACCGCGGTAACTAACACTTCCGTTCCATAACATGTTTTGTGCATTACACCAAGCACGCAAATTTTACAACTAAAACTTGAAACAGGGTTCCTTGTGAGATAATAATCCATACTTCCATACTAATATTATAAATGGGAATGTGTGTCTGTCTGTCTGTCCTCCTCTTCAAGCTCCAACCGCTGAACCGATTTTGTTCAAATTTGGCATGGAGATACTTTGAGTCCCGGGAAAGGACATAGGATAGTTTTTATCCCGGAAAAATGTACGGTTCCCGCGCGATAAACAAATTTTGGCGCAATAGAGTTGCGGGCGTCATCTAGTATGTTATAATATTATCTTAAACGTTATATATATTTTTGCAATAAATATGTCTTAAAAGAACTTGAGTTATTTTGATATTATTTAGCAAAGACAAAGTAAGAACAGCTGAACAGACGTGCAGGATTTCTTTTATACTGTTAGCGACCTCTGAGGAAGATAGAGGATTTTTTTAAACATTAATTAGAGTTCTAACATTAACTAAAATTACAAAATCAAGCGAAACCTTCATGCGAAGGTCCCAGGGAGAAGACGATCAATGAATCTATCTATCTATTATATATAAAACTCAAAGGTGACTGACTGACATGGTGATCTATCAACGCACAGCCCAAACCACTGGACGGATCGGGCTGAAATTTGGCATGCAGGTAGATGTTATGACGTAGGCATCCGCTATGAAAGGATTTTGATCAATTCTACCTCCAAGGGGTTAAAATGCGGGATCAAAGTTTGTATATAATAATATTAATAATACTTTTTAACGCGAGTGAAGCCGCGGGCAAAAGCTCATAATAGTATAATAACCAAGTTGGTAAAGAAAACATCTTATCAATTATCAAATTAACATCTTAACAACTTCATCAAATTAACGTCTTATCAACTATCAATTATTATTCATAGGCAAACAAACAATAACAACAAAACAATAATTATTGTCTTGCTCTTTTTCTTGACATTGTTTGTGTTATCAAAATAGCATATCTTTTAAAACATTGGTAGCAAACATTTAAAATAACAACAAGAAGTCAATATTTAAAATGGTAATCAATGTTCAAACAACTCTAACGAAACATTGCATTGATTATTATCAAACACAAACTGCAAAACATGAAAGTTTCATAAATTGCATGTTTAAAACTAATTAGCACGAAATAGATGAATGAAAATATTGAAGCTATTCCAACTTGCACAAGCGGTAGTTGTGTACTCATTTTAAAATATTTAACTTCCTCTGGCTCCTAGGGCAAAAATATTTTTACTGCAGATTTATGACTTTCAAGCACTGATCTCTATAATACAAGTACCTACACTGGATCGCTGATACCCTTTGAAATGATATGCTCTATTTCTTGTGCCTATTTGAAGCGGAATCTAACTAACTAAATCTGACGTAAAAATGATGTTCGAAAGCCGCCATATTGGCGCTGATAGCAGTAGTGAGAGTACTTGGAACTAATACTAGTGATGACCACTGTTGTTATTGGTTGTGGTTACGTCAAATTTAGTTCTCAGCCCCCATAATGGGGGCGCTGTTTACGCTTCAAATAAGCACAAAAAGCAGGTCGGTATAATCGATCCAGCGTACTTGTATAAAAGAGATTGCTTTCAAGTGACTTTATCAACGTAGTATAAATGATAAAAACAGCTTTATTAGCTATCCATTCATTTAATATGCCTGTTATAAATAAATTGCGGGATAAATTACATTATTTTGGCGATATGAGCAACTTGCACGGCGTGGGACATGTGCTGTCAACATCCCAAGTACCAGCCATCAAAAGGTAATTTGAACCATGCTGACACCATTTGGGGCGCTGTAATTTTGGACCCCATAAAGCTTTTTTCATAAATTATGGCAAATAAAATGTAACTTGACTAAAACCCCACTAATAGTAAGAAAAGATAGTTTTGTTTTTATAATACCGAAAAAGCGGACTTATTATTGGCTGGCTTTAATAGTATTTGGCTGAAGATTTTTCACGCGTTTTGGATTGGCTAACTTTAAAATATTAACCATCTTAACAACGCTGTTGTATTAAACATAATATAATATATTCTAGACTCCAATAAAAATACGTGTAGCACTCGGGGACTGCCGTGGTAAAGCTATTGCATAGCATTTTTATCATCTTATGCAATTATAATTAGCATACGTCTAGTCGCACGCACACATTACCGCCCCGAACGGCACAGCGTTGCGACTGCCGACCGACCATTCGGAGTGGGGGTGTTAGGTGTTTTTCGTTACGGATTCTTGATTCGATCGCCGCGCTCAAAGCCCGCGATAAAAGCTATGCAATAGCTTAAAAGCTTTAAAACTAGGCATACCGCATAGGAAGTTTTCATTCTACCAATTTCCTAGATGTTTCTGGGCGGCCATACTCCTGGCATGTTGTATTGGCGCGGGAACGATCCTCAACTCCTCCCTGGAGCTATTCGCCACTGACGCCGCATCGTACTCCGTTCTCACAGACTACCTGGAGTGGGATACGCCCTTCCCTGCTGTCACTGTCTGTGAGCAATCCGATACGGGTCGAACTAAGGTGTACTTGAATCAGTAAGCTTATTCTAGTCCATGTATTATAATTATAAAGCTAACATCTGTAGTTTATAATATAATCAATATCTTAAAACAGCTATTTTTCTTAGCAACTTCCGATAAATACAAACTGAGTGCCGACAACTTACCAACTTTATAACTTTAAAGTTTTTATGCCTGTCTGTGGCTCGCGATTCGCAGTTACTAAATTTGCTGTAGCTTTTTTATTTGAAAACCGATTTGACCGAACTTTTTATTTAGCTGTTACTCACAACTTTATTTTAGTCGTCGCGCGGAAACCGTACCTGATGAAAACTATCTTATAGCCATTCAGGGGACCTAATTATCCATATCGGTATCTTTCATCAAAAGCGATATTTTAAGCGTGACGGACATCGGAGAGATACATTTTCGTATTTACAATGTTACATACCATGAATTTTCTTAAAAAATATTTTCGATTATTAATATAACTTTAAACCTTTATTCTAGAACAAACCAACCATCCTCCATTCTAACATTCTACAAAGAGGTTACCTTCTGGAATGTCAACTACTGTCGAGTGTGTAAGACGTGTAGGATGAACGACTCCTGTGTTGAAGGCTTCATCGAGGGTGTGAGGAGGATCAGACTCAAGTGTACGGAGCTACTGTCTGATTGTTGGTTCGGTGGTGTCCACTTTAAGTGCTGTGATAAGTATGTAATATGTATATTATGAGCTTATGACTTGTTATATGGGCGTAAGGCCTTGGTAATTGGTATATGGCCACAAAGTCTTATGGCTGGTAATAATGATTCCAATAAGAGAGCCAGAAGAAATTGATTAAGGCCTATCGCTACTCCTCCCTTATACCAGTGTACATTATATTTCTCTGTCTCGTTTGTATTTCTATTCCGTTTAAGAAAGACATCAATTAAAATGGTAGTTCATTGCCTAAATTCCGCGTGTCCAATGACCGGGCTGATATTTTACGGTCAATGAATGTTTTCATTTGAATACACATTTATTTTGCATTACAAAAACGTATATTTAAAAACGAGACGCCGATGTCAAAATATTCTTTTTCATATTATACAATCTATCCTAATATTATAAAGAGGTAAACTTTGTTTGTATAATTGTAATGAATAGGCTCAAAAACTACTGGACCGATTTTAAAAATTCTTTCACCATTCGAAAGCTACATTATCCACGAGTAACATAGGCTACATTTTATTTTGGAAAAAAATTGGTTTTCGTAAGTTAATTGAGTTTTTCGGAAAAAAAATTAAAAAGTTACTTATTTTGCGTATGCTGCCTAAACTATAAAAGATAGAACCATAAAATGTTTCAATTAGTTGTAGATCTTATAAATATCTACAAAAATGTCCGCGACACACTATACCTATCTATGTCGAGTGAGGCACACCAACCATTTTTTTATTAAAGAAATCTTGAATTTTTTCGGAGTACATTTAAACGCGTTTATTTTACTCATGCTATTAATCCTTATCAAAATAAATTATTTTGTCAATAAGTACAGTTTATGTAGATAATATTTGGTCTTTGAATGACTAAAATTGGACGACCTCCGTGGCGCAGTGGTGAGCGCGTTGGTAGCTCAAGCCGGAGGTCGCGGGTTCGAGTCCCGCCGACGGAACAAAAAGTTTATAAAGTTCCTGGGTCATGGATGTATATTAAATATGTGTATCATATAATAAAAATCTTAAATATATCTATAGTATAAAAAGTATTAAATATATTTCCGTTGTCTGGTACCTGTAACACAAGTCCTTCAGGTACTTAGCACGGGGCCAGACTGACGTGGTGTAAAGCGTCCATAGATAATGTTATTATTATTATTAGTTTTGAAGTTATGGCGAAATTAAAACCGCGGCCCGCGGTTGCGAAGTGGGCATCATCAAGGCGGGGGTGCGCGTGCGAGAGCCGAGAGGGGAGTTTAGATCTATATAGCTGCTATGTCCAGTGTCCACACTCCAAACTGTGCATTTTCATCTTCAATTTTCTTCATCTTCTTTCATTCAACTGTCGTATTGGCGCATTCAATTATTTTCTTAAATATTTGAAAATGCCTAAGAGAGCCAGGTCGGACGACTATGGACACCATGCTTATATTTTAGTCAATTCAATAAAATAATATGGGCAAAACAACGTTGCCGGGCTAGTACGCAATAAATTTACCTCCTCGATCTAAATTGGCGTACTTATTACGTTTTATTACATTCCTGCTATCTATGTGCCTCGTTAGGGGTGAAGTGTACCGAACAGTTCATTAACTCCACGTACTATCGAGGAAATTGATTCACAGGCAGACGGCGGACGTATTTTGAACAGGTTATGTCAAGCCCACCCAAATGAGCTCGACTAAGGGACAATTCAGACCGCAACGTGACAAGGCCAGTTGCCTCTTAAGGTGACGCCGCGTTAAAGTTAAAAAACCGTATTGGATATGGTTTAGATTGCTTGTTTTCTATGAGAAGCCGGCCCGGCCTCTCATAGAAAACAAGCAATGGAATAGCAAAAAATGGAAAGGGCGTAGCGACAAAATGGTTTTTGTCGCGTAATTTAAAAACCATAAATACATTTCATATAAGCTATGAGCAAATTAAAGTGTATACTTGAACCAATCTATGTACAAATTTTGGAAGCTTAAATCACTCTCCTCTGTTGGCAAAATAGGAATCCCTTTTTTTACAGAGGTCTTTTTGTTTGATTATTCTGTGTTATAAAAGTTGACCATTCGTGTTATGCTATGGGTAATTCAAAGACAAAGACATGATGAATACTGACAATGAACTTTAATTTCTTAGCTTTAGTCATTGCTGAGAAAAATCGACATCGCTACAGCCAAATTATCAAGGCGTCGCCTTAAGACTATAAGGACCGCCTAAGACTGATCGTTATTTAATTTTTAAGTCTATTTGATGGGCTGGAAAGTGAGTAGTTGCTTATTAGATAAAAGCGGCGCTGTATTTTAAATCCGGCTTTATTTACTTTACTTTTATTTGTCAACCATAATTCACGGTTCCGGATCGGTCGTAGTACGAAACCGTTTGGTTTTGAAAACAAAACATGTAATAACCGGGTTTCAGTTGATACAAAAGGCAGTATAACAGAATTTGCTGATACATATAAGAATGTTTGTGTTCCGCCATAATTATTATCTCGTAAGTTATTTTTCCTTATTTGTGTTGGGATCGGTTGAAGACTTTTTCGACAAATTAGGTCAAGTTAATTCCTAACTAAAATTATTGTACCTATTTTTATATTCATCGTCATAATATTAATACTCAGATGTTATAATAACGAAGAAAATTCTAATAAATACCATTTTTTAAGGGTCATTTATTAGAATTTTGCCTTTGCTTTATGAATTAATAACCTTAAAATGCTTTATAATGAGCATTCGAGGAACCGGACTTCGAAGTCTGAGCGGGGTGGGTTCGGGCCTCGTATGACTATAACTAGATACAAAAAAAATGTAGTAATATAATTTTCAAAATTCGTTTTTTATTTATAATACTATACACCCCGGACAAGCCTAAGTGACTTTTGGAGAAAAAAACGAATGAATTTTTTAAATAAATGGACAATATAAAAGACTTTAAATTGATATTGCTTAGTAATAAAGCAATATTTAAATATTATACTCTACTCTTTACTATGTAATATTGCTCGGAGACTAGATTTTATTATTCGTAGTTGGAGACAATATTATGACGTTCATTACTTTTAACTCGGTCGTAGCAGGTTACGACCTGCTACGACCGAGTTAAAAGCACTGAGCATTGCTACGCGTCGTAGCGCTGCTACGAAATATTGAAAATTACAAATTACAATAAATACTTCATAATGTTTTAATTTTTATTTTGTTTCACACAAAATAACATTTTATTATTACAATAAAAGGAATACTCAATAATCTTGTTTCCAATTGTTGATGTGGTCAAAACCTGTTCATATAATAATGATTATCTGCTGACAAAAAAACATGAATCAGCTACAGCACCGACTAAAACCTAGATAAGCAATAACTGAAACTTTAAAATGTTTTTAGGTTCCATAAAATACACACAGAATACGGTTCGTGCTTCGTGTTCAACTCGGCGGTCGTAAACTCAACACTTCATACCGTAAATCGGCACGTCGGGCTACCAACTCTGGAGTTCTCGGCTAAGGAACTCGTAGGGGTGAGATATACTGAGTACTGACTTTAGCCTCTAAAGGTGAGATCGCACTAGGCTTAACTAAACAGCAACGCAGCGACGCGACGTGACACTTTCCATAGTACAAGACTAGAGTGTCGTGTCGGCAGTCGCGTAGTTCCGCACTTATTGTGATTTGAGAGGTGAAATTTCGATCCGTCGCGTTGCTCAGCTGCTGCGTACATCTTAGCCTTCTGACTGAAGCCTTAAGGCCTTAGCCTCGAGCTTTGCAGGCAGCGGGGTGGTTGCGGAGCTGTGCATTCCTATGTATATTATATACAGTGTAATTTATATGGAACTGGCCTCGAATGCAACGGCTCGGCGTTCTAGACAGCTTCCCGTGCCGCCGCTACATTCATGGCTGAGGCCTTAAGGCTGTAAAGAAGAACTCCTTATCACTCTAGCGATATACACGTCATTGCGCACTGCTTTGGGTACACAAGGATTTAGAGATCGTAGCTGGAACGCCATCAAGGCCCTTAGACAAAGTTACATCACACCCGTTTTATTTCCAACTTGAACAGTAAAATTAAAGGAAACATCTTAGCTAAGAGCCTAGTGATCGCCATGTCTATTGTCTACCTTAAATCGCAATTGTCAAAAGCCCTTAGTGAGTGTTCGTGAAAAAACTATAACTACTGTAAAACTGTAAAAGAACTAACTTTGTTTTGGCAATATAAACTTAACTCTCTCGGCTTGAGAAAATCGTTTTATTACGTTTTTACAAGTGTTGTAAAAAGTATAATAGCTATATTTCAAACTATGTTGCTATTTTAGATTCCATACAACAAATGGTGTCAGGTAAACTACTAGCGCCTTACAAGTTACAAGACCAATAAAATAAAAAGAGATTACCAGTAAATATTTTATTTTACTTTTTAAAAGCTATTTTTTAAATAATTATGCAATATCAACATATAGGTTGTAATCGTATAGTCTGTAAAAAAGTGAAGAAATTAAAAAGTGGCAACATCGTAGATTTATCCCTTTTTTCTTAGATTGATTTGAAAGGGATGACGAAACGATGTTGCCACTTTTTAATTTCTTCACTTTCTTGACTAACTAGACGTTCACTAATCATTACTTTCCACTACCACCCAATTTTAACTAAAATCAAAGTAGATAACTCCTACAGTTCCAATAAATCTAATCAAAAAACCCGACACCAAAAATATCCTTGGAACAAATTCATTATAATATGTGATCGGAAAAACATAATTTCAGATACGGATCCATGCCCCGGAGGAGACAGTATCGGCGACGATGGAGAACATACTCGGCCGGGCCGCCTCCCTACCTCTTGTCACTAACTTCGATGTCATATTGAAGGTCCTAGTTGATATTACCATCACAACCTAGGGTCGTACTATGAAACCGTTTTGAGACTCAAACGAGTGAATCGAAATGCCGCGTCCTACCCTAACAAACTTGAAATGAGGTTGTTAGAGTACTTACAGCCTAGCAAACGAATGATTCTGGTTGGAAATGTCGAAAGCAGAAATTATGACTACGCCACTTTGTTTGGACTAGTTAGGAGATAAACATACTAAAAGTCCTGACCCCTCCGAGGTGCGCCGGAGGGGTGGGGGTGGGGGAAAAGAAGTACCCATTTTTTGGTTTTTAGACTAATTTACGAAAACGGTGCTTCGTACGAAACTTTATTGTACTACATAAGAAAAGCTAATAAAATTCTCTACAACCTTGTCCTTTACACTTTGTATCTATCTTCAATCGTTGCCTTGCTATGAGCTTCTAAAATTGGTTGATTTTCAAATACACACATCAATACGACCTAAGGATATTTGTATTTTCTGAAATATCAGGAATTTTTGAAGACAGTAAATAGATAAATAATAGCTTATTTAATGGTCTTTAATAAAACATAAAAAACTTTTCTGGATTTTTCGTCTTTATAAATAATCATTGATTTTTCAATGGCCATAGAACTTTCGTATGTAACCAACAAATCATTACTTCGTTTTACAAAATTGAAAATTTCATTCTAATAAGAAAAAATCTTCAACATTTTTATTGCCAATGGTCAAGTTAATAATAATGAATCCTAATCTATGGTTAGTGCAGACTATTTTTACCTAAAAATACATTTTTTGAGTCTTTTTGCGGTATGAGGCTCAAAATTCTTTGTAATTGCAAGTAATCATTTTTCCTGCTATCTAAGTTACTAAAAAAATCTTTTAAATGCCTGTTCTAGTCACAATCGACTGAATTTATGCCAGAACAGCCTGTAGACCAGTTCAAAACCAGAATAATGTGGTTAAATCAGCCAAAAATTAAGCCGATGCGATCAGTAAAAAGGCTCCAGGAGAGCAACGAGTCTCTAGAAACCGACCAAACCGTGCTGAAGGGTTCCACTAAGATGGTCCATATGATATCAAAACATTTTGTTTTTCAGCATCCCGATCTGGAAAATGCGGAAGGTTGCTTATTCATGAGTTTGGGAGATTGGCCATGGTATCACAAGAAATTGTCTCTGATGCTGGTGCTGGTAGAAATACTGGCTTGAATTTCATCTGGATTTACTACAAAGATAGATACAAAGTGTAAAGGACAAGGTTGTAGAGAATTTTATTAGCTTTTCTTATGTAGTACAATAAAATTTCGTACGAAGCACCGTTTTCGTAAATTAATCTAAAAACCAAAAAATGGGTACTTCTTTTCCCCCCCTCCCCTCCGGCGCACCTCGGAGGGGTCAGGACTTTTAGTATGTTTATCTCCTAACTAGTCCAAACAAAGAGGCGTAGTCATAATTTCTGCTTTCGACTTTTCCAAGCACACCCCCATTTCGAGCATTCGTTTACTAGGCTATTAGGAGGCGGCATTCTGATTCGATTGTTTGAGTCTCAAAACATTTTCGTTGTAGGCGTACTACATACGAGTATTATATTTATAATAAGGAGATCTGTGAAGTTTTGTACTATCGAGGAAGTTGATTCCTTGACAGATGGGGACCTATTATATAGTTTGTTCGCGTTACGTCGAAACCAGCCGACAGATCACAATTGACATTGAATTGACATGATCCAACTAAATGACGTTGGTCTGTCAACTGCTTGGGAATCAATTTCCTCGATGGTACATATTATTACGTATTACGAAGTTGATTACGAAAGGCAAAACTAATTGATAGGTCAACGCATAGGCCAAAAACTTAGAGCTAATAACTTAGAAGTTGATGTTACGACTCAGGGTCCAGGGACCTATATACGAGGGACTTATATACCTGATATAATATTAAAAATTTTCAGGATATTTCTGGAATTTAGAATTCATGTGGGTGCGGCAGCAGTTAAAGACAAATCTATTCTTTAATCATGAATAATACATTAAGTATTTTGCTTAGAAAAACTTAAACATGTGAACATTTATTTAATATGATGTAATAATGTAATGTATTATTGTTTCTAAAAAATATAAAGGTGTGATTACACGAAAAACACACACTAATTTGGTAGAGCTTAAGGGTGAATTTCCCAACCGCTTTTTTTTTTCGCGGCTACTGTGAAATTGGGGGTGTGAAATAGCTTTTTAGGGTTAAATAAAATTTCATCGTATAGTTTGTGTGATTATCCATATGAGGCAACAGACACGCTTTTAATTCGATAACTAGAACATAAAAATAAAAAATTCTAAAGGTGAAAATTAGGCCCCTCGGTGACTGTCCCAACGACCTTTTTAGTCCCAATTTCGTCAGCCGAGGAAAAAATATTAGTGGTACAAACAAACGGATTCTTTTATTGGATTCCTAAAGAATGGAGGTATAATCAATACAAATTTCATAATCTCAATCGTTATACTTTCAAAATAGCGGGAGAAATAAAACTGTCCCAATATTTTGTCTTGATTCGGTGAATAAAAAAGAAACATGAATTGTCGAGACCAGAAGTACTTTTGAACGTATTGCCGCTTCTTGAACTCAAGCGCCAGTCATGCTTGTGCCTTCGAAGCTAGAGGTGGTTTGCTACGTGGCTGCGTGTTCCCGCTAAAAACGTAAGTATATCGTGTCGGTGACACCCGACACTTTTCTCTACATTTCCGTGATTCAATTTATCATGTTAATTGAACCAGCTAGAAGTATTAATTTATTTTCTTACAAACACTTTTAATAATATGTATCAGTATGTAGTATAGATATCGGTATAATTATTATAGGTGTCAAAATATTCAACGATTTGTCGCAAATTTTCATATCGGTGATTCCGTTTCGGTGAATTCGGTGACCTATTTGGTCACCGTAATGAAAAAAAAATCACCAAAATGAAAAAAAAATCACGGAAATGGTAACTCGGTGACTTTCGGTTACCTTCGGTGACAATAGTTTTCATATCGGTGAATGCATTTTCATCTCGGTGATTTTTAAAGTTGTTTTATACAGAATGAATAATAATCTACGAAATCTTAAAAAATGTTACTTAATAAATAAATAAAAATATGGTGCTTCTTAATGTTTGATTTTATTGAGCAATTTTATAGCTATGATCGCGTTTATCAAGAAATTCCGTAACGAAAAACACCTAACATTTGCCTAATGTCGTTTCAATCAATATTTGTAATTATTTTAACTTTTAATATTTATAAGGACACAATATTTACCTTTCATTTTATGAATAAGAAACTCAGAACTGATATTTTGACCTCATGTAGTTTATTAGGATTACCTAAAATATTGACTTTTGTTGATTTTGTTTATTAGTGTTTTGTTGATTAGCAAAAACAGTACGAGATAATATAATATGATTATTTAATATTAGAATTTAATGAATCCTATCAAAAAGTAGTTTTGGTTATAATAATGTTAGAATAATAGTTACTTAATTTTTACTTTAACTGTTTAACTTAAGCATATTTTTATAACGAAATAATTTAACTAAGCACTAGATACCTTTTTGTGAAGTTGGCGCGTGGTAATTTTTTTTCAAAAATACATTATTTCGCTTCTGTTACAATCACGCTGTATACTATTTCGGTGAATTTACATTTCGGTGAATTTTGTTTTCATCTTGGTGACTAACTTTTTCATCTCGGTGACAGCTAAAATGTAAACGTGTGTGCTACGTTTGTTTATTATTTAATTTTTATGTCATTAGTTTCGTAGTCATAAAACATTAAAATTGAGTGGTTTGGTAAAAACTCAAAAAAACAGAAACAAAAAAGTTCACCGAAATTAAAAAAATATGGACATGTTGAAATTCACCCTTAAACGCGCCTCTATCGAATTAAAGTCCTATAATTATTGTCTAGCAGCCAATTATAATTTCTAAAGCTTCAGTCAATGGTTACGTGAAAACTTTGAGTTTAACAACGTAATTAACTAATAATATTGCTAAAGGAGCTGTATATTTGTTGTTTTAAAAACTTTGTAAATATTTTGACCTATAAAGGTGAACCTTTATGAGTCAACGTAATTTGTAATGTTTTTGCCTAATCGAAAATTCTAACTTTTTGAGCTTCAAAGATATACAGAAGAGTTTGATTATTCGAAAAATAAGGGTTCCTTGTTTAACTACGGAACCCTAAAAAACGGAATAATATAAATAAAGGCCACAAAGGAAGATCTTCCAACCGATTGAAGTGGATGCTCGGTAAGGCCGAAGCCTTAAGATTAATATTGATTTCACCCGTCGTACATGTACCGACGTACTTAAAAACTTTAATAGCATGATGCAGAATAGGCTAGTCGCCACACTTGGGTACCAAGTACTAACGTACCTAAAAAGACGGACTGCCGCGGTAAAGCTATATTGCATAGCATTTTTTATCAACTTATACAATTATAATTCGCATACGTCTAGTCGCACACACAGAAACACCGTGCCGAAGTCTAGCAACACCGCACCGACCAGCACACCGGTGCCGGTCTGAGTTCGTTAGATTAGGTTCGAGTTCGTGTCTCTGTTAGGTCTTTTTCGTCACGCGCTCAAATCCCGCGACCGCGAAATATAATAGCTTAAAAACTTCGAGTGCGAAATGTGAATCAGTTAGTCCACCACATTGGTAGTAAGTGAGATATAATAGGATTACTTTAACCAGGTGGAACAAACGGTGAACGATGCGTCAGTGAACAGTATCTCGCCAGCTGCCCGCGGCTGTCTCTTCGCACATGAGAATCCAGGGTTTGAAGGTTGGCCCTTCAACAGGTAGATAATATGCCACTATTTTGTAAAGGATTATGCTTACCCTTTAAACTTCTTTGAAAACTACGAACCAAAGTAAAGATTTTTTTTTTTGACTTAGCTTGGACAGCTTTCAGATGAATTATACATCACTAGATGACCGAACATATTTTCGGTATAAAAGGGAATGATATAACAGACATTACAAATTACGAAAATAGTCTATTTGTAAATGACATATCGATAATAATAAATAGTAAGGAAAATATTGACATTGAAACTAACAAAAAATAACTTAAATATAAACTTGACTAAGACAAATTATATACAATTTCATAACTATGGCTAAACTAAATGATCTGAATATTAATTACAAAGATGAATGCATTCAAAAGGTGCACAGCACTAAGTTCTTAGGTATTTATATTGACGAAAATCTTAACTGGAAGGCTCACATAGAGTATGTATGTAAGAAATTAAATAGTACGTATATTATGTCCTACATAGACTGAGGCAAATATCAATTATCAACCTTACCAACTGTACTTTCGGCATACCATGGATAAGTGGCTGAGGCCACAAAATCACGACACTGAAAGCCTCGCCGCTGCTAAACCCAGGTTTGATTGATGCAACAGTCATAGCGGTAACTTTACGCCTAGGAGATGAGCATTGAATTATTATGCTATTACTAATATTATAATAATTACTATGCTTATAAACGATAATGATATTTTGAAGGTACACCTACAGTAGCTGCCTACTGTACTGCAGGGGCCAGGCGCAAGTCAGCTTCTGTAACTGCACTCATCACTTTCTTGCTGATATCGGTAAGTTAATTGGAGGCGAACTCCATTTTTATCACGGATGTAAGATATCCGTGATAAACAATTACACAAATAATAAACTCAAGATGCCGTTATTATAACATAAGGTTGCTCTACGATATATAAAAGATATATGGACGATTTTACCGTAAAAACCGAAATTTACATGAAAATAATATACATTTTTTGAAATCCGTCCCCAAAACGCACATTTCAAGAGAAATGTTATTATGTATGTCTTCATAAAATTAGTTAAACATACATGATACATTTCTGTTGTCAGTGAAAATACCGGCTTGCGACGTGGAAGGGTTGGCGTGCCTTTATCAAAACAAAGGTAAGAAAATATTAAAGAACAAGTTAGGTTTTTCACAAGAATCATAAAATGAAATAGTAATTTCTAGAATTTTATTTTACAACCACTAAAGAGGGTAAGATAACTTTGCTAACTGAAACTTTGTTAGCATTGTTGTAATTTGGAAAGGAAAAAGCAATCTTAAATTAATATTATTTACTGTAGGTAAAAACTAAAAAGAGATACCTATTTTGTTGGTTATTCTTCTGTAATGTGTTTGCATATAAATATATATCTAACTTACAAACTACTTAGTCTGGCCATAAATACTGTTACTAGTAAAAATAAACAAAATATTACTTTTGAATTTGGATTCTTTAATTTTTATATGATTGTTTATTGTGTTTTCTCGTTTTGGCGCCAATGTATTTTACAATATTTTGCGATACTGAAATGGAGTGGGGTGATCAAAAGAACCAAATCGCTGTGATTGCATCAAAGTAGGTGTGGAGTCCAATGTCATTTTTAAAACTCTCCATACGGTTGGTATTAGTAAAATGTTCATGTACCGGGCCATTAATAAGTACAATGAGACCTCCTCTGCTTGTGGGAGAAAAAGATCTGGCCGTCCACGCAGTGTTCGTATGAAAAAGGTGGTTAATGCAGTAAGGGAAAGAATTTGAAAAAAATCGGTTCGAAAGTAAAAGATTTTATCTCACGAGATAAAGATGGCACCTAGAACCATATCGCGTATTTTAAATAATCACTTAGGACTTTCAGCCTACAAGAGACGTACTGGTTTTGTCCTAACTGATAATTTAAAAAAGAAAGGGTGGTAAAATTGAAACAACTACTGAAGCGGTACGCAAAGGGAGGTCACAAAAAATGTTTGTTTACGGATGAGATTTTTTTTACAATTAAGCAACATTTTAACAAACAAAATGGCTTTATTTATGCTTGAAGTTCTAAGGTTCAACATTAAGTTCAATAACCAAGAATGGTCCTTCCAACAAGGCTCGGCGCCGGGTCATAAAGCTTTGGTCTTGGTTGGAAACGAACGTTTCGGACTTCATCAGAGCTGAAGACTCGTCGTCGTCTAGTCCCGATCTTAATCCACTGGATTATGATTTTCGGTCAGTTTTAGAGAGTATGGCTTGCTGTAAATGTCGTGATAATTTGGAGTCTCTACGACAATCCATACGACTGGCAGTGAAGAATTTTCCCATGGAAAGAGTCCGTGTTTCTAATGATAACTGGCCACAATGTTTAAAATACGTTATTGTAGCCAATGAAGGCAAATTTGAATAAGCTTTTAATATTTTAAATTGTTTTATATTTATGTAAAATTTATTTGCAACAGAAAAAAAATGTTTTTTTTTTTTTGTAACAGTATTTATGGCAAGACTAAGTATATAAACATAAACCAACAAGGGCGTCGCCAAGGGGGGGGGGGGGGGGGGCAGGGAGGGGCAGCTACCCCCCCTAGAGGTTCTAAAAAAGTTTAATAACTACAATCGCTGCAGTTCTTCACTTCATGTGCTGTCGACTTTACCTACAATTCATACATTCATAATGTCTATACAGGGTGTAGCAAAACAAAGCGATAGTACTTTCGGGTGTGTATGTTTTTTTTTTTAATGAAATAAGGGGGCAAACGAGCATCATCGATGAACAGGTCGTCTGATGGAAAGCAACTACCGTCGCCCATGGACATTCGCAGCATCAGAAGAGCTGCAGGTGCGTTGCCGGCCTTTTAAGAGTGAATAAGGTAATAGGTAGGGAAGGGAAAAGGGTAGGGGATTGGGTCTCCGGTAAGTGTCTCTTATACAGGGTGTAACAAAACTAAAATTGTGACGCTATGGGAGTGCTAGCCCATACAAAAGTGAAAAAAAAAATTGGTCTTTCAGCGCTGCTACTATCACAGTGAACACTTTACAAGGAAGAAACTTAGTTTTGTTACACCTTGTATGTGTCTCTTATATTATAAAGAGTTCACTGTGAAAGTAGTAGTGCAGAAATAGTTTATTTTATTTGTATGGGCCATAAAGGTAATATACCTATCGGAATATTAACTTTATGGTATGGGCTAGCGCCCCAGCGTTAAAATTTTTCCATACAAAAGTAAAAAAGTCACTCTTTGAGCGCTGCTGCTTTCACAGTAAACTATACAAGGGGCTCATATACACCCTAAAGTATATTAAGTATATATAAAAAATATATAATAACAAAACATATAAAGTACTTTGTTTTGTGACTATGTATATTAACTATCCCATCGTAACTAAGAGACAGCTTCTCTTAGCACATCTTTGTTTATTTTGGAGTATAATAGGACGCTCAATACAAACACACTGCTTGTGTAAGCCTATAATTACTTGCCCGTCTATTTGTTTCTCAGCAATAATAGTGCCTAAAATAGCTCAAGTGAGTAGCTTTTCACCTATTTATTTTTGTTAGAGAAATATTTTATTAGACAATTATACAGTGACTCACAATTATCTTGAACTTTTTACTTGTCTAATTATAATATGGTTTTAAATCTCAAGAAAAGAAAAGCATTAGGAATGTGTGATTTCCTAGACTTGTTAGATTTTTACCATAATTTATTATTTACAGATCACATCCTGAAATTCAAATGTAACTGTCCAATGGCGTGTGAAGATATCCAGTATAAGGTGGTACATGTGTTCTTCGAGTAAGTAAAGCATTTTATTTAACCGACTTCCAAAAAGAAGGAGGTTATATTACGTTCGGCTGTTTATTAAAGCAACTGTAAAGTTTAAACCTGCTTGATTTTTATTTGAGTGCGTCCTAAACAGTATTTAAATCATCATATTTTAAAATGTAGCCTCAAAACGAAGCGACTTTAATCTACTTTCTTTAACCGACTCTATTCTGTTAGTGATTGTAGCAGCGCAGTCTTCAGCGCTGCTTCTTTAAAGTGCACTCTTTATAAGGGAATACACCATAAAGCATGATCATTTTGTTTTCTTACAGCATTCGTTGTGTATATTTACCAGCTAGTTTACAATTTTTGAAGTGAAAACTTCTTTAGCGGCGTTGAGCACTTTAGTGGGATGGGTAAAAACTGTGAAACTCGCGTCAGATTCTCGTGCTGATCGAAAAACCTTGGAAAAACCGTAAGACGGTTGGAGAGTAGTGTTTTGTGTCGAACTCCAACTCGAACTCGAACTCGAATTGATTGTAAGGGTTTCGATTAATTAAAAAATCGTTTTTTTTAATAATCGATTTTCATAAAAAATGGGTTAAAAAATGCACAACGTTAATAATCAAGTTTTCACTTCTGCCGGCACTCCCGGAGTGCAACCCGTCTTTTTTTTAATAAAATGAGGGGGTAAACGAGCAACCGGGTCACCTGATGGAAATCAACTACCGTCGCCCATGGACACTCGCAACATCAGAGGAGCTGCAGCTGCGTTACTGGCCTTTTAAGAGGGAATACGCTATTTCACAATGATACATTTTATTTTTAATTTCTTTTATTAATATCCCACTAAAATCCTTCACATAACCCAACACTTTCAGTCGTGTGGCGAAGGCTCCGTCGGGTGTGTCCCAGGTGACGCGAGCCCGGGTGCGGCTGGCACAGCTGCCTACGCTGAGGGTGAGAAGGTTCGCCATCCGGGATAAGCTGGGATTGGCAGGTTACTAGTGACTACTATGATATCCATACTAATATTATAATTGCGAAAGTATGTCTGTCTGTCTGTATGTTACCTCTTCACGCCCAAACTGCTGAACCGATTTTGCTGAAAGGTATAGAGATACTCTGAGTCCCGAAAAAGGATATAGGATACTTTTCATCCCTGAAAAATGTACGGTTCCCGCGCGAATTTTGGCGCAACGGATTTGCGGGCGGCATCTAGTTGCTGATATACCGTAAGAAGAATTTGTTCATAGTGGACTTACATAGATAGGTTCCATTATGGCAAGCTTAGCCAACTAATCAGGACTAAGATTGACTGAAATCTAGTCAATGTCTAGTCACTAGAATCCGGATTCCAGACCAAATAATGCTAGTCCACCAACTGCTCATCATCAATTTCTCAAATTGTACTTTGAATGGGTAAATACGGTATGTACCTACTTAAATAAGTAGGTACATACTCATAAATTATAATATAATGTTTTGCTTACAAAAAAGCTAACGATCTTCATTTTATTCACAACGAAATTTACTAACCTAAACATACTAAAATTCCAACACAGGATCTCTGTAATCTTATTCAATTTATATAAGGGTCTTGGAATCTTCCAGAAAAGGGTTCCAATAACATTTTTTAGCTTAGATTTAAAGCGTATATTGTGTTCTACGAATAACAAGTATTTTATTTCGATGTCATGTAATATGAGCGGCAAGCAGGGAAATCGGCACATGTGTAGAAACATCATTATTATTTATTACTTAGTCAACCAATGACATCACATAGACCCGTCTAATCACTGGATCAATTATTGCAACAGCTTTCCTCGGCCTATCACGATGTGCTAAAAACGCGTAGGATCTCTAATCGACCAGCCCCGCTTTTTCCTTACCCCACCAAAAAGACCCAAAAATCGAACACCGCAGCCTCAGTCGAACGATCTTAAAGTTACACAATATAACATAGTATCAGCTATGTACTATCAGAGAAGTTGATTCCTATGTAAATGGGGAACCCACGTAGTTTGGTCGCGTTACGTCAAACCCAGCCGACAGATCACAATTAACATTGAATTGATTTGATCGACTAAATGACGTTGGTCTGTCAACTGCATAGGAATCAATTTCCTCGATGGTACCATTCAATCTCATGGTTTCATTTGATCAAAATCTCATTCGAGTAATGGAATCAATTAGAGATTGAAAAACTCGGATACACGTATAGCGATACAGAGTTATATCGCGCGTTCATTTACTGAAACTTCGACATTTCAATGGTGGATTTTTACTTACTTTACGGTTCTAAGCTGCTTCGAAAGTCAAAACTAAATTTACCGAAGTCAAAACCAACTTTTAAGGGTTTCCGAGATGAACAAGCAGCTTGACGGCAAGTTTTAATATTGACCGTCTACAATGTTTGCTTGATGCTTGACTAGCATTTATGTGCTTGCTCCGCGCTTGACGCTAAGCTGCTAGTTCGTCTCGGAACCCCTTTAGTCTGGTAGAACATGTAGAAATTATTTCACTGACTAATAGCTATTTGTCTCTTTCAGTCATAAATCATAATTCATAACTCATACCAACACAAACATCGATATAGACTAATACTGAAAAATCCGCAACTCTGTTTGCTCTCAAGTTACAACATTTGAAAGATTAAAGATAATAATACGTGTTTGATATTATTATAATTAGATACTGCATAGTGCATAAATCATAATATTACAAAAATGTTTTTGTCCATATTTTAGTGCAATCTTTTCAGTAGTTTGCTATGTATACACAATAATTAATATCTGATTTATACAACGAGAACGTAAGCATAACAGCAATATTTTATGTTGAGCTTACGTATTTTATAATTAACTAGACGTTCCGCGCGGCTTCGCCCGCATAAATGAGATATTTCACAGACAAATTAGTCCACAAAAAATAACCTATGATCCTTCACGTAGTCTACTTCTTATCTGACCCAAATAACCGAAAAATTGCTGTAGTATTTCGTGAGATCAGCCCTTTTAAATAATTACCCCCGTTTTCTCCACATTTTCCTTTATTTCTTCGCTCCTATTAGTCTTAGCGTGATAAAATATAGCCCATAGGCTATATCCTTTCTCGATAAATGGGTTAATACTGAAATAATTTTTCAAGTCGGACCAGTAGTTCCTGAGATTAGCGCATTCAAATAAGCTCTTTCAAATAATTTCTCCCCGTTTTTTCCACATTTTCCTCTATTTCTTCACTCCTATTAGTTTTAGCGTGATAAAATATATCTTATAACCTTTCTCGGTAAATGGGCTATCTAAGACTGAAAGAATTTTTCGAATCAGACCAGTAGTTCCTGAGATTAACGCGTTCAAACAAACAAACTAACAAACTCTTCCACTATAATATTAGTATAGATGAGATCTTTCCACAGCTAATTAATAATATTTGAATGTTAAAAATAGATTGTTTACTGTTTTCAGTGGATATCGGCGGGGTCGGCGGAGTGTTCTTCGGTGCTTCTCTTCTCAGTGTTATAGAAATAGTTTATTTATTTTGTGTGCGTAGAAATTAAATATCTCAACAAGAAATTATGTCTTTGGACTGACCCTTGGAAACTGTATCACAAAGCCCTTCAACTGGATCAAAAGCTCACAAAAAAAATAGATAAAGGCAAGTGTTTCTATAGACAACTTGATATTAATCGTAAGTCGTAACCATGTAATGAAAAAGAATTTTAAATGTACAAGATGTAACAAAACTTAGTGGTAATTTATTTATTTATTTATTTGTTTTGGAAAACCAACAGCTTAAGATTATAATGAAATAGAACCAATACTATATAAGAAGAAAGCCAATAACAGGTTTTCACTAATAGATAGATATTTATGACATAGTTAGAACCTTACAGTACACACAACAATACAGTAATCTTAATATATAATATATTCCTTATTTAATCACTATTATACATTATTATATTATTATCTAAACAAAAATACACGACACTAAATATGAATTTTGTGATAATATAGAAATCATATCAGTCACTTACTAAAGAACTTCTTATTATAATCCGATCGAAATTTAGTACTTTTGGTAGTATAGGGATCTAAATTAAGTTCTTTGCAAATAGAATTAAAGGATCTGCTTGCTCGCACCAGGAATGCGTTACCTCTATAGTTATTACTGTAGGTTTCACAAGTAAGCGGAGGATTGTATCTTCTTGATCTGGAAGGTACAGTAAAATTTATTTTTTGGAGAAGGTCTGGACAGTCGACCTCATTATTAATAATTTTTAGAATAAAAGTGCAATCTGAGATTTGTCTTCGATTAGATAATGGCAAAATGTGAAATTGTTTGCAGAGGGCAAGGTAGTACGGGCACATAACAGATTAGTTCACTGTGAAAGTATATACTCCGCTGTAAAAGTAGTAGCGCTAAAAGTTACTCTTTCAGCGCTGTTACTTTTACAGCGGAGTCTATTATACAGGGGATCGATTATTTACACCCTAAAGTAATAATATTTATTAGCCGCCGTTTTGTTACACCTTGAATAATAATTACAGGAGCAGTCCAAATAATTTTCTCTTATTAAGGTTACTTTATCATGAGCACAATAATATGCTATTCGCTTACCAATAAACGATTCCCATAACTATGGATCCGTCATCCGACATCGCTAAAATACTGTAATTTATTTTCACCAAAAGCAATCGCTTTAAGCTCTGCGGTGAGCAATAAAAATATAATTTATAACTTATACTTTCGGTGAAAAATCCTCCATTTGTCGAATTGATTAAAATCGTTACCGGTGAGAGTAGAAATTGGATTTGCAAGGGGAAAGCGATTTCCCCTTTACCCCTAAAGGGGGTAAACGCTCTTACCCCTAAAGGGGGGAAACGCTCTTACCCCTAAAGGGGATAAACGCAAATAGCTGTCCCCGGGATAAAATAAAGGGCACTCGTAAAAAGTGTCTGCAATCTGGATAGAACCCTATATTACATGAGCCACGCCCTTTAGAGATCATCGTGATGATTTTAATCAAACGACATGGATTAGAGTACCTTAAACATTGATCTTTGTTTTACAAAAAATGTTTTCTTTTAATTATGCCTCCCACGCCGGATTTGATATAATAGTAGCCGGCTTCACTAAAACAAAAAGTAGGAGATGATTTCGTAGTGATCTCTCGACTTTCGTAGTGATGACACTCTCTATTCTTAGTCTTATTACCCAATGGGACGGAAGACCGACACGACTGGCGAGAGATCAGGCGCACCGCGCAGGACCGACTTTTTACATACCCATCCGACGCACAGATTATATTTCTTGTCAGACTATCAGGTGATCAGTCTGCATTGTTCAAAACAAACTTGGAAGCAACGTGGGAATCCAATGATATTCTATTATGTTTTAAGTATTTTAGAAACTCATTACGGGAATCGAACCCATCGTCCTCCGAGTCAAGAGCCACGCTCTAAACCTAGTAAACTACGATGGCATTTTATTTTATATCTTTGTGTTTTTGTGGTATAATAATAAGTTAAGAAACTAATTTCTTATCACCCCACTCAATCATTTTAGCCGCCAAACTTTGGAGATTTGTTCTCAAGGGCCTTCCCTACGGAGATTCCGTAATTCACCGTATTTAGAACCTTATAAACTCATAATTTGAAAGTTACAAAGTTATAATAAAAATACAGCAATAATCTTCAGTATATCGACATTCATTTCCACGTTTCAAAATATGTTCTATTTGTGTTTATTATACTCATGATATCAGCTTCCAAAGTAAAACCAATTATTATTATTTTTAACAAAAAATTAAAACCGACTTTCAAGGTAAAAACAATAATAGCATCCTTATAATATGAACTAAAAAGTATTAAATAATTTTTCCTATCTCATGGTGCCTTATTTCCGAATTCGGCTAAAACTCAACTATTTCTGTACTCAATCTTCATAATTTTGAAGTCGGTACCAGATATAGCTGAATCCAGATGCCAGAATATTTGAAACATTTGTAAAGAAGAAGAAAATTTGTAAAGAATTCCGAATGCGGCGACTGCGGTGCGTGCGGTGCGGCCAAATCTGCGTTCACCTTAAGTTGACCTCCGTCATAGTCCGCGAATTTATAAGTGGTCGTCGGTGGTACTGCGTATATTCTACGTATCTTATTACAATTTGTTAAGACTGATATGAGTCATACGGCATACCTCAAGGCCCAAATATCAGGTAGATAGATAAATTTAAACAATACATTTAAAAAGATCTAAGTGAACACGTGCTGCAAAATGCTCGCAGCGCGGCATCACAATAGACATAACTACCAGTACTTCGACTGCTAAGAGACTGACGAGTATTAATATCTGTCGTTTCTTTCGGGTTTCGCCAGGATAAGTTAAAGGCTGGCGCGCTGGCTGGTATAATTTAATTTTAAAAATAAGATTTTGAAATTGAATTCTGACAGTTTTCTTTGCATGTGCCAAAATATAAACAACTAAATTTGTAGGTTACGACCCTAGCGACGACTTTTGTCATAATACGTCAAACTTAAAAAAATTACATCAGTTCTAAGTCGGCATACTCTATCATTCTGTCTACTCTGGCGGCATGCCGCATGCCCTGACATTCTAGTTAGAACTTGAATACGATGTTTACGTACGCGTCGCCGCGTTGCCTCTGCGGCGCCGACCGCCGTGTATATTAAGCAGCCTATAATAATTGGTGTTGTTATGTACATAATTATTATTATTGTATCCATATCTATGCCTTGTACTATTATCTATTTTGTGCCATGAGACATTGGTGACCTTAACACGACGTGGTAATGATGATGATGACGATGATGATGATGATGAATTTGAATTGCATGGTAGCATATGCTTTCTGTTCTTAAAACAACGCCGAAATTCCCAAACGTGTATCTATAAAGAGTCAGGAGTTCTCTCAGCATCTTCGAAACCATGGTATACCTTGACCCAATATTTGACTTTTTGGTAGCACATTCTTAGTACACTTCACATAAAACCAAAATCACCATATGTTTCCATATAAATTTCGAGGAGTTCCCTCGATTACTCCTGGATCCCATCATCAGGTCACCACTTTTGTGAACATGGTACCAAATTGGAGTGAAACCTAATACAACAAAACAAAAATTTCGAAAATCGGTTCACAAACGGCGGAGTAATCGTTGAACATACAAAAATAAAAAAAATAAAAAAATATCCACAGCCGAACATATAACCTCCTCGTTTTTGGAAGTCGGTTAAAAATAGGGTTTTGGCGCGATCTCGGCAACGCGGCAAACGTATGATCAAGGTCGTTTGCTCGGGGGACGGCCTTAATTTCCAAAACTAAAACTTTAACGTCGAGTCCTTTAATATTTTCTATTCTATAACTATTTTAAGAATCTGCATAAGCTGACCCCGTGATTGTGACGAATAGATTAATTATGAAAAGCGTGCTAAATTAGCAGTGGCGAAATTAATACTGGTGCAGGGTGCAATAATAAAAATAGTTTAAAAACTAAAAAAAACACCTTATTTTAATTTTACTTCAAAAATTTTAACAAATTATAGCATTGCCATTGGGTCTTTATACGTATACAAAGTTTACCACGGAAGATAGGTAAAAATCGTACTTAAACTTAAAGATTACGTTACATATCTGTTGTGGCTGTATCCCAAGCTAATATGCGTGCTATTAATAAATACTAAATAGTCATACACAGTTGTCATTAATAACAGGCAATTTAAATTGGATGAATATTGTATGGCGACGACAACCTGTCAGTAGGCTGCGTCGACTTCTCTCAGGAATTTGGCAAGAATTTTGTGGCATGTCGACATAAGGATTATTTTCGTATTTTCAAGCTAAAATACCTCTGAACTGGCCGCTTAATAAATATTTTGATAAGGCTACCCTTCTCATAATCCGTCTTACCAGTGACAGCTTTATCTAACTTTTAACAACACAATAAACAAAGAGACACCGAAGTGACTGTCAACTTCGCACTCGTCATATAAAATTAACCTATACACATAAATAAAATTGGAGTGTCTGTTTGTAATATTGAAAGAACCACTTTTTACTACATGCATATGAATCTATAATCGATACACACACCAAAACAATTTTTTTTTCAATTTTTGTCTGTATGTCTCTCTGTCTGTCTGTTTGTTCCGGCCAATCTCTGAAACGGCTGGAGCTATTTTGCCGGTACATAGCTGATGTAGTAAGGTGTAACTTAGGCTACTTTTTAACCGACTTCCAAAAAGGAGGTTATATTTTACTTTTTTCATATTTGTTTGCGGACTATCAATCTTTGTTATTACTTATTAATCTTAGTATACTATGTTGACGCGGACGAAGTCGCGGGCAACAGCTAGTATACAAGACAAAGAGACACCGAATTTGAAGTGACTGGCAACTCTTCATATAATATAACATTAATATAATTGATAATGTCCCATAGTGAATATCAGATAGTATAAAACCTTTAAGGCAATACTTTTAATAAAACGTTCCTTTGTAGATTTACAAAGTGTGTGACATTTTATTTACATCCCCGCTCCAATACACGTATCAGCCAAATTCCTTTAACCAAAATATGGCCATTGAGGACACTTTCTAACGAAAATACAAACATGGTCGATTTTCATCAAAACGGACGTACATTTTTTGCGTTTAACGGTCATTAGGATCAATGGACATACCGTCAATAGACAGAACAATGAACATAGACATCCTGCGTTTAACAAAAAAACAACGACAATATGAGGCTTGAGTGCCTCTCAATTGAAGTACCGTATCTTTATTTGTATATTAAGCACTGAGAAATAATTTTCCTTATTTAATTGCGGTATTAAGTCGTTCTCACTTTGCTGCCATCCTCACCTCGAGATCATTAAACTGCTAATGTCTCGGGGTTGTTATGGAATAATTAAGCACACGCCGAATATTGCTTAGAAATAAGCGGTTCAGCACATTTACGTATGAAACAGCCGATTTTTTCAAGTAGGAAGATAACTGATATTGAGGATATAATATTCAGGTGTGTATATTAATTTTCTCAATCTAGAATAATGTAATAAATACGAAAGTGTGTCTGTCTATCGCTGAAGCAACTTTGATGAGCCGGTCGGTTGGCTTGGCATAGGTAGAGATAATTTTGACCTCGGGAAAGGCCATAGTATATATAGTTTACGTCGACAACCTCTGTGGCTCGTTGGTAGCTCAAGCCGGGGGTCGCGGGCTCGAATCCCGCCGACGGAACAAAAAGTTTTCAATGTTCCCGGGTCTGGATGTGTATTAAATATGTGTATGATAGGTATAATAAAAATCTTAAATATTTATTACTAGCGACCCGCCCCGGCGTCGCACGGGTATAATATATAGCCACTGAAAAAAATATTAAAATGGATAGCCTATGATCCTTCACGTGGTCTACTTCTTATCTGTGCCAAATAACGTAAAAATTGCTCCAGTAGTTCGCGAGATAAGCCCTTTCCAATAATTTCTCCCGTTTTTTTTCACATTCTCCTATTAGTATTAGCGTGATAAAATATTGCCTATAGACTTCCTCAATAAATGGACTATCTAACACTCTTTCAGTGTTAGATAGTTTAGTGTTAGACAGTTTTTCAAATCGAAGTTCAA
This sequence comes from Lysandra bellargus, assembly GCA_905333045.1. Taxonomy (NCBI): domain Eukaryota; kingdom Metazoa; phylum Arthropoda; class Insecta; order Lepidoptera; family Lycaenidae; genus Lysandra; species Lysandra bellargus. Next base: position 12,456,339 of record HG995322.1, read on the forward strand.
ATAATTTTCCCCGTTTTTTCCCCATTTTCCTATATTTCTTCGCTCCTATTAGTCTTAGCGTGATAAAATATAGCCTATAACCTTTCTAGATAAATGGGCTATCTAACACTGAAAGAATTATCAAAATCCGTTGCGTAGTTTTAAAGATTAAAGGGAACAAAGGGACATGAGGGAAAAAAGCGACTTTGTTTTATAAGTATAGATGTATAGTATAAAAGTATTAAATATATATTTTCGTTGTCTGGTACCTGTAACACAAGTCCATGGTACTTAGCACGGGGCCAGACTGACGTGGTGTGAAGCGTCCATAGATAGATTACATTCGCTTCCCCTGCGCTAAACAAAGATGCTGTTCAAAGATCTGTACAGTTATGGGTTACTTAATATTTCACCTAAATGTAGTTCCTATCTAGTAGCTCCATGTTAATTTCCAAACGAAACATAACAAGCTATTTTCGGAGAGTCAACAAAGTAAGCTACAACCGGGTTCTACGCAGCTCATACCTTTGTAAGCTTGTACACCCACGTATCATACTTAATTTAAGAAATAAATAGCAGAAAACGTTTCCTTCCTGATTTTATTTATTGCATTCCCTAATAAGCGGTCAACAATGATATATATCGCAAATATAAAATTGATAACTCCCAACCCTTATCGCCAAGCGAGTCCTTCAGTTGTGATCGGGAGTTGTAACGGGAAGGACGTTAGTTAATCGAGTGAAGTTTGTGCGAGTGGATATGTGGTGTGAAGTTGGATAAATGCCTGGTAAGAATAAGAATTTTTTGCAAAAAAAAAATTTACATTAATTACACGGGGTTCCAGTCTTTGTTCTAGCTAGACATAAAAATAGATAAGTAGTACAATAATTAGAATTTAGTAGTATTATGCTATATAGTGATTTATCTATTTCTAATAATGTCTAGGAAAGTCTATACGCGGAAATTAAGAGGAGATCGCTGAAATTTGGCGCAGAAACCGTACATTTGTCTACTTAAGAAAAATTTTGTTAACCGATTAGAAAAATTTGTAAGTACCTACTTAGATGTATTAAATTTAAATATAAAAATTATATACAGTTAAGTTTTAAACTAGATCCCGAATTTCAGTATATCATCCTACGAATAATAAAAACTTTAATAATAATAGAAAAGCGAAAATGTATCTGTCTGGCTGTCTATCTGTCTGTTACCTCTTCGCGCCTAAGCCGCAGAACCAATTTTCCTGAAATTTTATATGGATATACTTAAAAAGTCCCGGGAAAGGACATAAGAAAATTTTTATCCTAAAAAAAATGTACGGTTCCCGCGCGATAAACGAATTTTGGCGCAACGGAGTTGCGGGCGTCATCTAGCTATTTACTATAATAAACTCTACAATAAACGATATATAAATTAGATACAAGAAAAGACTTAATCAGGTATTATTCCTTTTAATGAAATTTTTTCTCGTAATATTAAGAAGACAAAGTTAGCAACCGTAAGAATTTCCTAAAGTAAGTTACAGTAATTTTAAAACGTAAAAAGTTGACTGAAACTTTAGTAACAAGCAGCAATTAACGAGTCACAAGTTATATAAAGTTACGCTCATTAGGTTTTTTGTTCGAAATGTTTCTTGCAACTTCATCCTTAAAAAAACAAAATTGTGAGGGAACTTAGAGTTACTTTCATACCTTTCCCCGATAAAAAGTAGCCTAGGTCCATAAGCTTTAACGATTTATATGATTTATAATAATAATTAATTATTAAAAGCCTGCAGCTCCGTTGCGCCAAAACTCGTTACCGCGCGGGAACCGTACGTTTTTCCGGGATAAAAAGTATCCTATGTCCTTCCCGGGACTCAAAGTATCTCCATACCAAATTTCAGCAAAATCGGTTCAGCGGTTTGGGCGTGAAGAGGTAACAGACAGACAGATAGACAGACAGACAAATAGACGGACAGACAGACAGACACACTTTCGCATTTATAATATTAGTATGGAAGTATGGATGTGTCAAAGCTCATATTCATCACACCTATTTCTGCTTTCAAATGCATAATCTAATATTTTATTTTAATATTAAAGTGAGACCCAGCGACAGCCGTTGCAGGTCCTTGTCACCTCTATAGTATAGGGGTCATAAACAGGAAAACTTTAAGCTTTTATAAAATGACGAAAGTCTGACTTTCACTGGCTATTGGGCCATATGTAACATGATACTAATTTATATGTGAAAATGTCCTGTATGTTACCTTTTCACGCCCAAACCGCTGATACGATTTTGCAGAAATCGAAAAATATGGAGATACTCTGAGTCCGGGAAAGGACATAGGATACTTTTTATCTAATTGTTTGATTAAAAATGTACGATTCCCGTGCCATTAACGAATTTTGGCACAAAGGAGTAGCGGGCGTCATCTAGTAGGCTAGTAAATATTAGCCAATCAGAAACATAAAATGAACGTCTTAAAAAAACTCAGAAAACACTTTTTAAAACTCTCTTGTTAGCTCGTTGGTGCTAATGCGAGCTTTGTGCTAGTAACAGTGAATTACACATTATTAAGTGCAGCCATTTTCTCTACACTAACGCAGAGTTTTAAATTACTGGCAATGTAACGTTGAACCTTCGTGTGTTACCTTTACAGCAATAAAAAAGAAGTAAAGAGGCTAATAGCCAGGTAGATTGTTTCTTAGAAAAAATGATATTTTACTACTGAAGGAACAAAGAATATATTTAAAGGGAAGCCGGATGTTTCCGTTCTTTTGATTTGATTTTGAGGTTTCTTATAATTTTTAATAACAGAATCGAAAAAGAGAAAATTTATGTTGAAAATGTTACATAATTCATGGCTCTTATTATATCCGTACTAATATGTGTTATAAATGCGAAAGTGTGTCAGTCTGTCTGTCTGTTCAAGACAAAAACTACTGAACCGATTTTGCTGAAATTTTGGTATGAAGATACTTTGAGTCCCGGGAAAGGACATAGGATACTTTTTACCCCGGAAATATATTGTACGGTTCCCGCGCGGTAAACGAATTTTGGCGCAACGGAGTTGCAGGCGTCATCTATAGTTAATAATATATTCCTATAAAGTGTCAATACTGAGTTAATTGTTTGGTAACATATGTTATGTATTGTGTTATGTGCCCGGATTCTGTTCTATTCTGATTTAACTCTTATCATAAGTGATAAGAGTTAATTCAGAACTGCAATGCTATCTATGATCACACCTACCGAGTATAGTGGTCTCTCACCACTGTCTCGCCACTCTACTCGGGGTGGAATCAAGCCCTTAATCATATTTAGCCAACTTCGATTCAGTTTGGATAAAACGGGGTTTTGGAATTTTAATAGAGAATTTTATTTTATATTTTGTATTACAACTAGAGATGTGTCGATCATGACTTTGGCCGACTAGTCTACTAGCCGATTAGTCGGTTGCAAAGAAACCGACTAATCGAACGACTAGTTGGCCAAACCGTACCTGGTTTCGAATGTTTCCGTAAACGCTTCGTTTACAGCTGATTCGGGGTTAAGTCGCATAATTGGCATTGTCCAAAAAAAATCACATGTACTTTTTTTTCGTTAAATAGGGTATTTTAAGAATATAAATTAAATAATTTTGAAATTCATTGGCTAGTTTTTTCTCAATAAATTTTCAAAGTTTCGCTCTGACGTCATCATCGGCGGCCAATTGACCTCTGCAGTATGTTTTAAATTTCCTTTAAATCTTATTTATAATGGCTGGTTCGTCAAATGCAAGTTCTCATTATGTGAAAGCTGATACGAGAAGCTTACCAAAAGTTCGAAACGTAATGTTGTTCGAATTTATTGCTAATTTAACGCCATTGAAGGTCAAACTAAGGTTAAACATATTTGTTCAAAAATATAAGTAACTAATGGGTATTTTTTTCCTTTATATACAGAAAAACGATCACTGACCTTATTCCTCGAAATGTTTTTGTAATAAGCAAAATTAAAAAAAAGGACAATCCCCATTACGCAGCCTGCGAACGTGTCGGATCGTGTTTTGGTTATGTTCACGTCATGATACAGTTGATGGTTTTCAGGTTATAATATTTTCTTCTAGAGATAAGCACACCTATGTTCTCTGTTAATGTATGCTACAATGTAAGCTAGTCTTAGAAAATTGTATATAAAGAATAAATAAATATAATTTCAATAATCTTATATATAAAATTCTCGTGTCACAATGTTAGTCACCGAACTTCTCCGAAACGGCTTTACTGATTTTTACCAAATTTTATATGTATATATTCAGTAGGTCTGAGAATCGGCTACTGGGTACTTTATATATTAATAAGTGCATTTGTTGAATAAATAATAGTAAATTGTTACAACCTGAGACTGACGGCGACCATTGTTTGTGCGACGGGATAGCGATCGACGTTGCCACATGGCGACATACTTATTTGGTCACTTCAATTAAATAATATGGGCGGAACACACGGCGAAATACTTTATATTATGGCAAAGCAACGTTTGCCGGACAGCTAGTAGCAAAATAAAAAAAGATGGATAGTCGGCGGTTTCTGCCGACTATTCGCCGACTAGTCGCCGACTACAAAAGTGGCCGGATAGTCGGCTTTACCGACTAGTCGGCACATCTCTAATTACGATATTAGAACCATTATATTAAAGCTGTAGCGTTGGATTGGAATAGCAGAATTATAATTATAGTAATATCAAAGCCGTTCTAAAGCACTGCAACTGACTTCGTAATTAACCAACGCAAATTAATATTCAACAACAAAGGGTAGATAAGCTTTTGTCGATAACAGGATATCTTTGATAACGGGTGACAGGTGACAGTGAAAAGGTATTGATTGACAGGGATTTGATTTCGGTACGATTGGATATCATCATTGAATCGGCCGCACGCATGTTTCCATCAGCGGGAATTTGATATGATATTTTTATTTTTTTATTCTAAGAACCTGGCTGCTGCCTCTATAATAATATTTGTATTACTTATGTTTTTTGTTGCCATAATATGATTCAGCTCACATATTATTTCTAGAAGTTATAAGATCTGGCAAGTGGCAACTTATAATTTCTGACGAAAGGACATGACTGCGCTGGAAAACATAATGGCCTAGGATCCCACCATAGAAGGACCTTAACCGAGCTGGTTAATAGATGAGGCCATAGGTACATCCTAGGCCATAACATGTTTGACACACGGAAACCTTACATATTTTATCTGGATGTAAGCTTTTTATAATATGATGAACAAAAACTTTTCGGAGACTTACGTGTAACAAATACGGATGGAGCATTACACTATAAAGAGGTGAAGCATGCAAGGTACGACAATTTCGTCACAATTTCGTTTATTGTACACGTGACCGACACTCACACACGCAACTAGGTACTACAACCCGCTGTCATTTTACATAGAGTGACGGCGCCAATGACACGCACACATCCTACACGGGCGGCCATTACTATGCTTCACTCGGGATTAGACAAGGTTACATTCGTTTTTTTTTTTTATCCGTGCGTGTAACGTGCCACATACTTTCGTTGAAAAACGGATTAGGCCTGAAGAAGAAACAGACAGATGAACATACTGAGACATTCGCATTTAATTATTCGGAGAGCTATTACGTATTTTGCGATAGTCAAACACACACAAACACAAGCTCCTCAGCTCCCATTTGCGACAGATACCTATAACACAGATTACTAAATAGTTACCTAGTACTACGTTACCTATAGCGTTAAATAATATTGAGGAGACGGGCTGGCTCGTTCGTGCCGCGTATAACAATATTGCTCCACTTATGTGTACTTACGATTCCAATATCGTTATCAGAGAAAAATGTGCATAGGATTTACTGCTACTGTGTGAGAGGATTATGCATCTTATGCATTAAGCGGGAGGAAGAATATTAAGTGTATTTATACATCTTTTTAGTACTAACGTAAAAGTATTTTAATCTTCTTTTTTAGCGCATAAACAATGTTATGAGCTCAATAGAACATTTAGTACTTTCGATATTAACTTTCATCCTTTTCACTAAGTAGTACAGCATTAACTTCGAAATTTGGTTGAGTAATAATATAAGTAAGATATTTAAAAAGACCCTCAATACTTTGATCTTTACGTGTTGAAATGAACTAACATGACTCGGCGTGATATGCAAAAATATATGCGAAGGAAAAGAAAAAAAAAAGACAAGGGAAAATGTTTATTTATTATTAAAGTGGGACTGAATTTTATTTATTTTGCTACAGCGAATAGATGCGTTCAATCGGAACCTGCGTACCACAAAACCACAGTACAAAATATAGTGGTCTGAGCGATTGAGTGATATGAAATTGTTTTGTATAGCCCACTGATCTTTATTATACAAGTGTATAATGGAGGTCAGTGGTATAGCCACACTATGGTATATCTACCCTAATATTGATAATGCGTCATAATATACGACTAACGAATAAAAAACAGTATACTTATTACACTAGATACCAAATTATGAATAACATGGTGGAATTACGAGCCGTGTCCTAGAAATCAAACTTAACCCACTTAAGGCGCTATATTGAAAGTAATTTTACCGCAAGGGCAATTTTATACTTAATTTGTATGACTATAAAGTCGTGAATACGCTGCGGCCAGAAGCTATCGGCTCGCTCGGAAAACGTGCGAAAAACGTAATTTTAATTATTTAAAAAATAACTAGGAGCATTTAAGCAAAATGCTTCTATACGATTTTGAGTTGCAAAGGTATGTATCAATTAGACTGATTTCCTAAAATACATCTATTTTCGTTTAAAAATAATCTTCAAATTTCGTATTTTTAAGAGGTCATTTCGATCGAGAAATGTATCGAGGCAAAATTCATTAATCGTGTTTCTGGTTCTTCTCAAACCTAGATAAGGCTATGAAGATATGTATATCTCATTACCAGATTTGTAACATTTCTGAGGGTCCTATAGTATTACGTCAAAAAGGACAGTTTTTTCAATATAGCGCCTTAACCCAAATACTTTTAACTTATCTGCAGTATCCATACATTATAAATGCAAAAGTGTATATGTCTGTCTGTTACCTCTTCACGTCTAAGCCGCTGAACCGATTTTGCTGAAATTTGGTATGGACGTACTTAGAGTCCTGCACAAGGACATAAGATACTCTTAATCCTAAAAAAATGTACGGTTCACGCCCGATAAACGAATTTAGCACAACGAAGTTACGAACGTCATCTACTTGTATGTGTGCATGCGCCCATTTCGATCAGTCTACTAAAAAGTTACTGAATAATTTAAAACTCTATACTAAATGGAGCCCACAACTCCGTTGCGCCAATATTCGTTTGTCGCGTGGGGACCGTACATTTTCGATGATAAAAAGCATCACATGCCCTTTCCCGGGACTCAAAGTATCTCCATACAAAATTTCAGCAAAATAGGTTCAGTGGGTTGAGCTTGAAGAGGTAACAGACAGACACACTTTCGCATTCATAATATTAGTATGGATAACGTATTTACCATCAAAAAGGCTTGTTCGTTCAGAGTGTCAACATCATTACCATACATATCGATGTTCGAGAGCTCGCGAATTTTTAATGCTTTTAGTTTGTTTTATGCCTTTGTTCGATGCTTTGATGTATTGTATCGATTTTATCTCAGAGAAGACATAGAGCATAGAGATAGCGCTAAAAGGCTGATATGTTCTCGGATATGGACTTGGAGGGCAATTTTACGACCTCATTGCATGATAAGTTAACGTAAATTGGTAGGAACACGCCGTCCTAGTGTTTGAATGGCCAATCGACCGATTTTACCAAAATAGTATTTTTATTTCAAACTAATAGTAACCATGATTACGCACTTTACAATATAAATATTTTTTTAATTTTGCTTGCGTATAACTTGCTTTTTGAGCAATAATAAAATATCCCATCTCCCATATAAAAACTGTTGTTTTTAGTGCTTGAGTAGTCTAACTCCATATTTTGCTCAAATGAACGCATCCAAATATCCATCAGTCTGCTCTCGGATCCCGTCCGATGAGCACGCGTTTCCCGCTCAAATGCACGCTGCTAGGCGACTGTGGTGCTGTCTCTTTCTATAGACAGCGCGCTCTCGCTCGGCACACTTTGTGCTTGTTGCGATTTCAAGATCACGTCCGCGCCACGAGGTTTTTCGATTTTAGTGTGCCCGCGATCGAGCGAACTCTGCGCCGGCACTTGTTCGCCTCGCCTGAGTGCGGGCTCTCACCCTATGGGCTAATTTATAAAATTTTTAATCTCGGCATTCCCGATAGTCTTGTTATAATAATAAGTAACTACTCAAAAACCGTAAATTTCGTTTTAGAGTTGAAGGCATTCTGTCTTCACTTAGAGATCTAGAGGCTGAAGTACCGCAGGGCTCGGTTCTCTCCCCGACCCTCTACAATCTCTACACGTCCGATTTGCACACCCACCCTCGACTACAAAAAGCGCTATTCGCGGATGACACGGCCCTTTTCTTTGCCCATTGCCAAATAGCTTTCGCGTCCAAAAAACTTCAAGAAGCAGTTACCGAACTCGGTAAATGGTTCGCTAAATGGAGAATTGAACTAAGTCCCGACAAAAGTCACGCTATATTATTTAACGGACTAAAACGTAAGAAAATACAACCTATTAGTCTGCACGGAAAATTAATTCCCGAAATCACGGCTGTCAAATACTTAGGAGTAGTACTAAACAAGTCGATGTCATTCACGAACCATATATCGAATACCGTACGTAAAGCGAAATTTGTGTTATACAAATTATATCCTTTACTCAACGCGAGTAGCAAAATGTCCTTAAGACATAAGCTCACCTTATAAAAACATGTATAAGAACGATACTCACTTATGCGTGCGTCTCTTTCGCACACATAAGTGACAATCAGTTGAACCAATTGCAACGAGTTCAAAACCGTTTTTTGCGCATGGCAACAGGTGCCCCCCGTTACATGTGAAACATCGACTTGCATAGAGACTGCGAGCTTATCACTATCAAAGCCTATATCAAAGAACTCTCAGAGAGATTCTTTGAGAAAGGCAAAGTACATCCCAATCCGCTCATTTGTAAGGCTGTGGACTACGAACATGACGCACGGACATTCCGATACCCCTTCAGGCGGCCTAAGCATATCTTAGCCGACCTTGTAGACCCCATCACAGAATACGTAACGTACTGTGTACAGTTACGTAAACACAAATCACACTCACCCGCGTGGTTAGTACTGCACCGGGGACGACGCCGGCGCCTTCCCCGAGGACTAAACACGACTCGAACGACAAACAGACAGACCGACCGAAATCCGGTGCCGAGCTCGATCCCGGGTTCGAGTTCGAATGCGGATAGCATAGGAACACACCTAAATCACGACCGCGACCGCGACATTGTCGTAGAGAGCTCTACCAATTACTTTGACATTAGAACATATACGCGTATGTCACCCCAACCGGACTCGGAAGGGGAGAGGGACGGCACTCTTTTATGCAATAACATTAATAACTTGAGCTCATCTACCGCGATAACCCGTACGCAGCTAGTTTGTGCTATCGCGCGCGAGCAGCCTCACTCGTCAGAGAGTGAGTAAGGGGTCGGACCCCTTAAGAGCAGGGGGGATCCGTGTCCCCACGTCAGATGAAAATAGCTTATTTTCGTAGCTCTCCCCAATATTGCCCGATTAGAATGTCACATGTGTGACTTTAGGGGAGGGGGCCAGGCCCCCTCATTGTTTATCTCCAAACCAACTAGCAACAGACTAGTTATAGCCACGATTAAACTACCATGGTCTTAACCAGACCAGTAGCTTAGACCCTTTCGAAAAAAAATCCATCTCCGGTCTTGTTTGTCCAATATCCATCGACCGACCAATCACGGTCAAACATTTTGAAGTTCACGCGCACGTCACGTGACGCCACTTTGTTTGTTTATTACTTATTTGCTTACTACGACAAATTTAAAATATTTAATACTTTATATGCTTCAAAATGTCTGTAACAACGAAAAAATGGATTTTTGATGGATGGATCGATTCTGCGCCAGTATAAATTGACCCTAAATATGACAAATATTGTTCTGAAAACCGCATCAGAATCGGTTCAGCGAAACGAGCGATAATTGCGGACAAACAAACATCATTGTATACATACACACATATACATGGCCATATACATTTTTAATAATTTTATAAAAAAATTAACCTTCATACGGTCTTCGGATCAATTTTGACCCATTTTGAGATAGAAATGAAATTTTCTCAGAAAATAAGCGCTCAAGAAGTATGATATTTTATGACTTTTAATTATTCGTCTCAATTTACTTATTAGTGAAATAAGCTTTATAAACATAATTAAAATATTTCGCGTATGGCTTTTTTTACTCTAACGGTCTTTGAGTCAGAATTGACCGCAACTCATAACAAACGCACAGCGCATCGGTTATTGTCCTAATTGTTTAGGTATCGTATAACTTTTGAATGAGACGTTCTTTTGTTCTACCCATACAAGTCTTAGAATCATAATTTATAACACTAAGACCAATAAACATAAAATATTTTACGATAGATGGGCAGCTTAACGTATTCAAAAAAGGACAATACATGCCATCAAAACCAACTAAATAATATTACATCTGTGATTTATGTGATTCTGCCACCAGCTGATATTGGAGATTGGAATATTCAACCCTACACGGGCAAAGAATCAGGTGTTGACAAATACCTAGGCTTGTATGTAGTCCTTATTTTGATTCGTGGCCTGAGAGTTCCATCATACGGTGGATAATTATTTTTTTTACATCAAATCGGCAAGAACAAAAACAAATCACTGTAGTTGTATCAGCTATACGTTAGAATAAATCTGGATTACCTTCAGAAATAGTAACAATAAGTAAACGACCTGTATATTTATCATGTTTTGCTCTTACCATAGATACTAACACTTGTTTCGACACCTAAAAAAAATAAGTCGGTGAATAATTTTATTCATTACTTTGCATCACAACTCAGAAGTGAGTTGTAGGTCTGACAAAAAAAACTGTGATTATTAGTTTGACTTCATCGAATGTAAAGATTGCCTAGAAGCCCTGGATAAAGCTACAAAAGAAAAACAAAATTTTGGCCTCAAGTGGCCTGAAGTAACATGATAGATAGATAGGCCTACAACGCTTTCACACTTTTTGCGGCTAAAGAAAGGGTGCCTAGCAAAATGACGATACTAGTATAAGTCTTATACTTGGAAAATTCCATCAACTTCTCCTAACAACAGCTAAGAAGCATCCTAAAAGAAGTCGTTGCCAACGATGTGCTGAAACTGTCAATAAAACTTTTGGTGTGAGATAAGATATTCATACGTATAAAAATCTAATACAGTAGGTAGTTATGTGACCTCAATAAGATATACCTAATTTACATTTCTTTTCTATTATTGCTTTGCCACATTTTATAAAAATATTTATCAAAATTGCCTATTTTCTTTTTATATTAGACTAGATATTTCTCGCGGCTCCGTCTACGTTAATCAGTAATTTCGCTGGAACTGGCAAACGGGAACCGTACATTTTCTAACAAAAAAATAGTTTATATTATCGTTCCCAGTAGTCTACTCTATAGCTTCGCTAAATTATATAAAAATCCATCAAGCGCTTTGTGAGATTACCGTGTCCAAACAAACATACTTTTCAGCTTTATAAAGTCTAGATATAATAAATAATATTTTTTACAAAAATTTAAAATATTTGTATAGAAATAAATTTAAAAAATGACAAATAATTCCTTTAACTAATTTATATTTATTTTTGTTTATTTTTATAATAATTTTACTACTTGGGTCAAATTTGACCCAAGGCATGGCAACGTTTGTAAAATTAAAGACCTTATGAAGGAACATGGTGGTATTTTGGACAAACAAGCACTAAGCTGGCACGTTATTTTAGAGAACTGTCTCCATGTCGTTGTGCTCAATCTCCATAATATGCATAATTATGTTGGAAGAATTTTGGCCAATCTCCAGTAATTTTATTTTATTGACTCACCAACAGAACAGCATTTGTGATATTTTAAATTTCTAAGTACATTTACAGTTATAGATAAAATGAGTTCTAATGACAGGTGAAGTACAGCGTGCATATGCGACAAAAATTATACGTGATGAAATGAAGTGAATATGGTGATAAATGATAATGATAAAATATGTGTGTAACAAAAAAGATCTCTTATTAAAAGATCTCTTTTAATTAAATGAAATATAGTGAGTGCTATAGTTATTATTTTCAATTACTATTTCTATACATATAAAGAAATACTACATTTTTCTAACTCAGCAAAAATATACTAAACTTCTAATAATATCCATAAGTAATTTAAAAAAAACGTCTCCTGTAAAATTTGCTCACTGGTCGATTGGCCATTCAAGCACTAGGGCGGCGAACAGTAATTTTGGTCCCTAAACCTGGGATAACCATAGAGAAATAACTCTTAATATTATGGCTTTCTAATCTTTGCCACTAGCGATTGCGACAAACAAAAATTCAAATAAAACCACTTTATGACCTAGGCCCTAGGGTATAGGTTTGATTTGGCTCTACACCATTGCAGGCAGCGGCGGCATAGGCCGCTAGACCATAATATTATTATGTCTGTAAACATTGAAACCTAGGCTGGTTGCATCTTTGCGAAAGAGCGGTTTGGCTTTGGCCACTACACCGAGAGATGACAAGCAATAGTTTGTAACGATTTATTTGAATAACAGCGCGCATTGCTTGTGTTCTCGCGGATTAGCTATGTCCACACGCTTTCGTCTTCGATTTTCGTCATCTTCTTTCATTCAACTTTCGTTTTGGCGCATTCAATAATTGAATGCGTCAACGAACGCAACGCCAACATTGTCATTTTTGTTTTTTGGATACGGTCAGAGGGCATGCATCGCGGGCATGCCTCACGTTCGCTGTTGACTGCGCTATAACGCATGACCTTGACGAACAGAAAAAGGCACAGTGTCGACAAAGCTAATAATCGCCAAACCGCGCGTTTGGGTGAGCCACAGCCTAGCTCATAAAGCGGCGTTTTATTTGAATTTCTGTCGGTCGCGGTCGCTTGCGGTAAAGCTTAGAAAGTCATCTTATTCATGTTTTATGAAGTAAAATCCGTTAACAAATAGATGCTAACAATCTAGCTTTTTATATTACTTCAATAGTTTTAATCATTCTATGGATTTTATCGCATGTCCTGAGCCTTTCAGCTCTGTGTCAAGCACTGCACTTTAATTATCCAGGTATTGGAAATTGAATGCAGGACGTCCTTTGTTCACAGCCGAACTTAATTAGGATGTTCTTTGATTCCCGCGATACGTATAGTGATGAAATATTATGTGATGTGAAGTTTCAAATGTAAGGAAGTTTTCACCATCACTACAATGTATATTGTAATGGAAAGTCTCTCGCTGCCTGTCCTTATATTATGCTTAGAGCTTTATAATCTAATATATAAAATTCTTCTATAAAACTCCTCCGAAACGGCTCGACCGATTCTCATGAAATTTTGTGAGCTCAATATAGGTCTGAGAATCGGCCAACATCTATTTTTCATACCAAAAATTATTTATATGGCAAAACAACGTTTGCCGGATCAGCTAGTAACTAATAATAATAATAAATAAAATTTATTTTTCTTAAAACGCATACATATTAATTAAGAATAAAAATCGAAGTCGCCTAGTAGGCTGATAGCCTGCATCAGGCAACAACGCTCTTCCAAGTTTATACAAGCTATTAGTTACTACAATATTCTAAGATTTAAACATAATTTATTTAAGCTAGTTACACACTAAGGGAGTTCAAAGAAGAATTTGAATTTCTTCTGAAATTGATACTACTCAGTACTCACTACTCAGTACTCTAAGTAATCTACTCCATTCTGCCCTGCTCTACTCTACTCTCATTCGCTGCACTCTGTTCATCTCTGCTACACTCTACTCTTCTTCGCTACACTCTGTTCTTCTCTATTCTACTCTACTTTATTTTTCTTTCAAGGAACAAGTCCTTCATTCGCAACAAAACGGACTGAGGACCTAACTTTGAGTTTTATACTCAACTTTAATTAAATCCTTAACCCCATTATACGTTTTATCTACGATTGTTATTTCAGCTCCGCGGGCAGCAGATTCTGAGGAGTGTAATTTACATGAAATAGAGCGCTGCGCTCCTAGTACCGACTACGGCCGCTTGTCCATCGCCGCCGTCACCGGAACGGCACCGACAAAAATTCAAATAAAATGCCGCTTTAATATGACCTAGGCTATAGGTTTTATTTTGCTTTACGCACCAAAAAGCAGCCGTGTCATGGGTCGCTAGACCAATGTTAATCTTTTAGCGATATGAATGGAGGCCGAAGAGTAAGATCTTCCGACCGAGCGAAATAGTCAGGTCGAAGCCCACTGACGTCATTTCAGACGTTGCATATATCTTGCCGTTCGAAGCGCGATGCCGGATTGTTAGGCGAATTGTGGGTACCGCTGCAACCTATAGCCTAGATCAGCGGTCGGCAATCTTTTGGCAGGCAAGGGCCACCAGGTGGCAAATTAAACTAAAGGCGGGCCGCAATCATGATATTAACCCTAGAAGCCCAATATACCTACGCATAATAATTATTGGTCATATTCCATAGGGAAAATAAAAGTGTCATTTAAAATTAGTAAGATACGGAATTTAATTCGTACACGTAATACTTAGGTACTTTAAGTTTATAATAATATATTATCGAAAAATAAAGAAATCTACATCTTAAAACTAAAGAAACAACTACCTAAGTCCTAAATAGAAAACTGGTTTTACACTAGGCCCTAGATCATAAAGTGGCATTTTATTTGAATTTTTGTTGGTGACGTCCCGGCGGCGGCGGCAGTGGACTAACTGCCAATAGGAGCACTGAGCTGTATAGGGGTATTTTATCATAACAATTTCGTTGTACCGCTATTTGTGGGGCAAACATTTGTCACGGTCGGGAAAGGACACAATGTGCTCAGATAACAAACATGCTCGTCAACTTATATGGCTTTGAATATTCTATTTTTTTCACGAAAGGATTCATGTTTCGTGGAAGTTCTCAAGGTTGAACAAATATTTTGATATCTGAGGTTCTCATTTAAGATTATTTTATGTGATATAGTTAAGTAACTAGTAATTACAATTAACAACATTTGTAAGATATCTTACATTCCTGTTAATTTATTTTAACAAAATCTCAATTCATGGTCATTACAAAAAGTTTTTTTAAAAAGGATTTTTGTACAAGCTATATAAAGTTAGGTTTGGTTGCGACCAAGCTGATGATAATGATAACCAAAGAATGTTTAATATTATGTTACTACTTACTACAGCGAGCCCCGGTGGTCATACATAATTAAGTCAAACTTCTGAACGACTCCCTTATTCCAAAACTTCACGGAGTTACTGCAACATATTTTGAGGCTGGTGTAACTCCTTAAAATATTTGTAGTATTATTATTATACTACGAATTAAGGTAAATACATTCTTGATAACACGGTCTCCAATAAAACTGGCGCAAAAGGCATTGATCATTGTGGAGCGTAAATAAAAGCCCTGAAACCTACGAATAATAAAAACTAAGGAAGAGTAACTCCGTCAAAAAACATGCTCCAAAATACTTGTCAAAAAAGTGTACCTTAAGTTCACTTTTCATACATTTGCAATATTTAGGTGACCTTGAGCGGTATAAAGGCTGACGTTACATGACAGTTCGAATGGAACCAAATTTAAAACTGTATTAGTATGGGAGTTACGTTTCCTTAGGTTTTATTATTCGTAGCCTGAAACGCACTTAAAACTAGTCACGTTGAATACGTCTAAGATACCTATTACTCGGGCTACAGCAATCACGTGCTATTTACCGATTTGCTGGCTCGTTTCTCTACCTTAGATCACTGGCAAACTCTAGAAATAGACGAATGTATACTGGAATCGTAAAGGTAAGATATAAACTAAAGTTTGCAAGCCCTAAATCTTTATAAACGTTAGAAACACATAAAAACTATGTCTTCGCCTAAGGAATCGAATTAAGCAAATAAGGGCCTTTACACGAAATATATTATCATCTGCTTGTATGTGTTATGTTAGGAATCCATACCAATATTATAAATGTGAAAGTGTGTCTGTCTGTCTGTCTACTAGTTTGTTACCTCGTCCCGCCCTAACCGCTGAACCGATTTTGCTTAAATTTAGTATCGACACACTTCGAGTCCCAGAAAAGGACATAGGATACATTAATTCCTGGAAAATTTTGCAGTTCCCGCGCGATAAACGAATTTTGGTGCAACTGAGTTGCGGGCGTCATCAGTACAGCAGAATGCAGATAACCTTATTCTATATCTAGAAAAAAACAAACTCGAATTAGTGCTATTTATTAAATAAAAAAGACTCAAGTAAAAAGAAAGATAAATATTTTTAAAGCAAAGTAGAAACTTATATTACAATTTATAGTATACTAGCGACCCGCCCCGGCGTCGCACGGTATTAAATTATATAGCCACTGAAAAAATTATTAAAATCGATAGCCTCACGTGGATCATCGATCCTTCACGTGGTCTACTTCTTATCTGTGCCAAAATATATAAAAATTGCTCCAGTAATTCGCGAGATAAGCCCTTTCAAATAATTTACCCGGTTTTCCACATTCTCTTATTAGTATTAGCGTGATAAAATATAGCCTATATCTTTCCTATCTGTCTATCTAACACTGAATGAATTTTTCTAATCGGACCAGTAGTTCCTGAAATTAGCACGTTCAAGTTAGCCCTTTCAAATAATTTTCCCCGTTTTTTCCACATTTTCCTCTATTTCTTCGCTCCTATTAGTCTTAGCGTGACAAAATATAGCTCATAGCCATCCTCGACAAATGGGCTATCTAACACTGAAAGAATCATCAAAATATGTTGCGTAGTTTTAAAGATTAAAGGGAACAAAGGGACATGGGGGGAAAAAGCAACTTTGTTTTTTTAATAAGTATAGATATTACGTGTTATTAAGCATTGCTTTAAATATTGATGAGTATTTCTCTGTATGTCAATGTTAGGATTTATTTTCCTTATAAATAATATTTTATTTATCATAGAAAAACCTTATACGCTTCAAGTCGCAGACATAATATTTCAGTCCAAAGCTACAAGATTTCAGTGTTTCGTATTTCCTTGCTAGTGAAATAATATAAAATATACAAAAGTGTATCAGTCTGTCTTGTACCATAGATTAATAAATAGTTAATACATAACCTTTACCTCTCTACGGTTAACTAATATAACCACTGAGTCGACTGTAGTAAAATTTGGTTTTATTCATTGAGAAACTTTTTTTTTTTTTTAAATAAGTGGGCAAACAAGCAAACGGGTTACCTGATGGAAATCCACTACTGTCACCCATGGACACTCGTAACATAAGAAGAGCTGCCGGTGCGTTGCCGGCCTTAAAAGGACGTCGCGAACAAAATGTAGTACCGTTTAAAAGATCTCTACATATCGCCAAAATAGACAAAGTCGCTGACTAAACTAGTCCAAGTTTGAAACGTGTGATGGTGGACAATTTTCCTGCCCGCCGGCGACTTCATTACGCCTGATGAAGCCAATAAACTGATATGGCTGGATCACTTTATGATTAAACCCGCAAATACACTTGCTGTCGCCATACTCGCTTGCCACGAGTTACTTTTTATGTAGCACATAAATAAAATAGTACCGAGTATGAGAAGTAATAAAATATCCCTCCAACCGCAATCGGGAATGTTTACTTTATTTAAATGAAAAGCTTGACAGGAATTAAAGTAGTTTATAGTAAAATAGTAATTAATTAATGTCTGTGAGTGTGACCATTAATAGGTAATGAGGCGTTAAAAGGTTGCGTTAAAAGGTTTCGCATATTTTATTTAAATGAAATAAATTATGAACTAAATCAAAGCGTTCCAAAAGCTTAATTATTTAAACAGTGGGGACTGTTTAAATAAGTAAGCCTTACCCTCCGAGGTTGTAACCTAGCTTGCTAGAAATATAATATTTCATTCCTTTCCCACCAATTTCCAAAAAGTAAAAGGTTCGGCTGTGGATATTTTAGCTTCAAACTTCATTACCTGTATGTGCAACCTTGTGAACAACTTGGTGATTGTGAACAACTTGGATTAATTTGTCTTCTCTACTTTCCAGTGCTCCACGTGGGTGCGATGTGGTCGCGCAAGCAGTCGGTGTGCAGCGCCGTGAGCGCCGCATCCCGCCCCGACGACCTGGAGGCGCCCCTGCCCACCGGACAGCGCCTCTACCCCTTCGCGGTGGCGCTGCGAGTGAGGGTGCTGCAGGTGAACCTTTTTTTTACCACCTGCAGTGAATCTAGCGGGGGATGGGGATCCTAAAACCGCAAGTATAAGAATCTCTGCTGCCCCCGAAAGATGGTCCTACTCACAAAAGCTCGGCGGTACCGCAACGAAATTGCGTGAAACTCCACCGCGACTTCTCCGTACAGGTTAAACAATGTAATTTTTATTATAGACTACGATTTAAAGGGAGGACAATATTATGGTATTTAAATTTGTAACGGGCCAAACGTAAAAGACAAATGTTCAGCTCCTACATTAAATGTTAACCGAGTAATATATATTTTTTAATTAATATGTATAGCGATGAAAAATATTCTTATTATTTATTATTTATTCTGTCTTTTTTTATTCATAAAACTCAAATGGAATGGTTAAATTAAGGTGTCAAAAGTAAGATATTTATAGTCATGAAGATATTAAAAGGATGAAAATTGAAATCACAAATTTCAGTCAAGTCGACACCAACTTTTCCCGCTTGCGGTTATTTTCCTGACTAATGCCTGACATTCATCTAGATCTAGATCCAGATTCTAGTTACAACAGGGCTAAAACCACAGCTCTACCTAAGGATTTATTTTAATGATCATCATTATCAATTATTGTCTATGGCCGACATGTTTTGGAGTTGCTTAAAAAGTTAAAAATACTTTACTATTGCTTGAAAGAATAAAACTATTTAACGTATTGTGTTTTAATATTTTACTTAATTTTAAGCGTTTGTGAGGCGAAACAGCATTTTACCTTCCGAGACATAATATCGTGGCTCAAGTTTTTTTAAAGTGAAACTTTTTAGTAGAGATAAACTACGATAACATGGCGCGCCCCTCCAAAATTCAAAACGTTAATATGGAGTGCGTTGTCAAAACGTTTGAAGTGCGTTGTCTTGCGCGGTCGGCTAGTTTTGATTAGTTGGCCAACAAATCTTGGTAATAAGTGACATTTATTAGTGAAATATTACGAGTACTGGTTGATTGGTTAAATACTTACTACATACAAACTCTTTCATAAGGATGTGACTACACACATTGAAACAGTAATTTGGAGGGGCGCGCCATGTTATCGTAGTTTATCTCTAGCTTTGCGTATTTGTTTTTTTTTTTGGGTTGTATGAAAAGTATTAAACTTACGCCTTGGCACGACGTGGCATCAAAGCGCCCAAGACACGGACGAAAAGAGCCACCAAAAAAGCGATGATCTGTTTCACCACTTATTGATAAGTGCTGAATAGGCTATCCATAACTTATCTGCCAGACACTCTGTCTCGATCTCTACGTTGTGTAAAGTACTCGTTTAGAACATAAAGCCTCATTCAGACTAGCCATTTATTATTTAAAGCCTATAGCAGTGACATTGATTATAGTGAGATAGAGAATGATGAATGTAAAGGATTTGTGCCAGATTAATGGCCAATTTCACTTAGCCGGGTAATAAAGATAGGGCAAAAGACAGATATAGGCCATTCGAGATTAGCATTTGTGACTTATGGTTGTACAAGCTGCGAAGACTACGAAGTTGGAAGGTTAATCGTTTGTAGGCTATAAGATAAGTGTTATAAATATTTTATAATATATTCTTATGGGGTAGGTTCTCAAATTGAACTCAGTATACTGGCTAAGCTCATGATGTCTAGAATTAACCCTATACTGTTGATTCATTCCAAAATATACGTCAGTGCGTCGACGTATATACTATATAGCTAACTTTTATTTGCTCATTCCGTATGATTTCAGATAGGTAAGTGCATTGTAAAATTGTTGTAAAATCTACGCTCTCTGATGTCCAATGCATCGTTTTATTACATCCGTGATCCGCGCATTAAAAGGATCTACGACTTCTACGAGTATACAGTCTTTAAAGTTTTACGTTTTGTGTTCAAGATAATTTATTACTGTTGAAGTTGGTTACGAAGGCAGCTACGTTTTTAGGGTTCCGCGGTAGCCAAATGGCAAAAAACGGAACCCTTATAGATTCGTCATGTCTGTCTGTCTGTCTGTCCGTCCGTATATCACAGCCACTACGATATTGAAGAATATAAGAGCTACACTATTGAAACTTGGTAAGTACATGTAGTCTGTGAACCGCATTAAGGTTTTGATACAAAAATGGATTTATTTTTTTTTAATTTTTAGGGGTCCCATAGGTATGTACAACTGAAACAAAAAATATTTTTTTTCATCTAACCTATGCGTGTGGGGCATTTATGGATAGGTCTTCAAAAATCATATTGAGGTTTCCAATATCATTTTTTTCTAACCTAAACAGTTTGCGAGAGAGACTCTTCCAAAGTGGTAAAATGTGTGTCCCCCTCTAAATTCTAAAGTAGGGGCGTGATAATTCTAAAAAAAATATATGATGCACATAACTATAAAAACTACCAACAAAAATTGGTTTGAACGAGATCTAGCAAGTAGTTTTAGGGCCCCCATAGGTACAACTGAAACAAAAAAATTGGTAATGGTAAACCTTAATTTAACTTTCATTAAATAAACTGATATAATGAAAAATAAATCAAAAAACTTTTAATTTCATAGAAATAAACCTTATTGTTGCTGCGGAACCATTTATGGGCGAGTCCAACTCGCACTTGGCCGGTTTTATTTTATACTATATTTGTCGTCAAATATCCGTATACAGATCTGTTATCCACGGATATATGTAACATGAATGATTAACTAATTGGTATACTTATTGTTGTCGCAGATAGTGTGCGGTATCGGCGGGCTGGTGGTGGGCGCGGTGGGCTGGCTGGAGGAGCGGCACAGCCCGGCGCTGGGGCTCGGCGTGCCCGCGGGCGCCGTCACCGTGCTCGCTGCCGGTAATCTACATACACCGTGCTGATGATGATGAATTATTATGGCTTATATCACTCTTGATTGTGTCAGTTTTTAAACATAAAAAACTAGATCAAAATAGGTCCATCCGTTTGGATGCGATGACGCCCTAACAACGTTAAGGGTCAACCCGTACCACAACCACAACCACACCACGTGGTCGGGCGAATACGAAATACGTATTGTAAATGAACTGGACCATTCACACGTACCACATTTTGCAGTCGTTGTCGACCACTTGTCAGATAACTTGTCAGACGCAACCACAGCCGACCACATCGCAACCACATCGCAACCACGTCGCAACCACATCGCAACCACAACGTTGCGTCGATGCAACGACAGTGCTCGCACACCGCCCGCGCTCTTCCCCTCTCCGTTTCATTGACTTTCGTACGTAACCACATCGCAACCACATCGCAACCACTGGCGACAACGCAACCACGTCGGCATTTTGTCGGTACCACAACGCAACTACAAAAAGCTGCAGCGACACCATTCACACGTAACCACTGCTCGACGACATTTTGTCGTTGCGTTAAATTCTGAATATAACTGAAACAAATAATCATAAATCAAAGCATATCCTGCAATTCCTGCAAACAGTCTCCATTTTGGTAAATATTCGAAAACTGCATTTACAATATAAAAAAAAATATTGTGCATGTAGGAATGCATGTATCCCAGAATTCCATTCTCGATACCGGTCTAGACACGACATTCGTTCAGAAATTGCGGGCTGAACTCATAAACGATAGTTGAAATTGAAACATCCAACTACCCTCGCAAAGAAGAATAAGGTAAGTAAGTAACATGAAAAAACTTCCCGTTTTTTGCTTAAATTGAGGCTTTAGGGCCGGTAGAATTATTTCAAATAAAAAAAACTGTGGATTATATGTGTAGCCAGATATATTAGCTAGGTTATGAAGTAGATAAGTTACAAGTTTTATGAAAATAATAAGGGAAAAAATTTTTGTCCGTATGTTACGAAATGTTACTTGTTCGATTCTTCCACTCACGTCTTCAATTCCAAATTGAAACTTTAACGCCCGAATACTGGAACGTCTCTCAAATATATAAATGCTGCTTAATTTTTTGAGTACAACTTATACGAAAATTTCGTATTCTCCAACGCAAATTTTAACTTCCAGTTAGTTTTAAGTGGACCTCCAAATAAGTTGTACTCAGGCTCCACATGAGCACCACTTAGCAAAATAATTCGTATACTCGATGGTTACTCAACTTTTTTGAGCTGTCAAATGATCTGTCAAACTGATTTAAGCGTCACTTGCGTTTAAGAGTGGTCAAGAGGTCTCTTAAATCTATAATTACGGTAAAAAGTGTGTGTATAATGTTAAAATAATGTCTTTATCGTCGCTATCTAGTCTTTCTGACCATGAAAGGCCGACCGCGAGTCGCCGTCGAAATAAATACTCAATGCGTTTAAAAAATACAACGATGCATTTACGTTTTACAATACACAACTACATTTTCATGAAAATAGTACCTATATTGATATTAATGTTACTTGTAACTCACTTTTAAACTATTAGCATAATATCCTTTTCCGAGGTAGTATAATTACAACCATGTTTCTCTTTTGTCTCCTTATTATAATATTATCAAAATGTTTTCCACAAAGAGAATATAATCACTACGGTCGGTCTTCTTCTTCTTTTTGATAATGTCAATCAGTCGGTTTTCAAACATGTCAATTGTCAGTTGTCACTCAAAAGATCGTTCCATTCTACGTATGGTTGCATTGTTTTAAACTTTAAAGTCGATTTCGGATTTTCTATTGTAATTAATCAGAAAATAATGTTAAAAATTGTCATGTCTTTAATTAATTTAAATATATTTAATGAAAACTAATAGTAAACGGCAATTAAATGATTTTTAGTGAACTTTTTATTTGTACAATCAAGTTAGATCTAGCGTAAAATGTAATACTGTAAATGTTGCCATGATGTAAATATTTGACGGCTACTCACAGGGCTACTTACGTGAGTACCGTAAGAAATTGTCTGAGTGGCGTTTGTGTATATCACTTCAATATGGGAAACGCTTACATTTAAATGCCCTTCAACTGATTAATGCATTTGAGTGACGTTCCAGTATTCGGCCGTAAAATGTATTTGCTGTCTTTAATTTTCGATGGTTTACAATTTTATGAGCTGTAAATAAAGCCGCTTTTGATGCCGGTAATAGCTATTAAATTCGTTTCAAATAGCATCGTAAAATATTAATGTCGATTTTACTGAGTCAGTCAGTTTTAATCTAGTTGAATTTTAATTGAAAAATGGCGATTGATGTTTGATGAGATAAAGGATGAAGATAAAAATTGAAAAGGGAAAAGAAGTTTGAAATTTAAGTAAGTATAATTTTAATTTTAAATATTTCCTGTTGTATTTTTTGTTGTATCCTTTTTGTTTTGAAAACGACAAAATAAGAAGTACAAGAAAATCTCCTGTTCCTGAGAAATCTAATCAATTTTGCAGCAGGTGGCAAGATTGAAAACCAGTCACAGATTCAGCAAAAGAAATGCGACAGATTTGATAAATGATACGAATTATTGTTACCCCTGAAGCTAAAAGTAATTTGTAATCTATATAAATTTATAAATTTGAAATCGCAAAAAACATTATAAACAAACGTATTATGTAACATTTGGCCATCGCACGGTAGCTCTTGAAGTATAAACTTGTTAACAATTTTATACTTACTTCAAGAGCTATTATTATTTTCATATTATATCGAGAGTTATTTACTAAAGCTACATTTAAAGGGCAATTAATTCAAGAATACTAATAAAACTAAGACGTATAAATAGAAATTAGATACTAATTAAAAACAATTTGAATAGCAAAATAAGTATAAGTACACTAGTATTAACATAGTACGAGCAACAAAATATGTAATTTTCTTAAAAATATTTTGAGCATACCTAATGATAGTAATATACGAAGAAAAATACAATATCCGTACTTTTACATGAAATAAAACTTTCATAACATTAATTGAAGTTACATCTGAGTAAAGCTTTTGAAGGCTAAAGCGACCAAAAGGGCTTTCACGGGGTTTGGTTTTGTACAGCGGGTTCATTAAAGTTTTTCTTCGCGTTTATCTCTCAACGTGTTTGAGTAAAAAGCTATGTAACTTTTTTATTCACATAGTGACCATTCAAAAAAACAAAAGTAGTAAACAGATGGTAGGCATTATTGTAGAGTCAAAGTTTAACGAGAGTACTTAGGGTGGATTGTACCAACTTACTTTAACTATAACTACAGTGCAAAATGTCAAATATTTGGTTAAGGACGCCATATTTAACGATTACCATATTGAGGTCCGCTCATACTTATATCGAAATTATTTCGTGAAAATTTACTATTGTTGTTATAAGTTTTAACAAATATAATAAATATTTTTCCTGACAATTTTTACAGATTATTCAATTTTTTATACTCTTGAGAGTATAAAAAATGGGATTGATCCCATTGCAAGGGTCATTATGACGTAAGTCGTAACATGTAGAGTGCATAGTTCACACCACGGAGCTAAATACAATGCTCCTTTTAACTTTTGAAGTTCAGTGTTTTAAGGAACACTAGAGCGTATCCGCGCGCAATATATTGTACTAGCCACTAAATATCGTATTGTGTAGTAGTTAGAGCATACTCAACATTGATGACCCCGGACGCGTGAATATTAGGCTCAGTGTTTTTTATAAATAAACTGTCAAGTGCGCGAGAGTACGCTCTACGTTTACCTAAAACATACTGAACTTAAAAGTTAAAAGGAGCATTGTATTTAGCTCCGCGGTATGAACTATGCACTCTACATGTTACGACTTCGTCATAATGACCCTTACACCATTAACTGTAGCTTTAATATAAAAATAAACGCAACAGACATCTCTCAAATTCTGTGGTCAAAGTTAAGGTTAAAGTTAAGTTAGCCTTAAATATAACCATAACTTTGACCATAACTGTAATTATAACCACGCCTCTGGTGCAACCCACTTTTTTTTTAATTTTACGAACTAAAATAGTACAGACTAGGCTAATATTGCGCTTTGACAAACATTTAATAAGATACATTAACTTTCAGGCTCTACAGTACTGACACCTTCGCTCGTCGTGCTGAATAATTAAATTACATCGTCACAATATCACACTAACGTTGTTAAACTTCACACTAATATTATTACAAAGGCTATGATTTGTATTTTGAATTATTACTTCTCTACGCTAAAACTATTTAATATATTCCCTTCATTAATATTACTTAATCTAAAGTTTAGGCTTCACACTTGTATGTACATTTAAATTATCCCCAAAAAATAACATAATAATAAGTAACCGTGGGATAAAGCAAAAAGCTATTGAATAGCCATAATAAAAGACTTTTATCGTTTTAATATTATAATAATTAACAACTTTATATTGCGTAACAAAGGTAACACATGAAATCTTCTCCTAATAATATTAACATTCGTGTGTTTTTAGTTCTTAACTATTTTGTTCGTAACCTTCAAATGAAGAAAGCCCGTGCAATGTACCATAGAGGAAATTGATTCCTAGGCAGTTGACAGACCAACATCATTTGGTCGGATCATGTCAATTTAAGGCGCTATATTGAAAAAACTGTCCTCTTTGACGTAATACTATAGGACCCTTAGAAATGTTACAAATCTGTTAATGAGATATACATAACTTCATAGCCTTATCTAGGTTTGAGAAGAACCAGAAACACGATTAATGTATTTTGCCTCGATACATTTCTCTATCGAAATGACCTCTTAAAAATACGAAATTTGAAGATTATTTTTAAACGAAAATAGATGTATTTTAGGAAATTAGTCTAATTGATAGACACCTTTGCAACTCAAAATCGTATAGAAGCATTTTGCTTAAATGCTCCTAGTTATTTTTTAAATAATTAAAATTACGTTTTTCGCATGTTTTCCGAGCGAGCCGATAGCTTCTGGCCGCAGCGTATTCACGACTTTATAGTCATACAAATTAAGTATAAAATTGCCCTTGCGGTAAAATCACTTTCAATATAGCGCCTTAATGTTAAATGTGATCTGTCGCCTGGGTTTGACGTAACGCGACCAAACTAGGCAGGTCTCCCATCTGTCTAGCAAACAACTTCTCTGATAGTACATGCAATTTATACCTACGAGTATATTATAAAAAAAACATTATAATTCAAGGAATATGAATATATTCAGAAACAAGAGTAGAATTTTTATTTATATTCCTAGTTTGAGCTCGCGACTCAATTCGCCTAAAAGGGAAATCTATCATACCCAAGAGAGCTATACATTTTGTCGGCATAAAGGGTTGCCTATGTTATCATAATCTAGGCTATAAACTAACTGAGTGCTAAATTCAAGACCATTTCGATGTTCTTACCATTCATATATACCATTATTTACAGGAGTAGATACTGCATGTCTAACAAGTCATAGAATTAGTATTGATATCGTTGTAACAAGTAGCATTTTTAACAACAGACATCCATTCCCAATTTTATATTAATTTAATAATTTATTGTGTGGTTCATTATATTGAAATGTTTTACGAAATTAGCAAGACATTGCAACAATTATTAGCTGTGAGGTCACTGACCTTTGAAATGTCCAAGAGAACGCAATGTAAGGCATAGCTTAATGTTTTTTATTTAGACACTTCGTAATTATCTTTTACGCCAACAAATATTTTCATGAAGAATCTATTTCTCTCAGCAGCCGTACCATGTAGAGATCAACTACGATAACTTCGCGCGCCCCCCCAAAATTCAAAACGTTTGAAGTACGTTGTCAAAACGTTTGAAATGCGTTGTCTTGCGCGGTAGATTAGTTATGAAACTTATGATTAGTTGACCAACAAATATTGGTAATAAGTGACATTAACAGAAATATTACGTGTACTGTGATTGGTTGAATACTTACTACATACAAACTCTTTCATAAGGGTGTGACTACACACATTGAAACAGTCATTTGGAGGGGCGCGCCATGATATCGTAGTGGATCTCTACCATCGAGGAAATTCATTACAAGGCAGTTGACGGACCTACGTCATGTGGTCGGCTTGTGTTAATTCAATATTAATAGCTGTGATAGGTCGGCTGGGTTTGACGTAACGCGACCAAACTACGTAGGTCCCCGATCTGCATACGAATCAACTTCTCTGATAGTACTATCGAAGAAATTGATTGATAGGCAGTTGACGCCTGACGGGTCTATATCATATGGTCGGGTTATAAACTAGGCATTTGCATCCATTGTGGATGATTTATACAGCATTTTCAGAGCGAATTAACCACTCCTCAAATACTGTAGTGCCAGGGATAAGATTTATATGCCTAGTTGCCCAAGCACATACGCCAATTCTCGCAACATAGTCGGCCTAGTCCAACCATGTCCGGGTTTCCTCACGATATTTTCCTTCACCGTACGAGCGTCCTTATATTGTTTACTTGAGATCTGAAAATGTCTCATTGGTACATGACGCCTCCACCCGAGATCGAACCTGCACCTTCTGCGAGTGCGAACCAAAGGTCTACCCAATAGGTCATGGATGCTCCTTTGGTCGGGTTATGTCAATTAGTTTGTTACCTAGTTGTGGTCTGTCGGCTGAGTTTGATATACCGCAACCAATCAGCCATCTTTCCATGTATCAACTTCTCTGACAGTACCTAAATCTCTTAGGATTTTATAAACCGTAATTTTAATTATACTTTAAGTTGCATGCAATATTGTTATAAATAGCTCTCGTATGTAAATCAACTAGAATTTAAGTGAAGGCTTATCATTGTTTTATGAATAGGTAAATCCTTGAACTCATTACAAGTTGAGCAAAGTTCTGTTGTTCGTAACTCGTCTGACAGTACCCGCTACCGAGCAGTAGTCCGGCTTATTGGGAAAGTAAATCCAATAAGAGCAGTATTTTTGTTTAATAACTAATGTAACTTTCTATAAACAATTGCCAAACTTCGTTTCGCCCTATGGCTTATAACTAGCTGTTGCGAAGTTTGGCCAAAATTAGTTTATCACGCGGGACAATTTGCAGTAATAAAAGCTCAATCATGAGTACTTTCTCTTTACTTAAAGTACATGTATATCCATAGTAAATCTAATCCTTATCCGTTCATTTGTGAGGACATGAGCGGGCAAAAACTAGTCTTAACTAATCCAAAGAATTTAGTTGACTTTGTCTCACTACCACTTTTTCCACGCTATTTTACGTAAAGATAATAATCTGGTTACAAATAGTCAGGGAGCAGTAGAACCTTTTTTTTTATTACTAACAAATAATTTTTTTTGTGAGTAGCTTCATTTTGATAAGACAAATAAGGGTGTGTCCACATTTGTATCATCTGCGCGATCAGATCCCCGATCAGATCTCCGTCGCGTATCATCGAAGCGTGTCAAAATGATACGCGTATCATGATACGCCCCGATCGCTATTAACTGCGTATCTGATACGTGTCGTATCAAATACACGCATGATCGGCAGAATGATCTAATAGGCGTCCACACTATGATACGCATATTTCGGTGCGTCCACATTTGTATCATTTGCGCGATCAGATCTCCGTCGCGATCATCGCGCCGTATCAAGTATGCGTATCATAGTGTGGACGCCTATTAGATCATTCTGCCGATCATGCGCGTATTTGATACGACACGTATGATACGCGGTTAATAGCGATCGGGGCGTATCGTGATACGCGTATCATTTTGATAAGCTTCGATGATACGCGACGGAGATCTGATCGGAGATCTGATCGCGCAAATGATATAAATGTGGACGCACCGTTAGATACGGCGCGGCGCGATGATCGCGACGGTGATCTGATCGGAGATCTGATCGCACAAACGATACAAATGTGGACGCACCGCATGTTTGTCTGCGAAAAATCTTGAAAGTGGTAGCTAACAGAGATAGAATAGGATTTCATACTTTGATTTGATGGTCCTAAAAATATATGGATTGTTCTATTTGTAGGACAATGTTACTCTTAAATTATATAACTATTATCGTACTGATATACAAAAAATTAGCTGGTAAGGGCTGGTCTATCCTAAAGGATAGTCTGTATCTACTATAACATCTTATAGACTACTCATGTAGTCATCATCAACGTCTCTTCCCAGCCACATCAGTCTACTTCAGTCGCGGCTTCGGCGGCTGGCGGTCGGCGCGGGCGAGGGCGCCGCGGCCCTGGGGCGCTCCCTGGCGGGCCCTGGGCCCGTCGCCCTGCGCCGCCCTGCCCCTAACTCTGCTGTGGACGACGGCGATATCAGCACACATAGCTATGTTGGCCTTCTGCATTAGATCTTTATTGAATATTGGGTAAGTTTGATATATTAATAGAAGACTTTGTTTGACATTGACTAGGTAGTAGGTACGCCCTTAGGTAAGGTTTTGATAAAAATTTGTACATATATTTTGAAGCTGGGCCTTTGAGTCTGATTATACCATTCCTAGTGTGAGAGTAAAGTAGGCTCACTCACATTTTATTTTTTCTCGAATTCACACATGGTCTCACTAAACAGTAAGCATATCTCAAGCCGGATTTTGATAGGGATTAAATATTGTCTTCATTCCAGCCATGCTAAGGAAATGCTTAAAATTGAAATCGTCTTTTTAGCTAGCGCCAAATGAATTGCTTTACCTTCCTCTAAATTTATTTGGCTTTTACATTCATGCAAATTTCAAGCATTGTATTATAACTATTGTTTCTAATTTTAGCCGTAGCTAAAAGCTATTTACGGTTTTGTGCTCCGTGACTCATTAGTCATCCTGCAAGTGTTTAGACTGTACAAATTCGCTAAATATTTTCATTTAACAGTTCCTTGGCCCAAATATTTTAATCAACGTAATTTCTGGAGTGTTACATCAGACTCATGTGCGCAAACTACGTTAAAAAATCTGGCGCCTGTGTTTAAATACCCCCTTCTGTTTAGTGGAAATAAATAAGAAGAATATTAAAATTATTAACTAACTAGCGACCCGCCCCGGCGTCGCACGGGTATAAAATATATAGCCACTGAAAAAATGATCAAAATCGATAGCCTATGTCCTTCACGTGGTCTACTACTTATCTGTGCCAAATGACATAAAAATTGCTCCAGTAGTTCGCGAGATAAGCCCTTTCAAATAATTTCCCACGTTTTTCCACATTCTCCTATTAGTCTTAGCGTGATAAAATATAGCCTATAGCCTTCCTCAATAAATGGGCTATCTAACACTGAAAGAATTTTTCAAATCAGACGAGTAGTTCCTGAGAGTAGCGCGTTCAAGTTTCAGCCCTTTCAAATAATTTTCCCCGTTTTTTCCACATTTTCCCCTATTGCTTCACTCCTATTAGTCTTAGCGTGATAAAATATAGCCTATAACCATCCTCGATAAATGGGCTTTCTAACACTGAAAGAATCATCAAAATCTGTTGCGTAGTTTTAAAGATTAAAGGGAACAAAGGGACATGAGGGAAAAAAAACGACTTCGTTTTATAATAAGTATAGAGATAAATAGGCTATATAACACTGAAAGAATCATCAAAATCTGTTGCGTAGTTTTAAAGATTAAAGGGAACAAAGGGACATGAGGGAAAAAAAAGCGACTTTGTTTTATAATAAGTATAAAAGTGGCATTTTGAGATGATGAACTAAAGTGGCATTTTCAAATGAATCCATTATCCAAATCCAGATTTTCTTTTAATTCCACCCCACTGCTTCATTCTAAATAAAAATGATTGCCTATAGCGTCTAAGATAAATTTTAATGTATTTAACCTATGTTTTATATTCTACGACAAACCCTGAACCCATAATCTAGCTAGAAACAAATCTATTCAAAATAACGAATATAGACTATTAGTGATCTTGATCAGAATTCAATATTCAATCCCTATTCAACATTGTTAGTTCGGTCCCAATTAATTTGTAGCTAGTATCGAACTAGTCCGAATTTATATGAAGTTGAACCCCACAGCTGGCTGGGACCCCGCCGTGCGAAAACTTTGGCGGAGTTTGTTATTAACACCACACCCAAACATGGTAACAATTTTGTGTCCCTAATCCGTGTAGCAAGATAAAATACAGAATTTCATTAGCATACCTACACTATGTGAACATGTGAACACCCATTGATTTGGTTGTTCCTAGACTTGCTGGCTTTGATTCGACCGTCAAGCATAGATTGTCGTCCGCAGAAGCAAGGTGTTGCTAATTCTTCTCCACAACCCACGTGGTAGTTTCTAATCTGCGTAGTATCAAAGCCAGGCGGAAGCACGAGGTGCCTGCTACTTACCACCATGCTTATGACGTGACATACAGCAGTTACGGAAGCAATGATATGAAATGAGATGACTTATTCATGACGTCATATTTTTGTTACATAATGACGTCACACTCCAGATACGGGCTATGGCAGTACGACAACTATAGACAGAACGAACCAGTGGGCTAACCTCAAACTGCCGAAATGGGGTGATTAGGTTAGAATTAGGATTAGGTACCCCTGTAAGCATGATACAAACGGCTGAGAAACGCTGAGTCACTGTGCGCGCTGGCCGATATGACGTCAAACTTAATATTTTCCAGAACACTTCTAAGCGTGTAATGGCCCATACATGCTACGATCTACCGGAGATTGATTTTCGATTTCGTGCCGGTCGCCTGCGCAGGTCTAAAAAACTGCACACTTCTATTCCCACACACATTTCGGTCTACTTGCGCAGGCATAACTGCACAGCCCCCCTAGACAAGCGGCAAGCTATTATCGTAAACGCTAACGCCACAAAATGTATGGAATTTTGTAAGCGATTGTCGTAAAGACAATCGCTTGCCACTTGTGTACTAGGGCAGGTGACCTCTCCGGTAGACTGTAGCGTGTATGGCTTACAAAGGGTGGCCTACTGGTTCGTTCTGTTTATTGTGGTACCACGTTCATGTACTGGTCATATAAACAACGTTCTATCACCTAACAACGTCACTATTATCTGTCACTCAATGACGTATCATTACAGTTGCGGCAGCACGACGTGTGTGGGCGTGGCGGGCGCGCAGCTGGCGGTGTCGGTAACGACGCTGGCGGCCGTCTTGTTCTTGCTGCAGCTGGACCTGCGGTTCGACTCCGCCTACTCCCCCCCAAGACCGTCCGACGCGCAGATCACCGCTGTATCTATGGTAAGGAAGTAGAGACTCTATGTTTGGTAGAGAACTATTTTTTTGTGGTTAGATGGAGCGCAAGGGCTTGAGCTTGACGGAAATGACGCCGTGGTCCAGAATTTGCATCTTGATTAGATACTTGACTTTCCACAAAGATTCACTGGTCAATTAAACACTTTTTGGAGCCGAAAATGCAAGTGTTGAAAGACGGAAACATTTAGGTCGACAAAGCGTTAGCAGTAGGTGAGACGATTCAAACTAACGTTTTCTTTTCAGCGCGACGCCGTACATTTGCGCTAAAAAATATTTCCAAGGTGCCCTTAAATGTTATATCAAAAACCTTTCAATACAAATTGTTACAAACACAATCGGTTTCACTGGTATTGTTATGTAAATCTTATCAGTGAATGTACGAGTATGCTGAAGAGGAAATTAAAAAAGTAGCAGAAGGTATATAAAGTGGCGAAAGGAAAGCGGAAATCCATATGCAACCGTGAGCCCCGCTCGAGAACATAAAGTCGTTTAACATTCATATTTTAAATCAGTTTCTCCAAAAGTGGTCTAGGTGGAACCCGGAGGTCCAGGTAGACCCCCAGGAGTCCGAAACTCACCACTCACTCTACGTTGGGTGTGACAATAAGAGGTCCATAATCATAAGTGGGGGTGCATAAAAATTAATTTGTTTATTGCAGTAAAGCACTAATATGTCGACTGATTAGTATCAATTTGCAGATAATATTTTAAGAAGCTCAGACACCGTTATCAGTTAAGCAAGTTGCCACATGTAGATCACTTGAATCTACTATTTTTGACAAATTTAGAATTTATTATATAGTAGCTGCAGGGAGACCGAATCTAGCAAAATTTTAAAAGTGGTCTAATAAACAAAAGTGTTTGGGAACCACTGTTCAGATGTTCCAGTTCTTATAAAGCTGCGCTCACACTGATTTATTGATGTGATGCAGCGGGTCAAACAGTCAGATGCCATGCATAAATCCTTATGAATGCTATATGTCCTCGACAGATGGTTTATATGGAATTTATTTTTGCCAGGCACTTGTTGAAGAAATATCGATCGAGAATTATCTCTATAGGCAATGTAAATGCATTGTCGTTTTCAATAATTTTTAGTAGTTTGTTTTATTGAAACTATGTTAGGTAGAAAATTGAAATATTTATTTACATTTGATATGAAGTTTTTGACTTACCTTTTGCTTCTGAATATATACTAATGAAGCAAATATTAAAAGACTAGACATTCCGCGCGGTTTCGCCCGCGTAAATTAGATTGTCGTCGTGCAAGTTGCAACTTGCACGACGACTCGCCACAAGATATTTCACAGACAAATTAGTCCACAAAAATAGCCTATGATCCTTTACGTGGTCTACTTCTTATCTGTGCCAAATAACAGAAAAATTGCTCCAGTAGTTCGTGAGATAAACCCTTTCAAATGATTTCCCCCGTTTTTTCCACATTTTCCTCTATTTGTTCGCTCTTATTTGTCTTCGCGTACTAAAATATAGTCTATAGCCTTCCTCGATATAGGTGCTACGTAACACTGAAAGAATTTTTTAAATCGACCCAGTAGTTCCTGAGATTAGCGCGTTCAAACAAACAACCAAACTCTTCCGCTTTATAATATTAGTATAGATTCTATCTAATCTTCTGTAACAAAACATTTTTAACCACCTCCAAATCAATTTTAGTTTAATAAGCATGTATACAGTAAAAATATTATAGGTAATCCTATAGTATTTTTGTAAAGCATGTAAGCTTATTTAGTAAGAATAAGTTTATTACTACCTGCGGCACGTCCACGAGATAATAAGAGAGATTTATAAAGATTCTTTATAAAGACATATTCTTCACACATCTCAGGATTACGCTTTGAGGAAGGCTTACGGGGAAAACGTCATATCTAATATTTATTGTTATATCTCACGGTTAAGGAAGCTGTAGCATGTTGTACTATGTATGAAAGATTTTTGAACAGAAAAGTAAAAATGATTATTTAGGAAAGTAGAATACTTTTCGTTCCCGTTAACAAACTCAAGTTTCTGAATCAGTGACAGTGTGTATGAGTGTATTTTACACGGCTAAACTTGTAAGGTATATTAAGCTTTTACCATATTTTTACGTTCAGATACTTTAGTAGCCTAGTAGTACCTACTTTAATCACAGTAAGGAATCGGACATGCTTTAAGTCCCAGGAAAGAATGTAGAATAGTTTTTAACGTACTCGGCACTACGTAAAGCGAAATAATACAAGCATGCATGATTTTACATTAAATACCATTCGTAATAATATTTGATGAAGAAGCCATTTATTTTAGCCAATTTCCTGAAATTGCGAATCTCCAACAAATTTAAATCAACATTTATTTTGATCCTTTAACCTTTTAAAGCATTTATAAGGTCTCTATATCAACATATTTTAGATGAAATCGTTAAATTAATGAAGTAATAATACTCGGCAGACAATTACGACGTGATAGAGTGAACACTCGTAATTAAATGAGGCGATCTCAAGTTACAAGTATGAGAAAATTTAATTCCGCCTAGTCAAGTATGTACATAGACGTTTGACTTGTTGATGTAGGAAATACTAGGATTGAAGGTGGGAATAGATTTGGACTATCTATACATTTTTAACTGTTAAATTAAGACTTGTGTATTTTAACGATTCATTTTGTGTCTCAGAGGTATACCTAGATTGTCATAGAGCATTGTGTTCAGAGTGGCAAGATGTAGGCTTAAACCCATTACATAGTTGTAAATAAAGTAGTAGTAATAGAATACCTTGTCTTTGTAGATATTTTTGTGCCGGCGCCATTGTGTATACCACAGATGTATACTTACTGCGCTAAGGTTTTAAGCTGTGTTTCAAGTTAACTCTTGCGGGTTTTAGTAAAAGTCTCGTTTAGAATTAATGTTTAATCTCCGCTAATATAACACTAAAGAATATAGTAAAACACTAAAAAATATGTAAATAAATAGCAAATATTTTACTACAAAATATTTTTAAACACTAAAATAACATTTTTAGTGTTTAAATATTTTGTAGTAAATTTTTGTGTAGGAACCTAGGTAATTGCTATTTTAAGCTGAAAAATAACTCAAATATGTTAAATATTTTCGTATGAGAAAATGATTTTGGTATTACGTATGTATGAGAATTTCGATGGCACCCGGCCCCTTAAGGTGCCGGTTGGCAACGGGCTACATGAAGCGGCAGCAGACGACGCGCGACGTGTCGTCGCGACACTATTGGTTTCTATGTGTTTCTATGAAATACCCTCCGAAACTAGTGACACAAAGCTAGCGACACTTTTCATGGAAATACATAGAAACCAGTAGTGTCGCGACGACACGTCGTCTGCTGCCGCTTCATGTAGCCGGCTTCCAACTTGTACCTTTATTTATTGAAATTGAGACATACTCGTACGAAGTATTTGCCTTATTCGTCGGCTTCGGAGAAGACGGCCTTGTCGGTAAATTGTGTCGTATTTGTACGTGTTTGTGCGACTACCCTTCAAATACATAATTCAATTTCCAACCGACGTCACTTCACATTTTTATTTGACAATATTCAAGCGCCAATTTCGTTTTGGGTTATCCGGACTAGTCACTAGATGAAGCCCGAAACTCCGTTGCGCCAAAATTCGTTTAGCGCGCGGGAACCGTACATTTTTTTTAAGGATAAATGGTATCCTATGTGCTTTTGCGGGACTCAAAGTACCTCTATACCAAGTTTCAGCGAAATTTTTTCAACGATTTGGACGTGAAGAGGACAGACGGACAGACAAACACACTTTCGCATTCATAGTATTAGTGTAGAAGTAGGTATCGATTTAGCCATGAATTTTCTTGGCTGTAATATTTTTGTAATGTAGCCTCCACAATTCAAGCGATTGCGAATGTGTAGAGTACATTCGTCTATTATAAATTGCTCTCCGCTCTCGATTGGCGAAGATTTTGCATGAACATGATATCTACAATCCACAATCCTAACCACTTCTTATTGAATGCTCAAAATATTGTATAAAATTTATAAAAAACTTTGTGACTCACGGTTTTAACTTTCAACCATAATAAGACCTAGTTACGTTTGTTTCAGGTCCCTCTAACCTCCATAGCCCTCAACAGCGGCAGCGGCGACGGTCCGGAGGGCAGCCCTCTCAGTAAAGATAAAGAAATGCCCGACCAGCCAACCTGATGTTGAGTGTACATACTTAAGTATCCCTTATTCGTAACCTATATTATATATAACACTGTAAATAAATTGTCATAAGCTAGACTAATGGTATTAATTTTCTTATGTCCCTTTTAATTCCCTTATAATATAGTAATTCTCTTATTAATTGTGGCTTAAATTGAGCCCCTACAAGACTCTATCCTTGATAATAAAACAAAACAATATTTGATAGATACCTATGTATTCCAAAGGTGCTCCCAAGTCTCAAGATGTTTGAAATTATTGTTTTTTTTTTTTTGTTATGTTTGATACATTGGAAAAACGATTTGACGAACTAAAACAACAATATTTGAGAATCAGTGAAAGCAAATATTTTTATAATATTTAAATTGTTATAATAGTGCAATATAAATATTATTCTATTATAACAATTTAATAATAGCAATTACGCTAGATATTATTTACATATTTTGCAAAACACTATTTCCGTGCTTCTGGTAAAAATAAAAATTAAATGCTTAGCCCTTTAAAAAAACCATGCCTATTTTATTTAAAACACTTTTAATACGCATAAAAGAATTACAGTAACTCAAAAACTTTTACTTTTTCGACGTGAATTTCAAGGAGCACAAAGAAACCTATTAAAAGTTGATCAATAATAAAACAAGAAAAATACTCTTACTTTATTTTTGTCTTTGAGTTTCTTAAAGGACTGTTTATTTGAAAAAGAATTTGAATTTAATAGAATACGGAGAGGAGAAACACTTTTAATGTGTTTATTAAAGCGAGCTCCTTCTATTTGCTGCAGAATAATCACAATTTTCAAATATTTTTCCCCTCGTACATCAGAGAATTATTTTTAGAAGAACATTTATAAGACTTTCCGATTTGCATTTTTGCATATTTATGAAAATCGGTTTCTAGGTTTATGACTTATGAGATTCGGTAAGGAACTGACTTTACTTGATATTTTAGAATACTCGTAGAGCACTTGTTCCATCTTTTACTGTTTGTTTTAAAGAAAGAAGAAGAAACGTTTGTTTCAATCCTTCGATCGCGGATTCTTGGAAATCTATTGTTATACTATTTTCGCGGTAACCGGTGTCCTTATGGGGCTTGATGGGTTAAAGACAACCCAGACTACTTCCACTAAGCTTGTAGGCTTTATTTTTTACATTAGACCAGCTGCTGTCTACAATATAACATGTGAACTATCCATTGCACCGCACGCGAGCTCCGAGGAATCAGAAAACTAGGGTGTGGCGATGTGTAACTGTATCAAACATTCCTCATAATTGGAGCTCTGAAACCTACAAAGTTTTGGTCAGACAAATGGAAAATTTACGGTCATATTGTAATGTAATTCACAAAGGTAAGAGCAAGCTGCGAAAGCTCATAGCGAGCTAAGTAATAACTCGCGAACCAAGGTCAACAAATTCTACGTTGTAGTATAATAATAATTGAATTATGCGTTGTCCATCCTTTCTTCGATGTTCATCGGGATTATATTATAATATATTATTAATATTCAGCTTTACAAGTGGTTGGACTCAGGGGCGGCGGTGCTGAAAATTGTCCGCAGCGAGCCGGCACTAATACAAATGTCCACAGGATTAGCATCCCAGGGTGAATAAATATACGACACATCTATATACAGAATGTGACTGAACAAAGTAGTAATACTTAAGGATGTGTATTTAAGTCCCCTGTATGGTCATCACTGTAAAAATGTGAGCGGCGATTTTCCGTATAAGGAATACAAAAGTCAATTAACAACAACCTATTAATATTTTCACAGAATGTCTTCCTTTCTTTTCCTTCCATCCTGTACTTTTTTTTATTTAAATGCGTTACTTGAACTAAAAAAATCCTAATGAAAGAGGTAAATTAACAAAAACATTAATTGATTTGTGTTTAGACTTCAATCATCAATGGCACAACTCTTTACAAGAGTTAAACGAATTTATATTTAATATTAAGTATTTCATAACTGGAACGAGAAAGTCACGCTTGAATAAACTTTTGTTTCCAACTCAAACTTTTTTCAGAATTCAATTTAGCTGTAGCTTACCTCAAAGAGTCTTTTCGCAATTTAGGTTCACACGGATTTTCTCCACGAAAATATATTACCTGACGAAAGTTTACGTGGATTTATTACACGCCTTTTAAGATTTGAACCCCTTTGCTTTTCTAGATGAGAAAATTTGTGACCACCCACACCCCTCATGTTAAGAGTGAAACGAATCAGAAAAAACGGTTTTTTCATTATAGATTCGTATATTTTCTGTAGATTTTAAATACACATTTCCATATGGGGTATTTTTCATTTTATCTATAGTTATTACTAATATGTATATATATTGTATGTATTGTGTTTGTCAATCATGGGTCGCTTAGAAAACAGGACAAAATGTTGCATTGGAAAAGGAGTAAATCAATGATATCTTATATATAAAATTCTCGTGTCACAATGTTAGTCCACGAACTCCTCCGAAACGGCTTTACTGATTTTTACCAAATTTTATATGCATATTCAGTAGGTCTGAGAATCGGCTACTCGGTACTTTATATATTGATAAGTGCATTTGTTGAATAAATAATAGTAAATTATTACAACCTGAGACTGACGGCGACCATTGTTTGTGCGACGGGATAGCGCCATACGTTGCCATGGTGACATACTTATTTAGTCACTTCAATAAAATAATATGGCAAATATATTATGGCAAAGCAACGTTTGCCGGGACAGCTAGTATTATATAAAAGCAGATATGTTACCACCGCGCGCGTTGTGAAGCTTCAATACGGGCCAATTGGCCCGTCCTTTATTTAGTCTGCAGTCGAACCATCGAACGCACTTCACGAACGTGCCGCGTCTTGTCTTACCTAAATAAATTGAAAATGACGTCGTGCGTGTTTCGAAAATGTACCAATTATGACTCAAAAGAAAACAAAACACATGGAATCTCTTACCACATGTCTTGATTGTAATAAATACCTCGATTATTTACATTTTCAATTATTTTTTCGAACAATCTGGAAAAAATCGAATTTTCGTCATAGCTCAGGCAAAAAAAGAGACAGCGATACGATTCGACGTTTGAAAATATAACTGTCTCTTTTAAGTAAATAGTTTTTCTTATCTTGTGTCTCATTTATCTGTCAAAAAATGTTTGCAATTAGAATTTGAAAATTGTTCGGAACTTGTTCGGAACAGATTTAAGCCGGAAAATAACGAAAATACAAACGTAACAGATCTGTATAAGTAGAATATCATTGGAGTAAATATAAAGGGCCCCCGAGACGATCAAACGGTTTGACTCAAACACGTAAATTTTGGTTTGACTCAAACCATTTTGATCGTTTACAAAGCTAGTTTGAACGGTTTGTCAAACATTTACGTGTTTGAAGCTCGTTTGATGAAATTTCATATTTTTGTTGCGTTTGACGCGCCGCGCGCGCCGTTTGATCGTGTTCCGATGCGTTTGGCAAACTTTGTACTACATTATTTTTAACTGACTAAAAAAGAGGAGGTTATCAATTCGACGCGTATGTATGTAATATTGATTCGACGACAAGACGTGTACTCCACTGCGCAGTGTCGTTTGACAAACCGTTCAAACCGACATCAAACGGTTGCATCAAACACGTAAGGTTTGAATCAAACCGTTTGATCGTCTCGGGTAATGGGCATTGTCCAAAAAAAATCACATGTACTTTTTTTTTCGTGTAAATAGGGTATTTTAAGAATATAAATTAAATATTTTTTTAATTCATTGGCTAGTTTTTTTTAATATTTTTTTAAAGTTTTTTGATCTATGACTTTATCATCGGCGGCCGGCTGCATTAAATACATAAAAACTTAAAAAAAGAGCATTGTCAAGTATCAACAAGGTGTTAAATGAATGCAAGTTCTCTTATTTGTGTGAAAACTGATTCGAGAAGCAGACCAAAAGTTCAAAACGTAATGTGACGTCATTGAAGGTCAAACTAAGGTTAAACATATTATTTGTTTAAAAATATAAGTACTTAACTAATGGATATTTTTTTAATTTATATACAGAATAACGATCACTGACCTTATTCCTCAAAATTTGGTCAATCCCCATTTAATAACTTTTTAAAGCCAACAAGACTTATTAGATAAAAGAATCACGGTAGAAGCATAATGTTATATTTACGTGACGTATTAATAATAATTTCAGTATGGTACTATAGAGCCGCATAAAATATAATTTTTTATGGCGGATATAAAAGTGCATCTGAAGACAGACCACTGCATCACATAAATTAGATTTATCTCATCTCGAGAACATCACAATAACGGAGAGAGAAAGATGCAGTTAACATAAGATGATTGTTTATATTTCACCATAGGTATTTTAGAGGAAAGAAAGTAATATAATTTTTATATTTTATTAAGATTAATTCGAGACAAATGTATAGTTTAAATTTACTGTATTTAAATTTACCATCCTTATAAAATAACGCCAAAAAAATCAGTTTCATTAAAAAATATGTAATGAAAATTACGTATAGTTGACCAGTTGCATCGGAGTTGTAGTCCTAGTGAGGTACCTCCGTCGCGACGTGCAGAATTTCGTCATGAAGCAGACGTAGACCGGGCGTCGGCACTGCAGCATGCAGGCACACCCGGATGAACACCGGGTGGTGTTAGCCGGGCAGTAGGGAGGCGGTGCTGCACCCGGGCATGGCGCCACACACACCGGCCGGTCGCATTCAATGTCTGAAACATGCATGAGTTAAGGTGAGACCGTAATAAGTAACACTGCGCAGCAGCGTGTAATAAAATATTTATATCTGGTGTCTACGAAAATCGTAGAGGGGTCTACGAAAACGGCGTAGGTCTCTACTCAAACCTTGCAAATGTCTACTATATAAAACTGTAGACGTGTCTATAAAAACTTTGTAGGCGTACGCAAACCATAGAGGTGTCTACGAAAATTGCAGAGGGGTCAACGAAAACTCTGTAGGTGTCTATGAAAACCGAAGAGGTGTCTACAAAAACTGTACAGGTGTCTATGAAAATCTTGTAGATGCTTACGAAAACTGTGTCACCTACACAACCTACCCTATTTTCGTAGACACATCTACAAAAGCTGTTCAGTTGTCTACGAAATTGATCCTTAACAGTTTATACGATGAAATTACCAAGCAAGTATATCTCTTTAAAATGACATAAGTGTGTTATAAAGAAGGTAATGCTTTTATTACCAAGATGTTCCGATTTCCACGATTCCAATATCAATACATTACAGTCAGCAAAAGTAAGACAAACAATAATATAAGATGTAACTTGAATAAATGAATATTGAGCGCATAAAATCTCTTATCAACAATATTGTAAGTCATAAATCATAATATTGTGACTCTGAGTCAATTATATCAGGAAAATATTCAGAAACACGTCTCCGAAGATTGTTTCTTGGAAACGTTTTTACTCGATATTTACGTGATCGTTGTGTAATGCCTTAAGGGCTATATTTACGTCGGTCCAATATGATATCCTACACGATTGCGATAGGTTTTGCACAATCGACGTCGATCATAGATAACTGAAGATGAATATTATATTGTCTCATCTGCTCGTATGCATCGTAATCGGCTGTATTTGCCAATCATGGTGCAACGTAGAAGTACCGCGTATCTACGTTAAAAGCGGCATATAATTTTGTAGTATTTTGGATTTTCTAGGTGTTTTAATATGGGTTATTACGATCTACCTTAAAAATCTAAATCTCTTATATAAACTTAAGTATAAACCTAACTATTATTAGAATTAGACACGCTATTCTATGATACACTTTTGTGCTTAATTTTTATTTAACATTTTAAACTTAGCTGCAATAAGCCCCGAATTAATAAGCTCAAAATCCATTTGAACCGAATTGGAGTACGACACGTTTCGTCGATATCTTACCCGTCGTACCCGGGTACAAAAACTTATCTTAGGTTTACAGAATTAGCATTCTAAACCCGGGTCGGGTAAGACACGGACACAAGTCACCATAATCTGTATATGAATGAAATATGGAAATTATAAATATGCATTTTTTACATGCCCATTAAATAGTTGTAAATTAATTAAGTACATTTATAATATGCAAACAATTCCAACCTAACTTTCTGTAAAAAGTTGTAACACTGAATGATAATTAATTAAGCGTATCCTGTACTTTATTGTAAGTGTTAGCAATTGTTGACAAACCTTTTAAAATAAATAAATAAACTTTCATTATAAAAACGATTATATTATTGTTAAGAAAATTTTGCTTTCCTTCTCAATTTAGCTAAAATTACTTGATTTATAATCTACTCAATACATAATTGTGCTTTCCAGGAACTAAAAGTATCTTCACATCTTCAAGTTTTAGTATAAAAGGTAACAGACACACTGAAAGACACAATTCTAAAATTATGTATTATTTATATTCAATTAGTATGGATGATAATTGATACGAGAAAGAGCTTGGCCCTGCGGGCCTGTCCCTCTAGGCTTTAAATCCCGATTCTCGGAGCTCGTGCAGAGCCTTGAGTGTAGTTATAATAAAGATGTTACCTCCCCTGTCCTGTTCAGCGTAATCCTCCAGCACAGGATACCAGCCTTGATGACCATGACTCGGTGATTGAGGTAAAAGCACTGCTAGTAGTAAAACGAATGACCATTTTGAATACATAAAGCCTCATGTAAGACTACTATATTTTATGAGATAAATAACCTCAAAATCAAAAGATTTTATGTATAAAAAAACTAAGATTATGTACCTAATAAAAATGACAAAATAATGACATAGGTAGATTAAAAAAAACTCTTAACTAAAACCAGTGATATTCTACTTGATCAACTACGATAACATGGCGCGCCCGTCCAAAATTCAAAACGTTTGAAGTGCGTTGTCAAAACGTTTGAAGTGCGTTGTCTTGCGCGGTAGGCTAGTTATGATTAGTTGACCACAAAGATCTCAACAACAAATCTTGGTAATAAGCATAGACTTATAATATATACTGTCGTATAGACCACCTGACAACCCGAAAATGCGTGACCATTTTTGATCTGTCAATGTGTGCGTGTGCTAGTGATGTATATTTTACTGTCGATAGTATTGTCCGATCGAGTTATTTTACCTGCGTTTCTATGAGAAATAAATAATATGCAACAATGACAGATTTTGTAATTCAATTTAGGTATACATATATTTTATTTGGCAGAAAGAAGGTTACGATTGAAAAGTAGGTACACATTTTCGTTTAGGGTGATTTTTCAATCGTCGGATATGTTATAACATGAGGTTCTTATAAGGGTAAATAATATACACATTTTAAAGTTACTTACTTATTATTCAGGTAAAAACTATCTGACAAATCAGCCCTTACAATAATAGAAATGCAAATATAAAGTTGAAAGTAAACGACAAACATAGTATATTATTTATTCTTAAATTAAATACATATCATAATGGTTTACACCCCTATTACATTTTTAGATTAGTTTTATGTTCTTGTTAAATACCGATAGGCATATCGATAAATTTGATTCAAGCCCTAGCGTATATTATGTAAACAATTTTGATGAAAAAATTTTCTTCAAAAATTGTTCTAATTTAAGAAGAATAGTACCTTTAGTTATGCAAAATATTAAAGTAAAGGGGAGTAGTCGTGTGCGTACAAGAGAAAAAAACGAGGAATACGGCTTTTGCTGAACCAAAGATTTCCTTTGGTAGGATTGATCCCTAAGATGGGTTTACGATGTTGAGCCACCTGAATATCTCATGCTGGTGGGGTAGGGGAGGGTTTTAGCTTTAACAAGGTATGAGGTCAATAGCTGCGTGGGATTTAGGTATATAGTCGAGTTTGGTATCATTTTCGATTGAATCGAATGTTTAAATGCCAATTTTGGAATAATATTTAGATAAAAGATAGTAAAAAAAAATATAAAAAATTCTGAATATATGATTTTCAACCAACGAAAACGCTGTTGACAGGGCTTAATTAATATAAGGAGGCTGATAGCCGCATTATTCTGCATGCCAAAGACATGGTGATGAATGGAGCAATAAACATATTAATAATACTACATGTTCCGCGCGGCTTCGTCCGCGTAAATCTGAAATTTCACGGA
Organism: Lysandra bellargus; assembly: GCA_905333045.1. Lineage (NCBI taxonomy): Eukaryota > Metazoa > Arthropoda > Insecta > Lepidoptera > Lycaenidae > Lysandra > Lysandra bellargus. Next base: position 12,501,057 of record HG995322.1, read on the forward strand.
AACCGTATATTTTTCACAAATTAATAACCCATGCCTCACGTAGTCTACTATATATCCGTGTCAAATAACATAAAAATTGCTCCAGTAGTCTGTGAGATATTAGCCCAGGGGTCACCAATTAGTTTCGCTCGGGGTCCGTTTTAAGAAATAAAATTACCTTCGTGGTCCGCACATTTAAAAAATAATAATAAACAAAATGTGTAAATTATGAAAATTACAAATGTATTTGTTCGTAGCAATGATAAAAGTGACAACTTTTGTTGCTATATATTCATCAGTATACTATCGAGACCGAAATTAATTTTCTTGCAAAGTTCATCTTTGTCTCTTCGAGCATGCTTGGTCCGCACACAGTGGGTCGGCGGTCCGGATGCGGACCGCGGTCCGCCATTTGGTGACCCTTGTATTAGCCCTTTCAAATAATTTTCCCCGTTTTTTTACATTTTCCTCTATGTCTTTGCTCTTATTGGTCTTAGCGTGATAAAATATAGCTTACAGCCTTCCTCGATAAATAGGCTATCAAACACTGAAAGATTTTTTTCAAATCGGGCCAGTAGTTCTTGATATTAGTGCGTTCAAACAAACAAACTAACCAACAAACTCTTCAGCTTTATTTTCACATTTTCCTCTTTATCTTTTCTCCCATTGGTTTTATCGTGATAAAATATAATCTATAGCCTTCCTCGATAATTAGGCTATCAAACACTGAAAGATTCTTTCAAATCGGATGAGTAGCTCCTGAGATTAGCGCGTTCAAACAAACAAACTCTTCAGCTTTATAATATTACTAGACGTTCCGCGCTGCTTCGCCCGCGTAAATTAGATATTTCACATTATTACACAAATTAGTCCACAATAAATAGCCTATGATCCTTCACGTTCCTACTTTTTATCTGTGCCAAATAACAGAAAAATGGCTTTAGTAGTTCGTGAAATAAGCCCTTTCAAATAATTCCCCCGTTGTTTCCACATTTTCCTCTATTTCTTCGCTTATATTAGTTTTAGCGTAATAAGATATAGCCTATAGCCTTCCTTGATAAATGGGCTATCTAACACTGAAATAATTTTTCAAATCGGACGAGTAATTACTGACTCATACTAAGATTAGCGCGTTTAAATAATGCTTCTTCTTCCTCTTTTTACGTTGTTTAATATCTTTATCGTGCAAATATGAGTCCTAAAATGAATTAAGCATTCTTAAGTCATCCGAATATGGTACCGAACTTGGAATATTACCATAATTAATGCCTCTATACAGATTAAGACTCATATTTTCCTCCAGAGCAGAAGCTGCTAAAATTTTAAAAAAAATTACATCAAAAATCGCGGTGGCTCCACATCTTAAATCCATCCTTGGGCCATAAGGACCAATCCTACCAAAGGAAATCTTTGGTTCAGCAATAGTCGTATAATTTACCGTACACACGCAACTAGAGGATTAACAATATTTAATTTGAAATAGAGAACTAAAGACAGAATATAGCGAAAATATACACATCGTAGCAATTAGGACATGAAGATTAATTAAACCTGTGAAATGTATATTTTTCAGGATTACTCCTATGATTTACACTGCAATTACTCACAGAACATTACCATTGTTATATATTGCAATAGTATTTGTCGAAAATAATAAAGGATTTAAACAATAAATTGCAAATACCGAAAGGGCATAAAAACGGTTGACGACTTGTTGACGACCTGTCAAATGAAAGTGGTTATAGTTTACATTAGACTGCCTCTCTCTTTTCATCTTGTTATAATTTCATAAAGGATTTTCTTCTCTCTCGCACTCTTTGTTGGTCTTTAGCATCATACGTTTATGGTAATAAGTGACATTATCTGAAATATTAAGTGTACTATGGTTCGTTGAATACTTACTACATACAAACTCTTTCATAAGGATGTGACTTCACACATTGAAACAGTCATTTGGAGGGGCGCGCCATATTATCGTAAAACGTAGTGATTTAAATATTCTCTTAGCTCTTAATAATTATTACTTCTTCCATGGAATCCTACTAATATTATAAAGGCGAAAGTTTGTGAGGATTTATGTATGGATGTTTGTTACTCTTTCACGCAAAAACTACTGAACGGATTTTAATGAAACTTTACAATAATATAGCTTATACATCAGAATAACACATAGGCTACAATTTTAACCGACTTTCAAAATGGAGGAGATGTTATATTCGTTTATTTATGTTTAACGATTACTCCGCCATTTGTGAACCGATTTTGAATTTTTTTCTTTTGGTGTATAGGGTATCATCCCAATTCAGTACCACGTTCAAAAAAACTGGTGACCTGATGAAGAGATCCATTAGTAATCAAAGGAACTCCTCAAAATGTATATGGAAACATGTGGTGACTTTGGTTTCGTGAGAAGTATTCAAAGCATAATAATAATATGCTACCAACAAGTAAGATTTTGCACCGAAGTATATCATGGTTCAGAAGGTGCTGAGGAAACTCCTGACTCTTTATAGATACAAGTTTGGGAGGTTCGGGGTGTTTTAAAAACGGAAAGAATATGCAAATTACATTTTATCATCATCATCATCATCATCACTACCATATAATACATACCATGCATCGTCCCATGATTATATGAGCCTGTTATGACCCTATTATTGGTACGGTCATAGTCTTTTAGATCGAGACTCAAGTTTGTCAAGCAATTTCAAAAAATCTATACTAATATTATAAACCTGAAAAGTTTGTTTTTTCGCTCGAACACGCTAATCTCAGGAACTACTGGACACTGGTCCGATTTAAAAAATTATTTCAGTATTAGATAGCTCATTTATCGAGGAAGGCTGTAATATATTATCACGCTAAGAATAATAGGACCAAAGAAACAGATGAAAATGTGGAAAAACCGGGAAAAATGTTAAAAAGGGTTTATCTCACGAACTACTGGAGCATTTTTGATATTATGTCATAATCGGGCCACGCGCAATTCCGTAGTACTTACTGCTAGTTTTTGTCAATTTTTTTATGATCAATGAACGTACATTTATAGCGTGTTTTACACTACTAACAACATCATCTCAGTTACTTTCAAAGGAATTTGAACGAAAAGTTCGCCGAATACATTTTTTTTAGTTGATCGACTATTACTCAATAACTTATGAAGTCTTCTTAGCCGTAATAGTTTTCCTTTTAAATTCAGCATATTTCCTACTCCCGTCAATTTTTTCACATTTCCAGAACCAATCGTTTAGCTGGTAGAAGAGGGGGACACTGGACTCTAACGATTTTTTCCACTTTAAAACTCAATATTTCACAAACGGATTTATAGGAATTAAATCGGAAAATGATCTATGAATACTCGCAATATTTAAAAAAAAAAAAACCTATTCAACGATACCTCACACGACGGGATGGGCGCGAAAAAAAAATTCATCCCCGCATGATGTCTAGGGGAGGTACCATAAAAAATTATTTTTTTACGATTTCATTTACCATTTTGTTGCCATCATTAATAGGTTTATTCATGCCAAATTACAGCTTTGTAGGTCCTATAATCTCTGAGTAAAACCGCGGACAGACAGACAGACGGACAGACGGACGGACAGACCGAAACTATAAGGGTTCCTTGTTGACTACGGAACCCTAAAATGTTATCATAGTACGATGCCTACGGCATCTCTACGGTAACACTACGGCCGCTTCGTAGCAAACTAGCAGATCTACGCGCTACGAATTATCGTAGCGCGTAGCTGCGTAGCTCGTAGGCTCTACGAACTGCAAATAGCAATTTCCAGCATATTGCAAATAGCAATTTACAGCATATTGCAAATAGCAATTTACAGCATATTGCAAATAGCAATTTCTATATTCAATGGCACTTGCTAGCAAATATCATCGGCAGCTGGCGCACGCACGCCCACACTGTGTAGTGTCCACTACAGATATTTGAATTGCGACTGATATTGGGGAGCGATAAAATAGAATAAAGGAAATCGTAATAGAATAATTTGATTTGAAATACAGCAAAATGAACGTAGGTAAAGACTAAAGTAGAATTTTAATAACCTATTATTATCATGCCATAATATTGGACATCACTTACTAATATTATGGTATTAGTAGTTATAATAATATGCGAAAGTGTGTATGTACAGTTTGTCCGTTACCTCTTTATGCTTTAAGTGGCTAAACCAATTTATATGAAATTGGATATGGATATAGGCAACAATATCAATACTTATAATTAGTGACCGACCGAACTTTCGGTTTCGGTTTCGGTTTCGGCCAGTTTCGGCCAAAAAATCCAGTTTCGGCCTTAGTTTCGGTTTCGGCCAAAATATAGCCGAAACTTTCGGCCCTGCCGAAACTCTAGTGTTCGTGTGTCGTTCGGTAAACTCGTGCTTGCTCGCCGGCGAGACCCTGGCTCATCTCGCCACCGTCCATATTTTAATCGTGTTTTGAGGTTAAGTTTTGCAAATTACTGCCAAATTACTAAGTATTTATTTTGTTTTTCTTAGTACTTTGTTTTATTTTCATCAAATTGTCTAAACTTATTCTTATCAAACATGAGAGGGTTGAATTTTATATTTTCTAGACGACAAACGCACATTGGTGAATTACGTGCTATGTTCTTATTTTAACAATGTTTCTCAAACAAAGGATTAAGTAAATAAAATAAATTGATTAAACTGTGTGTGAACTTTGTTTACTAAATATTTTTGTTTGACTATGAGATAATAGGAGGATAAAGCTTGCGAGATTTATTTAGTCAATCATCTCGCCTCATTCTTTTCTTTTTACCAGGCGTTTTATTTATATTTAAAATAATTAACCTTTAACTATGGACGCGCAGTCTCACATATCGTTCATACTCTGCTAGAATCGTATCCCCACTTCCCTTGCGGCCCTCATTACACAAGCTGACAAAAATATTTTTTCTTGTGCCTGTTACTTAATGACTATTATCCGATTATTTGCATTGAAAATTAACCAGAAACATAAATAAAAAAAGAAAGTATGCTTTTACAATCTAGGTCTAAGCGAAGATAAATAAAAATTTAAGATTTTTAAAATTCTCAGAGACACTCGTCGTGACCAAGATAAAGGGGTTTGAGGATATCAGAGTTGGAACGGGAAGTTTGCCGCTGGCACTTATTGTTCGTGTTTAGAGAAATTATGAGTTTTTTATGTACTTTAAAGCATAAAAATATCTTCAAAAATGTGTAAAATGGACGCAAAAAGTTTTTCTGTAATTGCGGAAAATTTATTAAAGTAAGAGCGAAAAATTACTTGCACCGACAAATAAAAGAATTTATCAAGCCTTTGAAATAAACTTCCAATTAAAAACAAAAAATAATATATGGGTGCCTTATATCTCACGTACTTATGAAAGAGCATGCTACAAGCTATCATCTAAATACAAAATACAAAATTTTAAACCTAATTTATTTATTTTTTTCCTTCTAATTCTGTTTTTAGTTCTGTTAAATTGCAAGTTTACTTAGTAATTTTGTTTAGAACTTCGACTGCGGTCTGTGAGACTACATGTCCGTGTTTCCCATACAAAGAATGTGACTGCAATTAATTGTTTTTCAATAGTAAATGTCTTGAAATAAATTCTGCTCATGTTTTTCAGGTTATCCTTCGTTCTAATACATAAAACTTGAAATCGTATAAAAAAAACGGAATATCATACTGAAAAGTTTCTAGGAAACATATTCGAGTCTAAGATTAATAATATTTATTTTAACAAATGTCACAAAAAGTAAAAAAAATCCAATTTGGCACTTTTTCTTATGTGTTAACAAATGTTACAGAACAGTAAATTTCAGTAAATAATCGTCATTTTAAATGTTTTATCAAGTTACGGTTTCGGTTTCGGTTTCGGCTGAAAAATGAGTTTCGGTCGGACACTACTTATAATTCTATGGATATAGGTACTTTGAGAAACAAAATAGCACGTAGGATACAGAGAAATGTACAGTTCCCGTGCAATAACCGACTTTTGGCCTTATGTGTCTTAACTCTTAAGCGGGGATTTGACTACCGGGCCGCCCGCTACGGGCCGCCCGTCACGGGCAGGTCGTAGGTACGGGCACAGATATGCCCGTTGGCACGTGCCCGCAGCCTGCCCGCGAGATCGCATTTTTCCCGCGTGGGCACGGGCAAGTCTGTACATGAATGGTCGCAACGGGCGGCCCGTCGTCATTCGCGCCTTGGAGCGCGACCAGAGTAAACTTAAAATATTATTTTAAAACATTTATTATTGTAAACAATACGAACACTAAACTTAGGAATGAAGGAATAAAAACAATTTGAGATTCGTTTATTTCCATTTACCGGTCGTATCCTTGTTTGTAGAAAGTTAAAAGCAAGGATTACATGAACACCGATCTACGTAATGTCGCTAATACAGCTAACTTATTGAAAAATCCAAAGAAATCAATGCCGATGCTGATCTATCATTTATTACAAAGAAGATTGAGCCCATGAGTCCACGACCGAGCTGCAGCCCTCTATCATTTCGACTGACTTGCCCGTTCTGTGTGTGTTCAATAGGGGCAAGCGGCAGACTTGTGCCAGACCGGGCGGCCCGCGGGCAGCCCGGTAGTAAATTCCCCGCTTTAAGGGCGACATCTTGATAAGATTTTTTTTTTTTAATTATAGTTCAAACTTTTAAAAAAATATTCTATTCAGAATTATGTCCGATCCATGCCGGATATTGCCCTTGAAAATAATATCCTTTTCTAAACCCAGTGTTAATAATATTCATGTTATCTATGTAGTACAAGTAGTTGGTTGAAGTTATCGATCTGATTGTTCTAATTGGTAGTTTGTACGAATTGTACCCGAGCTAGAGATCAACTACGATAACTTGGCGCGCCCCTCCAAATGACTGTTTCAATGTGTGTAGTCACATCCTTATAAAAGAGTTTGTATGTAGTAAGTATTCAACCAATCACACTACACGTAATATTTCAGTTTTGTTGGTCAACTAATCATAACTAGCCTACTGCGCAAGACAACGCACTTCAGGTCGTTTTGACAACGCACTTCAAACATTTTGAATTTTGGAGGGGCGCGCCAAGTTATCGTAGTTGATCTATACGTTACGAACGTAAAAAAGACTTAGGTTACCTTTAAGCATAAGCAAGCCCAGTTTTTCTCGCCGGATGAGTCCCGAACCGGTACAGAAATAAAATAATTTTTATTTAATTATATTCGATTTTTTAATATTCGATGATAATGATGTTGTACTAATGAGAAACTTGTAATTAATTGCTTAAGATTTACACAGCGCTATTATGCTTCGATAAAATGTGTACACGATTAATTCGAATACCTAACATTTACTCGTAACTTGTAAACAATAGAAATTACTTCGCCTCAAGGCTTCGGGATTTTCAATAAAGTTCTGCTTAATCTAAATTCGTGTTTTAGTAAATATAGGCTTGAGAAAACTAGATTGTTTTCTCAAACATTGGTACTTTTGGTAGGTACTCGTTTAAGGGAATTGCGATCTATATTATTACTTTTAATATATTATCGTTATTTTTGAGAAAATACATTAATTTATTATTGAATTATTAGATTAAAATATTAGACTTGTCAATAATAATGAATAATGATGATAATTGATGATGATCCTATCCATCTCAGGTTGTACACTTGTACAGACAATATTGCCTCACCGTACAGGCACAATAAATTATTGTGAATATAGTGTAGACTTTTACGTAGCTTATATTTATCTCTTTGGTGTAGACCAGCCTTTCCCAAAGTGGGCAATAGTGCCCCCTTGTGGGCGCTGAAGGTCTAAAGCGGGGCGGTGTGGAACCCAGAAAAAAGGGGGTGTTGTGTAGAGGCTTCGCTTTCATCTAGATGCATTTTAAATTAAAACAATGCGGGTGCTTAGGGGTGCCTAAACATAACTAATTGGTCTCAAAGTAGACAAAATAAGTTTGGGAACCTCTGGTATAGACAGTGGTACGATCTTCTTAAAATCCGATAATTTCCGCTCTACTCTATGTAGTACCCTTGCCACCGCTGCCGTCAACACGTGGGATGTCACCGACCAAAATACAAATAAAAGGCTTTATGACTTTGGCTGTAGGTTTCATTTTCTACCGACATTTGTATAGCAACCCATGCCGCCGCTGCTTTGTACTTTGTAGTTAGTGATTATATTATTCTCTTTGGTGGTGTAAAGCAAAATGAAACCTTAAGCCTACATAGGCCTACATACTACATAGGTCATAAAGTGGTATTTTATTTTAAATTTTGTTGATGACGTTCCGGTGATGGCGACGGTGGACAAACTGCCTAGCTAATAGCTATACATATTTTAGAACTTTATATCGATGAACAAACTTTCATTAAAGTTTTTAATACTTACTATAAAAAAATAGGGTAAATGATTGGACAGTACTAGTCATTGGAAAAAGCACAAAAACATCATATTTATTAATGTTGCTTTAAAAACTGGCTGTTTTTCTTAAAAAACAGGCGTCCTTTTACTTTAAAAACAGGAAACTTTTAAAGCAACATTAATAAATATTTTGTTTTTGTGCTCTTTCCAATGACTTGTACAGCTTGTACTGTCCAATCTACTAGTCATTTACCTTAGGTATTTTCTGCAATAAATAGAAGGAAAAGAAGCTATGTCCCATGGGCCATGTCAAGTGTCAGTTGAGTGTCAATGTCAGCTGTTATGTTGTTTCGTGTTTGTTTACTTTTTGTTAAAATTTCTTGACCGCTTTATTTACGTATTTTACTTATAATAAGACCAAATATTTAATTTTAAAATCGAATACAAAAAATATGTTCGTGTTACGTTGGCACATAATGTTATTGGAACATGAAATTAACAAGAAACGCAAAGCTTCACAATGTTCAAAGCACAACTCTACACAAACACACACAAAACCTAAGCTAAAAACGATTCCTAGATGGAAACGGCCACCGAAATTCACAATAGATCCGTTTGTGGAGCTCTCGGACTCCAAATTTATTGAAACCTATGGCCTAAGAAAGGAATCTGTAAAGAATCTTATAGAAGAACTCAAAGCTTATATCCCAAATCCACGCAGAAGCGACGGAATTCAGATACATACTAAGGTATTTAACCGCAACTGCAGTTGCGTTTCTACTTTGTTTTTGTTACTTATTTTAAAACTTCTAGAGTAAAATATAAAATAATCATAATATTATGTTTCCTTATCCATGTCGCAGGTTTTAATAGCTCTATATTTTTATGTGTCTGGCTTATACCAGAAGAATTTAGGAGAGAACGCCCTCCATCATACATCACAGAAGACTGTCAGTAGATCAGTCACTCAAGTTACGGACGCATTGAACTGCTTACAATCAAAGCATATAAAATGGCCCGAAAAGGTTACTGAAAGAGATAGTATTAAGGCAAGGTAATTGTAACAAAATTTTAAATTTATAAACTGTGCATAATTTGGCTACTAAAATGAGTAATAAAATATAACTCATTGGAAGTAATAAAAAATATATTATGCTATACGTTTTTAGGTTCAATGAAAAGTTTGGGTTACCAGGTGCTGTAGGATGCATAGATAGTATGCATGTGGCTATTATTAAACCTCATGTGCAAGAAGAAAAGTATAATAATAAAGAAGGATATCATTCACTCAATGTTATGATGGTAAATCACTTGTAGTGGAAGTATTTAACTATTGTTATTACTTCTACACTAATTTAAGTATAATTTATCTCTCCTCAGTTTATGCCTGGTTTCGTGTAAAAACGAGTGAAAACATCAATATATTTTACAAAAATATCCCTTTACAGGTAAGTGACGCAGATCTTAATATTTTATGTGTAGATCCAAGCAATCCTGGCTCACTCGATGACTCAACAGCATGGAACAACCATCTCCTTTGTTCACTCATGAACCAAATTGTAGAAAGTGGAGAGGAGGTGTATCTAATAGGTATGAAACTAAAAACTTAAAAACACACTGATAAAATAGACCAGTTTCTTTTTTTTAACTCAAATGAAATTCAATTTATAACATCTAAAAAACCTGAGGTTATATTGTATTTATTACAAAGATCCAGACATTAAATTATTTTTTTTAACATTTTCCTATATATATTTTTTTTTTTATTCTTTAGGTGATAGTGAATATCAACTGAGCAAAGTATTATTGACTCCAGTGGCAAATTGTACAGAAGGCTCATCTGAGCATCATTACAACTTGAAGCACATGACCGCACACAACACTGTGAAGACTTGTATCAATATATTGAAAGCACGCTTCAGGTATTGGTAACTCACAGTTTGTGTTATCAAAACTACTTTCCAACTTCTTAAAAAACCGGTATAATGAATGAAATATGTTTGGCTGTGATTTTTTTTCTACTCTTCAATTATTTTTCAATGATGGTGAACATAAACATTACACATCGTGTAATTTTTATTTATCCAAATGATACTAATATGAATATCAATTTTTCTCTCTTTCTAGATTCAAGACAATACCTACTATTATTAATGTTACCACATTTTTAGGTGCTTACTCTCCGGACATCCCTTACATTACGACCCAGTGGCTGCTGGTAAGATAGTTACTGCGTGCTGCATCCTACATAACATTGCGGTGGCTACAGACACACCGCTGCCAGATCAGTCATTGAATGATCTCAAGAGTGATATTCTATTGCAACAGGTATATAATATGCCATATATTTATAATTCCTAGGGCCTGATTTATAATGTCGTTCGACTGAAACTCGGAAATAAAGCTGTTATTGGTGAATAATTGTGAAAATTAGGTATAGTTATAAAAAGCTACATTGTTTATTACAGATGGAAGAAACTTTAATAAAACCAGATATCCCCTGGGAAGAACTTGTAGGCCAGGATAGTATGGACCAGGATTTCATTGAAAACCAATCACAAGATAGCTCAGACCAAAGACATGGTGTACCACCCAAACAGGCAAGACATCGATTGCGGGAGAATACTGAATAATAAAATAACTTGTAAGTATCACTTTGTTTCATTTTGCAACGTTTTTTTTTGCGAATTAGATGCAACACTTTCTGAAACCTAAGAAATATTTTCTGCACAGTATGGATAGATGGATGTATTAAGCTGCCATTGCCTGTTTATTGGCTTTTCCAAGGCCTCGGACAAAGATAATATGTAGATTTTAGTTATTATCGTTAACATGAAATAAACATTTAAAAAAGGATTGAATGTGATAAGAAAACAGGCCAAAGATTATAATCTTATATTTTATTTCATTTTATAAAGCGGATCTTTGATGATTTGTTCAACTTCGGCTTGATGGAGTTTACTGGCGCCAACCGCTGTCGTGGCCAGCTCGGGTCTTCCAGAGTATTGAATCTGCAATTAATAGCAAAAATGATTGTCTTTACAGTAATTAGAATATTATCGGTAGTAGCAAAGAACAAGACCTGCTGCCTGCTGCCTCCCGACAGAATCAGGCCTTGTACCATGAAACTGTTTTGAGACTCAAACAATCGTACGAGAATGCCGCGTCCTACTCTAACAAACGAGAAATTACGTTGTAAGAGCAGGACGCAGCATTCTCATCTGATTGTTTGAGTCTCAAACGATTTCGTAGTAGCCCTACAGTTTCGGGGGTGAGCCGTAAGACTACTATATTCAAATTTAGAATAACAATATTCTTACTTAGAATCAATGAAGGTTTATTAATGTATATTATGCAATACCAAGTTTAGATTTTTTTTCCTATAAATTTTTACCTTTCTTCCTAATAAATTCTCAAATCTCGGCTTGATAAACGTCCACGGTCCCATGTTTCTTTGTTCTTCTTGGCTCCATATGAATTCTAGAAAAAATAAAGTGTTTGCAATTATATGCAGTCCTTATGCTACGTGCTTGAAGAAGTCGATTCCTAGGCAAATGGCGGAATTTGGTCGCGTTAAGAGCCCGTCCTCTCTTTTCTACTTTTTTTTTCTTTCTTCATATGCCAGGTGAAAAAGGACGATCGCCAAGTTAGAGGTTTTCTGTTTTTAAAGGGATTTTTATATTGAAGTGGTAAAAAGTAATTCCAACATTGTATAGACGACTTTCTCAACAGCACATTGTATTTTTTTCATACCGTTAAGACGTCAATACAATCCATAAAAAGGTGATATTCTAAACCTTTTACAGCAAAAATCACAAAACTGTCGCGGGTTTGAGTTGGATTATTTAAAGATACTTAAAAAAAATAAAAAATCTAGCTCCAACACTATATTATAATTGAAATTATCTTACATGTTGTGCATTAAAACTTATAGAAATACTGTATTTTAACTGTTAAATCACGTCTGTTAAATGAGCGAAATCGGCAAAATTTCGTATACGGACTCTTAAATCAAACCCATCAGACCGATCACGATTCACAGCTAACATTGAATTTACATAAGCCGACCACATGACGTCGCGTCGGTCCGTCAACTGCCTAGGAATCAGTTTCCTCGATGGTACATCTGATTATGATTTTAGGATAGTAAAAGTATATAGATACTAGATTACTCTCGCAACTCCAAGCCATTTATCGCACGGGAAATTTTCTTTTGCAAGTATTGCCTTTTGCAAGAAGTTTTCAGTTGAAGGTGAAGGCATCCTCTAAAGAATTCCATTTTTCCCTATCTCGGGCAACTTTTGGGCAGGAACGACCGGCTATTTTTATTATTTCATCTTCCCATCTCGCATGTGGTCTACCTTGAAGACTTTTACCGTAAGGGCCAGCCCATTAAGTTATCCTGCTAGTCCATCGGTCGTCCGACATTACCTACAATGCCCAATCTTATTGATTTGGAAACGTAAAGAAGTTAATGACGCATATTTATCACAGATTCCAAAACAATACTCACTTCTAGCGTACTTATACTTGGCGAGCTCCTGCTGTAGATGCAGCACGGGGAATGGCACGAGCGCCTCCAGCCGCACTATGGCGACGTCGTCCACATTCCCGCTCACTCGCTCGCGGTGCAAGTCGTAGTAGTGTTTGCCGCTGACGAGTATCACGCGCTTGACCTTGAGCGGGTCCGCGAATTTATCACCTGGTAACAAAGTCAAAATTTTGATTCAGGGCGAATTTTAACAAAATATTTTCTGAACGTCTACAATCTACATACCATTAAAAACAGTTGATAATAGTCCCAAAGCTGTTTTTCGTTTTGAATCTACTGATAACTGATAAGTGTCAGATAGCTAGCTTATTTGGTTTTTACTCTATGCGCTTGATACAAGGAAATAAAACTTTCGAAAGAGCATCACACACTTGATAGTAGATCGTAAAATATACTCTAAAATTGATGATATTTGTAACAAAATTGAGTTCTTATCGTGGAAATTAAACTTTCAAGTACTTACATAGCCTTTCCCATTGACTAATAATGTTATCTATTATTATTTATATTTTAATTTATGTTAAAGTATTATTTTCTCTTAGCCTTACACAGGAAAAGGAAATATTTTACAGCTGCGGTGCCTACTATACGGCATAGCACATAATATTACATCGACATAAACCCAATAATATCATCTTATACAAGTTAGTAGTTACTTAATTCTAATTAAGTGCTCCAAAGTTAACAACTCAGACAATCTTGGCTTAAACTACTAACTAAATAGCACTTAACAGTTTTCGTTATGTGCTTAGCGCTGAGTTTGGAAATTATGGAGACCTTCGAAATAATTAATAGGGCTTCGACTTAGTTATTTAGTTGGCTAGCTAGCTTAGCAATTCTATTAAGGTTAGGTATTTGACACTAAATTGTTGGATCATCAACATAGTTAAATCAAAGTTAGTTGTGTTAAATAACAAGTCAAGTAATTATGTTTATTTAAAGTAGGACCTCAATGTTATTGAACAGCTATCCCTCACCCGCGGCCCGCGGGTCGCATGCGGCCACCGGGACTTTATCTGTGGCCCGCGTGATGTTAAACCATTTTGAAATTCACGCCCACCGGAAAAGTAATGTAAAGTCGTCGTGAAAGTTGTGAATTTTTTTTTCCACTTTTAAATCGTTAATTTTGAAAAACATTTTTTTTGCGCCCCGCGATGCCAAGAGTCAAGACCAACACCATGTTTGTGACCCGTATGAGAAATAAAAAAGAAAAGTTGGGGACCACTGCTGTAGAGGATTTATACTGATTAAGTTATTTAATAGAACCGTATTTATATCAATGCAGGAAAAATCCTCCCATAACCTAACAGTAAAATATAATTTATCGAAACTATAATGCTTAGTTTCTAAGCATCAATCAATCAAATATAATAAGTGAAACTTTCAATCAATCAACTCACCAAGTACAGGTTGGAAGTGCGTGCCGGGCGCGAAATCCGCTAACGGGGACGTCGCGTCAGGGGACCGCAGGATGATCTTTGGAGACGCCACGATCAGGGGCTTCCTGTAGTTCCGGGCTACCTGAGAACGGAATTAAGTCAAAGAGTTGTCAAAGAACATATACTTTATATTACTTTAAAAATCTACATATTGTTAGGCTTGGTATGAATGTTTGCAAGGCTGTCTCTAGAATAGACAGTGCCCGCTACACATTCGTGGTTGCTTGTATTAGACCATCATGGATTAACACGATGAGACCATATAAACTTGTGGTGCTTTGACTATTAATTTGGTTGTCATGTCTTTATGTCAAAATTTGTTATCACTTATTAGCAACTTCTTAGAGAGATGTCTTACATGCAGACACTACAATGCGACTGCTATGGTTGGTACTTGTTCAGTACTTACGTTACGGGTCCAAAATAAAATGCAGGATACGGAACCACTTAGTTTATTCACCTATTTACACTTTAAGTTTTTGTACATTCAATCACACTAATTGTCTAAACGATTTGAAGTTACTTTACAATATACAATTCACTACCGCAAGTACAAGAATATTAACTCCGCAATAACAATTAATATCGGTAGGTAACTAATACTTCACGTGCGACTGTTACCAGCTATATATTCACTCACTAATTATCACGACTGACTGCAGCAGCTTACAGTTCCGACTCACTGGGACTCACTGCAACAGTTCCGACTCACTGGAACTCTCTGGCACTGGCGACTCAAGCGACAAGACTTCAAGATTCGACCTCCGGTCTTCGGGGGGGGAGTGATGTGGCGGTACCCACAATTCGCCTAACATTCCTGCATCGCGCTATCGAAGTTATTTAAGAGCGTCGGTATATATACGACAGCTGAAATGTATCACGTGGGCTTCGGCCTGACTGGGCATACCACCTCGCTCGGTCGGAAGATCTTCCTCTGGCCTACACGCATTATTCCCACACCTTGATAGTTTAGTAGACACACCAAGACAAGCCAGTTCTCACCTCTGCTCAGCAGATGAAAATACTACTTCGAAGTCGGGGCTGGTCTCGAATTGAGCTAAATACCCAGCTCTAGAGTCTAGATTTATGTATAGGCAGTAAGTATAGGCCATGGCCTATGGCGTCTAAGGGGACAGTGTCCTAGGATTGCGGCAGAGTTCGTACACGTAGGTATACTATGACAGTCCAAGAGAAGCGAGTTCTCACCTGTCTCCTCAGCAGATGGAAGTACTGCGCTGGCGTGATGAGGTTGGCGACGTTCATGGACACCTCCTCGGAGTCGGGGCTGGTCTCTAAGCTCTTGGCAAGCTGAAGGGAGCTCAGAATGCCTGATACTATGACAGTCCAAGACAAGCCAGTTCTCACCTGTCTCCTTAGCAGATGGAAGCACTGCGCTGGCGTGGTGGGATTAGTGACGTTCATGGACACCTCCTCGGAGTCGGGGCTGGTCTCTAAGCTCTTGGTGAGCTAAAGGAAGCTAAATTCTAATATGCCTGATAATATGACAGTACAAGAAAAGCAGTTCTCACCTGTCTCCTCAGTAGATGAAAGTACTGTGCTGGCGTGGTGGGATTAACGACGTTCATGGACACCTCCTCGGAGTCGGGGCTGGTCTCTGAGCTGTCGGTCATCTGCAGGAACCGCTCGATGCGGCAGGAGGAGTGCTCTGACGCCGCACCGTCGTACCCATGCGGAAGTAGCATGACTAGACCGTTGCTGCGCATCCATTTAGCTGGGGAAATTAGTACATGTAGTGGACCAAACAGCGCATAATTCTAAAGCGCGCTATCGAAGTTTTTGAGACCAGCAAATAGCAATGCAATGTCTGATATGGCACTATGTTTCTCAGAAACCGATGCAAGGTTCTGTATAAAAGTCAAAGAGACCCAACGAGCGAAATTTATTTAAGTATAGAAGTTCTGCTTTATTCAGTAATAAAATCTCTTCTATCTGTTGTTCTCAGTAGTGGACAATAACTAACGCGACCGAAACTCTACGAGTAGTGACTCAAAAATTTTCGCTCATATTTTGACCTCATTCTAGCACTTGAGATAATCGAACTTGAGATAATATTTAGGTGTCAGAATTGAGAACATAAGCTCTAATTCGTAATTTTATGAACATTATAATATTATGGTAACAGTATGCTCTTAAGTCTTACCGCAAGACGGCACATTCTAACGCAATTACTGTTAAAGCCAAGTGGCAGTTAAGCTCTAGTGGGTAATGTAGTTAATCTTGTACCACTCAGAAACTATTATTAGGATAGTTACGTTGAATTTGAACTCAAGACTGTCTTGTGAACTTGAAACTATACACATACAGGAAACAAAATATGCGACATTTTGAGGCGGCTTGCTTCGTTATTAATTCATCTACATATTATTAGAAAAGACAACATTTAAAGCGACTTCAGAAACCAGCCAAGTGCGTGTTCCTTAGTACCGCTAGTTTTTGATAGTTTTTGTATGGTCAATTTATAACGTGTTTTACACTACTAACAACATCATCTAAGTTACGTTCAAAGGAATTTAAACGAAAAGTTCCTTTATACCGAATACATTTTTTTTAGTTGATTGATTATAACTCAAAAACTTATGAACTATGAAGGCTTCTTAGCTGTGATAGTTTTCTTTTTAAATTCAACATATTTCCTACTCCCGTGAATTTTTTCACATTTCCAGAAGCAACCGTTTAGCTGGTAGAAGGGGGGACACTGGACTCTAACGATTTTTTTTCCATTTTAAAACTTAATATTTCACAAACGGCTCCCTAAATCAGTAAATGATCTACGAATACTCATAAGTCATAACATTTTTAAAAAATCTATCCAACAACACCCCACACTATGGGGTGAACGTGAAAAAAAATTCATCCCGCTTGATGTGTACAGTGTAGGTAAGGTAGGTACCATAAAAAATATATTTCTTTAAGATTTCATGTACCATTTTGTTGGAATCATTAATATGTGCATTCATGCCAAATTACAGCTTTGTAGGTTCTATAGTCTCTGAGCAAAACCGCGGACAGACAGACGGACAGACAGACAGACGGACAGGCAGACGGACGCACAGACCGAAACTATAAGGGTTCCTTGTTGACTACGGAGCCCTAAAAAGGAGGTTTCTTAATTCGGCCGTAGTAATGTTTTTTATGTTTGTTCACGGATGACTTTGCCGTTTGTGTAACGATTTTGATCATTCTTTTTTCGTTGGTAAGAGGATACTTTACAAATTACAGGTGGTCCCATTATAAGGATATAATGTTTGAAGTCGGTTTATTATTTGTCAACATTATTATTTTAAACCAAAACGTATTTCTAGAACATGTCAGATAGAGAAACTAGACTAGATTTAGTCTTGAAATTCAAGATTGACTTCTAGGGCTGGTATAAATAATCAGTAAGGTCAATGTGTCGAAGTCCGGCATACTTTTCTCAAATTAAAGCTTAACATAATTTTTTGACTTCAGATTCGCTTTTTAAAGTAACTGTGTCATTGCAAATTATAGGCGATATATTAATTAGACCTATAATGATCTAAAAATAGTCTTAGTTGCAGTATTTTTTTATTAACGTGCTATTTTTTAAAAATTCGGCGTGTAGACGGACTTCCCTCACAGATTGAGGTAAGTCAGTCTAGTAGCAATATAGCCCTAACCTGTGAAGTAATATGCATGGCAACGGTTTCTAGCAAAGCCGCAAAACGGCCATTCAAATATGTCTTTAAGGTGTCAGTAATAAGGTTCGCATTCCAGAGAAAATTAATTTTATAACATTTTAAGGCAAGTCCGTAAATATCGTAAGTCTAAGTGGTTACAAACATTTTTTGAATAATTAAACAGTAAATATAAACATAAAATAATGTTTATTACAAATTCAAAATTATAATAATTGGTGCCGGCAAAATCAACAACTTTGCTTCATTATCATTATTTTATGGGATAAGACATTTTTCAACATACTCCCCTACTTAATTTTGATTCGATTATTGTTTATTGATAATATCAAATATGTCTACCTACTTAGTACCCAATTTTTTTTATTCCTTAATATTAATATTTAGTCAGTTGAAATAACTTTTTAGTTCACGTGGCAGATTGGGGCCATGCACGTGAAAGTTACGCGTTTTTACCATTATTTTCGCCGCTCAATTAAAATTATAAGGGTTGTTGGTCCAGGAGGTAGGATTTTTAACCGACTTCCAAAAAACGAGGAGGTTATATGTTCGGCTGTGGATATTTTTTTATTTTTTTATTTTTTTTTTTATTTTTGTATGTTCAACGATTACTCCGCCGTTTGTGAACCGATTTTCGAAATTTTTGTTTTGTTGTATTAGGTTTCACTCCAATTTGGTACCATGTTCACAAAAGTGGTGATCTGATGATGGGATCCATGAGTAATCGAGGGAACTCCTCGAAATTTATATGGAAACATATGGTGATTTTGATTTTATGAGAAGCATCCTAAGCATATGCTACCAAAACACAAGATTCTGCATCAAGGTATACTATGGTTCCGAAGATACTAAGAGAACTCCGGATTCCTTTTAGATACAAGTTTGGGGGTTTAGGCGCTGTTTTAAGAACTGAAAGCATATGCTACTATACAAATTATATTCATCATCATCATCATCATTTTCACGTCAGGGTCACAAATGTCACCAAAATTGAACATAACAAAATATTCAACCTTATCTCCAGAGCGTAAGGCACACATTTGACATTACTTCTGAGAAGTAAGTTGCTTCGATAATACAAGTAACATGCTAGAGTGCACAGCTGTCACACTTACCAATCACGGCCACGGGCGGCCGTAGACTTCTCAAGCGATACTATGTATTACAATAATAAAGATAAAGTTTAAAATCATATGACAATGAAAGCCTCGCCGCTACCGCGCTGCTAAAATTCCGGTTTGGCGCGGCTCTGGCACGTGTCCACTTCGATTTTTTTTAATGTATTGTTCAAAATTATCTGCAACTGATATTATATTTTGTAAGTGTGACTGTTAACAAATTGTAATAAGATACGTAGAATAGGTGTATTAGGGCCGATTCACACCGGAATGGCGCAGGCGAGGCGAACAGTTTCAGTGTCATATGATTTTAAACTTTATCTTCATTGTTGTAATAGATAGTATCGCTTGAGAAATCTACGGCCGCCCGTAAATGCTCGTGGACTCTTGCGGCCGCCGGCGGCGTCAATTTCTCAAGCGATACTATGTATTACAATAAAGTTTAAAATCATATGACACTGAAACTGCTCGCCTTGCCTCTGCCATTCGGTGTGAATCGGCCCTAATCTACGTATAGTACGCGATGATTTTACTAGGTAACTAAAAAGAGTGAAATTATTATTTTTAACAAAAAATTAAAACCGACTTCCAAGGTAAAAATAACAATAACATCCTTATAATATGAACTAAAAAGTATTAAATAATTTTTCCTATCTCATGGTGCCTTTTTCCGAATTCGGCTAAAACTCAACTATTTCTGTACTCAATCTTCATAATTTTGAAGTCGGTGCCAGTTACAAATGTTTCAAATATTCTGGCATCTGGATTCAGCTATATCTGGTACCGACTTCAAAATTATGAAGATTGAGTACAGAAATAGTTGAGTTTTAGCCGAATTCGGAAAAAGGCACCATGAGATAGGAAAAATTATTTAATACTTTTTAGTTCATATTATAAGGATGTTATTGTTATTTTTACCTTGGAAGTCGGTTTTAATTTTTTGTTAAAAATAATTAATGACGTGTATAAACCTAAAACGAATAATATTATAATTTTTTATTTGTTATTATTTGTTATTATTATATATAGTATATAATATTATATTTATTAATTAATTGGCATTATAAAAAGAAATTATTTTTACAAGTTTTTTTGTTTACGATAAAGGGGGCAGATGAGGAAACGGATCCCCTGAAAGTAAGTGAACTACCGTCACCCTTGGACACCTGTAACACCAGGGGAATCACAAGTGCGCTGCCAACTTTTTAAAAAGGAGTACGCTCTTTTCGTGCAGTAAAATTTGGGCAATCTTGCAGTCCTATTTTTTAATGCAAATTAACAATAAATACATGTAGGTCTGAAAATGTTGACAATATCTGATTCGAGGCAAGACCGGCATATGACGGCCTTTCCTTATGCAAACTAGACGGACTTCCCAATTATTTCAATTTTAGGTTAGACATAATATGTTGCAGGAGATAATAACGAAATTAAAGCGATATTAACGAATTGAACAGCAGTAAAGATCACTAAATTACTTACGTAATCCAAGAAACTACAAAAACTCCTTCGTATTCCCACTTTTTTTTATTTTTTTGGCAGAGACTTACACTCCGACTGCTAGTTCAAAGCGGGAAAAAAATGGCAGATCGTTTTTTTCGTAACAGGTAGTTAGTAGCGACATGTCTGTTTCTTAGGTCAAACTAACTCTGCAGTATTGTTTTACCCACTGAGCCATATGAAACTAGTCGTTCAAATATGGAAGTTATTTCCGATAGACGGACTTACCTCCCAGACGGACTTCGACACATTGACCTTACTTAAGATGCGACCCGGTCTCAAGACGCGGTTCGGCTCTGTGATTGGTCCAAATTTTGACAGCCAACCAATCACAGAGCCTGAACCGTGTCTTGAGACCGAGATGCATCTTGAGTACTGACTATTTATACCAGCCTAAGACAAGACGATCACAAGACTCAAGTAAGAGCTTACCCTTAGGTTGAAAGATTTTCCGGTTGAATTTTTTCAGAGTTCTCGTTATACTGGTCTACTTACTTTCTCCCGAAGCGATGAAAGTGTCCACTATAATCTGAGCTCCGTTGTAGAAGTCTCCGAACTGGGCCTCCCAGATAATAAGGTTGTTGGGGTTGTCAAACGCCATGCCGTACTCGAACGCTAATACTGCTTCTTCTGAGAGTATGGAGTTGGCAACCTAGGAGACACAAAAAGTTATATTAAGTGGCCTGCTTTGATACACTTGCACACGCCAATGCTCGTATGGCATCAAGGTCAAATGATTGATTAGCGTTGTAGCTACTGCTGCATCGAATAATTTTTAAGGGGTCTGATTATGGAAACTTTCAAGCAATAAAAATATTGTAACTTCGCAGATCAACAAAAAATTTAATTATTTTATTAGGAGGTCCTCCTAAAGCCCCTTTTAAGGAGGATTCTAGATTCTATTAAACTTGACTAGTTACTAAATCAGTACCTATAACGCCTGGTTTCTGAGGTTCCTTGGCAGGAGTTTAGCGATTAGTATCACTTTTTATTGGCTAACGTCCAAAAATGTAACCAATCAACAATGCTATTGAAAAAATAAACTGTCGAAAAACCTCTAAAACTAGGCATGAATCAGATGCCTCAATATAGTGCTTTGAGATCACTAAGCTGCTCATAAGGTCACCAATCACTAAGCTGCTTATAAAGTCACCAATCACTAAGCTACTCATAAGGTCACCAATCACTAAGCTGCTTATAAAGTCATAAATCACTAAGCTGCTTATAGGGTTACCGATCACTAAGCTGCTTATAAGGTCACCAAATACCTCCAAGAACCCCTTCTGGTTCTCGTGCATGTGGTTCAGCGGTATGTGTATCCTCTCCGTCCGCTGGTCGACCAGCATGGCGTGACGGTGGGAGAAGGTGCCGCGACCCACGTCCTCGCCAGATAACCGCACGTGACGACCCTCGAGAAGCAGGGACCCTGGAGGAATATAGGGGAAAGCCTAATCGCTGGATAGAGAGACTTTTGTACGTGGTTTTAAGATATGTCCCGATAGGAGTTATGAACTTAATATTATGGTCAAAACCGTGACATTTCAGATATTATGTAAGTAATGCAAATGTAGGTACACAGTGGATCTCGTATATCACATCCCACCAAAAACATACCTGTTAAAAATGGGGCCAAGTTCCTATTGGTTAATTATTCGCCTTAAAAAAGAGTTGAAATCCAATCCAATGGCAAGTTTAGATGCACTTCAAAATCGATCATAATCATCATCATTAAAAGCCTGATCCTTAATACTTCTAAATTTGAACTTGGCAGGTTGATTTGATTACATAAATACCAATATTAAATTTAATTATGCAATTAATCAAATGCTACTTATCATAAAAACCTGCCAAGTTCCAATTTAGAAGTATTAAGGATCAGGCTGTTAATGATGATGATTATGATCGATTTTGAAGTGCATCTAAACTTGGCATTGGATTGGATTTCAACTCTTTTTTAAGGCGAATAATTAACCAATAGGAACTTGGCCCCATTTTTAACAGGTATGTTTTTGGTGGGATTTCAATACTTTTTTCGAGAAATCGTACGATCTATTTTTATAGTGCCACACCCGCATGTATTGTTAATCTAAGTCATTCTGCGTTTCAAAATAACTTTGCTAGCGCCATCTATTGAAAGTATTTTATAAACAATATTTTCGATAGATGGCGCTAGTGGTATTTGTTAACCTATCAATAGAAGCGAAATTTTTAAGGTAGCAGTATTTATTTATAAGCTATACAGTGTGCATTATACATGGCAATATTTTTAAGCCCTTCTCTCCTCCTCCCACACGTATTCACTGTTACATAAGAAATTTTTCCTAAAATTCGTAGATGAGCTGACTCACGCTTGACCGATTTCTTAAATTTCTCAATTTTTTGTTAATCTACATATAAAACCCAACCTGTGTGCCAAATTTCATAGCGCTAGGACAATTGGAAGTGGCCTAGAGGTTTTGATTACCGGTCAGTGAGTGAGTGAGTGCCAAAATTAGCTATTTTTACAAGGACATATTTCAGGATGTAACAACGCTATATCTATGAAATTTGGTATATTGCGTAAGTACTAGTACATGATTACGTACGTATAATTTTATCTTTGTACTTGCAATAGTTACTGAGCTACATGGGGGTCAAAAGTGCGTCGAAACCGTTC
Source organism: Lysandra bellargus (assembly GCA_905333045.1). Lineage (NCBI taxonomy): Eukaryota > Metazoa > Arthropoda > Insecta > Lepidoptera > Lycaenidae > Lysandra > Lysandra bellargus. The sequence goes on from HG995322.1 coordinate 12,524,346, forward strand.
GTGTAAATAGTGCACGGCATGCGCGCGGCCTGCTGGAACTTGGCGGCGCTTTGATACAATTTGTGAACAATGGGCCATCCTGTGTCCAGACACATACATTACGCTTCGTTTTGCTGTCTTGACCTTTCCATTGATTTATGTTTAAAAATTAAAAGTGCGCAAGTAAAACAACATTAAGCTTTCTACAAATTTGCTCTATTCGGCGACCGGACTTTACCTATATCGGCCATCCATAACGATTAACAATCATATAGAAATAGCTAATCTGTAATAGCACGTCTTGTAGGTTTGAACTTTGAAGGCTTCGACTTCAGATACAGACGAAAATCGAACTTTACAGTAAAAATACCCACCAAAAGCTAAAGCTTCAGCTGTAGACCAGTCCAGGGCAGTTCCCTCAGATAGCTTGTTCAGTCTGTTTCGAATGTGGGTCTTGCCCAAGTGAGAGTGGACTTCCTGGAAACAAAACGGTTTTAGTAGACCCGTATTCTGTGACCTGTGTTACAGTGGTTAGGTGCTCTATGGAATTTCTGTTAGTACTAGAAACCTTACCTAGGTTATATATGTGAAACAAAACGATCTTAAAGAATGACGTTTCTCAAGTGAGAGGTTGTTCTAACTTGAAATGTTTCAGCTGGGTTAATTTTTCAGTGTCTAATTAGAAGTAACAACACTCGTTATTGTTGGGTCTCGCTATATCGGTTGACTACCCTCATATCTCATTTTATTTTATTTACCACAGGGTTTCGTGAAAAAATCATGTAACGCTAGATTTTTCAGCTTCAGTTGAATAACGAGCGATCAGAGCGGAGGGTCAGATGACACCATTAATTATATCGCGCTTGTCCGCCGCAAATGAAATCAACAGGGACGCATTTGAAAGATGAAAATTTAAATTTTAACAATAGCGTGTCAGTCGGTCGTGATTCGTGAAACGTGTCGGTAATAAAATTTAATAAATATTTTTATGCTTGACTAAAACTGTGCATAAATTAATTTCTTCAATGGTAAATATGTGTATCATATAAAAAAAATCTTAAATATATAATATATATAGTATAAAAGTATTAAATATATTTCCGTTGTCTGGTACCCGTAACACAAGTCCTTCAGGTACTTACCACGGGGCCAGACTGACGTGGTGTGAAGCGTCCATAGATATTATTATTATTAAGTACTATCAGAGAAGTAGATACATAGGCAGATTGGATACCTACGTAGTTTGGTCGCGTTACGTCAAACCTAGCCGACAGATCACAATTAACATTAAATTGACATGATCCGATCAAATGACGTTGGTCTGCCAACTGCCTAGGAATCAATTTCCTCGATGGTACATTACACTAATGTACCATTGAAGAAATTAATTCATGTGCAGTTGACGGGCCTACGTCAATTGGTCGGATTATGTCAATTTGTATGTTAGCTGTTATCTGTCGGCTGGGTTTGACATAACGCGAACAAATTACGTAGGTCCGCCCTAGGCAGATGCCTATGAATCAACTTCTCTGATAGTACCACTAGACTCTAGAGTATAGATCAGTTAACTAAAGCTGGCACGTTCACAGTGCTCATACTTATGCAATTTCACTATACAGCTACGAATAATAAAAACTAAGGAAACGTAACTCCCATACTATTACCGTTTAAAATTTGGTTCCTTTCGAACTGTCATGTAACGTCAGCCTTTATACCGCTCAAGGCCATCTAAATATTGCAAATGTATTGAAATATGTACCTAAGGTACACTTTTTTGACAAGTATTTTGGAGCATGTTTTTTGACGGAGTTACTCTTCCTTAGTTTTTATTGTTCGTAGCTATACAGTATGTTTAAAATTATATGTTTGCATCATGATAAAAATTATCGTATAATCTGCGTACAATATGCTATCGTACATCGTACGAACGCAAAAAATTATCGTATGTGTACGATAATTATCGTACGGTTCCGAACGCTGGCCGCGCGCCGATCACACGTAACCACAGAATATAATATATTAGTTGTACCAAACGTAACCGACTTTTAACATCACACTGTATTTATAAACAGTAGCATAAGAAAAACAATAACTGTCCCCTTCACGCTCATAAGATAGACCGCGCGCGAGAGAGAGGGCAGACTTTTTATGATGCGTATGCAGTACGACTTCACGCCACGCGCTTATTCACAGACACTATACAAGCGCAATGTTTAAATGTGTTGATCGTGCCAGCTCTTGTTAACTGACCTGTCGTAATAGACTCGTTGCGGGCACTGCCGGTAGTTGTAATCATTTTGAAAAAAACACGTTACCTACTAGGAGACTAACCAATTATTTTCTTGCTTTTATAACGACATCATAATATTATAATATTTCCGCAAATACAATACACATAGGTGAGGTTCTAAATGGCCCGAAATCAATATTATGTAGATTGATATTAATTTAGGCGACATTGTTGTGACGTCAATGCGGTATTCCCAAAGGAAATGGCATCCCAAACTACATTTGCTATGTGTAATGGGCAGATCATAAAATACGTTCACAATTCGAAATCCCATTTCTTGGCATAATCTATTTTATCTCTAGTATTTTGTAGATAATAATATGATAATATAAAGTGTGAATTAATATAACATGAAAGCTTTGTTTAATTTAAAATCATCGTAATTATACAATACATTACTATTTTATTAGATTCTGTCCGCAACTTGGTTGCACTGAAATTATTACTGTATTGTCGTGCGAAAAAAAATTTTCGGGATGAATTTTCCATACTAAAACTCATATAATCGGACAGATAGACAAACAGACATATTTTATCATTTTGTCATATTAGTATAGATTTTACCACATCTCTCTGAATTCAGCCCTGGAAATAACCGTCTCAAGTCTGTGATCTCGGCAAATTGAACCACAATAATTAGGATCAAGCACTCATTTCATTTTCAACCTCAGAGCTCCTAAATTGTTCAGCTTAGACATAAATCCTCATTTTCAGCGTCAATAAATTAAAACTTTGTCTAAAAAAGGAAAAAACGGTGGCTGAATGCAAACTTGCTATTTTCATAATTAATTTTTATGTTAGCGTTTGTTGCTGGAATGGAAAAACTGAAATCTGATTAACTTTTAACTGTGTATTCGCTTAAAAGACTGAATAAATATTGAATAGCCATATTAAACAATAGCTATCCAGATTCCAAATGCCGATTCTCAAGATTATAGTGTAAGTATTAGGTCCAAACATAGATAATATCTCAATGGGTCCAAACGATAAGAACGAATGAAACTGCCCTTAGTACTATTATAGGTATATTCTGTGCCTTAGCACAGAATATATTATATTAGTAGTACCAAGCCTTAGCTAAAATGCCTGTATCGAATGTATGAGATTTGACATAAGGCATCGCAAAGTACCTATACCACTTTGCGATGCCTTGTGTCAAATCTCATACAACACCTTCAACTTCCTCTCCTTTTTTAAATTCCAATAGTGAAAACGTTTTGGCTCCGCGATCGTATCTTCTAAAGAACTTATGACACCGACAGAATATGAGAACTTTACACGTGAGAATTTTCCGACGATCGTGAATCGCGGGGCTGATTTAGATATATTTAATGACTACTTAACATCATTTTATTTAACTCCACATTAAAGTTAAATAATCATTAATTATCTCGATTGCGGCCGATACTGGCAATACTCACGAAATCAGCAGGCAAGTTGACGGAAGCCACTCCAATGCTCTTGAGCGTGGTGAGATCCACTCCAGTGTCCCAGGTCTCCACCGCAGCAGGCGCGGGAGACATTGACGACCACTGCTCCGAGAAGTAGTCCGCCTGGAGAAGAAAATAGTCTTTAGATCTGCAGCATGCTGTCAAATGTTACTACGGCGAAGTTGCCAGAGATATAAATGAGGTTTGACACCCGCGATTCCTTGTTTAGATAGGAGTTTGGCTAAAAGCTCTGGCTATTCAGGAAAATATTTTTAAGATGGCAATGCCAAGTGCCAACCAGTACGTTGTAATTTAGATTTCACTGTATCCGCAAGTCGAGACTTCCAAAAAACAACTACAGTTTCTGGGGATTTTTCTTCCCCAAAAGTATTCTTATCAAATCTGTGCCAGAAAGTGGTAAGGAAAAATAATGCTTGTAGTTACAATAAGTATTATTAAGTAACCGATTTAAAATGTTTACCTCTGGCTTATAAGTCTTGACAGCCTCATACTGCTGCTGTAAATACTGTGTGTAGTTCGCGCCGATGTCAGCTACCTCTGCCTCGCTGACGACGCCTTCTGACACCAGCTTGTTGGCGTACAGGTCGGGTATGGTTCTGGGAAAGATGATGAAAATGTTAATAGGCATAACATGGAAGATGTGAACATAAAGTTGCTAATATCATAATATTATATTTTATGTGGAATAAGAGCGAACCACACTGTTTAATCCTTGCGGTGCATTGCGTCGTTGAAATGAAAATAGTCAATGAGATTTGGCAACACGCAACGGCATAATACAAGAAAAGGTTACAGGAGCTGTCGGTAATTATACCGACAGCTCTTAATCTCTTGTCCGTATCTGCAGTATTTTCCGTACCTGCGAACTGCACCACAAGCTATGCTAGCATATTATAGCCGCGCTAATCCGTAATCTCTGCAAGTTTCTCTAACTGTCCTGTCCCGCTTTCCATCTCCCTTACTCCCTTTATATCCCTTTCTTTCCATCTCTATTAATCCCACTCACCTTCTGCTGTGGATGACCTTGTAGACGAGGGGGTTGGTGAAGGTGGGGTCGTCCATCTCGTTGTGCCCCCAGCGCCGGTAGCAGTTGTAGTCTATGAACACGTCTTTACGGAACTTCCGCTGGTATTCAAAGGCTATGCGGGTCGCTTTCAGGACAAGCTGGAATATGAAGTATGTTTGAGGCTCGTATCGGTTCTAAAATTTAACTTAACTCAGCTACTCTTGTTAGATCCGGTCCGTCTCGTATCAAAGAGTAGTAATTTCTAATTGATCAGAAGCGTTAGACGCGCTTATCGTCTCATCAGAACAACATTTTTCAGGTATCGGACTGGGTGGAACTAAGAACGCTGACCTAGAGCTGCTTGTGTCTTTTCCACGCGCACAAAAAATGAGGTCCTCATAACGTGTGCGTAGAAACAAAATATCAATATTTTCTTATGTGATTAAAAGAGACAAGCTCTATTTCAAGCCTAGAACCCAGTGGGGCTACAAAGTTGGTTGCTTACAAAGCAGTGACATAGTGATATAATTGCTTTCATACAATAAATGATGGCTTGTTACCTCCGGATGATCACCGTTGACGTGTATGACGGGCACGGAGATGGACTTGGCAAGGTCGGTGACGTACCGACACGTGCGGCTGCGGTGAGCGGGGAGAGTGAAGCCTATCTGTGGAAAAAAAGAAGAATTAAGATCTAAATCACGTGGTATAATCTAAGTGACATAGACCGAGAACTTTAGGATCGTTCGGCAAAAATGGAGGGGCGATCGGCGGATGCATATGCATTATATCTACCAAACATCAATATTTATTTATTTATTTATTTAACTCAGGCATCTTGGCCCATATTATAAATACCTTATAGACTAACATACATACAATTATACTAAAAACTAGCACTAACACTAAACACGTATTGTTTGCGACGTGGGGCGCGACGTGTTCGGAAGTCGTCCTCGGAACCTCCTGTAGACGACTCCAATCGGCCAGAACTCCTCCTTCTCGAAGGTCGGTAGATGGTGCGTCGGGACTCTCACCACAAAGGAGCTAAAATTCACTTTGTGGCGGGACTCCAAGCGCTCGACCCTCAAGACAATAACGTAATAGCTATTGATAGACAAGTGCCACCATTTGATGACTGATCGCGATCTACCAATAACGAGCCTTCTGATCACTAATCCTCCTAAGTAACCGTAATAATCCCCCTCGTTCCATCTTCACCTAAAAATCAGACACCATGCCTTTCCTTCCCATTTTTGCCAAGTAATCTAAAAGTTCTGGCAATCCTACAGCAGGCATTTGCAGGAATGTTTAATGTCATACCTGATTGTTGATAACCACATGTATGGAGCCGCCGACGTGGTAGTGAGGTACTTGTGATAGCATCAGCAACTCCTGGTTTATGCCCTGACCGGTGAAAGCAGCATCACCGTGAATCTATGGGTAAAAAGTAACAAGTAATTAATTTTGAAAAAGTGTAATCCGTCTAGTTAAAAATACATAAGCATGTACGTCTTTGTTCGCGCCAAACTCTAGCGCGAAGTTGCCAACACTGCAGCGCGTGAGTCTGCACTCTGCGCTGTCGACTGTCATACGCGACACTGTGATGTGACACATTCCGCCTTGAACCGTTGCCGGCGCGCGTTCGTTACAAACGAAAATCTCGGTTATCCGATCGGCCCAAACTTCGCGATTAATCCAATAATTATCCGTAATTTATCCTCATGAACTCAGCTCAGTAGTAGTGATTATAGACCGCGGTGGCAGTGTGTCTATCAGCTTGTCTCATCTCAGCACAGCCGCCAGCATATATCATCAACAGGTACCCATTTTTCATATTTCCTTTATTATATCCTTTTTTCCCAATCAGCCCACAGTCGTCGTAGGGCTTCGCCCCTACAGTCTTATTTTTGGAAAAAAAATGCCTATGTCACCTGCGGCATTATTACATCATTACATTACAAATTGGACCAGTTGTTAAGCCACTATGAATTATGAGGGCACATTTCTATTCATTACCCGTCCTTTTGGCTTCGCCAGGCATAATGTTTTTTTTAGGGTACGGAAAGGGTAAAAACGGGACCCTATTACTAAGATTTCGTAGTCTGTTTGTCCGTCTGTCTGTCTGTCCGTCTGTCTGTCTCCAGACTGTATCTCAAAAACCGCTATAGCTAGACTTCTGTCACAGATTGTGTATTTCTGTTGCCGCTATGACAAACGTGATTTTTTTGGTCTTTTTTGTTTGATTTTGTAACAAGTAGACACTTGCATTTTCATAAAATCCATTATTGTATGTGTACTTTAATAATTAATAATAAAATTAAAATAAAATAAAAAAATTGAGGGGGGTTCCCATACAAAAAACACAATTTATGGCTTATTTTTGCTGTATAACGGTACGGAACTTTTCGTGCGACTCGCACTTGGCCGATTATTTTTTTATTTATTTAAATAATATCAGAAACTGAGAAACCATAAAAAAGAAGTTACCTGAATGTTGAGCACCTTATCACCGAACCTAGATGATGGGTCGTCGGAATAGTCTCCTTCTTTTATTTGAAGCTGTTTCGATCTCGCCTTACCCATCGCCACTGGGTTACCTGCCTAGAAAGAATGTAACTCAGTGAATTCTCCTATCAAGCTCCATAAGATCACCGGCGACCGCGACAGCAATAGAATAACAATATTTTCCAAGAAGGATTAATAGCGTATGACTTTTCCAATATCTACAATCCATACTTAATATTATAAATGTGAAAGTGTGTCTGTCTGTCTGTTACCTCTTCACGCCCAAACTACTAAACTGATTTTGCTGTTTGGTATGGAGATACTTTGAGTCCCGCGGCAAAGCACATAGGATACTTTTTGTCCAAGGAAATCGCACGGTTCCCGCGCGATAAACGAATTTTGGCGCAACGGAGTTGCGGGCGTCATCTAGTTTTTTTATAAAAACCGATCCCGTAGTCTTGGACCCTATTAAATGCAATAAAATACAAACAAAACTTTCCTTTTCATAATAAAAGTATTCATTAGGACTTAGGAGATTTTGACTGTACTTAAATATTCTTCCACAGAGTTGAAATCTAGACTCGTACCTCCAGATGCGAAGGGTTGTTGATCATAGACAGTCTCACTTTCTTCCCATCCACAGTAATATCAGTTGAGGCACCTGAAAGTAAAAAAAACTTTATATATTACTAGATGACGCCCGCAACTCCGTTGCGCCAGAACTCGTTTATCGCGCGGGAACCGTACATTTTTCGGGACAACGTATCCTATGTCCTTTCCCGGGACTGAAAGTATCTCCATGCCAAATTTCAGCAAAATTGGTTCAGCGGTTTGAGCGTGAAGAGGTAACAGACAGACAGACACACTTTCGCATTTATAATATTAAGTATGGATATCCGCTTTAGGTACTACTCTAACGACAAAATGCTTAAAGGAACTGCTATTTTCTTTTCAATTAAAAAAAATAATATATATATATATATATATATATATATATATATATATATTCACAGCCGAACATAATATAACCTCCTCGTTTTTTGGAAGTCGGTTAAAAAACATCACAAACTGGAGTTTAATTGGACTGATTTTCAAGACTTCTAAATACTGGGAGAAATTATTGCAGCTAGCATCCTTTATTGGCTTACTAACTTAAATAATGTTACGTGCTAGGGTTCGAGGATTCGGAGAGAAAGACCTGGTGACTCTCTTTGAAGACTTTATTCACAAACACTAGCTCACACAAATCACTAAGTCCAAACACTAAGCACTAGATCCAGATCACTAAGCACTATCACTGTCCTAGGTCGTAGCCGAGTCGTAGGTCACTATCACAATCACTCACTATTGATCACTTGTTCTCACTTCGAAGTCGCCTTGATGATCGCTTGATTATCTTTATTTTATTAAGTTAACTGTTAATAACATGCAACTTTTTCTATGTAAATTAAGTTTGTACACCTACACAATGCTTTCAGTCTCTTATAGTCAATCCATTAAACAAAAGGTTGACTAGTAGAGATTGCTATTAGCAATAAGTTCGCCTTTTGTGCATCATCTGGAATATGTTGTTTTAAGTAAAATTGTCTAATTTTTTTTTCTTGGTGTACAATAAAGTGTTGTTGTATTGTATTGTATTGTATCGCTTGTATCAAACTGAATTGACTGCCGGCTTGTTTACCTTTTATATGGCCCGCCACGCTTTCTGGAACGTTCCATTCTGGATTGTTTACGTAAACACGCAATTCACATAAACAAGGGTCGGACTTTTCTAGAACGTACGCGCAGAGGTAAACAACTGTCCGTATCCGTAACAATAATAAATAACTCTCACACCGGTTTCGTTGGCGGTGGCTGGTTTCATTGAACTCTCTATTCCTTTACCCTCATAACCCAGTGGGATGGAAGACCGATGCGACTGGCGAGAGATCAGGCACAGGACCGACTTTTTACATGCCCATCTGCTCATCATCATGTATGGATTATCTTACTTGTCAGACAATCGGGTGATCAGCCTGTATTGTCCTAACAAAACTTGGAAATAACAATATGTTTCCAACGTGGGAATCGAACCCACGAGGCACGACCTCCGAGTCAAGAGCCACGGAGCTAGCGTTTAATAGCGACTATAATAAGGGAGAAATCATTCCCATTCTACTGTGCTGTACTATGAGTAATATGATACTTGTACTATTTACTCACTGAAATGCAGAGCGATGTCGCAGGCGGTTTTGACGTCGGGCGGGAACTCAGGCTGGCCGGTGAACTTGTGGAAGATCTTGACGGGCGGGCAGTTGAGTAGACCCGTCAGCACGTTCAGCTTGCCCCGGTGAGCCATTATGACGGTTATGTACTTCATTTGTTCTGGAAGATCAAGGAGATTAAGGGCAGCTGTTTCACCACTTTCTGATAATGTGCCGGATAGGCTATCCACGACTTATCTGACAGATACTCCATAATCTATCGTCAGAGAAGTTGTGGATAGCCTATCCGGCACATCAGTAAGTGATGAAACAGGCCCAAAGGAGATTATGAACCTGTTTCACCATTTACTGTTAAGTGACGGATAGGCTATCTGACAGATAGAGTATGGAGTTTCTGTCAGTTAAGTTATGAATAGCCTATCCGGCACTTACCAGTAAGTGATGAAACAGCCCCTTAGACTGGCTGGTAATTATTGCGCGAACAGATTATCCAGTGATCTTATGAAAAGTTATAAGTCACCTACTATTTATGCCAACATTTAAAGTAGAAACTACAAAGGAAACCCCGCGGTTGAGCTTAAACGTAAAAGCGTTATCGTAAAACAGCGTACCTACTTCAATGTTTTGTCTGATATAGCTCAAGTCTTTCAAGCCAGAAAGAGGCAACATGTATTATGAGTTGACTAGATCAACATGCGAGGTTTTAATTTCTATTATTCTGATAATGCTTTGGTAGACCATTTAAGAGAAATATCTCCTTACTTTTCAAACATCGACTTAGTTTTATCCTACTTGAGACGCTAACATCCAAAATCCAAATAACGATAAAACTTTTATCGAAAACTTTACCGAGCATTGAAACTAGGAGAGTCCTTCACAATTTTGGACAAAAGTTTCATTGAAACAATATTCAATTTGAAGGTTTTGATAAACGATCCTCTTCCATACCAGCGGCCGGTCGCATCAATCAAATAGTTTTGTACCCAATTGTTTTATCGAATATTGGACAAAAATGTAATATTTATTTTGTGTCTTTTTTGCTTTTGAAAGTCTGAAAGGCGATCCATCCAAACATGGGTTTTAAATAATATTATGATCTTTCGAGAGGAAGTGAAATTCTACGAACTAAATAAGGCTTTAGAAAGGCTATACATATAAATAACTAATTAATTTTAAAGTTGCTCAGAGCTAAAACCTATAGCTTTTATCAAAACCATCAAGCAAATAATATTGACGGTTGGCCTTCGTTACTATTCGATCAGTATCTTAGGTACAAAAATATGCCTTTTTTGACATCGCCATTGGATAAAACAGTGGTAGATCAGCAATTACTACAACAGGCTGTAGTCAGCCGAAACAGCGAGGAGTAGAACGCGACGTCAGCACGGACTCCGCCCCCTCCCGGATGTATCTTTTCTGCACGGCGGGGAACTTGGTGCTCATGAACTTGTCCTACGCCTGCGACAGCAAACATCATAGAACAGACCTGCTGTGGTCAGCCGGAACAGCGTGGAGTAGAACGTCAGCACGGACTCCGCCCCCTCCCCGCTGTATCTCTTCACGGCGGGGAACTTGGTGGTCATGAACTTGTCCTACGCCTGCGACAGCAAACATCATAGAACAGACCTGCTGTGGTCAGCCGGAACAGCGTGGAGTAGAACGTCAGCACGGACTCCGCCCCCTCCCCGCTGTATCTCTTCACGGCGGGGAACTTGGTGGTCATGAACTTGTCCTACGCCTGCGACAGCAAACATCATAGAACAGACCTGCTGTGGTCAGCCGGAACAGCGTGGAGTAGAACGTCAGCATGGACTCCGCCCCCTCCCCGCTGTATCTCTTCACGGCGGGGAACTTGGTCATCATGAACTTGTCCCACGCCTGCGACTGTAGCAGGTCCTTCAGGATCTCCCGCTGTCGGTCAGTGCTGATGACGTCATTGTCGCTCTCCACGCGCTGTGCGAACCACTCGCGCTCCGCGTCTGACTGGATGTAGAAATGTTACGTTATTCATACAATTAAAATTAAAAAAAGGTATTACTATCAAATTGTATAGCTTGCGTACAAGGCTAAATGTCTAGCTTTACTAAGGATACAATGTAACAAGATTCAAGTGAAAACGTACCTTATAAAGTTACATTAGGGTAGAATCCCTAAAGTTTTATATATTAAAATTATCCCTAAAGTTTTATAACTTAAGTTTTATACCTTTCGTTCTTGTATTCTTCTTAATTAATATAAAAATCTTTTTTGTACCTCGAACTCCGGTTCGATACTAATTATGCCCTGTGACGCGTACGCCTTCGGACATAGGACTATGAAGGACAAACGGAGAAAACCTCGGCGATACTCCATTTACAAGTATATGTAAGGCCCAATTTCACCAACATCTGTTAGTGTTAACAGATTTTTAAAATGTCTTCTCTTTCATTCACATAAAAAACGAAAGGGGTAACGTGATATTAATTCGAGCATTAAATTTAACAGTCGTTGATGAAATTGGGCCTTAAGAAGTAAAGCTCTTCCACAACTAACTTTGAAAAAATTATAAACACTATATACCTCCAAATAAGAAAACTCATATGAGATGGGTCCACAGTATATTTTCTCCAGCTCTTCGACTAGTTTGTTAGTAGATTCCTTTCCATTATATCCATAGATCAGCCCTAAATCCACTTTGTCTTGTGAGGAGAGGCCGTATCTTGATATGCTAAGTTCTTTGATGTTCCTGAAAAATAATAATCGAAGGTTCTAAAATATCAAAAACTTAAAGCACATCTTGACGATTGCACAGGGTTACAAAGGTGTATAATATTATAACATGTTTATGGACGAAAATCATGGACAAATAGAAACCAATAAGCCTCTCTACACTTTCGTAATAGTTTATATTGGCCCATCATAGAGCATCATGCGGCCTGCATGATATTGATTATAGACATTTGCAAAAGCAGATGTAATTTGCAAAATGAATTTATTATCTGTATTGTAATTTTCGCTTCATTTGTATACTTTTATTATATCTATACATATTATAAAACAAAGTCGCTTTTTTCCCTCATGTCCCTTTGTTCCCTTTAATCTTTAAAACTACGCAACGGATTTTGATAATTCTTTCAGTGTTAGATAGCCCATTTATCGAGGATGGCTATAGGCTATATTTTGTCACGCTAAGACTAATAAGAGCGAAGAAATAGAGGAAAATGTGTAAAAAACGGGGAAAATTATTTGAAAAGGCTAACTTGAACGCGCTAATCTTAGGAACTGCTGGTCCGATTTGAAAAATTATTACAGTGTTAAATAGCTCATTTATTGAGGAAGGCTATAGGCTATATTTTATCACGCTTTATCTCGCGAACTACTGGAGCAATTTTTATGTTATTTGGCACAGATAAAAAGTAGACCACGTGAAGGATCATAGGCTATCGATTTTAATATTTTTTTCAGTGGCTATATATTTTATACCCGTACGACGCCGGGGCGGGTCGCTAGTTGTATCATAATGTAATCATTAACACCCAATAAGAAGCAAAATTGTCTGTCTCTATCATGACTCTACCATTGTAATTTGTATAAAATTAAGTTCTATCGTTCTATACATTACTGTACTAATTTAAACACACTAATATTATTAGGCCCACTTGCGCAGATCTGAGTTAAAGTTAACTCTGAGTTAAACATCATGTCATATCTGTCACTCACCAAGTGAGTGATAGAGATGACATGATGTTTAACTCAGAGTTAACTTTAACTTAGTAAGTGACAGATATGACATGATGTTTAACTCAGAGTTAACTTTAACTCAGATCTGTGCAAGTCCGCCTCATAATATTAAATATTATTCTATTAAACACTTGACCGTTATTTGAAGCATAATAATTGAGATAGGCACTTCCGTTTCCGCACATTTTACCTCCTTTTCTTTCCTGAATGTTGGTAGCTCTGTCAACCTTGGCGCCATCATCGAACAGGTAGAGGGAGAATTCCCGCTCGACTATGATCATTGGCGTCTTGTTTTCCGCGTGCTCAGAAGCCATTACGTATATATACCTCCTTATTATATAACTCCTAGTTATATAATTTGTTAAAAGTGAAATAATTTCAGTGTTGTGTTTTACCGTTTTTCAAGTGTTGTGGTAATTCACGTAAGTTATATTTTCATACCTTTTTTCTTGCAAAATGCAAAGATGAATATTTCATATTATTAATAACGATTTTATCGTTCGTATCGTTATTTTAATAAGACTAAGAAAAGAACACAAACACAAGAACTTATCAAGAAAATTACAATATTTAAAAATTTAAATACTACATTTAAATTTTCAAATATTGTAATTTTCTTGATAAGTTCTTGTGTTTGTGTTCTTTCCTAGGTTAAGGTAGCTATTAATAATGAATAACGAATGTAAATTTGTTAATGATTCGGTAGTGACACCAGCTAACGATTTGAAACTACCCTCTAAAGCAGTTAATAAAAAGCCTTGTTCTTTTGAAAGGTTCTCTAGTAGTTGTAGTTCCACAAGTGATTCGAGCTCGTCATCTACTTCTACTTCACACAGCAAACGTAAATCGAGGCGCCGCCGCCACAAAAAGGGGGGGGGGGGGGGGCAAACAATGACAGCGCCGTGACGACCCTTTAGCTAAATTAACTTAAGAGGTTAATGAACAAAAGGGTTAATTATTTTTACGAAAACCTATCTTTTTTTTTCAAGGTCATGCAGATAATTGTTGCATCGACGATACTGTCAGTCGGAAATTGTATTGCGAATCAAATGAAAATGAAACGACCGTTAGCAATTCTTTACAACCGAATCTTGTTTTTGAAAATTAAACGACCGTTAGCAATTATTTACAACCGAATCTTGTTTTTGAAAATGAAACGACCGTTAGCAATTCTTTACAACCGAATCTTGTTTTTGAAATTGAAACAAAACTTAAAGAAACACCCGTTCGGAAAACTTCTCCGGGGTTTTTTTTTTTGGCTATATTAAATTATATTCAACATACTAAAGAATGGTCAGAAGTTCGTTATTCTGAAGTTCAAAAATTTTATAATGATATAATCATACATTAGTTTTTGTCGATTTCGAGGTCAATGATGAGCTTAAATATTTCGATTTTCTAAAAAATCTATCTCACGTGGACAAATTATATGCGGCATTATTATATTGCGTACTTAAGCAGCGCGAAGCATTGCAATCTGCTCTTAAGAAATTGTTACAATGGTCACACGCTTCAAGCTTGACCCCTGAAGATTTAAATGAAACCGTTAGGAATTGTATGACAACGTCAGATTTACTTCAATTAATTTGTGGTCGTAAAGCTGAGGTTTTCAAATGAGACGCAATTATCAATTTCGTTCGCGACCCAGTTCTTGCAATCATTTTATCTAAATTAATTCAGAGTTTCTGGTGTCACTACTTGAAAAGACTGAGGGAGCTCGCAAAACCTTTGTTGCGAATAGTCAGAATAATGTTGCTGCCGCTACGCAAGCGGGTTCTAGCAGCAACAGTTTCGACTCGCCACCCCCCGCAGGGGCAGGCTAAGAGTTGTATATCCGCGCAGGGTATCTCATGGATGTTGTGCTTGCTCGCACATTTCCCATGCTCACCAGCCTGCGCAAAGCTTTTCTTACAATCGTCCCGCGCAGGGACAAAGAAATAATTTTGAACCACGGTCAATGCCTGGCAATGCACGAAGTTCCTTTCACTCGAGAGGAGCTCGATTGGATAACAGAGGGAATTACCACGGCAGAAGTACCCGTAAACGTACCGCTACTATTTCGGACCTCGGGAATGCCAAAAAACGTAAGTACTGACAAACAAAAATTCAGAGCGGGTCAAACTTTGAAGTTTTACCGCCGTTTTGTTGCAAGCGCCTAGATGCTCCAGGTTATCTGTTAAAGATTGTAAAAGGGTACCGCATACCCTTCATGGAGAAACCTCCTCGGTTCAATCCAAAATTGAACCAAAATCATTATAGTCGTAGTAGAGGATATGTATCTCCAAATTCGACAAATGATACACCAGGGTGTACTAGAAGTTGCCAGCCCCTCGCCAAGTTTAATTTCGACAATGTTTCTGGTCCCTAAGGTCAACGGGTCCTGCTGTCCTATTTTCAATCTTTCCACTCTACTCGATTATGTTTTGACTCAGCCATTCAAGCTCATAAATATTTAACTAATGACAGTTTTTTTCTGCAACCCAACGATTGGTTTTGCAAAATATACCTGTTCCAAGTTTATCTTCACCTGGCAGTCGCTCCATCGCACCGACGGTTCCTACGTCTGATATACAAGGGTCACCGGTCAGTTGCTGCAAATGACTTGCTTAGCGTTTGGTCTCACCACTGCTCCGAAGGTTTTTGCTTCCCTGACCAATTGGGTTACACAAACCCTCAGAGAGCAAGTTCTACGTATTATCGTTTATATTTTAGACGATTATCTAATTGCTCATTAAAACAAAATCATCCTAATGCTCCTCATTTCCAGATTTTGCTTCAAAGACTTACAAGACCTGGTATTTCTAGGTGTTTGTTGGAACACGTTTCAAAACGAAAAGCTTCTTTCAGGCGAGAAAATGTCAAAAATTCAACAAAAGATTTTACCTGTCCTGAGTCCTGACAAAGGTCTGGTAGATCTAAAAGACCTTGCAGAGCATCGTCGGTCTCCTGACTTCGCCAGTTTCATAGTTCCGAAGGGGAGACTACATTACCGAGCTCTCTTGTCTCTTCTCATGGACATGGAAAAGCCTGCATTCCTGAATCGCTGCTCTCTACCGAGACAAGCGTTACGTTTAGCGACGATCTTCGGTGGTGGTTGCAAAGTCATCATCTATCAATTTCCATTCATTGGAGCCCACCGCCGCACTGCTTGGCAACAGATGCGTCGGACCTAGCTAAGGGTGCTCAACTCGACCACCTTTCCTTAACAGGGACATGGTCAGCACAAGAAAATTTCATGCATTGCAATCAGAAAGAGCTACTAGCACTCTTTTTCTCCGAGGTCAGCACGAGACTCTCGGTCGCTCGACAGTTCTTTGGCAGAGCGACAATCGAACAACTAGAACCCATATTCGCGAGTCGGGACGGGGATCGCACCAGGTCAGATGCCCATCAGGATACACCCATAATGATTGACATGATCATTCCCAAATCTGTTAACTTCTTGCACGGAGAAGTTCAGAAAACTCGGTGTATCTGTGACCGGTCTATTTGATTCCGCCGAAGCTCATGTAATGACTAATTGTGTAACTCTCGACTTGAACGATCAAGCAGCTTTATATCACGATGCCTTTTCTCAGGTGTACCCCCTGGCCCCTAGCCTGGGTGTTTTCCCTAACCTTAATACCCAAAGGCCTGGCTCACCTAAATCAGGCGCCAGGAATTTATCTCTTAGTGGTTCCACGCTAGGAACGAGTATTTTGGCGAGCAGATCTCAAGTCAAGTGCAATATCAGCACCGTATACGATTCGCGATCTGGAGAAATGCCTAATCGACATTTCAACGGGGACTCTTCCAAAGATTAAGAAATGACCCTGGAAGTATAGAAATATGGGGGTGGTCGCAAAACTTCGTAGGCTGAGATGATAACCATATAAAATTATTATTGTTATTATCATGGCGACCTTCTACTCCCAAAACTTATAAAGTTGCCTAGAATAGATAGTTATCCTGGTGTCCCTTACACAGATGTGATGCTCACAAGCCGACGGCCACAGTCCTTGCAAAATTTTTAGCATATCTATTTTTAATATATATAAACTCTCTTATAACACTATTTTCATACATAAATAGGTAATATCTACCATGTCTGATATGGAGATTTCTGGCCCTTTAAGTTCTCACGTTTTGGTAAAATATGTTAAAATCTATTGCATTGAAAAAGCCTATACAACATAATATATTCAAAACTTTTTGAAGTATTATACTGTTGATGTAAGTAATTTATTTGCAACCTCTAGACATACACATATTTTGCTTTTGTTTTCGTTGGGCAGACGTGTACATGATATTACACTTCTTACAGTGGTGATAATCACATTGAAGAATTTGACTAAAACGAACAGTTATGATTCTAGGCAATCTAGCTGGAAGATTTTAAGCAATCTCAGTGATAAGCAACCTTGCTGTTTATTGGTTTAAATGCTGTTATTATTTTCTTCATCGCAGGCGTAGCGAGTAGCGAAGCTAGATGTGCCAATTTATTAACGAATTTGCGAGGAAAACCATCTACCACCTCTAAAACTGTAATAGCTGGCTGGATCCAAACTAACTTGTCTGAGGCAACTGAACCACCAGGTAACGTCCGCTCAGCTTTGGCTAAAAGTTGGATAGATAGAAAGTTGAATATACATTGATGAATTAATACTTTTGGGCAGTTATTGGAAATCGGTACAAAAACAAGTAATTACATCTAATTCTAACGATTTAAGGAATTCTTTTGTTCCTTTAGTTGATTTCATTATGTCCATATCAAAGCTTTTATAAGTTGTTTTTGATTTGTTAATCAGTTTTTGGTGTAATAATTGTGTAAAAAAGTGTTTTTGATCACTAGATGTGTCTATTCTATCACATATTTATTCATTTATAAAGTTTTTGATGTATTCCTAAAAGGAAATACTATGAATTTTATTTTAAATTGTTATATTTTCTTATCACATTGGCGTCTAACAACATTTTGTCACATTGGCGTCCATCATCACCAGGCGATAACAAACACGTCTCAATTATTAATAACGGTCAAGTGTTTAATAGCAGCATTTTACCCTGAAATAAAACGCTTATTAAATACTTACCTTATTTGAAGCATAACTTTTTATTTCTGCCTGGTGTAATTTCGACTCAATGATCATAGTCGAGCGGGAACTCTCCCTCTACCTGTTCGATGATGGCGCCAAGGTTGACAGAGCTACCAACATTCAGGAAAGAAAAGGAGGTAAAATGTGCGGAAACGGAAGTGCCTATCTCAATTATTATGCTTCAAATAAGGTAAGTATTTAATAAGCATTTTATTTCAGGGTAAAACGCTGCTATTCTATATTAATTATCCTGATATACATATTATACATATAATATCAGCAATTAATAACCCTGTCACTGTTCAAACGGGTTAGTTAACTCGCTTGAAAGTTTATGACAGGTTTGCAGTTTCGCAGTATGGCTGAGGTTTATCTAACCTTAACTTTGAGAACATCGTAACTATACTATAGACAACGTATATGTGTATATAATAAAACGTAGTGCCTATTTTTATTGTAGTGGATCTTAAGGCGCGTTGAGAATTGGCCTTCGATGGAATGCAAACGATTACGTACGGGACATATTTGTCTATGATTGCCCATGGATCGACGTTGATTGTACAAGCTACAAACAATTTCGCTATCAAGGAGACCATGGTTATCAGTTATCACTTATCCATCATGGCCCAGCAAAGTCTTTAAATGATGAACGAAACTTAACTTCTATCATACGTGCTCTGAAATCTGAAGATCTTAGTTTTCAACCGACTGCCAAGAGGGTACCTGTTGGAATGTCTACCATTACATTGGTGCTCAGAACACGTCATGTTTTTACCTGACTACTAAACACTAATAAGGCACGGTAAATCTGGAACAAATTTTCACCAGCAGTAACCGGACCAATAAGACATGCAAACCTTCAAGAAGATATCGTATTTCCTCTTAAAAGGCCGGCAACGCACCTGTAACTTTTCTAATGTTGCGAGTGTCCATGGGCGACGGTAGTTGTTTTCCATCAGGTGACCCGTTTGCTCGTTTGCCCCCCCCATTTCATTAAAAAAAAAGAACACTGCCAGCCCCCTAGAACGCTGCCGCCCCTAGGCCGCGACCTTTACGGCCTATTTATAAATCCAGGACTGGCTAGGACCCGTTTGCTCGTTTGCCTTTTTTCTTAAAAAAAAGGTACTATATTACCTGTTAGGTTGTCTGTACTCCACATTGTCGATAGTAGCCCGTAGATGGCCGTAGGTCCGGTACGCGTCCACCAGCCGCTGCGCCCGGCAGTTCTCGTAGCGACGCGCTACCACTTCCTCTGGTATATCTGTAGGTAACATTGTATTAATTAGGGAAACAGGCTGGCCCTAGCCAGTACCGGATTTAAATTTTTTGAGTGTAGGCCACTTTATTTCCGCCGCCCAATATACGGCCGCATCCCTAGGACGCTTCCGCCTCCCTAGAATACCGGAGGCTCAATCCCCTACCCTATTTGCAAAAATTTATTCTGAATAAAAAAAATTGAGTTCGAGTTTATTCCCTTCCCTACCCTCCCCTATTCCCTTCCTTTCCCATCCCTACCCTCCCCTATTACCCTATTCCCTCTTAAAAGGCTGGCAACGCACCTGCAGCTCTTCTGACGCTGCGAGTGTCCATGGGCGACGGAAGTTGCTTTCCATCAGGTGACCCGTTTGCTCGTTTGCCCCCTTATTTCATTAAAAAAAAAACACTGCCAGCCCCCTAGAACGCTGCCGTCCCCCTAGGACGCTGCCGCCCCTAGGCCGCGACCTTTACGGCCTATTTATAAATCCTGGACTGGCTAGGACCACTGTCTCGTAGACCCAATGTGAAACGCGAGTTACATGTGTCACAGCGAAAAAGAACTATTGTGGAAAAGTATCTTTGTAGGCCACGACGGTTAAGAGCATCTTGAAAATTGTGCTTCGGACCAGACGTGTAAACATTTAACATGGTATTCGACTACCGCTATACAGATCGCTGAAGCTCTCAAAAAATTAGAGGTGTACGGTGTCCCCGGTCCTTCTTTAAAGCGCCCCCAATCTTGAATCCCCAGCTGCTATCTATTGGCGTATGCCCTAAATCCATTTTCTGTTGGGAAACTGGCCCCCGGATGCGTAGTGCCAGTGAAACTAATTCTTTGAAGCCTAATAAACCTGAGGTGGATCCCGGATCATTTTTAGGTGGCCTAGGTCCACCTTCGGTAAACACCCATAAACTACCCTGAAAACGATACTATACCTATTTCTAACCGACATCCAAAAAAGGGGGAGGTTCTATGTTCTATCGACGTTTTCTTATGTATGTTTAATAGTTACTCCGCCGTTTGTGAACCGATTTTCAATTTTTTTTTCTGAACAATTTCGTCTTTGTGTGTAATTATAAGCTTTCTTTTCTTAACAATAAATAGAACTGATGTTTTGTTAATGTACTTTTATTTAGGTACAGATGTCTATTGAAATAAATTCTCACGATAAAATGGAAGTGGTTTACTTTTACGTATCTTCCAATAAACCTAATGCGGCAAATAAGTTTTCGTATATCACAAAAATCTTTTTAGGTATTTCTTCTATTTTATGTGTTTCTATCGTTTTATTACTTTTCTTTTTACTATGATACCAAAACACATACCGTAAGTATTTTATTTTTTCTTAAAATATTATATCACCGCATATTCTTCTGCCGAATAACTAAATTAAGTTAGAGCTAAGTACTGTTTTCGCATTCAGATTTCAGATGTACCCATGTTCCTATATGTATTTAATAAAGTACTCTGTGGACCCATGGTACCTATTTAGCGATAAGTTATAGTACATTACAATATTTCGATTCTTGTACCTACTTGCAAATGTACTGTCAGAGTCAGTCAGCAGTATTTCCGGACCTATACGACCTGCAAACCTTCAAGAAAAGAGCGTATTCCCTCTTAAAAGGCCGGCAACGCACCTGCATCTCTTCTGATGTTGCGAGTGTCCATGGGTGACGGTAGTTGCTTACCATCAGGTGACCCGTTTGCTCGTTTGCCCCCTTATTTAATAAAAAAAAAACAATCATTGGCAGATGACGGGCCTATGGTATTTGTTTTCTCAGATAGTAAAAAGCTAATTGCTATTGCATCTAATGCGGGCTCTACACTCGCGGCGTGAATTGCGGCCGTGATTCACGGATGCTACGCGCCGTGAAAGCCGCGAAGCGCAAACACGAAACCCTCCACACTCGCGGTTCGCGGCCTTCGCGCGCTTTCGCGACGCGAGTGTAGAGCCCGCATTAACTAATGAAACAAAGTAATGAATGATAATGTTACTTAATAAAACTAACATAACGTAGTACCTTATCAAGCTACTGTGTTTATCCTTAAAATGTATGTTATTTCACACATGTTATTTGTTATGTTATATCATTATTATATTCATCATTATCACAAATCACGATCTTGTTAACAACATCGGAACTTGACAAAAACAATTCGAAATAACATCGAAACGTGCCCCCAATGAAGTTTATATCTGCATCTGTTATCTATAATTGTGATAAAGGAATAAAAGAATGGAGGAGTCTGTTACAACTTATAATTTTGCAATTATTATTTTAAAATTAGACAAAAGTCTTTAAAGTTAAAATTTCAATTTTAATAGATAGGCAATGGAAACCCTTACTCCATATTTTTCAGTCTCAGGTAGGTACAGTTTACTACTTACAAACTATAAAGGAGTTAAATAGAGGTACTAAAACATTGTTTCTTTTAACTTTTTCAATTAAATTCAGTTTACTATTACAATATTTATTTAAAGATAAGACAGCAAATACGATTGTTATTTACTATCAGTTGCTATGAACGTATAAAATATTCGAAATTCAAACATACATAGATTACTAAATTGTTAGTAATACTATTGTGAGTATTTGAATGAACTGACCGGTCTCGGTAACCTCACGCGGTCGATGCCCGAATACTCCCACTCCGGAATGGTAACCCCGCAACCCCCATCGGTTCACGTGGCGAATACTGTTCACTCCGATCATACTGCTGCAGCTGTCACTGGCCGGTAAGAATTTAGCCGGAAAAAAATAAAGCGTTCTAAATTCGAAACATTGCGCGGGAGTGTCCTTCGTGGCGCGCCGCTCTACACTGACAGAGATAGCTGTTGATAGTGCGTGTGACGTCACTGATTAAATAGTATTTTATGTAATGATCACTAATTAATTAGCAAATTATCGGAACCCAAATGATTGATCTTCAAAGTTGTAGCGTTAAGTTCGTATAGAGTCGTCAGTTTGAATGTCAAAATGGCTTCTTAATAATCAATGTGGACAGGGCTCACCATCATCGTTGCAAACTTTTATGGGTCTGAATCCTCCTAATTTCAGTAACTGCAGATTTAGGTCTTATAATGATTTATAATTTTGCTCTCTTGCTGTCTTTATCTTAATAATTATAATTACGAATATCTTGCAAAAGCGATTAAGGCTGCCTTCACACTAGCGTTTGTCCAGCGTAGCGCAGTAACGCGGCGTATACGTCGCGCACACGCGGCGCTAGCGCAGCGTACTGATTGTTCCAGTAGAGAAGCAGCGACAATGCGACGTACACGCTGCGTTGTCGC
The DNA here is from genome assembly GCA_905333045.1 of Lysandra bellargus. Taxonomy (NCBI): domain Eukaryota; kingdom Metazoa; phylum Arthropoda; class Insecta; order Lepidoptera; family Lycaenidae; genus Lysandra; species Lysandra bellargus. Next base: position 12,547,135 of record HG995322.1, read on the forward strand.
AGCGTCTGCACTGCGCATACGTTCATCGAACGTGACAGAAATAGGACAAACGCCTACGCTGGACAAACGCTAGTGTGAAGGCAGCCTAATATAGGAGAGCTTACTTTAGTCCTGAGTCCTGACTCCTGTCTTATTCTTCTTTTCATACAGAGTAGGTACAGTAGACTTGACACAGTAAAAATCATGTGAATAGATTGTCACTCGCATCGCACATTAGAATCGCATTTTAGTATACGTACGAGGGCGGCACTGAAAATTTCAGGAATCAAGGAGGTGACACAACAGTACTATTTAAAAATGTGTTTATTGCTTTTCGAAGTATTCTCCGCGAAATTTGACACATTTTTCCATACGATGGAACCAATCATTGAAGCAACCATTCCATTCGGAAGTTGGGGTCTCCAAAGTGGCCGTTTTGTAGGCGTCCACGGCTTCTTCAGGTGATGAAAATCTCTGACCACGCAATTTATTCTTCATTTTAGTGAAAGTATAGAAATCATTAGGGCTTAAGTCGGGGCTGTACGGCGGATGGTCTAATAATTCTATGTTTTCTTGCTCTAAAAACTCTTTTGTTCTGTGCGCGGTGTGAGAACTCGCATTGTCGTGATGCAGGATGATGCGGCGGTTGCAGTTCTCTTTACGGAGTTCAGAAACGATCTGTGGCAAACAAATGCTAGCATACCATTCTGCATTAACCGTTCTTTGTCCCTCAAGAGGAATAGTCGCAATATGGCCCGGTTTTGGAGACAAACGTGGCCACCATTTTTTTGCAACACTCCTTGAACGAACAATTTTTGTTGGCTCATTTGGCTAACTCATTTTCGAACACCCAAACTCGTGACTGGCTTTTAGTTTCGGGTTCGTACGCGTATATCCAGGATTCGTCACCTGATACGATGTTGTATACAGCATTTGAGGATCCTGCGTGGAATCTTTCGTGAGTTCTGACGCACCAAGTAACGCGAGCCGCTTTTTGCTCTTCACAGAGCAAATGCGGTATCCATCGGGAAAACAACTTTTTTAAACCTAATAGTTCATGCAATATTATTTGTATTTGACTCATGCCAATGTCTAAAGTTGCCTGAATTTCGCGGTATGTCACATGTCGATCTTCCTCAACCAGCTTACGCACAGCATCAACGTTTTCTTGGATGTCTGCAGTTTTTGGACGACCTTGACGGGGATCATCACTGAGCCTGACACGTCCACGTTGAAATTTAGCAAACCAGCCATAAATTGTGGTTTTGGATGGGGCTTCACCACCAAATGCAGAAATCATCCGATCAACACACTGTTTTTGTGTTAATCCACTTCGAAAGTCATAATAAATCATCGCTCTGGAATTTTCTAGAGTCAATTCCATTTTCTCAACGACTAAACAAGTTTGACAAGACCTTGTGACAAGACCGAGAATCTTTTTTTGAATAAATAAATGGTATTCGATTTTTAAAACCAAGGAGTTTTCAATTAAAAAGATTTTAATATGACAGGAATAGTGGAAGTATTCCATTCCCGATATTTTTAGTGCAGCCTATGTAGGTACATTTACTATGTCTAGCTTCTGGTGTACACTGTAGCGCTTTGGAGAGTGTTAGTAATGAATTCTAAGAAAATAGAGTAACTTCATTCCGTTTCAATCTTATATATAAAAATGGATTTTCAAATGTGTTAGTCGCGCTAAAACTCGATAACGGTTGAACAGATTGGGCTGATTTTAGTCTTAAAATATTCGTTGAAGTCCAGGGAAGGTTTTAAAGTAACACGAAGTTCACCGGGATCGCTAGTTTATAATATTATTGTATCTGATAATTCAATACTGTACAAAACAACGTTGTCAACAGACAATAGTCAATACGTAATAAGGTCAATATGTAAAGTTATAATTCTATGGTACAAAATATATACAGCTACTTGTTTACATTACAGTAGAATGTAGATACTGTTGTTCCTAAATTTACCTAATAGATAGTCTTCAAACTCGATTGATCAATACTGCATAGCAACATAATATTACAGTAACAAAAACTGTACACAACTAAAATGGCAGGGAAAGGCAAAGGCAAGAAGAAAGACAAAAAAGAGAAGAAAGAAAAAGAAGATGGCGATAAAAAGAAGGCGAAGAAAGGGAAGGCCAAGAAGGGAAAGTCCAAAAGCCGCTGCAACATTGACATGCTGACCGAAGCCGCCATGGACAATGTCTACTACGCCTGCCATAATGTACAGGAGCTACTGCAGGCGAGGGGCTTCCACCCCCCTGACTATAACAAGAAGAAGAAGAAAGGAAAGAAATAGAAAAGGAAGATATTATAGGATACTGGTGGTTTGTACTTACCTTTGAGATTTCTTCAATAACGTTTTTCTTGTTTTTCTCCCAATTGCAAATAACTAAGAAGTATATATGGGAGCACTGTAAGGACAGTTTCTGTGTTTCTGCGCTCCACAATTTATTTAGATGCAGCCTGATAATATTTTATCGACACGAAAATAGAATGTAAATTGTAAATTCCAAAGCTGGCCTGGTTTGGGATTTTCATTCTTAAGACCTGAACAAAATAACTTTTTCTTGTCTCATCTTATTCATTACAGATGGGAAAAAATAAAAACAAATAACATTTTATATTGTATTTATTCAATAAATAAAATTCATGGTAATAAAAAATATTTGGTACACCCTCTTACATAAATGCAATATTTCATAACATAGCAACATATTATTTACAATTTATAATATTTCTTAGAAACATCAAACCAATTTGGAATGGATATCCTTCGTTGACCAATCATTTAAGTAAACTATTGCAGAACTTTAAACAAAATAATAAGTATGTAAAACATGGAAATATATTTAAACAACAGTAGCATCAGCAAAACAAAGGTAAGGAGTAGTGACAAAGCAACGAGGTATCGCTAAATCTTTTTGACAATAAAAAATTGCTATATATCTGTCTTTATCACTCATTCTCTCTCCCACTTTCCACACATATTCTTCCGTCTTAGGGTTAGACCTCATCTGGCAGCACGGAATCGCCTTTTTCCGTCGAAAGGCTCTTTCTGTCGCTTAGAACTGTCAATTGCTAGACCGAGACAGAAAGTAATATGCGATAGCCTCGAGAATTCCGCCGCGTGCTATCGCATTATGCTTTCTGTCTCAGTCTAGCAAATGGCAGTTCTAAGCGACAGAAAGAGAAAGGGCGACGGAAAAAGGCGATTCCGTGCTACCAGATGAGGTCCAACCCTTATCGTACTTAGCAAAGCCATCCCTGTATAAACTTATAAAAAAAAACAATAGTTTTGCAAGAAACAGGGAAGAGAAAGAAAAGTTTTAATACACAACTTTAGGTCATACATATTATATTTATAATAAACTACAATTTTCTTTGTAAGATTTGCAAAATTTTAGATTAAGTATTCATAATATCACTTTTAAACAAATTAACACTACCGTAAAAAACATACAACCTTTATTATAGATTGTTTTAATAGTATAAGTAAAGAATTTTGTTACAAGGTAAAATAATATTAAAACTCTGAAAATTTTAAGGAAGACCAAAATAATAAAAAAGAAGAAGGAGAAGGAGTGAAATCTAAACTACATTACAATATTAAACTATTTGTGCCTCTTTCCCAATACTACTTAACTTTAAGCACCTTACTTATAAATACTTATATTCTTATATTATCACTTTGTTCCTAAACTAGAGCTCAAAATTGTCAAACGCTTCTGAAGAATCAACATACAGACTTACAAAGTTGTTTTGGCTCGTGGCCGAAATTAGAACCAACGGCGACATCTTGAAAAGTGTCACTTTAAAGCTATGTATACGATTCACGCCCCATGAAAATGTACTCGACGCGCAAACATACATATAGATCTGTAAAACGCAAAAATGTCGTTCTTCCTAGTCTTTCTAATAAGAAACTACAGTGACTGTAATCTAAGAAGTTAATTTTAAGAAACGTTTGATAGTTAACCGGTAAGCCTTTCCAAATCTTAATTAAATTGTGTGCTTAAGAAGCCAAGTTTTACTTGGCAAACCAAAAAATGTCGTGTTTACAAAAAAAAAAACAAACCTCTAGGACAATTTTTATTTATGTAAGCTGATATTATATGCAAATCTATCGGATACGAGCTAATCTCGCATTCAATTAATGCCCGGTGCCGGTTGGCAGCGGGCGACATGAAGCAACCGCAGACGACGTGTCGCAGCCGCGACAGTGCGACACTACTGGTTTCTATGTATTTCTATGAAATACCCTCCGCAGCTAGCGACACGAAGCTAGCGACACATTCATAGAAATACATAGAACCAGTTGTGTCGCGACGACACGTCGTCTGCTGCAACTTCATGTAGCCGGCTTCCAACTTGTACCTTAACTTTCACTGATGTCGTCTCGGCATACGATATCGATGTAGAATCGGACAATGTAATGACGCTCAGGATGATTTCGAGAGCTGAACGAATTTCTGTCACTAAATGCCGTAAAGAAGCGAATTTAAAATAAAAAATGTGCCTCTGATAGTAAGTCACAGCATCTAATTCGATGCCACACACATTGTTAATGACTTTAAAGCGATTAAAGTGGCAGAAACTCGTACGCTTCAAATATTCTTCTAACTAATTCAACTACTCATTTCTACTCAAATGCAAAGCCAGTTTTCTTTTTCCTAAGTATTTCTTGACACATCTAATATATAAAATTCTCGTGTCACAGTGTTTGTGCGCGAACTCCTCCAAAACGGCTTAACCGATTATGAAATTTTGTATGTGCCTAACGAATACGTTAGGCCTGAGAATAGGTTTTTATCTATTTTTTATATTGATACTAGAAATAATTTATATTGCAAAACAACGTTGCCGGGTCAGCTAGTATTGTATACATTTGAAATACAATATTTACAAAAATTTAAGTTATACAACCTACTTACACTGTAATATTTTTCTACTGGACTTACACGAGACCGTATTGCAACATCTTCTCTATGAAAGCACCTTGGATTAGATCAGCCCTGAAAGGAAACATAGACATTAGAAAACATGTTAAAAAGTCTTAAATAATTTACTATCGTGCTCCTATCAAGTTGCTGTTTCGTTGCAAGACAAAACTAAGCGATATTATTTTAGGGCGTGTAAGTGTCCCTTATATAGAGTTCACTGTGAAAATAGCAGCGCTGAAAGAGTGACTTTTTTTAGATTTTTGTATGGGCAAACTCGTGACGCTAGGGTGCTTGCCATACAAATCACCAAAAAATCCTCTTTCTGCGCTGCTACTTTCACAGTGAACTCTATAAGGAACACACCCTAAAGTTTCACTTAGTTTTGTTACACCTTGTATAGAATGGCTGCCCTAGACTATTACCACCAATTCACCACCCCATATACTCAGTTTCCTTTGGTAGCTTTGCAAACGTTTGTCGACTGTCGCCGAGCTCCATCAGCAAAGAGGGTAAAAGAGTACAGGGGGTATGAGAGAGCAAGGAGTATAAGAGAGCTAGGGATAAAAGAGAGCAGGGAGTAAAATATAGCAGGGGGTAATAGAGAACAGGGGGTGTACTCACTTGCCGCTGGTGACGGTGGTCATGAAGTTGACGATGTACCGCGGGCAGGAGACAGTAGCCCAGATCCACTAGAGGTTAGGATGGGGGGTAAGAGAGAACAGGTTGTACTCACTTGCCGCTGGTGACGGTGGTCATGAGGTTGACGATGTATCGCGGGCAGACGTCCTCGTGCATGACGCGCGCGTGGAACAGCAGACCCTGGCAGAGACAGTAGCCAAGTTCCACTAGTGGCCAAGATGGAGGGATGCTGCCGCGCTGATGCACCCACGAGAGCAGGATCTGGGGGGGCATGTTGATGGCATCAATAACATAGAGAGAGTAGTGATATAGACACAAATGCTCGAATATATATTTTTTAATATCTTGGCCCTATGGCACCTTTACTCTGGTACGTAATAAGAAAAATAAACGCACAACCGTCGCGCGCTTGTCCGGGGCCCTCAGGACTTGATAAAAAATAATCATTAAGCAAAGGTATAGCCGTTTTGGTTCTCGGGTGCTTCTCCATATCCATGTTCCGTTGTGCGTGATTGTGGTTAACTTATTCACCATTAACCATCATTGACAATAATAGTTACCGAATTCGAATTTAAAATGGCCGACTGTACTGTATAACATAGTATCAACGCAATTTTAATAATATTTATTTCAATGTATGGCCAGGTCTCAGTTGGCTACATTTGGTCACCAAACATTACAAAATATTTTAATATATAGCTGGCGAGGTCGCGTCGCTATGTCGCTATGTCTAAGTTACAGCCACAGACATAGATCAACATAGATACCGCATGTGCATGTACTTCGCGTGCCATAATCGCGCTCCCAAACGACGAGCAATGCTCGTCTTTCGAAAGTATGTTCTTTAGTCTGTAATCGGACGTCAATTGGAATTTTAAACATGCCTAAATGCCGTATTCAGCTGTAGAAATTCAAATAGAAACGTTGGCCTAGATATTGGATACGTTTCTTATCATCGGTACGTCACAGTATGTAGGACAAAAGTGGCACGCTCGTTTTCATACAAATGGAACGACATGTGGTATCTATTTTGATCTATGTCTGTGGTTACAGCACAAAATATGACTCATTCTCACCTGTAAAGTGGAAGTGAGCGGCGCTAACGATATGGGTGTTGACGGCGACGCACGGAACGCCGCGCCGGCGAGGAAGCCCGCCGGGAGCGCGTATAGCGCGCTGTCCTTGCCCCGCGTGCGGCAGAGCAGGCATACTATTAGCTAGAATGAGAAACAGTTATTAAGTGAGACAGAAAGTGTGTGAACGAGACAGAGAGAGAAATAAAAGCCAGTCAACAGGGTAAATTTAAACTTTCCAAACCCAAGTATAATATGTTCAAAATAAGTAATGTATATGTATAGTGAGTGTGGCAAAGTGCGCCTACCCGGCAAGTACGTCATATAGCTATTTTCAGTATGGAAAAATCAAAAATAATTATATGGCGCGCTTGCCGGGTAGGCACACTTAGCCACACTCACTTTATATCTAATAAGTCATACATGTCGTACATTAAATGAACCATTGATTCGTCATTGTCGTACAATACATGAACCAACACGTTTGAGTCACTCCGCTGCAGTACAAATGGTGAACGACAATGAAGTTAGGTCTTTAAACATAAGAGGGAATTTTGTACATGCCTTTCTGTGCCGTAATTGTCCGCAACAAAACCAAAATTGCTTGGAGATTTACCAAATCCCATCAATAACAGTCTTTCACTCACCCTATAAATCCCGATGTATCCCCCGAAGAACATCCCAAGCTTGAGATGAGAGAATTTCAGCGCCTTCATCGCCTTCACCGGGGTAAGGATGCGCGGGATGATCGTCCGTACGGTGGACATTAGTATACCCACACCCAGTAGTTGTACAGCACCCTGATAATGAAAAAAATGTTTATCGTATTATAAAATGAATACTATTCATATTGAAAAGGTGATAATGAAAGGGCTTGTACCATCGAATAAATTGTTTAATCCCACTAAAACATGAAATGTAAAAAGAGCCAGGCATAATATTGCATAGCTGTACTACTTCTGTCGTAAAAAGTTTTCAGATCACATTCAAGCCAAGCCTTCAACTTATTTTGTAATTTAAATCAACATTTAGTAAATGTATCAATAGATTCCTTTATTTTATAATTATTATAGTGGCTTGGCAATGAGTATTAGAGAAATAATAATTATAATATCGACGGGTGAAAGCAGAAGTGGCGTAACTTGAAAAATCCAACTTTACAGGAGAGCCAAAAAACTTTTTAAAAAATTCATAACTTCTATATTTACTAAGGTAGAAACTTAAAAATTGGAACGTATTTAAACTAACCTAAGACCTATACGATGAGTTTGTTAAAATTTTTCTAAAGTTGATATTTCATTGATTTTTAACAAGTTACGACAAAAAATATTTCTATTTTACGCAGCAGAAATGTTGTATCTTTGAGAGGAAATGTATAGATAACTTAAAAAAGCATAATTTTTTGAGCGACGGATCTGTCGTATCTCAAATATAACAGGCCCTTACGCATTTCATTTCGCCGTATCTTGTTTACTTAATTAAATTGCCTTACAACTTTTGGTTCAAGTGCAAAATCGGCGACAGACGTTGTGGAAATGAAATGCTGTATCTTAAACTAAATGAATTGTTTGTTTTAAAAGAATGTCATTATAACAAATTAAAAGAAATAATATGACTATTTACTATTATTTGTTTATAACATAAGAAAATAAAGGAATGGAAATTTGTTTTATTAATCATTAATCAACATTGAAATATAAAATCACTATAATAAAATGAAAATTAATGTAATAAAACATTTATTTCTCTTGTTTTTTCTACTTTAAGTTTTAAAATATTAGGTTTAAGCCCTAATATTTTATTCATGCTCATGAATTTAAAGTTATTCTTTTATTTTATAATATATGGGGGCAAACGAGCACAAGGGTCACCTGATTGAAAGTAACTACCGTTGCCCATGGACACTAGCAACATGAGAAGGGCTGCTGGTGCGTTGCCGGCCTTACCCGGTACTAATACGCTATCTTTTTAAAGGTTTGCAGGTCGTATAGGTCTGAAAATATTGCTGGTGACAGTTCATTCCACAATTTTACAGTACGCGGCAGAAAGTTACGTGAAAATCGCACGGTGGCAGACTGCCACTCATCAAGGTGATGAGGATGGTATATTTTTCGCGTGGAACGATGGCAAAAAATTGCAGGAGGTATGATTCTGAACAATCCCTCAGGGCACTCCCCGTGATACATCATGAAGCCGATAGAGGATGCAGAGTGAAGCTACATCTCGGCGTATTTTCAAGGAGTCCAGCCTGTTTGAAACACTATGGCAGTCAACAATGCGAGCGGCCCTTCATTGTATACGATCCAAAGGGAGTAGTTGGTATTTGGCGCCCCTGCCTCTGGGCATGAGAAGAGTATTCCATATGAGGCCGAACCTGCGCCTTGCAGAGTTATGTATAGTCGTTGGTCCGGACTGAAATACTGTCTCGCTCTGTTAAGGACACCAAGCTTTTTCGAGGCTAACTTGGCCTCACCCTCTAGATGACATCAGAACTGGACTTCGCTTGATATGTTTACGCCAAGTATTTCAAAGCTGGGGGAGAATGTTAAAGGGGTGCCCTGAAAACGAGGAGAATATGAACGAATATGACCATTGGTGACTTTTTAGTGGTGAACGCGCAGACTTATGTATTGGTGGGGTTGAATTGGAATAAGTAACGTCTACCCCATTCAGAGACTGAAATCCTGTGAATTCTCTATTTTAGACACAAGTTCGTTCCGACTCTATATCTAGAAAAATATCAGAGAAGCCGGTATATAGGGCAGCGTAGTGTACCGCATATGTATGTATCCGCATAGCAATAAATGCCGTTGCTCTGTAACATGATCTGCTAAGAAACTTGTGACCCATTTGCATAAATTCTTGGGGAGCCCATATGATGGAAGCTTTGATAGCAGCGCTTTGTGCCAAACCCGATCAAAGGCCTTTGCAATGTCCAAACTATCAGCCAGTGCCTCTCCCTTCGACTCAATCGCCTGAGCCCAATGACGAGTTAGGTACGCCAAGAGATCACCAGCCAAGCGACTCTTTCGGAATCCGTACTGTTTGTCCCTGGCCGCCCAAGTATCGAAAAAGCTGGGTATTGATTATGGATTCCATAATCTTCGAGCTGACGGAGGTTATAGCGATTGGTCTGTAGCTGGAAGGATTTGAGCGGTCACCTTTTTACACCAAGGCTGTCTTCCAAGAAGCTGGGACAATGCCAGAAGAGTAGGAGAACTGAAAAAGATGCGTTAAGACCGGAGCCAACTCTGGAGAGCACTTTTTTAATACAATAGGAGGGATTCCGTCAGGCATCTCTGCTTTTGGATATCAAGGGAACGCAGGACTGAGCGCTGATGAAACTCCGACATGATGCTCGTGCATCGTGGTATGGTCGGCGTTTTCTATCCCTCGTCATCTAGGGTCGAGCTTGACGCAAAGAGCTTGCCCAGAAGATCGGTTTTGTATTTTGCATCGTGGGCTAGCGATCCATTTTCTACTTGTAGGGATGGTAGCTTGCATGAAATTGCCTTCAACAGCTTTGGCCAGAGACCATGTACGGGTTCCCGGAAGGAATCTCGAGTCTCTCACAGACAGAGACATCTCTCTCTCTTGAAGGACGTAGAGGCAAGGTTGTACTCCATTTTATATTATGTGTGTGTCCACGCATAGACCCGAAGGAGCTCAATATTTATTAACAACAACAATTATAGCTCAACAATATTTTTTATTGAACCATCAACAAAAAAATATACTAGCAAAACATAAAAAAATGAGTCGATAATCGATATTGTTAACAGAAAATATACGGGCTTTTATCTTTACAAACATGTAAAATCAACAAAATATGTATATAAGAATAAGTGTGTAGATGTCCAGAGCAATGCTCAGGGGAAAAAAATATACGTGGACACATACATGCAACATTTCACTATACGTCTTTAAGCTTCATTTAAGAATAAGCGTGTTCAGTTCCATTCAGAATAAACGTGCATTGATACACACAAACACGTTTTCTCAAATCGACGCTAACAATCTACTAAAAGGCGTTAAGAACGGCTTATATGGTGCGTCAGCGAAGGTGTCATACAGGGGCAGGAGGGAGATGAAATGGCGTTACTTATCTCTGTACTCATTACTTAAGTATATTAATTGGTTGTAAGTATAGGTTTAAGAATAAAATTATGTGTTTGAAATGTAATAACTTTCTCATACCTATAAAATTAGTATGAAATAAATTGTCGTATCTTTGTAAATGTTGTATTTTAGGCGAAAAAAATGTCGTAACTCATTTAAATCAAACTAGAGAATTAAAAAACCTGTGTCGTATCTTTTTCTAATTTCTCACGCATTGTCGTATCTATCTTTTATTCAAAAATTGCAGTTTTTCGTCTAGTTACGACAATTTTTTTTAAGGTCTGTGCTAAAAGGTGGTGAAAATCCATGGTCGTATCTTTACTAGAATTTATCGTAGAAAGACGAGATATAGACCATTCGACGCAGATTTTTTTTTTTTATACAACAATCAATTAAAAAGTGATTTTGGCCAAAATTCAAGTTACGCCACTTCCGCTTTCACCCGTCGATATATTGGGTACCATCGGCCACATGCGTCGTTACATACTAAAACACTTTATGCTTGCCGTCTGTGTAAGTATGAACTCCTTCAAATATGCAGTTTTATATTAAATTTGTTTCTCTTGTGCTCATTGCCAAGCCACTATAATAATTATAAAATAAACAAATCTATTGATACATTTACTAAATGTTGATTTAAATTACAAAATAAGTTGAAGGCTTGGCTTGAATGTGATCTGAAAACTTTTTACGACAGAAGTAGTACAGCTATGCAATATTATCCTTGGCTCCTTTTACATTTCATGTTTTGGTAGGATTTCATTTCTTTTTTTAAGGTTTTTGTTTCTTTTCTTTTCAGGTCACGTTATAACTTTTCTGTACTTAGCTTGGTTCTCATTCTCTATCTTCTTTATATTATTTTTTGAGGTTTCGTTAGTTCTGAGTCGATTATTAATATTCATATATTTTGATATTATAAGTTTAAACTCCATAAGTAACGCGACAAAATCCTTAAGTTGTCGCGGAGCACTTTTATTAATCCCGACGTTTCGGCTGCTTTACAGCGGCCGTGGTCACGGGTGGTCTTCGGGTAGTTCAAGAACTTCAAGAAATTGGACACCTGCCACTTCAGTCCACCCGTGACCACGGCCGCTGTAAAGCAGCCGAAACGTCGGAATTAATAAAAGTGCTCCGCGACAAAATCCGTAAGTGTTTAAACTTATAATATGATGAGTAATACTCGCGAAAACTTAAGAAATCATTATTCATATATTTTAATTGACTTTTAAGCTTTAATACTTGAAGGTGGTCATTTTTAGCATAGCGTTGAATACATAGCAGCACTGATGTAAGCGTCAACGTTCCTCGCAGGGAAGGAGCACACCTTATTTCAACTCCCATAATACGAGTATATATCGAGCGAGTAAGGAGTGTATATCGCAGTACTGATTACATTTATATTTTAATCGAATTGAATTATGTTTCATTGTTAACGTTGTTAATACTATTTTTTATTTAATAAATACCATTTCATTATAACAAATATGCAGTCGAAACTTATACTGTTCTTGCATAGTTACAAACATAAAGATGTTTTCTTTTATTTAATAAACTACTATATATATATTATTATTATTACGTATATTATTTTTTAGTTTTTCGATTTCCCTGCCCAAAGGATGAAAACGGGTCTTCGCTGTCTGTCCGTCGTCCATCCTTATGTCACCAGGCTGGATCTCGAGAACCGCCATAGCTAGGTAGTTGCAATTTTCACAAATTATGTATTTCTGGTATCGTTATAAAAGCTTATAGTCCAATTCAAATAAAATAAATTATTAATAGGCCTCAAACACGATTTTTTCCCCTATTTTGCTCTATATTCATAATGGTAACAGTAATGTTTTGGAAAATTTCAGAAAATATTTATTAACTTTAAAAAACTTTAAATATACTTATTATTTAAAGGGGGCTCCCATACAAATTTACGGTACGGAACCCTATGTACGCCAGTCCGACTCGCACTTGGCCGGTTTCATAATTTTTCCTTTCATTGTAAATAAATACCTGCCCGGGTACCAAATTTCAAGGTTCTAAGTCTGCTAGAAGTACCTTAGAATTTTGACGATCTATATGTCAGTGAGTGACAAAATGTAGTAACTTTGACCATCCGTAACTATTAAACTATTTATCGAAATTTCATATAATTTGGAGGTTAAGCTAGTTTTAATACTGTTACGGATACGGGCAGTTGTTTACCTGCGCGCGGCAGTTGCGCGTACATTCTAGAAAAGTCCAACCCTTGTTTATGTGAATTGCGTGTTTACGTAAACAATCCAGAATGGAACGTTCCAGAAAGTATGGCGGGCCATATAAAAGGTAAACAAGCCGGCAATCAGTTCAGTTTGATACAAGCGATCATCAAGGCGACTTCGAAGTGAGAACAAGTGATCAATAGGGAGTGACAGTGATAGTGCTTAGTGTTTGGACTTAGTGATTAGTGTGACCTAGTGTTTGTGAATAAAGTCTTCAAAAGAGTCACCAGGTCTTTCTCTCCGAATCATACGAACCCTAGCATGTAACAACACTTTCTCCTAGTGATCGAAATTCTGAATCCCTAGCTTTGTTAACATCGAAGATAAAGAGGGTGTGAAATAGCTGCGAACCGCTTCGAGAAAAGTGTGGTACGGCCGTGCCTTTGCTAAAAAGCTTGGCTGGGGCACTACCGTGCCCCCAGATAGGCAGATGACGGACCTATGTCATTTGGTTGGATTATGTCAATTCAATATTATTCTATATTCATGAGCTGTTGGCTGAGTTTGACTTAAGGCGGGCATTCACCCCAATTTGTTATTTCGTGACTCCCGGTTTACCTAGTTCCAATATAATAACGAAATGTAAAAAATATGAGATACTAAATGACGCGCGCAACTCCGTTGCGACAAAATTCGTTTATCGCGCGGGAACCGTACATTTTTCCGAGACAAAAAGTATCCTATGTCCTTTCCCGGGACTCAAAGTATCTCCATGCCAAATTTCAGCGAAATCGGTTCAGCGGTTTGAGCGTGAAGAGGTAACAGACAGACAGACAGACAGACAGACAGACAGACACACTTTCGCATTTATAATATTAGTATGGAAGTATGGATATTAGTATGGATAAAGCACGTATTTAAAGACTTTAAACCATAAACATTTTTATAAAACGTAATACTTTGGCTGTAATTAATTTACAAACTCACCTCCGACAAAAATCTAATTCATCGAAATATAAGTATTAACTAGGATAATTATACATTTTATTTGAATAAATTGTTAGTAAATCCATATTAAAATCTTCTGAACCGAACAATTTTGTTTCTTAATATTTATTTCCAAAAATATTTAAAAAAACATGAAAAATAGAGAAGATCCGCCCCTAGTAACTGCAGTTTTATGCTAAGCTAAAATGAATCTTATTGCGATGCGTATACCTACGCTTGGTCTTTGGTTGTGTGCAAGCCGCAAGGTTATCGTTTTGCATTTAGATTAATCCCTGCCTTAACGTTACCAAATTATGATGATCCGCCATCTGCTCAAGAATCAAGTTCTCTGATAGTAACATTGCGCGGTGTAATTGCCGACACCGAGTGCCGGCGAGGTATAAGAAGGATTTGTATTGTTTCTACACTAGAACCATAGACTAAGGAAAAGGATGTCTAGTCTCTGCTAGAACTAATGTTCAAACGTTCAAGCGAATGGAGCACTGACCTCCATTATACAAGTACGCTGATACCCAGATATATTTTGTGCCTATTTGAAGTGGAATCAGTTCCCCCAATATTCGGGAAGAGAACTGAGAAATGTTTTAAAATTCACGTTTGTTGTATGGGAGCCTCCCTTAAATATTTAATTTATTTTGTTTTTAGTTTTTTGCTGTTATGGCGGCAGCCGGCAATAGAAATACATAATCTGTGAAAATTTCAACTCTCTAGCTATCATCGTTCTTTCCAGGCTGTAACTTCTCTCCGTCTAGACTCTAGACGGACAGACGGGACCCTATTTCTGACAGAGCTCTTATTTACCCTTTGGATACGGAACTCTAGAAAGTAGGATTGTTGGTAAAAAGTAGTATTTGCATAGATGACACAAAAAGTATTTTAGTGCTTACACAAAATTTTCTAGATATTAAAATGCAGCAAAATTTATTTTCAAATATTGATTTTGTGGCCGTAGCATTTTGTCAGTGGGAATTCTGTTTAGAATTCCAGCTGAATCACTCAAAATACCTCCTAAGATAACATTCTTACGTAACAAACAATAGGTAAAACCATCGTAATATTATTGTCCTTTTAGCTAAGTTAGCTTCCCATAAATTATCCTCAAGGATAACTATGTAAACTAGCAACAAATCACACATTATTGGCCTACGTACATCATCCACACTAATATTATAAATGCGATAGTGTGTATGTCAATTACCTCTTCACGCTTAAATAACTAAACCGAATTTGATGAAATTTAGTATGGAGATACTTTGAGTCCCAGGCAAGGACATAGGATACTTTTTATCTCGGAAAGATGTACGGTTCCTGTGCGATAAACATATTTCTGCGCATCGGAGTTGCGGACGTCAACTAGTTCGTATACATATAATTTTACATCATGAGATAAAATACTTACTTTAAGAACCATACAAAGTTTGACCTTTACCATTGTGTAAAAGTCGTGTTTAGACTTTAGAACCTTTTTACAGGTTCTAAATATGTATTTAACAATAAACCGACGACAATTACTTCTTATTGATTTGTTTCGACAATTTACTATAGATAAATATGATTTAGCTATGTGTCACTGAGTCTCTTTTGTGTATTTTAAATATAATTATGTATAAGTTACCAAAATAATTATTACCCTCTCCAAGCCTACTACAAGAAGCGGACTCCAAAACAAGTAGTATTTTGTTAAATGACAATTTTTTTTCTTAACATGGCAACCCCAACAAAAATGGTCCCTTTTCTTTATAATTTTGAACATAAAATAAGTAATTCTACTTCTGGACGTCTGTCTGGCAAATTGAAAGTCACGTGACAACCAAAGATACAAGGCGTAACAAAATAATTCTTTAGGATGTGTTTTTTGTATAGTTTCCTGTGAAAGTAGCACTGAAAGATTAACCTATCAACACCCATAAGGACACCGGCGACTGCGACAACAATAGAATAACAATAGATTTCCAAGAATCCGCGATCGAAGGATTAACTATTTTTTTAAATGGAGAAACTCATGAAGCTGGGGCGCTTGCCCATACAAATCACACAATCAATAATTTTACTCTTTCAGCGCCGCTATTTTCGGAGTAAACTCTATGTAAGGGACACATACATACCCTTAAGTATTAAATAATTATCACTTAGTTTTGTTACACCCTGTTAATAAGTCCTCCTAGCTTAATATTTACGATGGATAATGGATATAAATAACAATGTTAATTGTTATGCCATCTGGCATGAGATGTAATAGTCATTGCATTTTAATGTCATTTGCATTTTAATTTATTTCCAACAATAGGAATGTTGGGAATAAACTGTCGACGGCTGCCGTCAACTGCCGCCGACTGCCGCCGACACGTGTCGTGACGTTCGTCTGTAAGCGCTCTAAGTCTAATGGGAGCGAAGAAATAGAGGAAAATGTAGAAAAAACCGGGAAAATTATATGAAAAAAATTGCTTATTATCTTATTAACTACTGGAGCAATTTTATGTTAGTGTCCCAAACACTTGAAGAATAGACCACGTGAAGAGACATTAGCTATTTTTGCGGAAAAATGTACGGATTCCGTGAAATTCCTAAATTACGCGGGCGAAGCCGCGCGGAACATCTAGTACTTTATATTTTTACCGTAATTGTCTGCTGTATCCCCATTGACGATGTAATAAGAGAGTCAGCATCTAGTTTTTTTTAGCCTATACTGTCCCACTACTGTGCAAAAGCCTAGCCCAAAGTCTATACAAGCATCTGTTGAATAAGCTAAAAAACAAACCTTAAGAACATACTGCAGGCAGGGTCCTTTGTGGGGACAGGCTGGACTCCTACCGTCAATACCACAGACAGGTTTCCCTTCCTCCTTCGACACACGGGGTGGCGTGAAAAACCTGAAATAACAACAACAATAGAATATAATATAATCAGGGAAAAAACAAAAGAAATTAATAAGTAAATAAATAATTAAGTATTTAATTTTTAATGTCACTGTACAATATTTCTTATTTAAATTATAACTTTTATTACACATAGTATAAGCACCAGCAAAGTGCTTATGTTCGACTTATTGTTTTTAATAATAATAAAATTATTTTATCTGTGTTTTTAAACAACAATTATGTTATAATAATATACTATTATTATATTATCATATTTAAATATTTATTAATCCTTCGATCGCGGATTCTTGGAAATCTATTGTTATTCTATTGTTGTCGCGGTCGCCGGTGTCCTTATGGGGGTTGATAGGTTAATGTTTGAAAAGCTTAAAAACATGTAATATACACCTACATTCTGTTTTCAATATAATGTAATGTGAAACATACCAGAATAAAGGTGTTCTTTTGCTGTTCTCTCTTTCTAATCTCATTAAATAGAAGAGTGCAGCACTACCCAACATGAAAATGAGTGTCTCTTTGCCTGGTGATCGTCGTAGCCATCCTTTCATTTCTAATGTTCTTACCCAGTACTCAAACACCTGAAAAATGTAACCATTTATGATTTAATATGAAATCTGCAAGATTGTCTTAACATAAAGAATATAAAGGCTATAATTTCAAATATTGATATCAGAAGCTTTCACAAAGCCAAAAGTATGAGCAGCTGATCGACAGGCGAGTAAGACCGAGCCATAAAACAGCGGTCTTACTCGCCCATCGATCACCCGCTCAGACTTCAAACTGCTTTACTCAAAAAATCCCAATTAAAACTTTAAATGAATCAATTAAATATTTACATACACTTTCTTTGCACTTATTCCACTTTATTATATTAGAATTATTACAAAATTATCATATACATGACCAGTTTCGAAAAAATCATCATCAGGTGTCTGATGAATTTCCACCAAGAAATCACAGTACATTCAAATTTCAATATCATATTTTTTAATGAATGATTTTTTTTTTGTTAGCTGTTCTTGGGTAAAGGCCACACCACTTACCAAATTGACAAAAAGATTCAAAACAGGAATTCTTCTATGCGGTGGTTCAAAATACACGGCAAGCCCACTCACAGTACAAGGCAATAGAACTGTTGTGTAGTAACTAAATTTACTGAAGAATAAAGCCCTGAAATTAAAATACATTGAAATAAAAAAAAAAAAATTACAATGTTTTTCACAGTAAAAAGTTTCATATATAGCAAAAATATAAGCAAGTAATAAAATTTTACAGCAAAATTTTTGCATAAAACAGTCAAGAAGTTACACGGGAAACTTGTTATTTTCCAGGACTCAAAGCAAGTCCATAACAAGTATGTATCATTAAAGTCAGTTTAGCAGTTTAATCCTTCAGGCCCCGCGCGAGCACCGGTGATCGCGACAACAATATAGTACAATAGCAATTCCTGGAAATTCGGAATGAAGTATTAAGCACACTGATAGACATTTTCATACAATATATATGCATAACAATTGAAAATCTGTTGTGTCTGCGATTCCCACAATCAAGGTATTAAATATGTAGTAAAAATGATTTACCTGAATATACAATTGAGTGTGACAAAAGAGCTGCCCACTGTGAGGCCAAATATGCCCGACTTTAAGTATAATTTAAACTGCTCCATTACTTCTTGTTTACTTAATTTCTTCCCTTTCATTAGAATTTGTATCTGAAATGAATACAGAGTAAGGATATGTATTGTTAATTAAGAGTTAAGTTTATTATGGCATTTGTCGTTGGAATTAAATTTAAAAGCCTTCAGAAAGTTCTTTTTTAATTACTTTCATAAAGCTGTTGTATCAAATTCAACTTTAAGTTGCCTTCATCATGAATGTAAGTTAGTGGTTGTTTAAAATGAGCTATACAATAAATTGGAGTCAAGTGCTTGTTGGGTGTGAAGTAAAATACAGACAGACAGACACACTGTCGCATTTATAATAATATTATGGTATGGATGTTCAAGTAGATAGTCTACACCAAAGAATGGGCGCCGGCAGGGGGGGCCAGGTGGTGCACTTGCACCCCTTGGGAATCTTGGGATCAACAGGAATTATTGAAATAAAAAGTACTAAGCAGTCTGTAACTCTATTACCATACCGTACAAAGATAGTTCGTAATAATGTTTCTGCACTAAATGTATTCTGTTGACGTAAATAGACAGTCACTGTTATTCGTAAAATGTAAAAAGAAAAGAAAGAAAACTAAAATCTGCACCCCTTGGAAATAGGCTACTTGACCTATATTCAATTTCATTGAACAAATGCATATTTCTAGTAGAACTTGGCCTAGGAAACCGTATTTCACCCTTATCATCAAATAAAAGCTTAATATTATTTATCAATATAAATAAAGTCGATTTAAAAATCTGATTTTATGAAAATAGGATTTGTACTGACGAAAACGCTTTTGCTGTACTTCCAATTTGGATGTGACGTCATCCTCACAGTAATTTAATATATTTTATTTATTGCGCTCGTAATATGTAAGTTTTATCTGTACATAAATAATAAGAATAAGCCTAGAAAGATTTGTAAAATATAGCTTAAAACATCAGTTTTATATATTATCTCTATTTATTGTAGAGGGGAAATGAAATGGCCAAAACTTTTCTCCAAAAGTTTTCAACATTACAAATGATTTCTAATTTCTTATTTAATTCTTTTATAATTTTTGGGCACTTTTAGTCTCGTACATTTAGCACATAAAAAAATGTTCAATAAAGAGAGTTTAAAATACAAAACGTATGACGTCACACTATGGCGGACAGTGGTTTCGGCGCCATTTAAAAGGCATGTTTTTCAATCAACATTTTTATGGGTTTCTACTGTGTAAAATATTAAAATATTTTTTTTTTTTGTGAAAATGAATGATTAAGAAGCGATTAGCATGAAGAAAAAAAAAAGGTCAAGTAGCCTATTATTTCTGCAGGCACCTATGCACCATAGAGATGTATAAATATACTCCTTATGGGAGCATATTAATAGTCAAAAAATACTTTTCATTGTAATAATAAAAAATAAGATGAAGATTTTAATTATAATATGTATTACTATTGCTTTGGACACAGAAATTATGATAAACTTATCAAATTTACTATTATCTTCTTATCATAATATTAATACTAAATTATCATATCGTAGCTACTCAGAATGGTATTTTTGTTCACAAGAATTCAAAGCTCTCAAAATTTTAAACAAATTATGTACTTCCATATTGTTCAGCCTTTAATACTGCTATCTTGTCCCTCTTGAAGTGTAAGATAATTTATATAATTTCATGTGTGATTTATTAATTATTATAAATGTGTGATTTTAAATACATTTCATCATTGTTGCCTTAAAAAGTTGTGTAGTGAACACAATTTAAATACAATGAGAAAAATGATAGTACCCAGGCACAATATTTTAAAAAGTAATTTAAAATATATAATATGTAGGTACCTAACATAATATAATAATATTTTGTATGGCTATCTTGCCATCTTTGACTAGACAGCTGGAAGGAATATATTGTACAGTGTTGTATTTGAGAAAAATTGGTCCACTTACTATGTACACCATGGCATAAAATTTGTAGCTGCCTCTTATGCAGCTTGCTACCATAGAAGTGGTCGCATCGGTGCATTTATGTGTCCAAGGGTGAATGAGAATGGGACAATCAAAATCACTGCAGGCTTTCTCAAACCAAAATTTACTGGCTTCGACCATTTTAAATATCTCGTACAAAGTCCAATATTTACGATAATCTGCCACACAACCGCTTTAACCCGATAGTAAGCACCACACTAAGCAGCCTGCAGCAAGCTCAAAGATCATTAAATCGACTTGAACAGTTGCCTGCCTCAAATTAAAATAACATGTTTTATTTTGAAATACATTATGATTTATGACTTATAAAGAAAATTGTAAAATCTAGGTAATTAATTTATTCAAATTAATGCGTTATAATTTATATACTTTTGTTGCAAACAAATTAAAATATGATGCATTGAAATTTGAAAAATGATAATTATTGACAATTGCAGGTGGACGAAATTCCCGAACAAAAAAAAATTTGGGTTCCAAATTTAAACGTAGCAACTGTACCCAATCAGATAATCTGTGCAAGGTCGACTGTGATTGGCTGATAAAAAAGACCATAGAGAATATAAACTACATGAGAAAAAAGACGAAGAAGGAGTTTAAAATACAAAGTTCGATTTTCATTTTGTGAAAATTATTTTGTAGCAACTCATACAAAAATTGTAAATTAAGTGGATTAATTAATGAAAAACGAAAGGTAAGCCATTGTAAAATGTAAATGTAACCGTAAATTGATAAATTGAAGCAAAACATAACTATGTCATACCATGTTCTAATACAAAGTATGTCGCAGTATTATTTGCATATTTGTACAATAATTTACAACATAAACTATATTAATATGAAAAAGATAGATTATTATTTCATAGAAAATATTATAATGTATATCAGTATGCAGTTAATTTGGAAAATGTTAAAATGTGTATATTGTTTTATTTTATATTAATACATAAGGTTGATAAGTATACTTAATAATTTATGTAAACTGTATGGAAATGTAGTAAATGAAAAATGTTTCATTAATTTCAGATTTTTAGGTCCCTATACTAGTTTGCAACATTTTAGTCTGCAAGCAATAGCTGGAGAAGGAAGGTATGGGATTATGAGTGGTACGGCCACCAAGGAAAAATCCTCTGATCAAGACGTGAGGTGGTATACAGCTGGCCTGAGCCCACGCGATAAATTTCAGCTGTCGTTTACAGGGTGTAACAAAACAAAGTAATGATACTTAAGTGTGTTACATGTATAAAGGTGCGCGTCTACTGGATCGGGATCGGAGCATACTGCGTAGGTATGCAGCAGACGGATTTGTTGCTTTGTATGTATGGTACTGACTACTGTGAACTGCACTAGAAGTACTGGAACGTCATTCTGCGCCTAACAAAATATATATGACGACACGACGCGCAGTCCGCACCGTACGCCCCGATTCTGACCTGGTGGACGCGCAGCTTTAATCCCCTCCCTATATAGAGTTTACTGTGTAAGCCAATCAAGTAGTTAGTAGAGTAGCATAGACAGCTATTCTATTATATTTATAAATAAAATACATAAAACTGTACTGTAATATTATAATATTGAGTAATAGAAATCAACAAAAGCTTGTGGATTAAATCTGTTTTATTGTTTAATTTACCTTATTAGCCTATTTATTTAGCTGTGTACAATAATTTTTATTGAAATAAAACATTTATTTGAGCTTATTTATTTATTTATTTATTTTTTTTTTAATTTTTGGTATGTTTAGAGTGAAAGGTTTTGCACTTAAAATTTTAACTTCAGTTTCAAATTAAAAAAATAACGGATGTTTATTTTTTTTCTTCTAAGTCCGACCTCTTGTTACGTAGTATACAGTTTACATCCTCTTTGGACAATTGGGTAGAAGTTCCTTGGACAACTGACAGCAAACTGTCAAATTATGACAATTGAAGTTTTAATCATAGACGATTAAAAATTTTAAGTCCGATTAAAGGCAAAAACTTTTCCAATAAATTTTCAAATACTTGTTGAGATATTGTGTTGATTGTTGAGGCCACAGCCAGTGTTGTCACATCTACCAACTTTATGGTAGATCTACCTATTTCACCTCCCTTCTACCTATCTACAGATCAGTTAACAAGAGCTGGCACGATGTTGACATTTAAATATTGCGCTTGTGTAGTGTCTGTGAATAAGCGCGTGGCTTGACGTCTCTTTCGCGCGCGGTCTATCTTATGAACGAGAAGGGGACAGTTATTGTTTTTCTTAAGCTACTGTTTATAAATACAGCGTGATGTTATGCTACGTTTTGATGCTTGCCAAGCCACGGCAAGCCTCCACAAGCCACAAGCCTCCACAAATCTCGCTTTGCATTTGTAAGTCGTTTTCACGCTCGTGAACGCGTCAGTGTATTACGTACATGCCCTTTGATCTCCATCCAAAAACCGACACTACTCCCAATCGTCTACAAGTGTCCGCAAGCTCACTCAAGCCAAGCCATTTCATCTGTTTTCACGCTCGGACTTGTGGAGGTTTGCCGTGACTCGGCAAGCATCAAAACGTAGCATTACAAATCGGTAACGTGTGATCGGCGCGCGGCCAGCGTTCGGAATCGTACGATAATTATCGTACACATACGATAATTTTGTGCGTACGTACCGATGTACGATAGCATATTATTATCGTACGCAGATTATACCATAATTTTTATCATGATGCAAACAGTGAAACTGTATAAGTGTGAGCACTGTGAACGTGCCAGCTTTAGTTAACTGAGCTATACCAACTTCGGTATCAAATCTACCTATTTTTCAACATAATAATTATCATTGTTCACGTACAAATAATAAACGTTACAGGCTGCTCGGATAGCATTTTGATTTATATTGAGTCGTCTTGGTAGTTGGTACAACACTTTCTTCAGCAATTATTATCATTAAAAAAAACGGACCGCTGCTACCCACCCGAAACGTAAAATTAATAGTTGATTAATTATTGATTCTCAAATAATTATATATTTCAAGATAAAAATCTATCAGTATAGTCTGAAATCTGAATACCGTCGAGGAGACAAGTAGGTACTTGCACTTCCACATAGCAGTGCAAAGTAAAGTGCAAATGTTGTGAGACTTTTCTCCTCTGCCAACAATTTAAAGACATGTCAGAGAAACTGACTCAGCACTGACACATTAGATTACAGTGGTCCTCAACCTTTTTATCATGCGGTCCTTGTACAAACATGTTTTGGTCTTGGTGACGCGGGCCGCAACAGAAAAATTTTAAGGTTAAAAAATAGCATGCTTCAAAATTAACGATTTAATTAAGTGGAAATAATTTCAGGACTATCACGACGACTTTAGATTATTTTTTCGGTGGGCGTGAATTTCAAAATGGTTTAACATCACGCGGGCCACAAATAAAGTCCAGCGCGGGCGGGCGGGCCGCATACGTCCCGCGGGCCGCGGATTGGGGATAGCGGCATTGGAAGGTTTGCTTCATACGTTGCTCTTAGTTCTTTAAAATGAACCTAATTTCAAAGAATGAAGAGCCGAGTGCTGACTGCTGAACATTTAAAATTATTCAATAAAAATATGTATAAACACCATTGCAATAAAACTTTCTCTATACATAAACTAGCATTTTTATTCTAAAAAAATTACTGATATGAGGGTGGTAGATCTACCAACTTTTGGTTCTAACGTCTACCTAATTCTACTAATTTTTGACATGACGTCTACTGATTTTCTAAAATTTGGTGTAACAACACTGGTCACAGCGCTAGTCGCTACCTACCCAACTTGTGAGTTATGGCACAAAACCTGGTCTGAGCGAGAGGCCGGCCAGCCGTGGTAGTGCGTCTCTTTCCAATATCACAATTGATTCATCAACGAATAGCAAATCACCATCTTAATTTTACTATTACCAGTATATTAAGTAGTACATAATTATGTGTAACACTCAGTAATCAGTGACTGCACGTCCAGTCATCAGAAAAACACATTTTTCAAAATTTAGGTTGATTGGCACCTTATCGATACACATTTACCAACAAGTGGGTAGTTTCGGTTTATCCATCAGTCACAACTCATGAGTCATGACTCATGAGTATTGAGTACTCATAGAGGAAAATAATACATATCTCATGACTCGTAAGTCGTAACACACAGGCCACAACGTAGAAGTTCAGGATTCAGGGTCAAGGCTTCTAATGTATTTTAGAGACTCTCAAGGGACTCAGGAGAAACTCATTATTATTAAATTAAATTTAAGATTTATTACTGATGCTACTTACAAGATGAACGATGTAAATGGGTCCAAAAAATAAATAAGCTCCTCTCGTGCATGAAACTAAAATGTCGTAAGCTGCCTTCATACAGTTATCCTCCCAGGGGTGAACTACGCGCGAACATGGTAGTGTACAAAGTCCACTATTATCAACTAGAGGTCTGCTCATCATCACCATTTTGTTTTTTTTTGTTTTTTTTTTTTGTAGAACCAAATATAATAATTATTACACCTTTGCAACCTTTAATTTCGATTAGACGACTGATTTACTGTTGCCGCCGCCCGCCAACTGAATAATTACTTATATTTGGTTTCAATACCGATGTTAATTAATTTATTCTACAGATCAAAAGGTTAGTGATATTTATTAATGCTTTCTTTGGATTTGAGGCGTTTTTAACGATTAATTACGTAATTTAAAATGAATTTTTTCAATAAATTAAATAGTAAATCCATACAATCCTATGATATTATATTATAAAAAAAGGATACAATCCAAACTGTTATTAAAAATGCAAAAGTTTGTCTGTCTGTCTGTTTATGATCTGTCTGTCTGTTGTTACTTCTTCACGCACAAACCGCTGGACCGATTTTGCTGAATTTTGGCATGGAAATATTTTGAGTTTCTGCCCCCGGCCCCAGGAAAAGACATAAGTAGGATACTTTTCGTCCCTGAAAATGTACGGTTCATGGTTCATTTTTTTAATGAAATAAGGGGGCAAACGAGCAAACGGGTCACCTGATGGAAAGCAACTTCCGTCGCCCATGGACACTCGCAGCATCAGAAGAGCTGCAGGTACGTTGCCGGCCTTTTAAGAGGGAATAGGGTAATAGCTCCTAGACTTGATCAAGAGACAAATAAATCGCCGAGCAACTAAGTTGCCCGTGCGCGCATACCCTAACGCGACGTAATTTCGGCATGCTGTGTTGATGGTGTGTCATCGGTAATTTAATACATTGCAGGCGTAATCGTGCTGAACTTCGGCCACGTTTTTTTCGGCCTAGTGTGTTAAGACACTAGAATGATAATCTCCAACTTTTTATGAGTTCGAAGTGATATGCTTTTATATGCAGTTCACAATTCACATCATAAAAATATTAATATACCTAGCGGAATAGACAACAATCTCGAGCTGTCAAACAAAACCGAAACTGCTTTACACCTGTGTGTAAAAATATGTTTACCTGCTAGTGCAGTCGCCGGAGCTTTTAACCTCCGAAAATTGTAATAGTGAATCTATTTTTGTTTTTGAGGTGTCATTTTCTTTTTTACACTATAACTTGCAAAGTTTACCAAAAATTTTTTTGTGCTTTTAAATTTTTTAGTTACTTAAATAAAAAATAATGTTTCACCATATAAAAACCGGTCCAGAAAATTTTTTTTTTCTTGTTCCTGTTATTTAATGACTCTTATCCGATTGTTTACGTTAAAAATTAACCAAATATACAACTTTTAAAAAAGAAAGTTTGCTTTGCTAAGCTAAATACAACTATAAGGTTTTTGCAAAGTTTTTAGAGATTAACGCTCGTCGTAACCAAAATAAAAGGGTTTGGGTGGATTTAAGGGTTGTAACTTGGTTGTAACGAAAAGTGTGTTAAACTTACTTGTTGTGCGTATTTAATTTTTAGAGAAATGATAACTTTTAAGTACTTAAAAACGTTTAAATATCTCCAAAAATGTGTAAAATAGACCGAAAACTATTTTTCTGTATTTGTTGAGAATTTGTTTGTGAGAGCTAAAACATTAAATGCATCGACAAATGAAAGACTTTTTATAGTCTTTGAAATATATTTAAACTTCCTACTTAAAGCCAGAAAAAAAAATTGGGTGCTACAAATCTCACGTACTTACATACTAAAGACGCATGCTGCGACCTATGTTTGGAAAATGCTTACCTGAATGCAAAAAAATATCAGTTCTTAACCTAATTTGTATTTTTTTCCTTTTAGTATGTTTTAGCAAATATAACTAATGAAAAAAATAAATAAAAAATAAATTTTATTCTGTAAAAACCTGAACAAAAGAAATAAAATACAGATTTTCTTCGAAATATCCGTGAAAAGTTTGTGCTACATTTTCAGAAAATTTAATAAAGTAAGAGCTAAAAAATTATACACATTAAGAAATAGAAGGCTTTGTTAAGCCTGAAAAATAATTTTAAACTTCCCATTTAACACCAAAGAAAAATAAGAACGCCATTTACCTGGCGAGGCACACAACAAGCACATTTGGAGGTATGCTCATTTACATAAATAAATATTAATTTTAAATCTAAATTATGTATTTTTTTAACTTATTTTCTTTCTTTGGAATATAAGCAACGATACAAATCAAAAAAACAATACTATATTTAATTATTTTGCTATATATTTAAAAGAAAGAAATATGCAAATTTTCTTTAAAATTTTACAGTTTATGAGGTTACTTGAAGTGGAAGAGAATAATTTAAAAATCAAAAGCACAACTTTTCAATAGGTAAACTTCATTATTTATGTTATCAGCTACACATTCCTTTTTTTCTTTTCAATTTTCATCTACTATTGCAAAAATCGGAGGTTTGCACGATTTTTACGCTCTGGGAACTCCACTATAGTCAGCGGCTACACGGTCAATTTTTCATCAATCTGATCCATCAATCTGGTACTGATTGATGAAAATTTAATCGTGTACGACTCGGATTGATGGATTGATCGTATTTTTAATATGAACTTTTTATAACCATCAATATTCCGTCAATCAGATTGATGGATCAGATTGATGAGAATTTGACCGTGTAGCCTGTGACATACGTATACGTGGTATACACTTAACACAAGAATTCAATGGCCTAGATTACACGGTCAATATTATCACGATTCTAGTATCATGGGATTCACAAATAGTACTGCGATACTGCGATTCGGCCTATTACACCATCAATATTATCACGGAATCGTGATAATATTGATGCGTGTAATCTGCGTCTATGAGATTGAACATGAATTTCTGAGCACAGATTCTGAGATTAAATTGTCTTCTTCTTCTTCTTCTTTTTAAAAATGGCCCCGTAGTGAGTCGCCAATGTCAAAGTGGTTGTGATATGACACTGCTTTATGATGGGTTGGCTTTATGAAGAAACAAGGTATAATAATTTGAGACGCGTACGGATGTTGAAAAATCTAAAACAAGCACAAAAATTTAGGGTTAGTACTGAACACCTCACAGTTTTATTTTGTTAGTATGAACATATGAACATAACATTTCAACAAATGGAGTATTTACAAAGGACAAAACGGATTCTAGATTGATAGGGCGAGGAATGGTAGGGGGGAGGATATCATACAGGGAAGGTTGGTTAGATGGACATGAGAAGAAAATGTGGTCTAGAGTGCCCTCATCTAGGCCGCATTCACATAAGGAGTGATCTCTCATCCTAATCTTGGCCAAGAAAACTGGCGTGCAACAGTGTCCCAGTCTCATTCGGCAAATTGTTGAGCACACCATTTTGCTTGCCTGTTTGAATTTAAAAAAACATGGCTTAGTAGGTATAGTGTTCTGAATTCCAAATTAGTATTTCCCCTTAATTTCGCTAGTTTTGACCCAATCATTGTGCCATCTGTTGTTCATGTGGTTTTTGGCTAGTGTAATAAAATCCTGACAGTAGAACATATACTGACTTGACACACCAGTACTTATTGCGTCCTTAGCATATGTGTCTACCTCCTCATTTCCAGTAATCCCACTATGCCCCGGTATCCAAGCTAGGACAACCTGAATACCTTTTGTGTGACACTCAAAGAGCAGCTGTCTTATTTTCAAGACCAAAGGGAATTTGCATCTGGAATGGAACTGGTTGGAGTTAACCGCCTCCAGGGCACTTCTAGAATCCGAAAGTATAATGGAATTGTTGAGATGATGGGATTCAACAAATGTGAGAGCCTCCAGAATAGCAAGGATTTCCCCTGTAAACACAGAAGAATTTGGAGGTAATTTAAAATTTAGAATCACATTAACTTTCGGAATCCATACAGCCACACCAACGCAGCCGCCCTCCAGAAACTTTGATGCGTCTGTGAAAATAAGCAGCCAGTCTTCAAAGTGTTGGTGAATAATGTGCTTGAATTGTGTGTTAGCCATGGTTTCAATAAACAAGGGCTCACCCTTGTTTATTGAAAAATTTAGAAGCACTTTTGGAGGCAGGTAAGTGCATTATAGGGAGTGGTGAAAAGAGGATTAAGTCTACATTGGAATACAGGACAAGGAAGACGAGTAATGGCATGGTGGCTAATCAAAAGGCAGGGAAGGTCCTTATGGCGCCAGTAGCTTGAAGAGCTGACAAGCTGTGAAAGGGTGTGGAGTTTATTTAGGAGTGGGTGAGATGAATTCTGGAATAATTTAAACACAAATCTGTCTGACAGATATTGTCTTCTGATGTTAAGTGGGGGATCCCCACATTCAACTTGAAGTGCATTAATAGTTGTGGATTTCATGGCACCAAGAACAAGCCTTAAAGATTTCGATTGGATTTTGTCCAGAACTTTCAATGGTAATTTATTGCAAGGCTCGAGGAGAAATGAACCATAATCTAAATGACTTCGGACTAACGCATTGTACATCAGCTTCTGTGTGTAAGGAAGTGAACCCCACCAGACACCAGAAAGTGAGCGGAGAATATTATTATTTTTTTCGCATTTTTTCACCACATGATTTATATGGTGTATCCCGGTAAGCCTGGAGTCTAAATAGACACCCAAAAATTTTACTTTTTCCTTAACCGGGAAAACTTGGTGATTTGAATGGATGATAATATTTGGTATTAATTTAGATCTGGTAAACACAACAACCGAACTTTTAGCAATGGAAATAGAGAGACCATGTCCAACCATCCAATCATTAAGATACTGAATGGCGGCGTTAAGGCGAGCAGAGCATTCCGCGATGTCTTTTGAGGCAATGTAAATGGCTATATCATCAGCATACTGAACCATCTCGCAAAAACTATTTATACAGGGGTCAAGATCTAAGGTATAAATATTGAAAAGCGTTGGACTGAGGACGTTACCTTGGGGAAGGCCTATATAAACCATTAAAGGAGGAAGAGAGGAATTTGGGAAGTGATGGTAATAGTACGAGAGGAAAGGGAATTGCAGATATAGTTCGTCATCCCCTCTGTCACAAAATAAGACACTCAGCTGTCGCAATTTCTGCCTGAGTATTGGAAGACTGACGTTGTGGTATGCCGATGATACATCCAAAAACACCGTCACCACATGTTCCATTTTCAAAAAGGCTATGCGTATGTCAGTCACTAAGGTTCCTATACCGTATGTTGTGCAATAGCCTTTTCGAAAACCAAACTGTGTTTTAGGAAATACACCCCGGCTCTCTAAAAACCATTCCAATCGGTTTTTGATAAGGTGTTCCAGAATTTTTCCCAAAGTGGCCGAAAGTGCTATTGGTCTATAGCTAGACGGATCATTACCAGGCTTTCCCGATTTAAGGATCGGTAGAATAATTTGGGACCGCCACTCATCCGGGGGAACTTCCGACTGATAGATGTCATTAAGAACGTTCAGACATAGTTGTTGTGTGTCAGGTCCACTGTTGATCATAAGGGAGTAAGTTATACCATCTGCACCAGGAGCGGTATCCTTCAGTGAACCCAAAACCAGACGGAATTCCTCCAGAGAGAACGGAGAGTCTAACCAATTTGAAGATGATCCTTGAGAAGTACTAACGCGAATTTCGTCAAGAGATGGAGCCGTCAAGGGAGCCAACTTTCGCGAAAACGCATCAATCCATTCAGAAGGATCATTGGACTGACGGTAATTGTCGAAATTTTTTAATGATTTTCTAAATGATTGAGGGTTTAGATGTAGGTGAGAGACTTAGGCAAAATTGTCTCCAACCTTCTCTTTTTTTTCCGAAAATAATTTTGAAACCTCAGCCGAATTTTTTTTGTAATTTAGATAATTCGCCATGGTCATGGACCTAGCATAAAGTTTTTCAGCATCCTTACGACGCTTGCAAGCTGATGTACACTCGCTGTCCATCCACGGGGGAGACGATCTACGATTTCCTGTTTGTTTAAGGGGAATCGTTTTTTCTACTGCCTGTAGAAGAATATTTTTTTAAATTTTGATATTGAATGTGAGGATCGTGATTTGTGTTTAAAGGGATGAGATTGGTTTCAGAATCTGTCGCTATTGCGTATTCTGACCGAATATCTGATTTTTCGTCGGGGTGGGAGAGAGAGGGTGAATGTCTGTCTAGTCGAGTAAGTTATTGTTACAAGGATAGGAAAATGATCACTACCATAGGAACTGGGAAGTACAGACCATGAGCATAAAGAAGCAATAGACGGTGAGCACAACGACAGATCCACCACAGCCCTTGGGTTTTGCAAAGGCGAAACCCTGCAGGTGGGAGATCCATCGTTTAGCACAACCAGATTATTGTCATCTAACATGTCCATGAATGGGGAGGAATTGGAATCTTTAAAGTAGGAGCCCCAAGATGTATGGTGGATGTTGAAATCCCCCAATACAACACAGGGAAGGGAAATAGAGGAAATAATATTTGAAAGTTCAGAAAGGATAGAAGGATTGGGGGTAGGGATATATACAGATATATATACAGTATTAACAATACGGACAGCCACAATATTAAAACTACTGCTATGTACAGGGAGAGATAACAAAGAATATGTACACTGGCTAGAAACCAAAATGGCTACACCAGCCTTGCCATCCATTCTGTCATCCCGGAAGCATGAGTAGCCAGGAACACGGAAACGTGAATCGGGCTTTAACCACGTCTCCTGGATGGCAACAATATATGGCTTATATCTATTAACAATGTACAGGATCTCTTGTTTTTTGTTTTTAAAGAAGCTGAGTCAAGTTTGCACGAGTTTTGTCCGGTAATCCGGAGTCACTGAACTGGGAGATTACTTGGGAAAGGGTACTAATAAGGGCATCAATAAAGTTGTCGTTAGGGGAGAGTTCAAATGCAGAAGGATAAGCACTACCATTAGGTAGTTGTGAAACGGGTCCCTCAATAATATTTCTGTGAGCCTGGTGATCATACCCAGGGGTCACAGGAATAATTGGTCGGCGGGGAATGAAGACGGTTTTTTTATAGGAAATGGTAGTAGAGGCTTTGGGTTGGGATCTTGAATTGACTGCAGATATCACAGATGGAGAAGTTTTGGCCGAGTCAGCAAAAGAGCGTCTCACCGGACGGAAACGAGGACATATTAATAATAATAATATTAATAATAATATGTAATAATAAACATACGCATCGAATTGATAACCTCCTCTTTTTTAGTCGGTTAAAATAATGTACTCCAAAGAATGGTACAAAGTTTGTTCAAACGTATCGGAACAAGATCAAACAGCGCGTCAAACACAAAAAAAATATGAAACTTCATTAAACGAGCTTCAAACACGTAAATGTTTGACAAACCGTTCAAACTAGCTTTGTAAACGATCAAAATGGTTTGAGTCAAACCAAAATTTACGTGTTTGAGTCAAACCGTTTGATCGTCTCGGGGGCCCTTTATATTGTCTATGAGACGACCTACATTGGAAAAGTTCTAGAATTTGCCGCTTATGATAAATGGCGCCAAAGAGGATGTAAACTGTATACTACGTAACAAGAGGTCGGACTTAGAAGAAAAAAAATAAACATCCGTTTTTTTTTTAATTTGAAACTAAACGAGAAATTTTTAAGTGCAAAACCTTTCACTCTAAACATACCAAAAATTAAAAAAAATAAAATAAAAAAGAAATGAGCTCAAATAAATGTTTTATTTCAATAAAAATTATTGCACATAGTTAAATAAGTAGATAATAAGGTAAATTAAACAATAAAACAGATTTAATCCACAAGCTTTTGTTGATTTAAATTAATAATATTACAGTACAGTTTTATGTATTTTATTTATAAATATAATAGAATAGCTGTCTATGCTACTCTACTAACTACTTGATTGGCTTATACAGTAAACTCTATATAGGGAGGGGATTAAAGCTGCGCGTCCACCAGGTCGGAATCGGGACGTACGGTGCGGACGGCGCGTCGCGTAGTCATGTCAGGCGCAGAATGACGTTCCAGTACTTCTAGTGCAGTTCACAATAGTCAATACCACAAATACAAAGCAACAAATCCGTCCGCTGCGTACCTACGCTCCGATTCCGATCCAGTGGACGCGCACCTTTATACATACACACTTAAGTATCATTACTTTGTTTTGTTACACCCTGTATACGACAGCTGAAATCTATCGCGTGGGCTCAGGCCAGCTGCATACCACCTCACGTCTTGATCAGAGGATTTTGCCTTGGTGGCCATACCACTCATAATCCCATACCTTCCTTCACCTCCTAAAATCTCCTTAACAGCTATTGCTTTCGTACTAAAATGTTGCAAACTAGTATAGGGACCTAAAGATCTGAAATTAATGAAACATTTTTCATTTACTACATTTCCATAAATTACATAAATTATTAAGTATACTTATCAACTTTATGTATTATTACAATAAAACAATATACACAATTTAACATTTTCCAAATTAACTGCATACTGATATACATTATAATATTTTCTATGAAATAATAATCTCTCTTTTTCATATTAATATAGTTTAAGTTGTAAATTATTGTACAAATATGCAAATAATACTACGACATACTTTGTATTAGAACATGGTACGACATAGTTATGTTTTGCTTCAATTTATCAATTTACGGTTAAATTAACATTTTACAATGGCTTACCTTTCGTTTTTCATTAATTAATCCACTTATTTTACAATTTTTGTATGACTTGCTACAAAATAATTTTCACAAAATGAAAATCGAACTTTGAATTTTAAACTCCTTCTTCGTCTTTTTTCTCATGTAGTTTATATTCTCTATGGTCTTTTTTATCAGCCAATCACAGTCGACCTTGCACAGATTATCTGGTTGGGTACAGTTGCTACGTTTAGATTTAGAACCCAAATTTTTTTTTGTTCGGGAATTTCGTCCACCTGAATGGCGCTGCAGTCGGTAAATGGACGTTTGATGTGGTGTTTGTCAAGATTGTGATATTGTGTGTTTACAGTGATTTTTATCCCGTTACTATAATCCGAATTGAGGCAAACGCTTTTCAGGAGTAGATGAAGGTATGTTTTCTAATAATTATAGTTTATTTCACTTAATAGACTGTTCCAAATGCCATTAGTGATTTGGCGCTTGGAGATCGTCAGTTTGCGTCGACCCATCTCTTTCATGTCAGCTGTATACAAAGATATACGCATTTGCCGTTTCTCTACATTTTAATGAATTAAATATGCTTTCTTCTGTAGAAAAGGGTGCTATAACGTTGTAAAGAGGCTTTTATAATCATTAATTACATAAAATCTTTAGGTTTACCTCTCGTACGACGGAGGTTATGGAACCCTCCAGTTGCCCGTATTTCTTGATCGGAGATTACTATTTACGATCTGAATACATCTCAACAACCTTAATGACCCGTCCAAGTATAAAGAGGTATCGGTGGCACTAAGTAACATCTTGTAATTTAGCAACAACAACATCCTATCTTGTGTTTTTGTAGATAAAGTAATGTATAAATAATAAAATAATGTTTGTAAGACTGTATTTAGATATCAAACGTGTCACTTCCACTGTAGTTATTGATCTTTTAAATATAGTAACTAACATACATCTCAATAGATTGCTTTTGTGACATAGTTGAGTAAAATTTTTGTCAACAGAACATAATTTGTATTTGGTTCCACCAAGTAGTTTTTCTAATACATTTAAGCATTTTGTATTTTCACAACATCATTTATTTGTTAAAATAATTTAGAGCAAACTTTCAAATTCATTGGTTAAAAAAGATTTATCTCATCTGTCCTCAGTTTCAGAAGTTTACAATTTGAACAGCTGTTTACAATTAGAAAATCAAATACCTATGCTTGTGACTCAATAAATTGCTGTCAAAATACCTCATAAACTGACCTTTCAAACCCATAAATTCTTGTAGTTTCTATAAAATCACTCTGTTGTATTTGTCCAACTTCATATTATATCTCCTTTTCTATGTAAATAACAGACTCTATAATATAAAAAACTGGATCTACTGGTTCTCAATAATTTATTTTTAACCTGTCAACTGCCAAACGGTCTAATTCGTAACACTATCTAACCACGTAAACAATAGATTTCCAGGAATCCACAATCGAAGGATTAATTACGAGCAAAAAAGGCCAAAAAAATCATATATGTTGTATGGGAGCCCACCCTAAATATTATTTTTGTTCTATTTCAGTATTTGTTGTTAAAGTAGTAACAGAAATACACAATCTGGGAAAATTTCAGAAGTCTAGCTATTGCGGTTTTATCTCAAAAGCCTGGAGACAGACATCAAAGTCTCAGTAATAGGGTCCTGTTTTTACCTTTGGGTACGGAACCTTAAAAATGGAGACCACCAAGTATTAGCTAAGCATGTGTTATTTTAGTTGTATTTTTTGTAAAAACTAGATGAAGGTGAATTTTGTATCACTTCTCTCCTGGTTCCTAGTAATAAACCTTCCCTGGAATTCCACAAATATTTTAAAACTAAAATTTGGCAATTTAAATATTATTAAAATCTTAGTAATTACGTGTGAAATATTACACCTTTGGCTTTATTCGTATTCCTCATGTTGTTCCTCATGTTGAAATGTAGCGGGGAAAAATAAAGCAGTAATCAATTATTTAAACACGTCTGGCTGTCACCGCGTCCTAATGCACACTGCTCTCAGATGAGTGAGCTCACTCATTTCGAGGGTGACACATTTTCGCGCTGACGATTGTATGGAATGCCTTTTCTAACGTTCTAATTCTATGACTAGTAAAGCAAAATTGTAAATACTATGACTGATCAAAATGTCAAATATTGAAAAAATTAATAAAACTAACTTCAAAAAAAATTTTTTTTGATGAAACTCATAGTATTCTTTATGTTGAACAATACTTAGTATACCAATTTAAAACACATTTGAAATTGGGCACATATTTTGTTCAGATGCTGATATAGTAAGTAATTGGGGAGGGGAAAAGGGGATTTCTGGAGTAGCTCGAGCGTGTCAGATTAAGCTTGTATAATGTATAGCCTTCCAACATGACATGTCTAGTTATCATGGTATAGAAATCAGATTTCTGACATGGTGGGTTAAACTTTTTTTTTTAAATATTGAAATGTCATCGAATCTGTCAGATTAAGATAGGGGCTGTTTAGTATACCCCAAAGAAGCTTCCATATAAAGCTGAAAGCACTGACGATTCAAAGGTTAGGTAAGCCTGTAGGGACTCCATGACACTCGAGTGACTACAAAAATAGCACCCTCTCCTCCTCTACTATAGAGTAGTACATACAAAAACTGGGCAGTTCTGGAATTATTACATACATACATAGGGGTCAAATTGACAACCTCCTTTTTGTTCAGTCGGTTAAAAATTGATGGGTGAACCGTCAATCCACACCCTTATGGATCGCGTAAGGTCCGTGTCGGGAATGTTGATCGTTCACGCGAGTGAAAACGTTTACGATGCAATTACGTGTTTATTTAAATAACGTAAGTCTGTCCACATAATCGCTGGGTAGTAACCGCTAAACCGTTATTATAAAGCCGTGATTACACTATCCAATTTGCTGATCGTAAATTATTTTACGTTAGAATTGAAATCAATCATTTAGAATTTATGTTACGGAGAATGATAGGCCGCGTACAATTTAAAAACTCCCTGTAAGGCTTCTTAGAGCGCTTACAGACGAATGGCACGCGTCGACGGCAGTCGCTGGAATTTTTTTTTTGACAGTTGTCGACAGCAGTCGTCGGCTGCGATCGACAAGTGCCGTTCGTCTGTAGAACGCAGATTTGGCCGCACCGCACGCACCGCAGTTGCCTATAACTTCATATGAAGAATTGCGAATGCGGCGACTGCGGTGCGTGTGGTGCGGCCAAATCTGCGTTCACCTTTAAACTGGTGGCAGCTATCACAGTTATTTAAAAACTTTATGTCATTGACATAAATGTCCTAATAGAATCCCATTCTACGTTGGCCTATGACGGCTAAATGTGTGCTACCATATTTTTTTTAAAGAAGTCAGGTCGCTGTAGCTCTGACGTCACTGCGACACATGAGGATCTATTGTGACTCCTTCGCACTAGAGTATCATCCCCAACCCAATACTGCTCGTGAATTGTACGAAATGGTTGGGGTTGGTGCCACGAATTTCCTTTGTGGATGAGTACCTATTCGTGGCGACCAAGGCCCGTTCCTGCTCTGTAGTAGAGCAGGACAGTCGAGGAGGTGAATAGGTGTCTCATTCTCGTCCTCACAGAATCTGCAAGTCGTTATGCTACAAATACCCATTCTGTTTAGGTGTTCGTTGAGCTTGCAGTGCCCAGTTAGGCTTCTGGTAAGGATTCTTAATTGGTTCCTACCCAAGGTGAGCACTAATTCTGATAGTTTCTTGTTGAAGCCAGGAATTAGTGTCTTGGAGTGTTCAAGGCCAGGGGTCTCAGCCCATTGCTTCCTGCTTAGTCTGTGACCCCATTCCTTAATGCTTTGTGGTACTGGGAGGTATACCACAGACCGGTTCTGGGCCTCTCGGCCCCAAGCCTAGCCAGTTCATCAGCGGTTTCATTGACGGGCACGTTACTATAATAATAATAATATCTTTATTTCAGGTCAAAATTGCCCATATTGTAGCCTAACAGTTACTGTGGCCCGGGACACATACTAGGCGGATGTTGTTGTTCCTTCCCAGTATTTTTAACGTCTCAATGCATACCAGAACCAATTTGGACGAGACTTTTGCGGCAGTCAGTGCTTTAAGTGCAGCTTAACTATCGGATAAGATAAAAACATTTTTACTAACTAGGGCCATCTCCAGGCTTCCTAGTGAACAACCGAGGATAGCGAAGACCTCGGCCTGAAACACAAACTCGCAAACTACCCCAAACAGGCGTATTTGCGTTTTCCCAATCGACGACCGCCATAGCGATACCGCTATGGCGGACATCGATTGGGAATTGGGATTTTTCTTTCCCAGTCCTCCCTGGAAGGTATAAAAACCTGGTATTGCTTCGAAAAGCTATGCACCTTGATCATGGCATGGTGATTCACTGAGAGACTGTTCCAGCTGACGAAATGGGGTGGAGGCCCAATTCGTACTTTTTTTTTTACGCCAAGAAATGCATTTACGCATTCCGCGGGGGATGGGGGATCCTGACGCGGATATGTGGGACTCGCTCGAAAAAAGCCCTATCCCAGTGAACTTTAGTAGTTTTGTTGCGCGGGAGCACGTTGCGCATCACGACTCTCGCGGGGGCAGGCCCAATTCGTCCTGCCCGCCCTCCTTTTTGGCCTCCATCTGAAGAAGCTACCATGATTGCGAAGGTGTGATTTCATGTACCATCAAAGAAATTACTCACAAGCAGATATCGGACCTACGTTATTTGGACGCGTTATGTCAAGTCAATGATAGTCGTGATCTGACGGCTACGCTTGACTTACATAGGCTGCACTAAAAATATCGGGAATGGAATACTTCCACTATTCCTGTCATATTAAAATCTTTTTAATTGAAAACTCCTTGGTTTTAAAAATCGAATACCATTTATTTATTTAAAAAAAGATTCTCGGTCTTGTCACAAGGTCTTGTCAAACTTGTTTAGTCGTTGAGAAAATGGAATTGACTCGAGAAAATTCTAGAGCGATGATTTATTATGACTTTCGAAGTGGTTTAACACAAAAACATTGTGTTGATCGGATGATTTCTGCATTTGGTGATGAAGCCCCATCCAAAACCACAATTTATCGCTGGTTTGATCCCCGTCAAGGTCGTCCAAAAACTGCAGTCACCCAAGAAAACGTTGATGCTGTGCGTAAGCTGGTTGAGGAAGATCGACATGACGTGACATACCGCGAAATTCAGGCAACTTTAGACATTGGCATGAGTCAAATACAAATAATATTGCATGAACAATTAGGTTTAAAAAAGTTGTTTTCCCGATGGATACCGCATTTGCACTGCGAAGAGCAAAAAGCGGCTCGCGTTACTTGGTGCGTCAGAACTCTCGAAAGATTCCTCGCAGGATCCTCAAATGCTGTATACATCATCGTATCAGGTGACGAATCCTGGATATACGCGTACGAACCTGAAACTAAAAACCAGTCACGAGTTTGGGTATTAGAAAATGAGTTAAAGCCAACAAAAATTGTTCGTTCACGGAGTGTTGCAATAAAAATGGTGGCCACGTTTGTCTCCAACCGGCCATATTGCGACTATTCCTCTTGAGGGACAAAGAACGGTTAATGCAGAATGGTATGCTAGCATTTGTTTGCCAGAGGTCGTATCTGAACTCCGTAAAGAGAACTGCAACCGCCGCATCATCCTCCATCACGACAATGCGTGTTCTCACACCGCGCACAGAACAAAAGAGTTTTTAGAGCAAGAAAACATATAATTATTAGACCATCCGCCGTACAGCCCCGACTTAAGCCTTAATGATTTCTATACTTTCCCTAAAATAAAGAATAAATTGCGTGGTCAGAGATTTTCATCACCTGAAGAAGCTGTGGACGCCTACAAAACGGCCATTTTGGAGACCCCAACTTCCGAATGGAATGGTTGCTTCAATGATTGGTTCCATCGTATGGAAAAATGTGTCAAATTTCGCGGAGAATACTTCGAAAAGTAATAAACACATTTTTAAATACATGTTGTGTCACCTCCTTGATTCCCGAAAGTTTCAGTGCCGCCCTCGTAAGAGGGCGACTAACCCAAAATTTGCGATTTTATAATTCATTTTTATACTTGAAAATAAGCCCGAATTGTTTTATTTTCTAAAATTAGATACTACATTATATTTCCAAGAATTCGATCTGAGCGAAAACACGATAATATCTTAAAATCTCTATAGAAAAAAATCACAAAGATGCATCTAATTTTTACGAATTTTTCATTTACTGCCATAACCGTGCATTGAACTAAGTTAATATTTTAACACATTGTATAATATTCTATCATTGAGAAACCGACCTAGCGGATTTTTAAAATGTTGTATAAGTTTATTTATCGAGTTATTGAGAAAATACTTATTTGGCGATGAATCCGCGTCGTCCTTTTTCACCTGGCATAGTGCATAGTAGTGCGAAGAGAGAAGGACGATGTTTGATTTTTTGTGTTAGTCGCCCTCTTAACCAAATAACTTAGGCTTCTGACAGACGACCTGCACTTGTCGACGGCACGCGACTGCCGTCGACGCGAGCCGTTCGTCTGCCGTGGTCGTCAGTAAATTTTTCTGATAGAACAAGCACAACACGCGACTCTGTTAAATGCAAAAAATATTTTCTTCTTCAAGAAGTCGCTCTTCACTTTCGCAATCTCTTGGCCCATCATAATATGCCCACGTGGGGAGGCCGCAAAGGTATGACAACCTCCCAACGTGTTCTTGTCTTTGTCAGAACAATGACTGTTACTTCAACTTAGTTGGCGAAACAAAACCAGCGAGGCGTGATACCCAAGGTTAGGGTTGCCGGAATACGCTTGAAGACGGAAACATAGACGGTTTCCTGTTGCTGGCTACTGGTTAATGATTCAACTATATCTCTATTCTTCAAATGTGTATGTCTGTTGCCTCGTGAACGCTTAAAGTGCTGAATCGATTCCAATGCAATTAAGTTACATATCATAATATAATATGCTTCGAGTCCCGGGATAAAGACACAAGCCTGTTTTGGCACGAAAAATGTGTGGTTTTCTGAGCGGACAAGTCATTCGGATGTCGGGGGTAAAAAGAAGATTCTAAATAAAATCAGCCAAGTGCGAGTCGGACTCGCGCACGAAGGGTTCCGTACTGTTATAGAGCAAACATTGACCAAAAATTATTATTGTAAAAATATCAAGTTGCCATTATTGATATCGAGCTAAAAAGGCCGCGTTTTCGCGTTTCCAAAAGAATCACCTTTGTTGTATGGGAGCCCCCTTTAAATATTTATTTTATTTTGTTTTTACTCACTACTTGTTGTTATAGCGGCAACAGATGTACACAATCTGTGAAAATTTCAGAACTCTAGCTATAGCCGTTCTTGAGATACAGCCTGGAGACAGACAGACGGACAGACAGACATCGAAGTCTCATGAATAGGGTCCCGTTTTCACACATCCACACCTGAACTTAAAACCTCTCTCTCTTTTCTTTTTCAAAATCTGGTAATTTTTTTTTGTGCTGCAATTACCTGGCCATCCAATCCATCCCGAGTTTACTTTGTTTCAACTAGTCTAGAATCTAGATAATGAAGGTTCGTAATTTGAAATCACTCTTGTGTGTCTTTAACCGACTTGCAATAAGGAGTTTTTTTTAATTCGACCGTGTAATAACTAATAAGTTATCGTTGTAGGATATCCTAGTTGCAGTTAGATATTCAATGTTATCGACGATTAGACAATGCTTATTTGAGTATTCGTGACGTAATAATAGTTCGATTTTCGAATATAAACTTTCTATTTGGTCGTACTTTGCGGTTTCGAAATTGAACTGTTGCTTGAGGACTAACCCAAAATGTTTGATTTTATAATTCATTTTTATACTTGAAAATGAGCCCCGAATCGTTTCATTTTCTAAAATTAGATACTACAGTATATTTCCAAGAATTCGATCTGATCAAAAACACGATATCTCAAAATTTTCTCGATAGAAAAAAATCACAAAGATGCATCTAATTTTCAGGAATTTTTCATTTATTGCCGTAACCGTGCATTGGACTGAATTAATATTTTAACACATTGTATAAAATTCTATCATTGAGAAACCGACCTAGCGAATTTTTAAAATGTTGTATATTTATCGAGTTATTGAGAAAAAACTAATTTGGCGATGAATCCGCGTCATCCTTTTCACCCGGCATGTGAAAAACGGGCGTGAGTGTGAAGAGAGGACGATGTTTAATTATTTGGGTTAGTCGCCCTCTTAAGAACAGGCCTCAGCCTGCCTCAGCATTTGCAAGCTTTACTACTTGCCTACTTGGAAAAATATATACTAGAATTAGACCAATACCTTTAAAAAATCATTTAAATAAACTGTGCATAGCGTTCTGAGGGCCAGTTGCACGAATCTGGGTTAAAAACTCTAGGCGTAATCTCTCTCTTTAATCTAACACTAAACAACAACATTCGTTATCGTGGTTACGAGTAGTTATAGTATTGTAGGTACAAAATGAAGGGCCTGCTTCCATAATTTTCTTAGAACGAGGCGCCTTCTGAGTTAAGGTGGCTTTCCGATTTTTGCCGCAAGCGACCGACAAAAATTCAAATAAAATGCCACTTTAAGGCGAAGACAACTGCCAATTCGACAGCTTTGTGCAGTTTTCTAGACGTATACGTAGGTACAGTATTTCATTGATTGGCACAAAAAAAATGTTATTTTTGATTAAGTATACATATTTGGAAACGCTTCTTTATTTTAAATAATAAAATAAAATAATGTGTAAAATACTGGATGAAAAAAAATACCAAAGTCACATCTTCCAGGAACTTAAGACAGTTCTAACTAAAATAATATACTAAACTATGCTTTAAAAATTTGTTTATTTGATACCTTTTACAAAAATCCAAAGCTTGTAAGATTTAATTTTCGGTTCTGACTTCTAGATTTCCCATAATATTTATTTTTTCCTCTAACAAACGAAAAATGTATCCACGCTACCTAGTAAACATTTCACATTTCTGTCTCTCTCGCATGAAAATCGTCAGTGGTGCGAGAGTGATGCGAGATGTTGCGAATTCTCAAGGTCATTGGCAGTTATCAGCGTCTTAAGACCTAGGCCAGTGGTATTCAACCATTTTGTATTTGGGCCCCAAACACGCTTTAGTCTTGGTGTCACGGGCCGCAACCAAAATTTTTTTGGTGTAAAAAAATTACGTTGTTAAAAATTTGCGATTTAAGTGTAAAAAACCTACATATAACATGCACATTTTTTTAAGTTTGCCAGTAGATGTGGAATTATTTTTTTACTATCCTGAACTTTGGGCGGGCCATTGAAAAAGTCCCGGCAGGCCCGAGGCCGCAGGTTAAGTAATAGCTGACCTAGGTTTTATTTTGCTTTACGCCACTACAAAGCAGCGGCGGCCGGCGGCATGGATTCCTAGACAAATGTAGAAACTAGAAAATGAAAGAAAAATAAAGCCTAGATCGTCATAAAAAGTGTAAACCCTACCTTACAAGTTAGGACTATAGGTTATTGTAGACCTAACACTCAACTTTCGCTTTCGCTAAATAACCAGCTGTAACTGAAAACCAAGACGTTCTGCGTACACGAGCCCCATTGTGCTTTGTGAAAGTGAGTCTTTATTAGAGGTTTCGCGTGCGTAATTTTGGCATATTCCATTGCACGAGAGTGGGTCACCGGTGTGACACATGGTTTCTCTCAATGTCCACATGTCACTTGGACGGTATTTATAGTTTATTTTTTTGTTTAAAAATACTGTTATCCGGTAAAGTTTTTGAGGATCAGCTATAGGTTGTTACTATCGATATTACTGCAATGTTTTCACGCTAAATACCCCAGGAAAATTAAGCATTCGACCTCGGAATAATTCGCATAGAGCTGAAAATTGGTAGAGACCTTAAATACTTATACATCAGAGTAACACAATATATTAGGCTACAATTTTAATCGACTTTCAAAATGGAGGAGGTGTTATGTTGGTTTTTTATGTTCAACGATTACTCCGCCGTTTGAGAACCGATTTTCAAAATTTTTCTTTTGGTGTAAAGGTTATCATCCCAATTTGATACCGTATTCATAAGAAATCGAGGGAACTCCTCAAAATTTACTTACATGGAAACATGTGATAACCTCGGTTTCGTGAGCGGTATTCTAAGCATATTATGCTACCAACAAGTAAGATTTTTCACCGGGCATACTATGGTTTGGAAGGTGCTGAGATAACTTCTGATCCTTTATAGATACAAGTTTGGGAGTTTCGACGTTAAGAACGGAAAGCATATAATATGCTACTACGCAAATTACATTCCTCATCATCATCACCAATCACTAATATAAACCATTAACGAACCATATAGATTCGTCCCGTTTTGACCCTATTATTGGTACTTTTGAAAGTTTTTGGTGCTATGAAGA
This sequence comes from Lysandra bellargus, assembly GCA_905333045.1. Classification (NCBI taxonomy): domain Eukaryota; kingdom Metazoa; phylum Arthropoda; class Insecta; order Lepidoptera; family Lycaenidae; genus Lysandra; species Lysandra bellargus. The sequence continues at coordinate 12,591,040 of HG995322.1, forward strand.
AAATATTAAGAGAAGCGAAGGGTCGACATGCAGAGTGCAATTAAACCTTCCTGCCAAATTTTGAAATAATGATCCTTGTTTAAAATTAAAATTTAAAATACACGTATTTTTTCTTTTATTGCTCAGTACTAAAATGTTGAGAAAAAGCTTCCGAAAGTTATCCTAAAAAACACTACAATTAATGGACACGACGCGTCGCCTGCGCGTGACGTGCCCCCGCGCACGTGAAAAAATATTTATATTATACTATAGTAAATCTTTTCAGAAAATGCAAATATCGAAAAAAACTCAAATTTCAAAATTATTTATTAATTTTATTTAAAAATGTGATTGCTGCAATTTGTTGAAGTTAAAAAGTTGATTTATTTAATTATATTTACATGTCTGTCATAGAAAATCTCATTATATTTATATAAATATGACTTTAATTGAAACTTTGAACCCCAATTTCATTTTCAATATAGCGCCTTAATATATGTAATATTATGCAGATGTATGTATTAAAGTAGGTAAATGAAGGGAATTCTTTGGTATTAATGAGTAAGTCGCATATAGAGATTGTCTCTATATACCTACGACTGTCACTCATTAATACCTAATTAGAGTTCATGCTAAAGTAAAGGTTCTAGAGTTGTCTGTGGAATTCTCTACTGTCCCTGAGGGCCCGAATGTATAGCATAATATTTTACTAAAAGAATAAAACCCTATTAATTATTCATTGCTTCATTATCCTCTTGATGCCCTCGGGCTTTGGTACATAACATTGAATAGCTTTAAAAGGTTTTTACTCGATCATTACTATGAACGCCCATGTCTTACATTGAGTGACGAAAAACATAGACGGATGTCGCAAACGATACATACCTACAGCATCATATGCACCCAAACGCCAACGCACCAGCAGCTCTTCTGATGCGTCCATGGGCGACGGTAGTTGCTTTCCATCAGGTGACGCGTTTGCTCGTTTGCCCCCTTATTTTATAAAAAAAAATCGGACGATCCAGTAACACAAGAGCCAGCGACAACCAGACTTTTGTCATTCCATAGAAGCTGAAAGTTTTCCTGTTACATAATATGACCCTTATATTACCCTAAATAGAGGTAAGAACTAAGAACAAACAGCAACTCTGGAGTTTCGGTCGCGGTTTAGGAGGTATTCAGTTCTGCAGGTTTACCTAACCTTCGATAAAGTATAAAGCTTAATATATTTTGACCTTATTTTCTTCAGAATAACTGTAGGAATCTCGTCTCCCGCTGCCGGATACTTATGGCGGTTGCTTCCCAATCTCAGACCACCTCAAAGTCTAATAATATTTAAGGGGCCCTTAGGAATAAGATATTGGATTTTTAATTTTAATTGGTGTTCCAGCACATCGCTTATTGTAATAATATCTTTTATCCTCCCACATACACCTGAGTATTGAAATTAACTTTGTTACTATTACGAGTACCTATAGAGAGATTCCTTCTAGTACCTAGCAACCAGTAATATTGTAAATTAGTTTTAAGCATACTTAATAACAAGATCTGTGAATTGTGATATAGCTTAGGCTTATAAGTATTCGTTGAAAAAGTAGACTGAAGAAGTATCAAACTAGGTAATTTTGCACTGAAGAGTCCCTTTGAAAGAGCAAACATCTTCTATGAATAAAATGGAGCCGAAACTCGCATTCTCATTTCATCACTTCTCATTATCCATACTTTAGTTTACTTTATTACTTAAATCCTTACTTCCTTACTAATATTATAAATGCGAAAATCCTTACTTCCTTACTTAATATTATAAATGCGAAAGTGTATCTGTCCGTCTGTCTGTCAGTCTGTCTGTCTGTCTGTTACCTCTTCACGCCCAAACCGCTGAACTGATTTTGCTGAAATTTGGTATGGATATACTTTGAGTCCCGGGAAAGGAAATAGGATACTTTTTATTCCGGAAAAATGTACGGTTCCTGCGCGATAAACTAATTTTGGCGCAACGGAGTTGCGGGCGTCATCTAGTATTATATAGGCTAAGAGCAGGGGCTCGTTAAACTTTTGAGAAACTGGAAGGTCTGGAACCCTACTCAAGTGCTAGCGACAACAATAGAAAGGCTATTGTGTCTCGTTTTTCCACAATCAAGGGATTAGTAGACCATATTGGAAATATGGTCTACTAATAGGGTTTCAGACCTACTAGTAGACTTCTATAATACTCCAGACCCTATTAGTAGACCATATTTCCAGCGCGGCGGTAATGTAGTGCCGGAATTAACCGGATTATTTCTTGTTTTTCTTAATTATAGTGATTAGTGAACGAACGGTTCAATTTCGTTCAGTTCGTTATGAGCACGACTAATTCGGTCCAATTAGTGCAGTGATTATAGTCAAGCCTATCGAATTTTCCGCGCCGTTGAATCGACGATTTCGTAAACGCGAATAAACCACCCAAATTCTATATCAATGAGTTTATCGGAAATCTAAATTGGTGTTTAGGGCTGCGAAAATTGCCACTTTACGTAAGGCTTCGTCCACATTTGTATCATTTGCGGGATGGCGGTGTGCCAAAATGTTTTCGTTTTCGCTTCGTTATAGAATCGCCGATGAAAATGTATGGAATTGACATACGCATTCGTCAATATGACGTTGACGTTCGACTCGTCTTATGTCAATTGCATACATTTTGATCGGCGATTCTATAACGAAGCGAAAACGAATAAGTTTCGGCTAAATGGCCTGATCTCCGATTAGATCTCCGTCGCGTATCATCGAAGCGTATCAAAGTGATACGCGTACCATGATACGCTCCTAATAATCATCATAAAATAATTAAGGGTGCGCGAGTCCAACTCGCGGATTTTTTAAATAATCAATTAATAATTATTGCTTCGTAAAAAACTTAAGAGCCGAGAAGTTAGGGAGCATACCCATACTACGTGACCCATTTAGGGGGTCTAGAGTTTTGTCACGTAGTCAATTTCGCCGAGAGAAACGTCATACGATTATTTTTCTGAAATTTAATACTTGACCCTGGCATTTATTATGGTTATATTTTATCCCACCATAAAACATTTTCATGTAAAAATGCTGCCAAGATGAGAACATAATAGTTCGTGGTGTCAAATAGTTGTGAGATCTCATGTAGAGCCAAGTTTCAAACCTTACACACTCAGCCCTAAATCTAGAAACCTTAATTTTACACATAAACCGCGGCAAAATACTTGATATAATGTGTCAGCCGCACGAGAAGAATCTAATAACTCTACACATTAGTCAAAATCGGCCTGGCCATTTTGTTGCGGTTAATATAAAAGTTATTAAGTACAACAGAAGAGTAGTTCAAAGCTCATAGCATGACCAATATCAAAATGGCCAAGCCACCCATTTTGACTAATGTGTAGAGTTTTTAGATTCTTCTCGTGCGGCTGACATCAATAATGGCAACAGGTAGGTACTTGATTTTTCTTCAAAGTCCTTAATAATATGCCTACTTGAATATTTAATAATAATATTAAAAAAAATAAAAAATAAAATAAGGGAATCAAAATCCCATACAAAAAACACAATTTTTGGCCTAATTTTGCTCTATAAGTAAGGATATAGGTTAGGTTGGGTTTGATAATTTTTTTGTTATTTCTGTACAAATAGTATGTTACATACCAAATTTCAGCTTTCTCAGACTTCACTCATTTTGATGATAGGTTGAGTCAGTGCCAAAATTGTTGGTTTTTGGACACTTATAAAATCTAAAGTATAATAGCTACGATATTCAAACTTTGCGCATTTCATGACTTCACTCATGTCATTATATCCTAAAAATTTCAAGTATATGGCATTATCCAAACCAAAATTACGAGGGTACAAAAATACGACGAAACGTTTCGAGAAAAGGTAGGTAGTGCCCTTGCGCGCTTCGCTTGGCTCATCTTGGCGGGGGCACTCCGTGCCCCCAGATAGCCAACAGCCATTTAAAAAAACAGGCACTGTTGTCACTTGTCAGGCACTTTGAAGTTTAGTGAAGCTAATAATAATTTAATAATCTATACTTAATATTATAAAGCGGAAGAGTTTGTTTGTTTGAACGCGCTAATCTCAGGAACTACTGGTCCGATTTAAAAAATTCTTTCAGTGTTAGATAGCCCATTTATCGAGGAAGGCTATAAGCTATATTTTATCACGCTAGGACTAATAAGAGCGAAGAAATAGAGGAAAATGTGGAAAAAACGGGGAAAATTTTATTTGAAAGGGCTTATTTGAACGCGCTTATCTCAGGAACTACTAATCCGATTTGAAAAATTCTTTCAGTGATAGATAGCCCATTTATTGAGGAAGGCTATTGGCTATATTTTATTAAGGGTCAAAAATCTTAAAAAGTAGGTCACGTAGTATGGGTATGCTCCCTTACGTTAAACTAGCCAGGATAATATCGACTAAATGCTACATGAATGCTAATTATATAATAAGGAATTAAGGATATTCAGCACACATTAGCTGTAAAGTACAGAACCTCGAATAATAATTTCTTAATACCTTGGCATATAAATAAAAATACAAAACGTAAAGTAAATACAATTGAAGACGTGGTTTGGAAGAATCGAACAAGTAACAATTCGTAACATGCGGACAATAACTCATTTTTTTCCTAATTATTTTAATAAAACTTGTAAGTTATCTACTTCATAACCTAGCTTATATATCTGGCTACACATATAATCCATAGTTTTTCTATATGAAATAATTTTTTCGGCCCTAAAGCCTCCATTTACGGGAAGTTTTTTCATGTTACTTACCCTATTCTTCCACTCACGTCTTGAATTATCGTGGTATAAACGTTTATTTTTATCTAGAATAAGGTTACACTTTTTGAGGTTAGCCAATTGTTCTTGTGTGATGAATAAGCAATCTCATTTTATTAGAATGTAGAGTAAGTGAGTACTGAGTAGGTACTGAACCTACATTACCTACTCAATAATAATACTCCCACCGGTTTCGGCGACGGTGGCTAGTTTCATTGAAACCAGGCCAGTTACGCAGGAGTAATTTTATAGTGCCCAAGCGTGTGCGCAGTACACAAGAGCACTCTCTATTCCTTTACTCTCATAACCCAGTGGGACGCACAGTGTTTTAGAAATCCCCAAAATCGGACATAGTAAGTTAATGCAATGAGTCGATGGCGTCTTATATTTCAAATACAAAAGTACTTGTCAAATGAAGAGTTCTACTCTTTCATTTGAAATATAAGACGCCATCAACTCATTGCATTAACTTAGTAATGTCCGATTTTGGGGATTTCTAAAACACTGTGGGACGGAAGACCGACACTACTGGCGAGAGATCAGGCGCAGGACCACTGGACCCAGGACCACGCAGGTGTTGAGAATGTAGAGAAGGTGAATAGTGAGCCTACTTCCTACCTAGGTATTATACATAGAGTTCAGGAAGCAAAAAAAAAAACGTATTTTTTTTGAAAATTATTTCGTGGTTGCTTACCACCCCTGCATTACTATTACTTGAAACATCTCATATTATGTCTCAATCCAGAACAGTTCACTTTAGGAATTATTAAGTTTACTCTACACTTCATCTAACCTTATATCTTTATTCAACCTTAAATCTCCTATTCCTTTTGTGAATAAAGTCAAACGCGTTATCCTGTTAAATCTGCAGTTTACAAACGCTTGTTACTCAGTCAAGGTAACTCTACCGTGAACTACATAAACAGTAAGCACTTAAACACTAATAGTGCATTACATTTATGTATTTTTGTAAGTATGCAAATTTTGTTGCTATAAAATATTTTAATATTCAACACCTGTACAATGAACAATCATAACATTATGCGTATGTTTTGCCACCCCTGCCCTATGAGAATAGGTGAATGTCCCGTTGATTTAAGGAATACATTTTAATATTTAACCACTTCTTCATATCATATCAGGATACCCGAACTCATACGGTGCAGGTGTTGCTATGTTCGACCTACATAAAGGTCAGCCACGCACTTTTGACACCTTAGATAGTGTTTCTGGTTTCCACACGCGCTGGTCTACCATCTGCTCATTTACAATACAAAATGTTCCAGAATACGGACTAAGGCAGGTGCTAGTTTATCGCTTTATTAGCAGACCTTCAAGAATACTTTTGTAGATGGGCTCCTAATGCCCTGGCACCTCTAATGTTGCCTGCGTCTATCCATGCCAGTAATCGCTTTTCATCAGATCTGTGTTAGCTCTCTACTTTATCTCTCCTCGCGTTGAGTTCCTCATTTAGGAATTTTCGTCAGGTAGGAATTTGGCGGTGACCACAATATTATGAGCCATCTATGGATCAAATACCATATATTTGGAAACTCGAAATAGGGCGCTAAACATTTTTATACGTAACAAAAGTTATTTAAGAGGGCGACTAATGCAAAAAATCAAACATCGTCCTTCTCTCTTCACACTCACGCCCGTCTTTCATATGCCAGGCGAAAAAGGACGACGCGGATTCATCGCCAAATAAGTTTTTTCTCAATAACTCGATAAATATACAACATTTTAAAAATCCGCTAGGTCGATCTCTCAATGATAGAATTTTATACAATGTGTTGAAATATTAACTTAGTTCAATGCACGGTTATGGCAATGAATGAAAAATTCGTGAAAATTAGATGAATCTTTGCGATTTTTTTCTATCGAGAAAATTTTAAAATATCGTGTTTTTGCTCAGATTGAACTCTTGGAAATATAATGTCTAATTTTAGAAAATGAAACAATTTGGGGCTTATTTTCAAGTGTAAAAATGAATTATAAAATCGTCAATTTTGGGTTATATAATGATAGAGACGGTCTCTAACTCGTTGCCCCAACGTTTTCAGGTGACAGGATGTCTCGCAACAAAGATAAGCACGAGGGCGCGACCGGGCGCACGTATCATATCATGTCTGAGGCCGAGCGAGCGTCGGGCAGGCGCGGCGGGTGGACTACTCTTGAGGTAAGATCACTCTATGATTGCGGCTGCACACACTCGACGGGAGCCTCTCGCCGAGATCCTCGGCCGTGTACTTGCTCTGGTTTTCATCGCGAGAGCCAACGAGACGAGGACGAGAGCGCCCTGTACACACTCGCGCTCGGCCTGTCTCGGGTTGTCATAACATACAGGACGGTCAGGACCTTGTAATTGCCTGTAACAACCCGATACCCGACGATTCTGTCGTATGTTCAGTATAACGTAAGGACTAAACCTAAAAGAGTCTAATTCTTTGGAGGAATCGTTAGTGGCTGGGCGTGTTCTTCATAAATTATACGAATTTTCTCTTCTCAAACAGGCTAAAGATCATTTAGGAGCTTTTAATATCGTCTCATAGAAGACAAGTTTAATAAGATAATAGTCTTGTTAAAGCCTAAACCTAAAGGTTGCTGTATACCAAATGGTTATCCAAGCTATTGAAGTAATTTATGTATTTATATCTCGCTAAATTTTATTGCTGCTTGAAATGTGGCCTTAATTATGCAAATAAAACAAAAACAAAACAAAGTCAAAACACGTTATTGCTATTGTTCTATTTCAGACGTTTTCAGTACGTCAAGGTGATTCCATCACCTTTGCCGATCAACATTTAAAAGTAACTCTATTGCGTCGTAACATACAAAATTGTCATACAGTACTAGAGCATTCTAGAACACATAGTCGCATTTCCGCAACAGCCTAATATTTCACCTGTAGGAAATAGCCATAGACAAAAAACATCCACTTTTTCCACCAATATTGTTGGTATTGAACCTCTGAGGGTCAGCCACGCGTAGAAGATCCTTGGATAGATATGGCGATGTGCGTACTACCGCGGTAAAAAAACATTGGTTGCGCGGTTGTTTACTTGCAATATAAAAGTTAGGTAGGCATTGGGGATGTAGCTCTATCTCACTGGATATGAACCTGCGACACTCAAATCCTTTCTTCTTTGAATATAATATTACGTGTTTCTTCTGATATCATTAATTTAATCATGCCTTTCCCGATTTCCAGATAACAGGAGGTGTGCGCGCCCTGGCGCCGCCCCTTTTCCAACTGACGCATCTGACCGCGCTGTACCTCAACGACAACTCGCTGCAGCGCATCCCGTCGGACATCTCAGCGCTCGTCAACCTGCACACCCTGGACTGCTCAAACAACAAGCTGCGCACGCTGCCCGCAGAGCTGGGAGACCTCATACAGCTCAGGTACAGCTGGAGCTATAGCTAGAACTAAAACCGATAGAAATGTAGTTATAGGAACGCAACTGCTTTTTACATTTTTAAGTCACCCTAATCTCTAAGAGCTAAAAACCAGCCTTCGCCACTGTAGATAAAAATTGTGGGCTGCCAGTTGCCCTAAACAAGTTTGAACAATGCTTGATATGGCTTACAAGGATGTTAGTTACAAGTTACAAGTCACAATTAGGTCGTTCTCTAATACATTCATTAGAAAACTAAGATATTATGCTGGTAAACTTGACATGTGGTACACATGAGCGGATTCTATAAGTAGGCAGTAAGTTGAAAAGCAATTATTAATGTTTGCATCATGAGAGAATTAAGTCTATTTGTTTGGTAAATCTATGATTGTTTATTTTTATCATTCAGAGCCTGTATATAGAACTGGATAATGAGTTTAATGATAATGACTAAACACTAAGGGCCTGTTTCACCGCTTCCTGATAAAGTGCCGGATAGGCTTATTTGACAGATTCTCTTTACTCCATCTGTCAAGTTAAGTGGTGGATAGCCTTATCAGGAAGCGGTGAAACAGGCCCTAAGACAAATAAAGGTGAACTATATCATATATTTACTCAGTCTTATCTAGTAGGAAATCAGAAAACCAGACCGCAATAAAATGTACCTTCTCGCCTCTATTGCTTGTGCGATAAGATATAAAATAGATTAGCATCGTTCGCAGCTAACAGGCGTTATAATAGCAGCCTTCAAAACAAACACAACATGCCGATACAAAGCAAGGTTGTTGAACTTTGATAACAGAATAAATTATGCACAGCAATTCAGCTAGTCGAATTCTTGTTAAACTTGCTAGATTCTGGTTTCGCCATATTTTATAGCTCCAAATCAAAATAATGAAAATAAACTTGAATCTGGTCAGAAAGAATACTAGCATCATATCATTTTTGGACTAGGAAACGAGTGTCAGACCTCTAGAGTCTAGAGTCTAGATGATAAGCGATTGCTGCCGCTTCTGGTTAATATACATAGAGTACTGTCGTGCGCCCTTCACCCTTGAATTCTTGATCCTAAAATCTCAAACCCCTTTTAAGGTAAAATCGGGATTTTGGTGCCCTTATTCGTTTGAAAAAAAAAGATAATATTATGTGAAATGGTGTAACTATAAGTGGTAAACCGTCATCATTCCTATTTCATCTCTTTAATCTAATTACATAGCTATTTAATACTAACAATAATATTTTGTAAACCTTACCTTTTTTGTTTTTATTACTTTTATCTAACATAAAAATTACAATAACAATAATATTCAATGTAAAATATTGTTTACGGTAAATAACGGTTACGGCAGTTAAACGAGACTACCAGCGCCATCTAGCTTTAGTAAAAATCAACTATTTTCCCTCTGCTCTCGAAAGATGGCGTGATGACAATATTTTTACAACTTTCAAACAAAAAAAAAGCACAATTCTTCTCAGCTCATCTCATTTTTAATAATGAATATTAGAAAATCTAACGCGTAGGAAGCGGAAGCTTTACTTCTTGAACTGACATACTCTTTATTAAATTTTAACTGTGTCATCAAGTTTCTTACACCGGTGCTTTGCGCCGGGTTAGTTTCCGAACCGGTGGTAGGCCTCATGTAGACGTTCTAAAAGTGTTAATTTTTATCCTATTTGGAAATAAAAAGATTTTTCATTATCATTTCCAAGGTACTAACACTACCTCTCGTTCCAGAGAGCTCCACCTGCACAACAACTACCTGCGGGTTCTTCCATATGACCTCGGCAAGCTGTTCCACCTTCAGCTGCTGGGGCTGCAGGGCAACCCGCTCAGCAAGGAGATGCTGTCGATATACAACGACAGCAACGGCACAGTGAAGCTGCTCTCGTACCTGCTCGACAATTTACAAGGTAGGTGATATACTATGAATAATTTAAAAAAATGTCCCGATTCTACAAAATGTGACCCGAATACATGCATGCTTTATGCAAAAAGAGACCCGAATTTGTGTGTAATTATTAGAAGTGACAATGATTGTCAACAGCTTTATTTTGTAAATTTGAATGTAGTGTTTCGTAGCTATTATTGTCATATTATTATAATTTTACTGTGCGAAAATAACCTTGAGTACCAAATTCAAAACGTTAAACGATTGAAGTATGGGAGCTACGTTTCCTTAGTTTTTATAATTCGTAGGTGATATAATCAGTACTTAAGAATTAAGATGCTACCGGCCCCCGTATCACGTATCTTGCGAGAGCAATGCGATAGCAATTATTGCGCGATAATTGCTCCAAAATCGCAATTTCGTATCACGTATCAGCCAAAACAATACGATTGCAATATATCGCTATATAATATGACATCATTGTTTTAAGTTTTTATACCCAGCAATCGCTCGCGCGATTATTGCTAGTGGATTCTTGGTCGCTATTTTTACGCCGGTCTCATGACGCGGTTCAGCTCTGTGATTGGTCCAAATTTTGACAGCCAACCAGTCACAGAGCCTGAGCCGTGTCTTGAGACCGAGATGCATCTTGAGTACCGACTATTTATACGGGCCATATTAGCTCTCGTAACAATGTCCCGCTCCCGAACCCATCGAAATGCAGGTGATTTATTTCGCTGAAATGCCAAATATATAGTAGTCATTATAACAATGCTCAAGTTGTATCATAAATGTTATGTAAATAGGTACCCTGAGGCCTTATCTCTCGAAAGTCATGTGTGTGCCACCATGCACTTGTGTATAAGCATTACGCACACACTTGGGCACTGTGTAAGTAAATTTTAACAAAACCATATGCCATAATTGTAATTTACAACGTTTTTCGTGTAACAAAAAAATATAAAGATAATAGATTTTTTAATAAATAAAAGTGAAAACTGTTTATTGTGTTTATGCAAAGAACCCAATAGGTGGCGCTTATATGCAATAAACAGAAAATTAAAGTTTGTGTTATGGAGTGTAGATGGAGGAGAACTATCTCTGTATGTAAAAAGTGTCCGCTGAAATGCGTTAAATTATGGTTAAATTAGGGTGACGCTACAGCAGCAACGGGGTCAATTTTAAATAATTTAGCAGCTTTTGTTTAGCTATTTTATAGGTTATATTTTTCAAAATATATTGGTATTATTTATTTTGTTATTTATTTTATTTTATTTATTTAAGTATTTTGTCACCAACGGCTACATTCATTCCATACCCTTTGCTGCAGCTAGCGCCACTTTCAACTTTTATTTACTGCGTACAGCTGGACACTTTCAAATATCCCCCATATAAGATAGTTCTCCTCCATCTACACGACATAGTTTGTATCTAGATATTACCCGTAAATCGTAATACTTTGTTGGGTTGTAATTTGTTTAAAGCCTGCAAGAATCGTACAGATTTCTACACGAGTAAGTTCCAAATTTCCAATATTGTATAGTTGTCCAGTTCATTACGTCCATATTATCATTATTTGCCAAGAATATTTCCTAAATGAATAAACTTGGATCGTATTTTAAAAATTTAAACTTAACCTTGAAGATGATGTTGCCATGGAATTTTAATACCACTTACCGTTTTATTACCTAAATAATTGCTAATTTGAAATTAACAACGACTATGCAACATCCTTCCTATAACACTGTGATTCAACTTATAAAAATCCTAAATATATTACCATTAGCCATAGCCATTATATTTCTAATTCAACAAAGTAATTCATGTATATTTGGAAATCTATAGTCATCTAGAAAAGTACATGACAATAATAATTATGTATCCATACTAATATTATAAATGCGAAAGTGTGTCTGTCAGTCTGTCTGTCTGTCTGTTACCTCTTTGAAATTTGGCATGGAGAACTTTAAGTCCCGGGAAAGGACATAGGCTATTTTTTATCCCGAAAAAATGTACGGTTCCCACGCGATAAACGAATTTTGGCGCAACGGAGTTGCGGCCGTCATCTAGTTCTGTATAAAGTACTATATGTTATGTATTTTTCCAGTAAACCAAGAAGTACGCTGAACTAGTGGTAACCATTTTTGTACCTGGCTTTTGTACCTAAGAAAAGATGAGAAAACCTATTAACTTAAATAGGTTTAGCATTTAGGTTTGCGAATGTCTATCAAGAGCTGAGATGTATTTAGATTTTGTAAGATTTTAGCATTAATATTCAGGCGGCAACGATCAACAAAATAAACTTTTTATGCCTGAAACTCTTTCCACCTAATTTAATAAAATACCTTAATTCATGTAGAAACATTCTATTGAAAATTCTACATAAGTAGAAACCTATGTAGAGATTTCAATAGAATAAACAAGATAATTAGACAATTTGCATTTGATAATTTCCAAAGCGAAGTTAGAAATCATAAAATGGGACATGTCACATGACATAATATGTGTTCGCAAGCATTTTTTTTCTACCGAATCCCACAATTTCGTTATCTAACTTCTCCATCGGAACTATATATCGAAAGCAGGCTTAGTTTCTTTTCATATCGTCTTTTTGTATGATAAAAATAAACGGAAGTAAAGGAAAGTGTTCACAATCGATAAGTAGCTGAAGGCGAGTCGCCCGCGCTTACACCGCTCAATACAAGTGACACTCGAGAACAATATCCACAAAATACAACAACCTTGATTTTCACCGATGCTGAGAGCGCGTTCACACCGTCCGATACGATATCGGTGGTCGATACGATATATGTACGGTACCCGGGGAAATAGAATGCACATTTCAATAGTGATGTCTGGTTAGTGTCAAACACTGCCAGTGAGCTTTAAAAATTTTAACAACCCGTTAAAGTCGACACTATCACTTAGTAGATTACATAATGTACGTATTTTTATGTCTGTTGTGTACGGTTTGTAACTTGTATTTTTGTTTGTATCCATGTTACCAATGTTAACGTATTTTATGCATGCACTTATGGTCGCTAGACTACCTTGACAATAGCACTTGACAATCTTCGTTTTTCTTTGGAAATAACAGGTGTGTAATGAATTTAAAACGATTATAACATGATCACGCTGTAGGCGCTTTGCAGACGACGGGGCGGGGCGGGCTTTTTTTCTGCGGACATGCCGCGCCGCCAGTGTCCACAGGGCACCCGCGGCACGGTCTTTTTGCCCGCCGTGTGCGTTGGTAATATAGGATTCCCTTTGTGCTATCGTTCGCGACGAAATTGACCGGCCCGCCCCGCCCCGGCCCCGCCCCGTCGTCTGCCAAGCGCCTGAAACTGTTGAGAAATATGTCCCTTTTTCACATAGATCTATTCGACATCCCTTACTTAAATTTTACTTGATCCGATATCGTATCGCATAATGTAAGAACGCTCTAACGGAACGAAACAATCAATTATCCAAACGTCTTCCCACACTTTCTAGTTCTATTGTGCGGAGCGAGACAATCATATCGTTCATTGTCGCTGCATCTGGTATAATCACGACATTATTTTTATTAAATAACCGGGATTCGGCACTTTCATTTGCGGCCTACGATTCGGAGACAGAAGCGATTGAGGTCGCCTTAATCCGACGATAAACTTTGATATTTTAAGTACAATTGGCCTTTGGGGAATCGACGTTATCCATTAATCTGTTTTACCCATAGAATATTGTTGCATTATTAGTTATAATGATACTGAATTATGCCTGGAAGATTATTTAAGTACATATAATAAGCACACTACTGCTTGTAATAAGGCAATTTATGTAGAAAAGATAATAGATTTTTCTTATGCCTTAAAAAATCATAGGATCAAAGTTCTCCGTTTCCTTGAACTCGTGGCCTGACGGTACAATACTAGAAGTACTCAAGTTAGAAATCAAGTTTCATGTCTTGGATCTCTTACTGTATGCAAATATGACCGGATAACGATAAAAATCCACCGTCTCGACAATATATTTCCCTCGGCTTTACTTACTGAATACTCACGTCCTTTGCATCGGTGACGGCAAATGACAACCTCCGTGGCGCAGTGGTGAGCGCGTTGAGCTCAAGCCGGAGGTCGCGGGTTCGAGTCCCGCCGACGGAGCAAAAAGTTTATAAAGTTCCTGGGTCATGGATGTATATTAAATATGTGTATCATATAATAAAAATCTTAAATATATGTATAGTATAAAAGTATTAAATATATTTCCGTTGTCTGGCACCCGTAACACAAGTACAACACAGGTACTTAGCACGGGGCCAGACTGACGTGGTGTGAAGCGTCCATAGATATTATTATTATTATTATTATCGGTATAGAAATCTCAAGTGGCGGATACTAAGGGGCGTCCACAAATTATGTGAGGTGTTTTTTGAATTTTTTTACCCATCCCCTCCCCCCTGGTGAGATTTCGTGAGATTTTATTCAACCCCCCTCCCTCACAAGTCTCACGTGAGATTTTTCAAAATGTAGGTTTCTTACGTAAACGCTTGGTTTGACAGTCAGTACATTTTCTTTCGAACGAATTTGTGAATGATCCTAATCGTATAACAATTACGCTTACGATTAAATCTTAAGCATACGTGTACAATCTGGATGAAATGGACCAAAATAGTGTTATTCTGTTGAGAAAAAAATTACGTGAGGTTTGTCGAGCCCCCCCCCTAAACACCTCACGTAATTTGTAGATGCCCCCTAAGGGAATTGTGTGCTCTGAATCTAATAAATAATGTTCATAAGTGTTTAAACCATTTTCAGATGAACTGCACATTTAGTTAAATCTATTGCCATCATAGTTACCTCAATTCGCATTAAAGACTTACCTTGATGAGTGGCAGTCTTCCACAGTGCGTTTTTCGCGTAACTTTCTGCCGCGCACTGTAAAACTCTGGAACGAACTGTCACCAACAGTTTTTCCGGACCTATACGACCTGCAAACCTTCAAGAAGAGAGCGTATTCCCTCTTAAAAGGCCGGTGTCTGATGTTGCGAGTGTCCATGAGCGACGGTTGTTGCTTTCCATCAGGTGACCCGTTTGCTCGTTTGCCACCTTATTTTATAAAAAATCAGCCAAGTGCGAGTCGGACTCGCACACGTAGGGTTCCGTACCAATACAGAGCAAAATTAGGCATAAAATGGTGTTTTTGTATGGTGTCCCCCTTTCATTTTTATTTTATTTTAATATTATTATTAAATATTAAAGTACACATATTATAACAAAAGAATGTGTGAAAAATACAAGCGCCTACCTCTTGCCATTACTGATATAGAGCGAAAAAGGCCGAAAAAATCACGTTTGTTGTATGGGAGCCCCCCCCTAAATATTAATTTTATTTTGTTTTCAGTATTTGTTGTTATAGCGGCAACAGATATACACAATCTGTGAAAATTTCAGAAGTCTAGCTATAGCAGTTTTTGAGATACAGCCTGGAGACAGACAGACAGACGGACAGACAATGAAGTCTTAGTAATAGGGTCCCGTTTTTACTCTTTGGGTACGGAACCCTAAAAGAGACATTTTAAATAACTTTAAATTAATTAATAGTAACGAACGTACATAGAAACTACCGGAAAAATTAAATACTTACTGATATTATATCTACCACGATTTCAGTATGATAATTGATAAGCGATAACATTGATATTTAAATGCTACCGTTTCATAGATAATACCGTTTCATAAATAATAGGAATCGCGTATATCGTATGCATAGAATAAAAATTAATCAAGTGCCGTCTGTACTGAAATCGTTATTCAATATTCCCTCGCATGCGTCGACTTTCTAGCTCAGCCGCTATCTCCAACCCGCGGCCCGCGGGCCGCATGCGGCCCGCCGCCAGGACTTTATTTGTGGCCCGCGTGATGTTGAACAATTTTGAAATTCACGCCCACCGGCAAAATAACGTAAAGTCTACGTGATAGTCGTTAAATTTTTTCCACTTTTAAATCGTTAATTTTGAAGAATGTTATTTTTTAACCCAAAAAATCTTTTGTTGCGGCCCGCGACACCAAGACCAAAACATGTTTGTGGCCCGCATGAAAAAAGGTTGGGGACCACTAACCTAGCTGGTGATATTCTAATCATGCAATAAAAGCATGAATAAAATGATAATCTCCGGCGTGCGCGGGCGCTACCGGTCGCGCGGGGAAAGTGTTCGAAAGTAAAGCCGGAACCGACCGCGGTGACGTCACGATTGCGAAACGGTTGCGAAACGACATCTCGTGAGTCGTGATGTTGCATGATGCGTCGTGTGATATCCTTTCATTATGGGATCTCATTAATTGAAACTGGGAATTTCCCATACTATATCGTGTCCGGACTCCGGTATTGTACTAAATGATGTGTCTACACTCTACGTATGATATCCCGGCCCCCGGGATATGGAATTTAACCCAAATATTATATCGTATCGTATCGTGTGATGATATATTTTGGGCTTGTAGATGTTCTTGGATGATAGTCTATTATCCAAGAACATCTACAAGCCCAAAATATATCATTAATAGATATCGTTGGATGTAACTAAGGAACAAATTAATCGTATCCTTGTAGATTTGTGTAAGCATTTCTTATCATTACAAGTTCTTATCAGCACTGATAAGAACTTGTAATGATAAGAAATGCTTAATAAAAGTAAAATCGAACAAAGAGAAGAGACAATATATTAACTTGATTGATAGCTCTTGAAGACTTTTGGTAGTAAGTAGTATAATTCCTAGCAAGTTAAAAAAGTAATATAGAGTTAGCGATCGTACCACTCTTAAACCTTCTGGAACTTCAATGTCAAAAGTAACAAAAAACACCGAGCCCAAAGTCGAATATCTATTCCGAGCGGTGCGTTTTATCGAAACGACTTAAGTTTATTGCGCTTTGGTCATTATTCGGTCACATTTTAGTGGCATGGTCGTAACGCACCGAAGGGCGGAATGTTTCAGCCGACCTTGATCCTAAAGGTCGGGCTGAAGGTCGGGATACACTCCCTTTGTTGAATCAGCGAGCGCTATACTGCAAGTGTGCGTTTCGCTTTATAATCTGTTCCACTCGGGGTTTCTACGACAATGATTCTTTTGTCGTCCTCATAAAGGTTCTTTCGGGGGTAGATATCTCGAAACAGGGCTTGTACCACGAAACCGTTTTGAGACTCAAACAATCGATCGAGAATGCCGCATCCTACTCTAACAAATGTGAAATGACGTTGTTAGAGAAGGACGTGGCATTCTCGTCCGATTGTTTGAGTCTCAAAACGGTTTCGTAGTAGGCCTACTTATCGTTTGCGATTCGAGACCCAACGCTTTGTTATTTCTATTCGAATCTGTTAGCTCTTTAGTTGAAAATGTTTTGCGAAATTCATCTGATAAACAAAGTCACTTTCGTAACCCATTTGAATTTAATGTTTATTTAAAAGTAGTTCTCAAATACAATAGAAGCAATTTATTATTGAACTTTAAAGGTCGTTTTCGAAGGTTGTACTGAAGGTATTTTCCGACTTTGTCTGATCTTCAAATTTTTTCACATTAAAACTGAAACAATTATAAATTGAGATAACGAATTTGCATTTTTACATCGTCCCTTGATTATCCGTAAAGGCAGGTAAAGGTGACCTTCTGATATGAATCTTTACGATAATAACCTTCGATAAACAGAATTTTCAATGTCATTCAAACAATGACTTCGGAATGTGCTGGAACACCCTTTTAATTTTCGTCAAAATATGCAAGTTTAACAAGACAGTCTGAAATCTAAACCAGTTTGGCTCTATCATTACATCCATATTAATATTTAAAAATATGCGACAGTGTGTCTGTCTGTTACGTCTTCACGACCAAACTGCTCAACCGATTTTGTTGAAATTTGGTAAGGAGATACTTTAAGTTCCGGGAAAGGACATAGGTTACTTTTTATCCAGGAAAAATTTAGCGTTCCCGTGTGAAATACGAATTTTGGCGCAACTGAGTTGCGGGCGTCATCTAGTATTTATTGTGTGAGTGACTGTGACGCAAGCAAAAGAGCCATCAGATGAAATAATCGAAGCCTAAATGATGTAATCTGGCTAGCTAATGGCTAATGATCTTACGGACCTTTTGTTAGGAACGACAACTAAATATTTCTCTACATCGTTGGCATTATTGTCAGTCCCCATTATATTTTCTTTTATGTTAGAGTTATTTATAGCAAACGCAAAAATCAAGACGTGTTTATTTATTTACAAGGATTTTCTAGTTCTTTCCTTGCTATATATACATGTTAGTAATGGATATAATATCATAACATAAGAGAGGATCTATCACACTTTGAACTGTTAAACCTGCATTTTCAATTATAGTATGCATAGTAAGGCATACGCAATCAAATCCACACCACATCGCAATGCAAATAATCTACTTTTTTAAATAATAACATCCTGCATGATTGAAGTCGGAGCTATTGAAATATTTCTCCATGTGGTGAAGCGGGGGCGTGAGGCGTTAAGGCCGTAGATCTGTTTTTAATGACACTAAAGACGGCCGTAGAGGCTATCTTAGTATTTACGGTCGAATAAGTTACAAATTACAATTGGCCGGGGCCGGAGAGCTCCTAATATTGCCAACTTGAGGTTCGACACAACGTACTTTATGGCGTCGTAAAGTAAGCCCGTACCGTCACTAAATATAATTCAGCATTAAGCACTAAGCAGGTACTTTATTTCTAAAGGTCTGCTAAGTATTTTAAGAAAATCTCTCCTAAGTCCTTTTGTTAAATTCTTTTCTAGCTTAAGTTGTACTGTTTCTCGATAGCTTTATATTAGATTTAAGATTGTCGAACATGTCCACTGAAGAACTTTAAAATATCGTATGTTTCCTTAACTTGTCAGGTACTAGATCTAACCATGAAGTTTTTGTCTAAGTCTCAATTATATTACGTAGCTCTTTTGCGATAGGTGACTTATATCTTTATGTACTTGCATTTAGGTCGGCTTGGTGGTTGAATTTATGTAGTGAAAGTAGGATTATCTTGAAGTCTTGCGTAAAATTCGTATTATCTAACCTAACGGAGCATAATTATGGGCAATAAAAAATGTAAACCATTCGTTTCCCGAGCAGGATATCAAGTTTTATATTTGTTGCCTATCCTCCGTGCACTTTACGAGGCGACGTATAACCGTAATGTTTAATGGCTCCTGCTATTATTTGTGAACATACTTCCGAGCTAGATAAACGTGTTTACAGGAAAATTGTGTCTCAACCTCTCGACCGTTATCCCCATTCCCTGCGACCCAGATACTCGTAATGGTTCTATTATTCAGTGTTAGCGAGATAAATAGAACGCCGAGTAAAAATACAACGCGACGAGGTGTGAAACCGAGAGAAAACATGGAACCGGTAACCGCGTGGCGCCCAATTTCTACACGGAAACGATCGATTAATAAAAACGTGATAGATGCTAACACATTAATGCTCTCTTCGGCAGGTCTCAACAAACATGATAATCGGTTATGACTAATGATGATATCGATGACAGTAATGTTAATGTTGATTGTTGACACACCTAATGGTACGAGTTGTGAAAATAGTCGAGGTATGCACGATTTGATACGTAGAGTTGCGAGTTTTTGTTTCAATGGATCACGTACAACAATAAGAATAATAAGTTACGAAAATGCGCATAAAAAGAGAACGAGCATGGCATAAGCGTGGTGCGGCGCGAGTGAAAGTGTGGCTGCGGGCGTCAATCAAAGTCACATTAGCGCCGCAAGCGCAGCATTGTCGCCCGCACATAATTACCTATTCCAAAACCATTACAGCTTTAGAACACTGTTTATTTAGCGACCATTCTAAAGCGTTTGATAATGCAACTCGATACGTGAAAGTAACAAAAGTAACAAATTAAACAATTAAAAGAGTACACAAAATGAGTAAAAATAAATTCGCATATTGAGTAAAAATTGCATATTCTTTCCACAATCTAGATACAATTTGCCAGCAGAGTTTTGATGTTTACAGCTTTAGATATTGAAAGCACATTGGCTTAACGAGACCTCTTTTTTGTGGATGTTTGCTTAGAAAATATTTTTCAGTTAAATGGTTTGTTGTTCTTGAAAGCAATTTGTGAGTTGCAAGTTGCCGTTGAAAGTGTGTGATAATGATGATAATTGATGCGCAAATACGATTTAGCAAATTTCAAAAGCTACTGTTTTGCGGTCACGAGGAACGTTTGGTGAAATTACTCTTTTGTGTGACTAGATAATTATTATTCAAAACAAAAAATTGGTCAAATGTGAAAGGTATAAAAATATTTCGCAATTAATCTTGAAACTTGCAATTAAAAACTTGACTTTTCCGGTTTATAATTATTATTTACGATAACTCGAATCGTCGAGTTTTAATGAAAATCTCTATGAAGCGAGACTCTTTGACGATTAAAATAAAATTGAAAAGTAATGAGAATTGAGAGATTCTTTTGTACAAATAACTCGATCCAACCTCGACGAAGTGATTTCCTGTCATTTCAGTTTGCCGGCGAGTTATTTGCTCGAATTTAATTTTTTGGGTCGTATTATTTATTGGAATGTTTTTTCTTCTGTTATTCTCCGGGCACCTGTCATTTGCCTGGAAACATAAAAGATCATTTATGGTATTTTCCACTTGTTGTGTTGGACAACATAATATAAAAGTTTATTTACATATTGTGCCTTACAAAATTTTAAATAAACTATACTTCATGCATTAATTTCAGTTTCAGTTGGAAACGTCATAGTTTACTGGTCTGTTTAGATATTCGGTAGTATCCAATTTAATATTTTCAGCATCTTAATACTTAAAAGTTCTGTCATAACACCTTCAGTGCATAAAGCTTGTTGCAAAATATATATTTTGAAAATAGGTACTCATTAAACTGTAGTTCTGTGGCTACGTGATACGTCTTCATTGGAAATTCCAAGTGATTTATACGAAGGGTAAGACGAAACATTACGTAAAGGATAAAGTGAAATCCATGTGACTAAATTGACTCACTGAATCGCGAGCCGCTTTCAAAGGAGCCATATCCAGCGTTGCGTAATACGGACTTTCTATTTAAACGCCAGAAAGCGCCACAAGTATGAATGCGTTTCAATATGCAACATCATGTTTGTGTTTATACTTAGATGCAAGCTCGTGCTGGGAATTTTCATCATTTTGCAGCTCTTACGTTTAATTGTTGCAGTAGATATGAATTTTGTTAGAGATTCCTTTACCGGAATTTTGGGAACTTCTCATTTTGTAATTCCTGCTCTTCAATTTCAACCGTACCATTTTCCCGCTAAACCTTTGTTTCTCATAAAACTAGCATTGGTCTGTGAGCCGAAATTGTTGTTTTACGTAAAAACTATGTATTTCAAAATTTATGTAAGTCTTTTTTAGGTTAAACCTCAAAATGCAAATTTTTTCTTTCATGCGTTTCAAAATTTTGAAATTATTTTTAATGTGTGCTTTCTAGCAATTAAATTGTTATTTTTGAATAATTATCTTCTTCATTTTATCGCTTTAAATGCTGTTTGTAAGGCTAAATAAAAGACAATATTACATTCTGTATTGTTGTGGAATCAACAAAATGAAATTTCCATGTATGGTGGTCAGTTCGCTTAGTTGATATAATTACGTAATTTGCGATTCGATTTGCTCTTTGTTTATTAAATGTGGCCCGGACGTGAACTTCCACGAGAACGATTACACAACCGAAACTTTTCATCATGATTAATGGTCGGTTACGCAACCGCGCGGCCGGCTGGATGGACCCTAATAACTTTCACCTAACGCGAATCGGTAATAAGTCGGCCCCGTAATAACCATCATAACTCGATATGAGCGCAGCGAGAGCGAGAGTGGCTGAAAATTTAGGGCTGCCACCCAGTATTGTGTCCCATGCAGTATTGTGAAGTTTTAGATTCAATGCAATATTTGTACACATTATAATTTGATTCATCATCGATCATTACTTCTTGAAATCCTCTGCTTGGGAAATTTTGGTGATCTTTTCATATATTTGAAACTATCACGTGCGTTATTTCGCCACGAATTGTTAACAATAACCTTGTGTTTTATGCCGTAAATGAGGTTATTGAATTTGAAGAATACAATTGCGAAACTTGGGAGTTCTCCACAAGTGGGAACCCTAAATGTGATAGTTTGTGCGAGCACGCGATCGCAGTTCGGGTCATTGGTCGGCCGATCGCTTTCTTGTGTATGAGATGCATCGGTGATATTCACGAGGTCTCGCGATTGTTGACTACAGCGAGTGGCACGCCTCGTTAACGGGACCTTAACGTCCTTGGTTATGGTACAAATAATTTTATATCTCCCTTAAGTGGATTACAATGTTGGTGACTGCTTAAACCTGGAAGTAAATAAGACTTCTGTACTTGGCAAACGCACTTACGTTTACTTCGTGTAGTCTATATTATTATCATGGAACTTTAGTTCAAATCATTGATTCCCAAAGTGGTCCAGGTGGACCCCCAGGGGTCCACGGGATCCCGACAGGGGGTCTACGCTTGCGTGGAAGATAAATGGGGGTCCACGAGTCATTAACGGGGGTCTATAAAAATTAGGTGACCCGACTTGACTTCTCCTATGAATATAGGCAGACAATATTATATTAGCAGATTAAATATTACAGAGCGAGGAGATTTAGAAATAAGTAAAAGTGTGGTAATTTTTATGTTCAATAGCTACAAAACAAGAAAATACTTGAGTCCCTATTGTCCTTTTCTATAAAGGTAAGAAGTTCTCGGTTTTCACAATATAAATCACCCACCCTACCTTTAAAAGTTCTATGACCTAATTCCCGAATAATTCTAATTGAAATTTAAATTTCGGAAGTCGTTTATTTCGTTGCCTTAATAATAGTGTAATTAGTCGTGTTCCGAGTACGGCCTGACATTTTGTATCCACTGCAAAGTGCAAATGAATAGGGATTGCAAAGGTCACGACAAGCCTTCGCAGTTCGCAGGCTATCGAAATATTGAACTAATGGTTCATGAAATACTTCCAAGTCCAAGTCCAGTCTAAATTCCCTTTTTATGTTCAAGCATTAGCGATTAAAGGCCACAGCCATAATATGCCTACACCAAAAAACCTACAATTAGGATGGCTTAACAAATGAGTCCTGTCAGTTTCTTCCAGCGAGGTTATGAGCCGTAACAAATTAGATTTTTTACCAATTAGTGAGCAGAAATAAGGATCCTAAAAGAATACACATTAAAATAAGTATTGTAGTAATGTTATGAGGCCGCACGTGGATACAGCTGGTGATTTTTTTTAAATCTCATTTTATTTGGGGATTTTAGCACACAAAGTGGCTATGTCAATCCCATCTTGGTGAATTTAGAAATTAATATTTTTAAGGCAATGACAAAATTTGTAAAAATAGATCTTAAAGGGAAGAAAAGCTGATATTTCTTTGAAATGGTAGAGTTACAGGAAACCGTATCTAATAAAGTTGGACAATTACAGTCGGGGCATTTTAATAGGCCACATTTGACATCTGTCAGATTAATCTCCATAGTGAGGTGAGCTGCGTAAAAACATCGACCAAAACGAATAAATCGATACGGACTTGAAATAAAATATTTGCATTTTATACGTTTGAAACCAACTCCTGTCCCATTATTACTTTTTCTTTTGCAAATTCAAGGAGCAAAATAAGACAAGTACATAATTTACAAAAAAAAAAAATGCATTTATTCGCTTGAATTATAAAAACTGTTAAATGTAGTATTATCATTATTCATTTCACATAAATATGTGTTACTTTTCACAACGTGGTTATTAATTTATGGGGATATTTCGTTACAAGTAATCAATGCATCGATACTATTTATTCGCTTTCGATTTTTAGGGTAACTTCCCTAGAGTTTAAAAAGAAAAAAGGCCAGCTGACGTAACATTGTAACGACGTGCAATTATTAAGATCAGAATTTGTTTATTACATTTAGAATTGTTTATCAGTAAAAGCAAATCGTTAAATAATTCGTATCGGTCATATTTACAATAAATATGCAATCGTAATTGAAAAAAGTTAACCAATTGTGCAGTTATAACAAAACGAAAATATTTATTTTTTATGTATGTCGCTACAAGGTTACCTGGTACAATTTTGATGAACTGTCAAATGTGGCCTATTAAAATGTCCCGACTATACCACCTCTGTTAGCGTGGATGATGAAGTTTGAAAAGTAATAGATGCTGATGATACTGTTGATCGAAGAAACTTTCAATTACCGCGCGCGATGAAAGTCTAGCTTGTCTTTATAATTATTCACATGATAATGTAATACACATAAGACTAATATTTTCTACGTGGCGGCCACCAGTAATGGAAATTGATATTTACGGCGGGTAATTATAAAGTTTATATTTAATTGCGTTGACATTTGAATATTCAGTTGTATTTATCGGGAATGAGGCGGCGTGAGTCATTAGGTTCACTTTCACCTGACCTATAGGGAGCGTTTCTTCGCAGTGCACCTACGAGTTTCCCAATTTTTACTCGATCAATGACCGTCGCAGCTTGTACTTCTTTATCTGCATTAGCTCTTCATGTTGCATGTATAACGAGTGGAAGAACTGCTTTGTTCTTTGTTAAATTATAAGTATTAAGTCCCTTGCTAAAATATTTTGGGATTTTGAAACCGTTATTATTGTCCAGCAGTGGCACACAAATGGCTAATTAGATTTAGATTAATTTATAAACCGTTATGCGTTCAATGTCAAATAGTATTTTTTATAGTCTGGTACATTACACTAATGATATTAACATTATGTAAGACTATAATTTAGTACTTGTTCTCACACAGGTACTAGTTGTCAGATTAACTTGACCTAGAGTATTCTCACCTCACTAACCTCGTGATGAAATAATTTCATGTAGCTATAGGCATAAGCCTATAGCTACACGAGAACATTAAAAATTTTGAATATATTATTCTATGCCTACATTCTTTAAACAATGCGAATAATTGAATTGAATTCAAACATCGTCAGAGTTCGTTTAACAGATGGTTATATTATGTCTTAGTAAAAAATATTAATAATATTCATACTCATGCATATTCATATCTTAAATATGACGGTTCGTAGGTATGGGGCATTAGAAAATATTTAAGTGTATTCTTGTGTTTAAAGTGCTTCACAAGAGTATATTTGTGATAGAATTATTACTTTGCTTCGACAAACAGTTATATTTCATATCACAATTTATACAGTTCTATAAAGTTTATTATAATCTTGAGTTACGTTGGTTGTGGAGATTAAAGGGGTTTTACGATTTGGTTTATGTGGATATTGCATATTCCTCGTAAAATTGTCTATTTCATGTTTCATGTGTCTAATATTTTATTTTATGCGACATTTGGGGAGTCATATTTTTTAAGTAGGTACCACCTATTCTTTTGATGTGATCTAATTATCAAGAGTTTATTCGTATCAATTAATTGTTACCATTGTCACATTTAATTCAAAATATGAAGTTATAATATTTATTTATTGTTTCAGGTAAGAACTACCAATATAAAATATATAGGTACAGGTGTTTTCAACTTACTGGTAAGCTTTTTATGGAAGTTATAAGTAATTTTTTCGTTAGTAAAATTTTTATAAGTAAACATTACATTTAGGGAAAATATAAAAATATTGATATCAAACAATACATTATTGATTACACAACAAACAATAAACTCCGCGCGACGCGACGCGACGTTATCACTCGGTAAAGTAGTAAGAAAAGTAAACTAGGTTTTAATTATTGTGCCGCGATTAGTAGTTATAGAACTTTCCGGTGTATCCATAGCGGCGATAGTCGCGTGGAGCGCGGCGGCATTCCCGTCGGCATCGCGGTCGCGACCGGCCCGCGCTCGCTCACTCAGTATTCGCCGAACGGCCGCGGCGTACGCACGCCACTCACTCGCGCGCCCCCGATGTTCGTTTACGATTACAACATCGCGCCGCAACTCGTAACTTCGCCGTGACGATGTGGACCACCGTCTCGAATATGGGTTAAACGACCGCACCGCCAACATGAGCCCGGGCGAACGCGCCGCCCTCGGGCGTCGCGAGCCCCCTCGCCCCCAGTACGCTGCCACCGCGCCGGGATTCCCGCCACCGTACTACCCGCCCTACGGCGTTCCACATCCGAACGCATGGCTCGGGGCACCCCTCATATCCATGGCGGGGCGCTCGCCGCAACCGCGAAGTACTCCCGTGTCCAAGCTCGCGCTGCACGCTCAGGGGGCACCCCTGATCATCCAAAATAGACATGACCGGCGAAAATACACAACCGTTCCCGAGCAACGCCATCATCGACCGATCGAGGACTCCGAGAAGCACTGTATGGATAGATATGATGCATCGGAAAACATGAGAATGAGAAACCAGGCGCTCCAGCCGCACCAGTCCCGTCAAATACGAAGCGGACGCAACAACAACAATACAGATGCAGTCAGCGTCGCTAGCGATGAAAGCTCCGGCTCGACCAATTCCGAAACCATGCTCCCCAGGATAATAAAACCCCGCAAACGACGTAAAAAGGATAGAAAACCTAATAACATAATGCCACACGATTTGTCGTCTGGCACGTTAGATCTCGGCGAAGTCGATCACTGTGCGGTTACAAATATGGGGCCGACGTCTCGCGGCGGTTACGAGGAATCTTACTGTCGAGAGATTTGTTTGCCGTATCGTTTAGACATGAAAGTGTTGGATTACCCGGATCAATCTGAGACGTACAGAGTGTCAGCGTTAGGAG
Source organism: Lysandra bellargus (assembly GCA_905333045.1). Taxonomy (NCBI): domain Eukaryota; kingdom Metazoa; phylum Arthropoda; class Insecta; order Lepidoptera; family Lycaenidae; genus Lysandra; species Lysandra bellargus. The sequence goes on from HG995322.1 coordinate 12,617,896, forward strand.
AAGCTTTAGAGGCTACAAGATATGGAATCGCAGAAGCCGCATCGCCAGCAGAGTCAGCAGTCAGCTCATGCCAGTGCCGCTACTGCGATCCCGTGGGACAAATATGGGACGCCGACTCCATAGCCCATTTACTAGATGAGAATTCGAGTGTCGATTTCGCGCCAACTAAACTGGAAGATTCGATGAAGGTGGTGGGACCCCTAGGGCGGAGAGGCGCTGATACTATGTTGCGACGAAGCTGGAGTGATCCTTCATCGAGAGTTCCTGAAAGAAAAGTAAGCGGCAGCGACACCGTTTCTGCTCCTAATCTTTATTCATTGTTCCCACCTTCGAGACGAGCTAGCTCCCCGGGGCCCAGGTCTCCATTAGCTTTAGAAATTTCATCGGAGATTGTGACTTCGATCAACGGCCACCGTGACTTGGAAATTAAGTTATTTTCGACCTCGCCCCCGGCGACTAACTCCGACCGTGGCGCCTTTTTCGACGATAAAAGTGAAAGTGCGGTTAACGATAAATGTACAATCGCGAGCTATGATGTAACAGCAAACAGTGTAGTGAACAGTGACAGAGTCGTGGCGTGCTCGAAAGAAATAAAAAAAAGTGACGATGTGGATTCTGGCTGCTCGACAGCCTTGATTGCTAGCGAAATCTCGCGTAATATATGTGATCTAGCCTTAGTTTCTGCCTGAAATTTTTGTGGTTGGTAATCTTCAGTGGTTGTAGATGTATGCAAAACAGTCCAGGGAGCACAAGGCTCGCCGATAAAGCTGGACCAAATTGGAAAATCCAGCAAGGCGAGCACGGAGTGTCTCAAAGTGACTCAGATTAAATTGAGATCTCCGATTCGGTTTCCTGTAGATTCTAAAACTAATTTATTTTTAATAGTACCTTAGAAGGAGGACATGGAACTTTGTCTGATTTATAAAAAGTCTGATTCGCTTTTTTAAACACATACATGACATGTAGGAGTATCTACAACAACAGTAGTCAACGAAGCGAATATTTAAATTAGATCTACATTTTCGCTGCGAGTGAAGTGAAAGATGTGAACTGGCACACCGTATCGCGGCTCGCGTCTACGTTTGATATCCAATTAAAAAACCAGTGTAGTTGTGTAAATAGAATAGAATCGGCGTCGCTAGTGTGCAATTAGCGTTTCACACTACTGACACGGTTGCGCGGCCGGTATTGCGGTTTCCCGTGGTTTCACTGCGCGCCGTTCCGGGTGGCGCCCGCGAGCACCGGTTCATGCACCTAATCACTGTTTGTCCCCGATCATCTCGACTATTAACATTTACATTTCCATTTGAAATAATCGACCGTCGAAAGCACGGCAAATTTTACATTCTATTGCTTCACGTGTCGAAAACTCCGAACGAAATAAACGAGAATTCGGTCTAGCGCATGCCAGTTTCCTTTTCGTTTGTCCCATTTACCGAATCGAACCGTCAAAAACGTTTTGTAGTTTTAACGCGATATAAATAACATTTTGTGAATGTGTTTCGAAAACATCGCGCTAATTAAATACGCGGATGTGTGGAGCGGCGAATCAGAATTTTAATATCAAATGAATTTGGAGGTAACGTTGAGTATTTCCCCGACGGTGGTGTGGAAGACGTCAGATAAAGTTCCATACTGTAGATAATGTGAATATAACTACTAAGTTATTCCTCGAATCTTACTCGGGTCGGACATCGTTGGGTTTTACAAGCACGATGGGCTGTTTGTGACTCTACACTTTTTATTTTAACGTCGTTTGGCGCGCGCGTGGGAAGACGTGATAAATCGGTTCTTGCTTTATTTTTTTCTAAGATAGGCACGACGTGGACGAGGAGTCGTTACTGTGTCTTATCAGTATAAAAATTCTTTAGTGCGTGCTCGTGAGACAGTGTCGAGCCGCCCGCGGGGTTCACCTATCGGGTATCTTAATGCTCTCTCCCGGCGACCTGTCCGCCGCCGCCGCCGCCGGTCGCCTCATGTCAGCCTAAAGTAAAAGCCCGATATCTCCACAATTAATTGCCCCGATAGATACTTTATTATCTCAGGCGGGAATACTTCTTTCGATAGTGAGCCGTAAGGTTTTGGAATCCTTAGCTTAGCCCCATTTTTTCTAGCCGGCGGATGGGACGTTTCGAGTTATTTATCTCTTTCTCCGCGCATGACAGGAGAATGAATGTGTCCCAATGCGTTGACAAAAGAGACAAATAATGCTTCTTCACCTTCTGGTCTCACGGTAACGAGTCGCACGTAAACGTCGAGCCTTCTATGTGTCGGGATCAATGTTTTATGTTGAAACTGTAAAACTCAACGATTAAACCCGAAATGTAAAGTTAGGTTATGTCTTACAGAGCAAGCATTTTATACATGAAATTATATAGGTTTAGTATTTGTTTGTTTACGTCGTGAGACACGTGTTACAAGCTTGCACTACTATTTTTGTACAATAAAAATCATCATGCCCTAATTCTTTTTGTTTCATTTCGTTTTGGTGAATAGAGCGTTAACGATGACATGGTTTTGAGCAATCGTTTCTATCATTAATACCACCTGAATCACCGATTTCTAAATACACCTCAAAGTGATTCAATGAACTTCTGTGTCGACATCTGATTCTTATCGAAGCAGAGATTATTTTAAGCTAAGACTTTAAAATGTTTCCAGGAAAATTAGCGATTGTCAACCGTTTTATATACTTTTTATCATAAAACCGGTGTACCGTATAAACGTTACACAATCACCTCTTAATTTTAGCTGTTGAAAGTCTGTTTTTTTGTACCTAAACCAACCAAAAGTCAAAGCAAGTTGCATGAATATAATTCCATGGTCTTTTTCATCATCATCATCATCATCATCTTATCAGCCTATATTCGTCCACTGCTGGACATAGGCCTCTCTCAATGAACGCCAAGATGACCGATCTCCTGCTACTCGCATCCAACATGGACCCGCAACTAAACGGACAAGCATTTTCAGTGACCTTTCTGAAGTTTGCATTGTGCTAAGTGCTCCGTACATAGTTTCATAATTTGAATAGATTCTAGTGAGGTCAATGAACATTTTGTCGCAACGTTGAAAGGTTATTAGAACTTTGAATTAATTAATGTGTCATTGATCAATTCCGGTAGTTCAGTTTCGTTAGATAATAATTAAATAAGTAAAAATTAAAAAAGTAAATAAATATCGTAATTTACTCTTATCTTCATTTTAATTATCTTTTTTGATATTGAATAATACTTAATCAATAATAAGTTTATCTATCGCTTCGATTGCTATATCAATAAATGAAGTTACAAAATCGGATCGTAAGCCCGATCTCGATCATAAAAACTTTGAACATAACAATATAACCAGTAGTCCTAGGATATAGACGCTCCTCAATAATAATAATAATAATCATTTATTTGCAAAGAATGTTGTTTACAAAGATCTTAAAGTAAGTTATATTATACAGTATCAAACATTCTGCTTTGGAAGCATGCAAAATTTAATACTTATAAATTCTATATTTGCTATAATTAGAAGATAGCTACACATTAATTATTAATAACAATATAAAAAAATTGCCTTTACTATCCAGAGAAAAAGAAAACTATAACGATACGTTATATCATATAATACGTTACGATAAGTTTTACAGAACTGTCTCGAAATGGAAAACTGATATCCTCTTGTATGGAAATGTATTTCATTACTGTTCGAAACATAGCTTTTTAGATACCGAACTGTTATTCTTATCTAGTTGTAGTATATTTACTTTTAAAATGTGTTGTGTTGTATTTAAATTACTGAATAGGGAAGGCTTAACGATGCTGATGATGAAAAAGTATTTTGGATATATTATTTTAGAATCGTTAGCTATTATCCATTGTCGAGAGATTGTCACAGGCTTACGCAACGCCTATGAGAAGTGAACTGCGCTCACTGATTGTTAAATATTTTATGGTGCCACATAAAGTTATTTACGAGCCGCTAATAAAACTTACATACGACCTAGCAGGTCATTTGCAATATTGTTACGTGTTTGCGTAATACTGCAAAACAATGAAGAATGTTAAGAAATTGTTTCAAGGCATTAAAGAAATCCAAAGGCTAGAAATCCTTGTTTTTTATATAAATTGTACGTTAAGTGTTCACCGGTGGCTTATATTTTTATTTTCACATGTTTTTTCATAACAAAACAGTTCGTTAAATTCTAGCATTATGTGTAAATTACTTGTTTTCGAACTTAATTTGGATACCGAGAAACATTTACTTCCTTTGAAAATAAATTTGTTCCTTCCAGTTTCGTTTTTGATATTTCTAATATTAAAATCCGAACCCGTTTTGTTCAACAGATTGGACCCCATCATCTTAATAGTAAAAAACATAATTATGTGAATCTCTATGTAGGTAATCGTCCACATGGGTTTTTTTTTTTCAATTAACAGCTACGTCTCTGGCCAATGATTGATGTGTTGTGAGTGTGACGGTGATAATTTTATAAATTGTTCCCATACTCTATCTTCAAAATCAAACAGTTTGTTTTAATCCTTCGATCGCAGATTCTTGGAAATCCGCTATTGGAATTGGAAATAATCTGTTGTTATTCTATTGTAGTCGCGATCACTGGTGCTCTTATGGGGCTTGAAGGATTAATGTGCTGTGTGACTTGTGCGGTTGTGCCTCATGTCCTTAATTTGCTTTGCTAAATATTTAACAAAACAGCCGACCATTTAGTTGATAGTTCTATAAGGTGGTAAAAATTTACTGGCTCTACCTTTATAAAAAGTATTATTTCACACAGTAATTTTACCTCGACCAAAGATGTTTAAAAGACATCAACGGACACGTTAGCTAAAGAATAAAACCAGAAATAATTCAAGGTGATATTTAAACGCAAATATTTAAATTTCCCTGACGTCAGCTGTTTGATGGTCTGTGTGAACTGTGTATGGCACCATAGGAAACAAAGCGACCGGCGCACGTGGCGGCTGACCTTGAGCCGGCTATTAAAGATATTTCAATGTAAACACGCAATAGAACGACTGAAGAAAACACACGAGAAATTGTTGTTTTACGTACCGATAAGTGTCCACGTGTCTGTTTTATATTTTATAGCATGTACTTTGTTTTTCAGTATTTTTCATTTATGTACCAAGTAGGTACTACAGAATTTTTAGAATTTTTTATCTGACATCTAACTTGAAGCATGAAGATCCTGATAGAGTTCATATAACAAAAGCATTATGACTATAAGAATTACAGGTGCTCACCATCTAAGAAAATAATATTACGTAGAAATCACAGTCGAACCTTCAGTTTTTTGTGGTTTTACTTAAATGTAGAGTTACTATTAAGCGGTTTCTGAAATGAGCCGCGGTAATGTTATACTTTGTGATCAAAATCTTACCGAGAAGTTGTTTTCGTTCAGTTTTCCTGTTGACATCTTTAAAGTTTTACATAATTTATGCCTAGAGTAGAGTTTGTGTCAAATACAACAATAAAAAAGTGGTTTATTACGCTGCAGCATTTATCTTCTGTTACAGAATTTTTGGCAACGACGTGTACTAATTTTAGTTATTGTTAGCCTTTACTACTCTACATTCTTAGTCTTAGGGCCTGTTTCACCACTTCTTGATAAGTGCCGAACAGCCTATCCGACACTTTATCAGAAAGTGGTGAAACGGGCCCTTACACTCCTAGACAGAACGAGCCAGGGTAAGGTTTCTTTCAGCAGGCAGTAGGCGGGGTAGAAAGCAGACTTGCATCCGACTGACGTTTCACCGACACGACGCTTTCACCCGCGAAAGCACTCGTCACCAGCTATACGGGTTAATAAGAACTCCATATAAGGCTCCGGACCTACGAGCATCCGATATTATATCTTATTAATTTGTATAAGTAGCGTGGGAATTGAAAATTATTTCAAGGCGGTTTGCTCACCAGACCACAAAATTAGATTAAATGTCATGTTTGGGTTTTTGTCGTCTGCCCTTCCAATGATCGTCTTAAGTTCCAAACATTTTTATTAAAATGGATTTCGGATAGACTCTACTTTCTTAATATAGAGGTATTATTTAAATAATGAAAATTCCGACCAACATTTGTTAACAAACAAATGATATTATTTTGGAAGAGGCAAACCAGTCAAGGCTACGGCATAAACGTTAGGTATTGATACATATCATTCTATGTTACTTCCTAGAATTTGCATTCATGAGTGCCTTTTTGCTAATAACGTCTACACTCCGATGTTACGTTGACGATAGGACGGCTAGCGGTCGCTCCAATCTTATTTAGATTGGCTTATCCGTTAAATGCGGTGTTGGGTCGTCGCTCGAATTATGATCGTGCAAAATATATTGATGACGGATCACAATGAGCTCAATTTATATTGTAAGTATGATTTATTTTGCGTCCTTATGATGCCAACAAAAAGTCGCATTCACATATCAATGAGGGTAAAGCCGTAATCAGCTCTCGTAAATTGGCTTATTATATTCATGCAGATTGATGCGACAACTTTTGCAATCCTTTTGTTTCTAGAGTTATGGTTCTGCTGAAAATACATCCAAATAGTCCTACATTATATCTAAGTCCAACCAAATAAAGCCCAGTAAAATATTCATATGAAAAACATAGGCGAACTGCAGTAGTACCTATTATACAAAAACTTCATACAAATGACATTCTCTGGCTGCGGGCCAACATCTTGACTCTTGAGGTCGCAATAGTTTTATTTACGTTCATCGCTACCACTTAACCTGTCCCTGGTTTGTTCAGTGCTTTTAATGACCACAGTAGCGAAGGCTAGTGAGCCAATTGCCGAACCACTTTTGCTTACGGTAAAATCAGAAACGCTCACCAAGGACACATTTAACGGTTATGGCAGTAAAAATATTGGCAGAGGTCAGCGTGTGGAAATAAAAATTAATAATAAAGATGGTGGAGATAAGCGAGCTGCTGAAATTGAATAAGCTTATACTGATCTCAATTGTTTGAAGGCTAATGACTCATGTGTATACATTTTCGCTTCACCTTATAAATATTGATGTAAAAATTGAATTCTTGTGGAGTCAAAGAATAAATTTGATTATGCATACGATTCAATTTAGTATCTTTTTTATGTAACCTACGACATCGTAGTAATTTCAATAACAGAACACTTCAACCCATCAATCCCCAAGCGGCAGCCGGCTGTCGCATAACAATTGAAAATCTATTGTCTGAGATTCCCACGATCGAGATATTACCACTGCGAACGTTGTATTTATAAATATATCCTTAAGTAACAAATAAAATATGTATCGACAGATAAGTAGTTTGTCTTTTGACGCTGCTGCGCTAGTCGATGCACTCGGTACTTGCATTCACAATTTACATACGGACCCGGCCCTATAGTCCCTTCACTCGACATTGTCATTGAGTTGTAAATTATTCTACGCATAACTTCATTTATCTGTAAGATTTCATTAAACGGACGTTGACTTTGCGAGATGGCCTTGTTTCGATCCAAATTTATTCTGATATTGAAGAATTAACGTAGCTGCAGGATTTTGGGTTGCGAAATATAATTTTATGAGTGTCGTCTTTTGTGTGTTAAACGGTATCCTTATAATCAAATGTAATTTGATAGCTTAATTAATCACTTTGCGTTGATGAGATCGGACGTCATAATTATTGTGATAATGGTGCTTTATCTTACGGATGTCTGATATACCCATGTCCAAGGTTAATCGTCGCAATATAAACTTATCATGCATATGCGAGTGACTGCGGTAGTAAGTGTAAAAATTATTAATCGTAACGTATAACGTATAGTTATAGTTAAAGGTACTATATCCCTCTATCATAATTCTTAAGCTATTGAAAATCAATTAAGAGTTTCTCGCGGCATGTGCATTGAACCTAACTCGATCAAAGCGAGTGTCAGAGGCGGGTAATAGATTAGCGTGGTGTGATTTAATAATTTTCACTGGACGGTTTCTAAACGCAGCAATAAAGCTGTAGGGAGTGAAAGCTGGTGTTGCGTTTCTTAGTTGCATCCAGCTTAGGGCTACACATTAAGCGTTAGCGTGGTAGACTTGTAATTGTGTGGCTTTTGGTTCCTTTTAACATAAAGTTCTTGTGCTGACTTATGGATGCTATGTTAATAGAATTAAGGTTTCAATGATTATACTAGAAATTGGATTTATGTAATTTCTCCTTTTTCTTTCTAAGTGCGTTATACGTTTTAATACCGGCTCTTTAAGCAATTTGTTTGTAGCTTGCACCAGTATTCTGAATTCATGAATGAAATTAGATACATTATATTTTAATTTTGTTTAATCGCCTAGTATAAGTATCGCTCGTCGTTCGCACTAGATATCTCGGAGACAGCGGGCGCTGCGAGAAACATGAGAAAGTTGCTCCGCTACAGCTCTCTACAATCTACATTGATTCGAGTTGGCGTGCGACTGTCGCGCCGCGCCGCACCGCTCCATCTTCCTTAATGAAAGCCATTGTTTTTAAACTGATACGCACAATAAACAATACGCCGCGATGTGTTACACATCAAGGAAGAGAGATTTTAATAGCTGCTATTAAGGCGACGCCTTGATAATTTGGCTGTAGCGATGCCGATTTTTCTCAGCAATGACTAAAGCTAAGAAACTAAAGTTCATTGTCAGTATTCATCATGTCTTTGTCTTTGAATTGCCCATAGCATAACACGATTGGACAACTTTTATAACACAGAATTATCAATCGAAAAGACCTCTGTAAAAAAGGGATTCCTATTTTTTAACCGACTTCCAAAAAACGAGGAGGTTATATGTTCGGCTGTGGATATTTTTTTTTTTTTTTTTTTTTTTATTTTTGTATGTTCAACGATTACTCCGCCGTTTGTGAACCGATTTTCGAAATTTTTGTTTTGTTGTATTAGGTTTCACTCCAATTTGGTACCATGTTCACAAAAGTGGTGACCTGATGATGGGATCCATGAGTAATCGAGGGAACTCCTCGAAATTTATATGGAAACATATGGTGATTTTGGTTTTATGTGAAGTGTACTAAGAATATGCTACCAAAAAGTCAAATATTGGGTCAAAGTATACCATGGTTTCGAAGATGCTGAGAGAACTCCTGACTCCTTATAGATACACGTTCGGGAGTTTCGGCGTTGTTTTAAGAACAGAAAGCATATGCTACTATGCAATTCATATTCATCATCATAATCATCATCATCATCATCATCGTCATCATCATCATTAAGGTCACCAATATCTCATGGCACAGAATTAATAATAGTACAAGGCATAGGTATGGATATACTAATAATAATTATTATGTACTGTATAACAACACCTGTTTGTTTAATACATGGCGGTCGGCGCCGCAGAGGCGACGGCGTCGCCGCGCCGCCGCGCCGCGTGGCGCGTGGCGGCAGACAACAGATCGAATACTTTACTAATTACTTTATAAAATTTAAATAGACAAATAGAATTAAAATAAAGTTATTTTAAAAAGAGCATTTACACAAAACAAAGTCATTAAGTGTCTTTTTAATCAGTTATACTTATTAATCGATAGATGGCGCACTAAGTATCGATTTGAATTCTTGATTAAGCGCTTATTCCACTTATCCTAGCTAGGAAGTCCTAGCTAGGGTCCTAAAAAATTTAGTCAAGTGGAATAACATTTAGAAGCTAGGATCCTAGCTAGGATCCTAAATCGGAAAAAATTTAGTCAAGTGGAATGACATTTAGAAAGCTAGGATCCTAGCTAGGACTTCCTAGCTAGGATAAGTGGAATAAGCGCTTTACAAGAACAGAGCTGTCAATAATTATGATAATATTAAATATTATGAGTAGCTACGCTACATCCTATGCAAGTTTATACAATTTTTTATCTGATAGATCCTTCGATCGTGGAAAAACGAGACACAATAGCCTTTCTATTGTTATCTCAATCGCTGGTGACCGCTTGGGGCTTGAAGCATTAAAATTGTTAAATTACTTAGCACAATATGTTCACTTCACTGATAATATATGATTTTGTGAGTGTGAGTTGTGACTCTTGACAAATTGTAATAAGATACGTAAAATATACGCGAAGGTTTACCTACTAGTGTAACTAAAAAGAGTGAAATTATTATTATTTTTAACAAAAAATTAAAACCGACTTCCAAGGTAAAAACAATAATAACATTAATATGAACTAAAAAGTATTAAATAATTTTTACTATCTAATGGTGCCTTTTTCCGAATTCGGCTAAAACTCAACTATTTCTGTATTCAATCTTCATAATTTTGAAGTCGGTGCCAGTTCCAAAAGTTTCAAATATTCTGTCAGAGGACTGAAGATTCAGCTATCTGGTACCGACTTCAAAATAATGAAGATTGAATACAGAAATAGTTGAGTTTTAGCCGAATTCGGAAAAAGGCACCATTAGATAGTAAAAATTATTTAATACTTTTTAGTTCATATTAATGTTATTATTGTTTTTACCTTGGAAGTCGGTTTTAATTTTTTGTTAAAAATAATAATAATCCAACAGAGGAGAGTGATTTAAGGCTCCAAAATTTGTACATAAATTGGTTGAAGCATACACTTTAATATGTGCATAGCTTATATGAAATGTATTTATGGTTTTTAAATTACGCGACAAAAACCATTTTATCGCTTACGCCCTTTCCATTTTTTGCTGTTCCATTGCTTGTTTTCTATGAGAGGCCGGCCCGGCCTCTCATAGAAAACAAGCAATCTAAAACATATCCAACACGGTTTCTTACTTTAACGCGGCGTCACCTTAAGACCGGTCACTAATATATATTCTGTGACCGGGCTGCCAAAAATATCAAAGCACGCTATAATAGCAATAGCACACCCCGCTTTCGTCCAATCGTGGTATAACGATTCCATGAATCGTGCCCGCATGAATTGTACTTTGCGCTGCAGCTAATAGTGAACAATATCGCGTAACAACGGTTCCCGCATTATAGCACGTAAGTACCAAGAATGTTTTTGATGATTACTTAAAAATTAAATACAATACTAATGTTTCCTTTAGCCATTATTTTATAAAGTGTGTGATTGTAGTAGTGCAAGTTATTTAATGATAGTAACTCAATAAATGTAACAGATATTTGTTAAAAAGCCCAGAAATATTCATAATTTCGAAAAATATAAGTATCGAGTCAAAATAAGTGAATCGTGTTTTCCGTTAGGCAAATATCAGATATGTAACAATGATTAAATAAATCTCAATTCCATTGTCAATCGTGTTCTGGGATCGTAATATTTATTAGAAAACACAGCAAAATTTGACAGCCCGCTCTTAAATTGTCTAAAATGTATGCAAGCGTTACCCGAGTTTCCCTGATAAGGTCTTCAGCGTCTCGAATGCTAATAATGATTTGTTTACCGCATGTTTCGCAAGAATGTTTCAGATTTTATTAATTAAAACAATTTAAATTATAACATGCAGGTGATTCATTATACTTAATTAAATGTATAGGGATCATCGTTACGGCCTCGCACAAATATTTCTTTCAGAAATGTCACGGTCAAAATTTTTGCATAGCGAGCTAATTAAATACTTTAAAAGTAGTTAAATTTCGTAACCGACATAATATTAGTGGCCGGATTTTCAATTGACCCGCACTCGTGTGTCAGCCTACTTGACATATTTTATTAGAACGGCCTTGGCAATTTCTACTTTGATGATATTATTATGTTTAAAAACGGTTTTGCAGAGCTTAGCATAAAAACTAAATGTTTCTTCATTTTATTAATAATGCTGATTTTGTTTAAGTGTAGAATTATGGTTACCGTACTTTGATATTTTGATGATCTTTGATATTTGTGAAACCAGAGGCTAATGTATATTCTGTGTGATTCGTTCGTAGTTAGTCGGTTTGTTTGCACTATGCTTTTGCGTTTACACTTATCTTCGTAGCTCAAAAACGTTTGAATCTTGATCGTACTCAGTTTGACCTGTATGTTTGTACGTATGTAGCGTATGTAGATTGTAGATCTAGTTTTTTCGTTTGAAAGCCGACATCTTACAATTTTGATGTTGTCCTAAGGATTGTATTCTTAAGAATTGCATTGCGTTTTTCAAATTAAAGACTTGATCACAAAAACTCAGAACACGGATGTAATAGAGGATCTTATTAGATACAGACGTATGCACTTATGTAGCTGATAGCGATAAGGGCAGAGTGTTAAAACAACTAGTTTTTAACTTTTCATTCAAGCTGCGTTTAATCTCCGCTGCATGTTCAGTTATACATACGAATACGTTTTCATTAACTAACTTTCAGAACGTAATAATACTTATATTGACTGTTTAGTGTTTATGTTTATACTTAACTAGGGCGACGAATATTGTATGACCGTGTTAAAAAACCAACTGAAAGGACGAAAGTTCCATGAAATGCAGGTGTGCATGTCCTGTTTCATTTTTGACTCAGGTACTCTCTCGTAGTATTTATTATTCGCAGGTAAATTATAATATTCCCTGCGAGATCAGCTTGCGCTGGCCGTGGTCGCCGCCTGTACCTGTGCTCGCTATTTACGTAGATATCGCGTTTCCCCGCGTTCGTTTGTTCTCGTTCGTTATCTGCCTCATCCAGGCCTCTTCAGAGCACAGCCGATATCCCACTGTTTCTGTTTTATTGTCAGCCGCTTTTTCCATTTTTAACGACAACTCCAATTGTTACGTTGCTTTCGATCAATTGTGTTTGCAAATTTTCTTTGCTGCATACGGGTACGTGTTTTTTGATCAATTAGTATTCAGTTTGCCAGGTGTATTTTTTCGTCTCGTTTCCTCCTTTACTGCGTTTTAAGGGGTGTATTTTTAATACATGGATCGATGCGTACCAATTGTGTTGCGTGTGCATTGTGATCGTGATTTTCACAATATTTACGATTTCCTATACAGCGGGCTAAACAGTGCGTAAAGAGACGTTGATGACGCGACGGGAACTATCACCGGAGTGAAAGCCCTACGTGTGCGGCTGACGAGTTGCGAGACTTTAATAGCGCAATTAGCGAGTCATTGTCAAGACGGTGCGCTAAACGGTGGGTCACGGAGGTCGCACCTTTTGCTTTCTACTTTGTTATCAATATGAAAGTGTCAAATTATTATGCATTTTACAATGTAATCATGAGTCGTGACTAATGACGATACATTACGATTTACGTTCTATGATCTATTTGCTTAGACTTGTGTAGACCGGATCAGGTTACATAAATGTTGTGTGTGTGTGTTTTGAATTATGCTCCGCCCACTTCAATTATAGGTGAAAGAGACTGAAATCTGAACATATGCACTGCGCCACCTTTTCAGGAAAAGCTTCTACAAGTAACAGAACATCTAAGCGTGAATGGGCGTCGTAATGACCAGACGCGTGAAATCTCCCACTGCTTGAATATGGAACGACACTCGCGAGTTCTGTTTATTGCTTCGGGGTTTATGTCAATAGGTTATGGACCCAGAGGTTAGTTTTGTCCACACTGTGCCTTTTTCTGTTCGTCGAGGGCATGCGTTATAACTTATAGCGCAGTCAACAGCGAACGTGAGGCATGCCCGCGATGCATGCCCTCTGACCGTATCCAAAAAAACAAAAATGACAATGTTGGCGTTGCGTTCGTTGACGCATTCAATTATTGAATGCGCCAAAACGAAAGTTGAATGAAAAAATATGACGAAAATTGAAGACGAAAGCGCATAGTGTGGACATAGCTATTCGCCAAGCTTCCATGACCACAGACCATGACATCCATGAGAGAAAATCATATACTTGCTTACTTAGGCCCATTTAAAATTTAATGTGATTAGTTACCCACCTATATAAAAAAGGTTTTATTCAGTTACTATATGATGCGAAAAAATATAAAAAGCGTTTGACTTCAAAAATAAGCTCGTAGTTGAAAAGTTAAAGCTGGCTGATTCTCTTTGTCAGAACGCAACAACAACGGCTTGTTAAAATTTTACTATTTTAATGCAAAAGGCTTCGTAAACTAGTTTAAATACATATTTCAAACATAAAATTTCAACGTCTACGAACATTTTTTTCCAGGTATCAACATTTCTATTATCGTACAGTATAGATTCAATTAAATCATATTATAGGGTCGATACAAAGGGATAACCTTACCTTTTATAGTGCCATGAATAATTGTAACTTATTGTCATAGAATATTGCATACCTCAAGCTTACTACCTACTTCCTCAATAACAATATTATAATTGTTATAATATTATGTTTTGTTTTTAGGGTTCCGTACCCTAAAGGTAAAAACTGGACCCTATTACTAAGACTTCGTTGTCTGTCTGTCTGTCTGTCTGTCACCAGGCTGTAACTCGAGTAACTGTAACGGTAATAGCTAGAAAGTCGAAAATTTCACAGAATATGTATATCTGTTGCCGCTATAACAACAAATACTAAAACAAAATAAAATAAATATTTAAGGGGGGCTTCCATACGACAAACGTGATTTTTTGGCCTTTTTTGCTCTATATCAATAATGGCAACAGGTAGGTACTTGACTTTTTCACAAAATCCTTAGTTATAATATGTGTACTTTAATATTTAATAATAATATTAAAATAAAATAAAAAAGACGGGTTGCACTCCGGAAGTGCCGGCAGAAGTGAAAACTTGATTATTAACGTTGTGCATTTTTTAAAAACCATTTTTAATTAATCGAAACCCTTACAATCGATTAAAAAAAATATCGACAATCGAAAAAAAATAACCAATCGATTGTTCGATTAATCAATTTCGATTAAAATTAATTTTAATAATTACTTAATTTTAATCATTACTTAATTTTAATCATTACTTAATTTTAACCATTACTTAATTTTAATTATTATACCTATTTTAATTATTACTTAATTTTAATCCTTACTTAATTTTAATCATTACTTAATTTTAATTATTACTTAATTTTAATCATTACTTAATATTAATCATTACTTAATTTTAATTATTACTTAATTTTAATTATTACTTTATTTTAATTATCAATTAATTTTAATTATTACTCATTTAATTTTATTTAATCCATATTTATTTTTAAATATTATTTAATTTTAATCCATATTTAATTTTAAATGTTACTTAATTATTATAATTACTACTAATTTTAATTATTACTTAATTTTAATTATTACTTAATTTTAATTATTACTTAATTTTAGTTATCATTTAATTTTAATTTCGATGTTACAACACTACTCTCCAACCGTATTACGGTCTTACGCGTTTTGTATGGTTTTTCGATCAACACGAAAATCTGACGCGAGTTTCACAGTTTTTACCCATCCCACTAAAGTGCTCAACGCCGCCAAAGAAGTTTTCACTTTAAAAATTGATCCCATACAAAAAACACAATTTTTGGCCTAATTTTGCTCTATAATGGTACAGAACCCTTCGTGCGCGAGTCCGACTCGCACTTGGCCGATTATTTATAAGTTTCGTATTAAGATTTTCTGTTTAATGTCTTACATTTATTGCGGTCGGCTCGAGACCTTTGCTATTTATATAAGCCGTTGTAATTGTCAATAGGCCATTGTAATTCAATCCGTTGCGTTAGAAGATATCAATAATGTTGAGTGAGGCGTGACCGTATTGAGTAATTGACCGATGGTTTTCATTAGATCGGATGAACGATGTACGATGAGCGGCGAACGATGGACGACGTACGAAGCTAATGAAATAAAAGCTCGCTGAAGATTCGAGTCGTGTTGCGGCAAAGTCCACCAGAGCGTGTGGAGGCCGGATCATTTACTCCGGCGCTAGGGTTGTTACTTGTAGAGACTAGAGCAGAGTATAGGCCGTGCACAACTTTACACCAGGAAGTAAGTGGGGATGATAGTAACTTCTTATAATATCTATTCTTTTAATTATAAATGCGAAAGTGTATGCCTGTTACTTCTTCACGCCTAAACCGCTGAACTAATTTTGATGTTTGGTATGGAGATATTTTAAGTATCAACCCGGAGCAATGTACGGTTCCGGTAAACGATTTTCTGCGAAACGGAATCAACTACATAGTATCATGCTTCCAATGGGTTACCATCTGATTACGATTGACCAATCATAACATGTCTTTAATCACTCATCTACCAATGGCGTTTTCGTATTCGCGTACCCACCCCGCTTGTAACTACCGACGTTTGTTTCCTCAATTTGATCTTGTTGCTACGAAATCTTAAAACATGGGGAGTATTAATTCTCAATCTAACATTTCGCTAATATGTTGTATTTTGATGAAACCTACGAATAATAAAACCTAAGGAAACGTAACTCCCATACTAATACAGTTTTAAATTTGGTTCCATTCGAACTGTCATGTAACGTCAGCCTTTATACCGCTCAAGGTCACCTAAATATTGCAAATGTATGAAAAGTGAACCTAAGGTACACTTTTTTGACAAGTATTTTGGAGCATGTTTTTTGTCGGAGTTACTCTTCCTTAGTTTTTATTATTCGTAGGATGAAACTCAAGAAAGTCACACGCGTCATAATATATTAACTGGCAACTGGTAACCCTACACGTAATCGGATATCAGATGTGTTGCATAACAGATAACGGGCGGTGTAACGGAGATGCGACCGTGACGACAGCGGGATACGGTTTATTTTCGAACGACACCAAACACCAGACATACATTTATAGTTTATACTATACAGTGTTATCAGTACG
This sequence comes from Lysandra bellargus, assembly GCA_905333045.1. NCBI lineage: Eukaryota > Metazoa > Arthropoda > Insecta > Lepidoptera > Lycaenidae > Lysandra > Lysandra bellargus. The sequence goes on from HG995322.1 coordinate 12,634,576, forward strand.
TTTATCAGTGCATTTGGATTTGTAGAAAGTTCGGTAAATGGCCATGTAACATGTTGATGTTACGTTGTTCATTTCTTGATTATGCATTCGCTTTTTTATAATTCAATTTATATTTGATATTTAAGTAAGTATTTATTTTATCATTAATTTATCTTTATTTGGGATTTTGGATAAATTTTTTTGTCGTGCATTTAGATTTGTAGAAAGTTCGGTAAATGGACGTGTTACGTCGTTTATTTCGTGATTATGTACTTATTCGCTTTTTTATAACTTAATCCATCAAGCCCCATACGCGCACTGGTGAGCGAGACACAATAGATTATAGAATAACAATAGATTTCTAAGAATCCACGATCGAAGGATAAATCTCTATTTTAAAATGTTAATTATTTATTAACAGCGTTATTCATAAAAAGTTGTTAATCAACGACTTAAGCATGACTTAACTAATTAGTTGATTAAGCCCTAAGAAATGATTAAAAATTTTGTATTCATAAACGTTACTTAAAAGTTGCTTAACTAAACATCACTTAACTTTTTTTACTATAGCAATTTTTTGGTAGAAATGTTAGGAATCTGGCTGTATGCATGACGACGTCAAATAGTGAAGCCATCTAAAAAAAGTTCTGTTCTGTCAGTGTCAAGTGTCAGCGTGCTGTCAATCTTGGCGCTTCGATTTCGTAATTCGTTCGTCGATTTCACAGTTTACAGTTTCAACTTTTATCACAGGTTTCAAAGTAAAAAAGTAATTGAAAATTATATTAACCATGGGCATAATAATTAAAAGAAACCGATCTTCGAACTGGATTCAACAACAATTTCGTCTTTCACAAATCACAAGATCTTAGATTATTTCCGACATATATGTTTTATTTGAAAAATCTGTAGTTTTCTAAATTCTGCATCATCATCATAATATACAACCATGGGACCCAACCTTTGCTCATAAACTTTCACCCTATGGCGATTAAATTAATTTACATCCAGCATATCCCGCTCGAAGTCATGTACAATACCCGGCAATAAATATTGCACATCGACCTTTGGAAAGAGACATTCGGCTAATTTCGGTTTCATAGAGCGTTATCTTTGTAGCACACACCTATTTGACATTATGTCAGTCGTTGTTCAATTTCAATAGAGTGCAGTCGCGTCCAGTTCAAAATATATATCTAGAGTTGTTAACACCCCTAAATTTGCTACAGCTGTAATTTTCCAAAATAATTTTAAATACGTAAACATGATTTGAACACCCTTTTTTATTTTATTTTACCCGAATATAAAGCCATAACTTAGAGAAAATTTGGTGTATTTTATACAAAGAATAATAAAATTGTCAAAAGAAGCAAACCTTAATTGTATTAACAGCTCCTAATATATACCGGACTTTTTGTATTTCGTGCGTAAGAGATAACGCTCTACAAAACCGAAATTAGCCGACTGTCACTTTCCAAAGGTCGATGTGCAATATTTATTGCCGGGTACTGTACACATAATATTATCTTCACCAAAATTAAATAATAGGCCATCGTAAAATCAATAAAATTAAAAAGACTCTTTGTAACAAAAAAACGCACGATCGTACAAATTACAATGACTGTCTACCTGCTCATGACCTTTCTCGCCACAACATCTGTTTGCTAGGCCGCCATTTTGCTATTTAAGCTCTTAAAACAAGGGTGTGAGGGTGTTTAATCTGACAGCAATTTAAACAACAGATTAAGTAGATGATTACCACTAAATAGCGTTTATGAATGCAATTTCTTGTTAAATATTATTTAAAGTTTTGCTTAAAATTAACTAACGTTTATGAATAAGGCAGTTAGTCTTTAATTTACCCTTACTTGGTAGGTATTCTGAAAAAGTTTGTTGTTGTCAGTTCCTGCTGAGATTTGTACAATGAACACTAAACAGTGTGGACATTCAAGTTTTGCTCTACAAACAGATCTGTGATCGGACTAGTTAATAGTCATTATTGTTTAATCGCGATCAGATGGTGATATGAGATATCCTATTGGCAGCATTTGCTTATATTGTAAGATTTATTCATAGGCGTAGTTTGATCAAGTTATATCATGTGCAGTCGATAATCCAACAAAATAACGAAGGTCCACCACCTGCCTGCTTGAATAAATTGGCATGTATGATAAGCGCCCCGGCGTCTCGAGTTTCTCCATAAAAAAGGTCTTTCGGCGCTGCTACTTTTACAGTGAACTCTATATTAATTTATAAGAAACACATACACTGTAGAGTGTGGAGTATTAAGGTGAACGCAGATTTGGCCGCACCGCACGCACCGCAGTCGCCGCATTCGGAATTCTTCATATAAAGAATGTAGAAGTTGCGAAGACTGCGGCGCGGGTAGGTATGCGAGCTTGCCTATAACTTCATATAAAGAATTCCGAATGCGGCGACTGCGGTGCGTGCGGTGCGGCCAAATCTGCGTTCACCTATCACTTAGTTTTGTAACGTGCCTTGTATACATATGCCGTTTCCAGTTAATCCTGTTCAATCTTAAAATTTGCTTCCTACCAAAGTAGGTATAGAGAAAACCGCGCGCTTGACCTGCAATAAAATATATTTTATGGGTATTATAAGTACGTGACGTGCGAGAACAGAGTGTTCATTATCGACAATTATCTCGATACGTTCGTATAACCTCACGTTTTGTTTGATTAATGTTATCTCGAACACGTACGACACCTACTGTATTGTCGTCCATGCGCATGTTAATAAATTGTTCTCCAACGTTTTCCGTGTTCTCGTAAAGTTATAAACTACGCAGGAACGTACTTATAATATCTTTACCAACGATTGTATGTATTAAAGCCTCTTTAATGTACTTTGATCATATAAAATTTGTCTCTACCAAACTTAATTTCAGAATCATTTTGTCATATTATAATGTCTTGTGACGGGACGTGGTGGCGAACAGAAGGTGTTTAAAAAATTTGGTCAGATTGTTTAAAAGCCTTACATTTTTCATTTTTCATATTATAATGTATCAACAGCGTAAATAAATAAAATTAAAGAATCTAAAATTACCATGATAGTTTCCATAAGATATCACCAGTAAAAAGCGGCTCCACGAATATATTCACTCGATCAGATTATATCAGTATTCTGGTTACTGTTTGGACTAATTGGTCGGCTACTATTTTATCTCCAAGTGTGGAATGTCACTCCTTATTCTACAGCTTATCAGCCAAGCTGTTGACCGCGGCCGTGTGCACTTGAAAAATTAGCCTTGTGTCAACTATAACATTAAATGACCGAGTACAGTCAAGGTTTGTAGGTTATATTTATGTTTCCGGTTGTAATACGCGTGCCGTATTTGGGTGTTATCTCAGTTTCAGTATTTATCTGGCTATCAATGCCGAAACCACCACAAGCGTTAAAAAGAAGATACAAGGCAGGCTCTAATAATATGATAGAGAAAGGAGTTCTAGGGGTAAGGGCCAACCCACACGTACCACAACCACATCGCAACCACGTCGCAACCACATCGCAACCACTGACCGTCGTCATTTTGTCGGTACCACAACGCAACTACAAAAAGCTGCAGCGACACCATTCACACGTAACCACTGCTCGACGACATTTTGTCGTTACGATGTCGTGTGGTTGTGGTACGTGTGGGTTAGCCCTAAAAGTGATCTAGGGTTTTTTCCACGAGATATAAACCTTGTGATTTTTTTTCTTTCGACCTTGAAATGATGCACTCTCTAGGACTCTCGCAGTGACATCTTAAATTAGGCTGATTTAATTTGTCACTGCGAGAGTCGTGATGGGTCTAAGAGTTTTCCCCAGGTGCCGCTCTCTAGTCTATTGCATAATGCGCCAGTCTGAAATGTGTTAATCAACAACGTAATAGCTATCCATACATCCCATATTCGCGTGATTGATTGACGAGTGCCGTTGCCCGCTCCAAATGAAGCCCAGTCGTTTTGGCGGCAATTAAGGCCAGGTTAATTCGATTAGGAGGATGTACGCAGTCGTCCCTATTAGACATTACGGCGATTGTATAACGCTGTGACGTCATACAAAAGGTTCTGCCTGTGTTTTTGTGTGGGTGTGTTGTGTTGTGGTTTATATGTTTGTGTGTGAATTGTGATGTGTCAGGCCGACGGAGAGGTGGAGCTTAGGACTTTTTCTAAAGCTGTTCCCGCATCGAGATTGATTTCGTACGAGGAAGCCGTGCATTTTCCAGAACTCTATGTCCTTCCCCGGTTCTCTATAGTTACATCTGCATAAAATATTTTATTCAAATTGCTTTAACCAGATAGATGTCAGGTAGACGCAAACACTACGTACATTATATCTAATATTAGTTTGCATTATGACTTTTTAGTACCGAGAACTTTTTTCACGGGCTTTTGGCGACTGATAAGAATAGAATAGAATGTTATGATCAATGAATAACTTGAAAAGATCACCAAAGCGCCCTACGTAATTGACGTTGACCCCGACAAAGGTCAGTCTAGTTGAATAAATTGGTTTATTGATAGCATATTCGGGCGGATGTGTCCGGATGTCACAGATTCGAGTCACGGCCAGGCGCGTCGCCTTGATATAGTTATTACGTATGCGAAGGTTGAGTCCTGGACTAGGACATATTAATTACCAAAACTTGTGACTGGTATGAAGAAATTAAAGGCATACTAATTATCATAAATTTCGTCTAATTAGCTTGTTTCTTTTCCGATGGTAATCGTTCCAAAGTATCTATGGGCACTCCCCTTAGAGGGCCTAAAAAACAAAATAACATGATAAAATAAAATAAATTAATTAAAAATCAAAAAACCCGATTGCAAAAAATGTTAACTAAAAAAAAAAACGAAACAAGACCTAATTCTGCCGGAGGCATCGAATCCATGTTTTAATGGATACGACTCTTGCTTACGAGTTTCATGCCAGGATAAGCACAAGGTAACAAAGAAAAATGTAGAAGAAGAAAGTGGATAATAAAACGCAAGTTTGACATTAATTCAAAAATCATAAAAATATATTATGCCTATCCGTAGGTACAAACATACAAGATATGCGCTAAACACATAACCCTCCCGGCAGTCGGGTAAATATAGTAGAACTGTTATGCCTATGCTTCACTAGCTCGGAATTCATATTACAAAAAAAATATTGCTGCATTCCGTATGCTCAAGATACTAGAAAAGGGCAAAGTAGTTGTCTTATTTTTCAACACATCGTATATTCACTATATTCACTAGATTTTGCCAGGTATTTGCTTACGTGATCGTAGGAGAAATCAAGTTAACAGAAATTATCCGATATTTTACCACTAGAGTGCCGTATTATCTTGAGCCGACCTCTCTGAGCTATAAACTTGTTAATTTCATGCGAGCTTCAGTGGAGATCACTTTCTAATGGGCGGCCCCTGACGTAGGTGTGTGAGGTGTACGAGAAGCCGTAACACCCACCACATAATAATATAATAAACTGAAGACGTTTACGATGGCTATACACGTAGATAAGCATGTCACACGAGCTCATGCATGTGGAGTTATGTTTCCTCTACACGATTTATGGTAACTCCACAGCCGAATTTCATATGTTATTGTAGATTTTAAAGTTGAAACCAGTTCGATAAAGTGTTATGGAGTATTTGAGTCATGTTTACTTCCCTAAAACCCAAAATATCTTATTAAACATTCCTTATCAAATGTTTGTTAACAAGTTCAAAGACCCTTGATCTACCCGGAATTGTTTGTTTTTTTTTTTACTGAATCGTATCGAATCGACCAAGACGTTGTGACGTTTTTAAGTGTGTTTAGTGATACTTATACTGGACAAGCTGATAGCAGCACGTCTGTATTATGTAGAGAGTAGAGACGTTATAGTACAAAGTTTTGTCATTGTCTACTTAGTAGGGTGGAGCGAAAAAACTTTTTTTTTTGATATTCGTTTCGGCATACCTGTAAAAAGTTGCTGTTACTGCTCACAAATAAACGTACAAAATTTTATTTAAATCATAATAAATTTAGAGGTGCCCCCAGCGTCATGAACTTTAGGAAATTCGAAAAACTTCGTCAAAAACCACCAACTTCTAATATTGCCAAATTAACGCTGATTTATATTATGTGTATTCCGTTACGTTCGTAACTGTTTAAGCTTGAATATTACGAAGATAGTTGGGGAGATTGAGGCAGAAGAGGTGATTTCATTGCACTTTTCAATCGTTGTTCGAACGCCATAAAGTGCGCGCTATTAATGTAATTCTGCTTGTGACAAACAGTGACTCTAAGCACTACAATAAACTCCTGTAAGTAATATTTTTAATTTCCTGTTCACTGATTGTTGATAAAATGCTATTTGCGATGTAATTTATACCTAGTATTTCTCTTTATTACAGTCATATTATGTCGTCAAAACACGAAAAGAGACATGTTGTCCCGTTTTTGGTTTATCGGAGAAATTACCATTGTGTCAACTACCAAATCATAATTCTATTATAAAAGTTACTTATTTATTAATTAATATCACATTAATATGAATCAAAGCTTGACAAAACAACTAAAGAGCCGACAGTTCATGATATATCCCAAAGACTGGCTACGGAAATTTTACATGTCAGGCGAAAAGCGTCGCTTCCCAAAAATAGAGGTATATTATTTACTTGATTAAAGAACTGCAAGAAATGATAGGCCGTGTAGATTTAAATGCGTCTGTAAAAAATATGAAGAAAATGAAATTACAAGAAAAAAAAATCACTGCGTAACAAAGAGATAATGGGTCCAAACCAGACGTCTTATTTGCGTTCTTTGCACGTTGACTTAACAACCGAAAGAACAAGTTCAAGCAATTGTAGCTTCTTCTTGTAGCTTTTACAAGCTAATCAATCGCCATAAAAAGTAGCTGCTCAGCCACCCAAAAAAAAGAGATTCAATTTTCCATCATTAGCTCTCGTATGCGATCGTACCTGAGTCTCTGACAGAGCAGCTGCTATTATAGCTTTATCTGCTTCTTTATCTCTGTTAAAAGATGTTGATTGTTGGTATTATTACATCAAAGGATTCTAGTGCTGTCATTGATCGTTAAAAATGCGATGAGAAATAATGAAAAACAGATCAGCACACACGATGTAGATCGCAATTATAAAAGTATACGCTGAAATTATTTTGATGGTAGAAAAGGTGGCTGTGATGGTACAGTTGTGAATATAGTTTTCAAAGAAGATGTTATTCGTTTTATGGAAGAAGTAATTAACAAACTACTAAAGTAGTTTTTTGTTTCAAATGCCTAATTGTGAAATTAAATAACATACAACATAATGATTTCTATACTTTCCCTAAAATAAAGAATAAATTGCGTGGCCAGAGATTTTCATCACCTGAAGAAGCTGTGGACGCCTACAAAACGGCCATTTTGGAGAACCCAACTTCCGAATGGAATGGTTGCTTCAATGATTGGTTCCATCGTATGGAAAAATGTGTCAAATTTCGCGGAGAATACTTCGAAAAGCAATAAACACATTTTTAAATAGTACTGTTGTGTCACCTCCTTGATTCCCGAAATTTTCAGTGCCGCCCTCGTATTAAGCCGCTTTACAATGCATCGGACATAGAATAAAACGTCTGTAAACATCCATATTAATATTATGAATGCGAAAGTGTGTCTGTCTGTTTGTTGCCTCTTCACGCCCCAACCGCTGAACCAATTTTGCTGAAATTTGGTATGAAGATACTTTGAGTCCCGGGAAAGTACATAGGATACTTTTTATCCCGGAATAATGTACGGTTACCGCGCGATAAACAAATTTTGGCGCAACAGAGTTGCGGGCATCATCTAGTTTTTAATAAAAACCGCCTTCATTGAGTGTCTTCTATCTGCTTTTAAGGGTAGCTTTTTCTTGAGATTTTATGCCTTGGTGAAACAATAGAATATAGATCATAGACACATCTGTCATCAGTGCAATGGTGGAAGCGTTGGTGGGAGGTCGGTGAAAACGGGCAGTAGTTAGTATGCATTATACTATTATAATATTATACTATTGCATTATACTAAAACAGCTGATGTAGATTACAGCAATAAAATTTGGCTTATCTTTTAAGTTTATGTCGATTTGGACATAGCTTTTGTATGAGTGTAGACTGGAGTATAGATCATGTCGAAGATAATGTTAATGTCTACAATAAATTAAAATGCCATTGTCATTTAAGATTAATGATAAAGTGACATTATGTAGTCCAAAAATGTATTCTAATTAGATTTATATATTATCCGATTCAAAATTTTCCATTCTAGGTTAAGTATGTGCATACCTAAAAGGTTAATTTTATAAACAGCTGTTGCGAAATTTAAAAAATATATTACATTAAAATTGGGAACATTATTAGTGACATATTTTACGAAATTAAAATTGCAAATGATACTTATTTTCAAGTTCGTTTTGGTGTCCTTAACCGCATAGCGATTGGCGATAATAGGCCTAATCTTGTTAGTAAATTAATAAGTATATTTGGCAAGGCTAGCAGCGTGAGCCTAATTACTTCATCTCAATCATATAAATACCAAACTACGGAGGAGTAACTGAGTCTTTTGAATGTTGGAACCATTTTTAATGGTTCCGCTAAATTCTAAAAGAACACCAAGGTGTAATTTTAGTTGGTCGTCAATCGTCATACTCTGTTCGGTTTTCGTTTTTACGATAGTACTTAGCTGGAAAAATATTGTTATTTTACTGTACGTTGTTATTCTGTAGTCTGTTACTCTGTAACTGTGCGGTAATAAATAAAATAAAATATTTGAGCGGTCCAATGTAGATATCGTTCCTTACGATGGTATTTCGAAGCGTGAGCCTAATGATTTAATCCTAATTGACAAATACCAGTGGCCGGCGGTTCACTGACACCACAAGGATGTTCACTTGACTTCTGCAGCACTGACGTAAGATGTTAGCCGCATCGAGTACGCGCATCAAATATTATGCAACGCTCAAAGTGGCTCAACACTGCAGCTAATAGTTAGTGTGGTCATTAGTGTCTAAGAGCAGGTACACATTGGGCGTTTTGAAGCGCGCGCTTTGCGAACGCGCGTTTTGGGAAGCCCGTATTCTATTGAAGCGTACGACATGCAAGCGCTCCAGTAACGCGCGCGCTTCAAAACGCCGTGTACCTGCTCTTAGGGTGTATCGATAGAACGTCCGTTTTGAGAAGTTCTCATGTGGAATACCATGTTCTTATCATGGAATACACTTGTATTTTTACGTACGTTTCTCTAGTGTTAATCGGTCATTTGGTTGAATGGACGTACCGTCAATCCGTCAATAACCAAAATCATGCCCGTGGAAGGTAAATGATTCGATTTATATGACCCAGTCACGTTGAGCGAGCTGTCAGTTCTACAAACAACCCATAGAGTTGAATTTCTATTGAAAGGAAACCTTAAAATATAGAGAATTATTTTATGTGCCCACGTAATATTTTCTCTGAGTTTCAACCCATTTAGGACAGCTTTATATCCGGTCTAAGGAAAATACAAAATAAAAAAGCTAGAAAAATGTTATGTTACCCTCGATACCGTAAACTTTGTCAGTACGTGACCGTTTATTGGCACAGTACACCCTTTACGCTATCTAGAATTTCACACATAAAATTGCCCCGAATTTTACCAAAACTGTATTTGTAAAAGTTCAATTCAATACGTGTTCGCACGAAGCGACAGATATTTATCTTAATTTCACAGACCACTTTTCAATGTTTATTTAAATGTGGGTCATTATTTTCCAGGGAACAATATTCTGCGAGTATTTCATATTTAAGACGAATCGATCCAGCTTTTGTTGAAGACAGATAAATTACAGCAGTAGTCTCAGAGGTGGGGCTCCAGTGTATAAATTGTGTGAAAGCAGCAAAAAAGTTTCCAACCCCCAAATTGAGGGGAGACGTAGGAACTATTGAAGCGATATACCCTAATCCCTACGTCTATATAGCATAGATAAACAAACAAATAAATCTATCAGCGGAGCCAAACTTTTATAAACTGCTTTTAGACTTAACGAGTTTGGTGAAGGAGAAACGACGGGAAATGAACCCTTATTATGTACAACGTAGCGTCTTTCTTCGTTTGCGGCTTCAAAAGTAACTTTTGATGTCATTCCTTCATAGACACGTGCATCTTGAGTATCGCGTGACTCGGAGCGATTCCACCCTTATAGGGTAAGTTTGGAGATATCTCCGACTAGAGAAACGGTAGGCGGACGTGACACATGTACTTGTGGCTATGTTACAAATCAATCGTATTGGGTTACTCTACGTGTACCTAACGTGTTTTGGTTGTCTTATTCCTCGAAATATGTTGCAAAATTTTGATCCAAAAGAAAATGTGTTCAATAACTACTGAGGAGGTTAGGCATTTCCAGGAAATTTGCGTTTAATTTTGTAACAACTTTTATACAGTCCCGAAAAAAGTTATCGGTTCCAAGAACGCTTCGCAAATGGATGTTTACGGTACAATGTAGGTACACCTTCGAAGGATCCAGAATTAGGTTTGTTCTGCAATACGTGACCGTTTGCGAGCATTGTTGTAAAGTTCGCATTTAAATCATGCGTGATCGGTTGAAAGTATCGTGGGCTTATCTTGGATCTTCCCACGAATTACAATCTGGCTGCGCTCGACTATAACGTTGTTTATGCTCGTCCTATATCCAATCAAGTGAATTAATTGTGAATTCTGCACCTCCTAGCGCTTTGAAATGTTATTCACAAATAGGATTTAGTATTCTGAGATCCGGATCGGAAACTATTAATCATCTAACATTATTTTTACTGTCTCGAAACTAGTTCAGTGTTCATACTATTGAGTTGCTCTGTATGTTTTCTTTTATGTTTCATTAAAACTCACGAAACGGCAAAAACGAGGCCATCACGATTTCGATGAATATTCACAATTTCTGCTCCTACTGCCCATTAAAATGTACTGTTTGTCTCGTAAGGAAACTGTGCGAAGGTGAAATGAGCGTACGTGTGGCACATACAAATTAAACTGTGAACGAGAATGAAAACACGGCTCGAAATAATTAACGCGACACATTCAATCATTTGAGATTGCGAAATAAGGGCTCATGCGATCTTATTCTCCCGAGGTCGCGTCTGTACCAGACGGGTAATCTCTCTTGGGTTCGTGACTGCGTTTCGCCAGGTAGGGGATTTTGTTTTTTTTTTTTTTTTGTATTTGCAGACGTCGTTAATCATATTTTATTTGCTGACAATTGCCCATATTTTGAACAGTATACTTCTTGTCGAAGGGTTTGATGATTTGTTCGTGCGAAGTTTTAAGGAATTTTGAATCAGATTTCCAAAGCTGTTTTGTCTGCATATTTATTAGGAAACCTTAAATACTAAGGTGACACTGTCTGATGTCGAGTCAATTATTAACGCACAGGCTTTCAAGGAATTCTTGCCGCAATATCCTCCGAACCTCGACGTAAAATGCGTAACTATCGAAAATAAGTAATGAAAGGTTTCGAGCTAACGACCAGCCTCATAATGTACTACGTGAATAAATATCGGTGGGGGCAGGAAAAGGTAGTGCATTATTATTATTTTTAACAAAAAATTAAAACCGACTTCCAAGGTAAAACAATAATAACATCCTTATAATATGAATTAAAAAGTATTAAATAATTATTCTTATCTAATAGTGCCTTTTTCCGAATTCGACTAAAACTCAACTATTTCTGTACTCAATCTTCATCATTTTGAAGTCGGTACCAGATGAATCTTCTGTTCTCTGACAGAATATTTGAAACTTTTGGAACTGGCACCGACTTCAAAATTGTGAAGATTGAGTACAGAAATAGTTGAGTTTTAGTCGAATTCGGAAAAAGGCACTATTAGATAAGAATAATTATTTAATACTTTTTAGTTCATATTATAAGGATGTTATTATTGTTTTACCTTGGAAGTCGGTTTTAATTTTTTGTTAAAAATAATAATTTCACTCTTTTTAGTTACCTAGTAAGCAAACGCGTACTATACGTAGAATAATACACCTGTATATTATTCTACGTATCTTATTACAGTCACACTTACAAAATATTATAATATCAGCTGCAGCCTGCAGATAATTTTAAACAATACATTAAAAAAAACCGGCCAAGTGCGAGTCGGACTCGCGCACCGAGGGTTCCGTACAAACCTGCAAGGTTTACAAAGTTCGTTCATTACGACAATCGAGTCATAACTATGGTATTTTTATTGCAAAATGAAATTCATAACATTACAATGGGCTCGCGGTCATTGCTGTAACTACAATTATGTTTACAATCACAATTTTTTTGGTGGTATTATACTACTTAAAATTTTAAGCTTTTCGGAATTTTTCTGTTACCTGTGCTGTAAGCTATTGCTTCTTACCAAATTTCGAGATTCTATGTCAACGGGAAGTGGTCTTTAGGTTTTAATTCCCTTGCGTGTAGTTGCGAGTTTCAAAATATGCGGTATCAATGGTTGTACTTTTGCGTTTTGCGTTTTTGTGTTGACTTAGAATTTTTTTTTTCACGGGTTAAAGGCAATTAGATCTAAGTATTTGATATGGATTTCAACTTGATAGCTCTACGCGTTCATGAGGAAAAAAGTAATAAGTTTATATTTATTAAAAAATATATATTTTGTAATGTAACTAAAAATTTCAGGTTTTCAGAATTTTTCCTTTATGTGTGCTATAAAACGTTGCTTCATGCCAAATTTCAAGATTCTAGGTCGACTGGAAGTACCCTTTAGGTTTTGATTCCCTTGCGAGTACTTGCGAGTTTCAAAATATGCAGCTTAAATTGCTGTTTCTTTTGATTGCGTTGACATAGAAGTTTGATTTTGTTACAGCTTAAAGGTATTATAGACCTGAGTATTTGGTATGAATTTCAATTTAATACCTCTACGCGTTTATGAGGAAATGGGTAGTAAGTTTAAAATTATTAAAAAAAAATATATTATGTGATGTAACTAAAAATTTATGGTTTTCGTAATTTTTCCTTTATCTATGCTATAAGACGTTGCTTCGTACCAAATTTCAAGATTCTGAGTTCACGGGAAGCACCCTGTAGGTTTTGATTCCCTTGCAAGTGTCGAAAATTTGCGGCATAAACGGCTGTATCTTTTGATTGCGTTGGCTTAGAAGTTTGATTTTTTCACAGCTTCAAGGGACAGTAGACCTGAGTAATTGATATAAATTTCAGCTTCATACCTCCACGCGTTCCTGAGAAAAAGGGTCTTGACAGACGGACGGACGGACAGACGGACAACAAAGTGATCCTATAAGGGTTCCGTTTTTTCCTTTTGAGGTACGGAACCCTAAAAAACGAAGTGAACACGTGTGACCTGCAAAGTAGCCGGTCACCGGACTAGCTTCAATAGGCTGGCACTCGCTCGACTTGTCGCACACGCAGCGCACATAGTACCTCCGTGAGTAATTTGTATTCTGTGCATAGTACCCAGCCCGCGCCCGCGCAGCCGCGCCGCTTGCTTGACAGCCCTGGCAGATATGCGATGCGATGCGTTATTATACTATGAACGCTAAACGCAATGCAAAAGGTTGAAATTAGGTTGTTTTCCAGAATATCTCGGCGAGAAGTGAAACAGAATGTTACATTATCGGAGCAACTTTAACTTCTCAGGAGTAATGTCAATGTGTGCCTTATGCTCTGGAGATAAGGTTGAATTTGGTGACATTGGTGACCCTGACGTGGTAATGATGACGATGATGATGATGATGATGATAATGAATGTAATTTGCATAGTAGCATATGCTTTCAGTTCTTAAAACAGCGCCTGAACTCCCAAACTTGTATCTATAAGGAATCCGGAGTTCTCTTAGTAGCTTCGGAACCATAGTATACCTCGGTGCAAAATCTTGCGTTTTGGTAGCATATGCTTAGGATATGCTTCTCATAAAACCAAAATCACCATATGTTTCCATATAAATTTCGAGGAGTTCCCTCGATTACTCATGGATCCCATCATCAGGTCACCACTTTTGTGAACATGGTACCAAATTGGATTGAAACCTAATACAACAAAACAAAAATTTCGAAAATCGGTTCACAAACGGCGGAGTAATCGTTGAACATACAAGAATAAAAATAAATAATAAAAAAATATCCACAGCCGAACATATAACCTCCTCGTTTTTTGGAAGTCGGTTAAAAACTTGCTAGCCTTTAATTGTAAATATGTCACGCCGCGAGTCGACGCGTACGTAAACGGGTACTATGCGTAAAAGTGGGCATCATGAAACGGTTCGCTCGTCGATTATCCCGCGCGATAGGGCGCCCGGGGTGTGGGCCGGGCGGTGCCGGCACGGTCGTCATATCTAGCGCGATGTGTGGCTCGCCCGGCAGCGGCAATTCAGCCCGATGGCCGACCATTTTCCGCAGTAACTCGCGCTCTTTTCAATTGCACCTACGCGTCCAGCGCGTGCCGACCTCGGCTATCGAGCTATCGCCCGCGATCTCCGCTAAACCCTATGTTCACGGTATCTCAGGCCGCCATTAACGACGGGGATGTTTGTAAATACGTCCCGAATCACGACTCGACGCAATCACGACCTTATCCTCGGACGCTTTATCGTCCGCGTCCGCGGGGGACGATTTTAGTAATTTTATAGCTACGTCAAATCGCCCACCGGATTTCGACCGATTGATTGATAATAATGGCTATCATTGGCCGTGTAAACTCCCTCCGGGGAGGGTCGGCCGGATCGGACGTCAAACACGACGGCTAAATATTAGCATTTCTATTTCCCGGCTTTGACTGATAACTTGATAACTAATTCCCGGGGCTAAGGCGAAACCGCACCGTCAATATTGACATTGATAGCGGAAAATGGCGTAAATTATTTTACCCTTATCCAGATAATATACAGTGTACACGGTGAAATTGTATACGGGCCATTGTATTTTACCTCCGGTGCCCCGATACGGTATCGGGTAACTATCTTTCCCTATAAAGTTGTCAACGATGTCAAAAATATATCAGCATTCAGCCGACTGCCGTCCGCCGGTCGGAAAATGTAGAGCTCCCTAAAACTGGACGTCCGGGTTGCGCAGCGAAACTAAATCACAAATGTTCACGGAAAACAATTGTATATTGTCCGTGGAAGCGAAGTTACTGCTAATGGAAATTGGTAATACATACTTAATGTAATGATACTGCCGCCGGCGAACTTCGGATTTCGATTCAGCTCGCCAATTTACGTTACGTTCTGTTGCGATTATAAACTACATAGTACATAGGAATTGCGTATTTAAATCCTTTACAGTCGTATTAAACTTAGCTATTTACGCGGAAAGCTCTGTAATAAAAAGCGTTTAGCGCTAAGCAGTTTTAATGCTTTCATAAAGAAATACAATCTGTAATTTATAACGTAAATACATTTAATTTAAAGCTTATTAACCCATCAAGCCCCGTACGAGCACCGGTGATCGCGACAACAGTAGAATACAATAGCATTTCCAAGAATCCCCGATCGAAGGATTGACTAGTTAGGGCCGGGACACAAAAACACAGCACGACGTAGTACGTATCTGTATCAAGTCATTAACAAAATAGAACATCATTCACAAGTCACAAGGAAGAATTATGATCACAATGACAAACCGAATCACGACAAAGAAAGTATTATACCGTGGTTTTGTTACGATTCCGTTCGAGTCGAGTAGGAAAATTTCTGTAACAATCAATGTTTAGACAGTTTTAGTTATCTGATGGACTCATCAGTTGTAAAAAGTCACGAAGTTGTACTGGACCTCGTTACGAGAGATTCGCTCGGTCGGATAAATAAATAGGTCGACAGATGTTGCTCGGATCATGCTATTTGAACTGCAGATTATCCTTAACTACAATAAATTTCTTTCGCGCCGTGTCCTAACTCCTAACTATATCAGATATTGAGAAACGTGAAATATTCACCAGCCGATATCGCCGACCGGCGACGACTTATCGCCGGCGAAAACGTAATAAACTGCGTTTAATTGCAGCGTTTAAATTGGTTGGACTCCAATTACACATAGTGCAACTGTATTGCAAATTGATTGCGTTTTATGTGCTAAGGGTCAACCACACTTGGACGAGATTAAACGTGAGCGGTCGATGTAATTTCAAATTTAACATCATTAGCTGCATAAGAAGAGTTTATAGGAGTCAGTTTCATCTGTAGTGCATGAAGTTTACAAAATACATAATATTATGTATATTGCGGCGCGAATAGACTCTAAGATTTAACAAATAAGTAGATGAGTTTACATTTAAATCGCTGTTATTTCACAAGTTTTATGAACCTAGTATACACTTGGACTAAGGGCCGGGACACAAAAACACGGCACGCCGTCGTACGGCGTCGTACGGCGCCGTGCGGACGCGCGTCGTTAAAAACCCACGGTACGGTGCCGTACGGCGTCGTACGACGTCGCGCCGTAGAAACTCACGTAGGAATTCAAGATGAGTTTCTACGGCACGACGTCGTACGACGCCGTACAGCACCGTACGGCTCCGTACCGTGGGTTTTTAATGACGCGCGTCCGCACGGCGCCGTACGACGTCGTGCCGTGTTTTTGTGTCCCAGCCCTTAATCCTCAGCGCCGTTACTTACTACAATCTTATATACAATATTATCTTTGTATAAAAATATAGGTGTAGTGATAGGAAAGATAGGTGAGCATAAACAATTATAATAGAGAAAAACGTAGCGGCTGTAGACTGTAGAGTAGATAGTGTTGTGGGATAGTAATATATTATGCACTTTATATATTAAGTTCTAGATAACGCCCGCAACTCCGTCGCGCTAAAATTCGTTTATCCCGCGGGAATCGTATATTTTTCCGGGATAAAAGTATCCCATGTCCTATCCTAGGAGTCTCCATACTACATAATACATACATGTTTCAGCTAAATCGGTTCAGCTGTTTTGGGCGTGACGAGGTAACAGACAGAGAGACAGACAGACACACTTTCGAATTCATAATATTAGTGTGGCTAATATCGAGTATCGATGTAATTCTATCGATCCGGTATCACCTCGCCCGGCCCAATGCACCTCGTTTTGAAATCGGCTCGCGATCAATTCATGGAAAGTTCTGATCCGACTGGTCCGGCTGTAAAAGGCACATGTTCCCATCCCGATCGACAACCGCTTCCTCCTCACTCCATATCTTTATCGTGGTGTTTGATAGTTTAGTTTTACATTGACGACATTGTACGCTTATGAATCCTTGGATAAAACGTCTTGGATATTAGACTTTGCATTATAATTGCACCAACAAAATGCCCAAATATGCACTTAAGATGGCCATAACATGCACAAAAAAGGCACGAAATATGAGGAAGACACTACTTAATAGTAAGTACTTCGCCACGAATGGGCCGAATTGACCGGATCAATACCAACTACGGCACGGAACTACGGACTACCGACTACCCCAGAACAAACCGGCGTAACGGGAGCGCGGTAATTAAAATCTCGGTAGGGATTTAAAAGACCAGAGGGCCTAGACAAGTGGCAAGCGATTAATTATCGTAAACGCCAACGGATTTGACATTAGTATTCGTATAGTCCGCGCGGAACTAGTTGGCCACTCTGCCCGTATGCTCACATACCGGCAGAGCGGCCAACTAATTCCACGCGGACTATAGCTTATGTCCAGAGCTCGGAGTTAGGCAGTGTGATTTTGGTACTTGTGACAAAATGTAAAGAATAATATGGACATACCCCCGGGATAAATCCCGAATCCCATTGTTGATCTGATTTGTTGATTATTAATTTTGCTACCTACTTAGAACTACTTCTGCACAATTTAGGCTTCTTTTTTAAGGTGCACAGTGATGCCCTCTTTGAACTAGGCTAAAACAACATTGTGTGGTTGCAAATATTATATTTTTGTTAATGTATTCATTTTATACGCATGTATTGCGAGGATGGTAATTGAATGAATAATGTAATGTATTCTGACAGTTAAATTGATTTGATTTGAAATAATAAAAAAGAGGAAGGGTACATATTAAAAAAATTTGAAGATTTATCGATATAATTCGATTTATTGTGAACAAATATTAAAATTAGCTTCATTAATTGTTAACAATTGAAAACAACGGTTTTTATTTTGTTGCTCTATACTTGACGAAGTAAAGGCAACTATGAGATGTAGCCAGTGGCGATTTCTCAAGTTTACGAGTATAGCGCCGCCAAACCATCATTCATGGCCTATCTATGAATATAGAAAATTAAATTAAATAAGAATTGCTTAACAAAATAATAATAATATTTTGGAAATTTCAATCTACTCGGGAGCAATGCACTAGTCAAAATCACCACGATCGTATTCACTCGGGTATGCCCGGAGCGATACGAGCCATCAAGTGCCCGCCCCCCGCGCCGACCATCTCGCCGACCACTGTCGTTTTCACGATCTTGAAAAAATAAATGACCAAAGTTTAATTTTGCAGGACCTAATCGTAGTAGTAGTGTTCTTTTCTGACAATATTAATGTTTATTTAATACATTTTAACATCCCGTATTTTATTTGAGGTCGATATAAACAATTATGTGAATCCCGCGGAAGGGAATGTCCATATTAATTTTTCGTGTTTCAATCCCGTTCGAATCCCGAAATCACACTACCTAACCCCGAGCCCTGCTTATGTCAAATCGCATTATTTTTTTGGCGTTTATGATAATCGCTGGCCACTTGTCTAGTAGGGCAGGAACGCAACTCGAAACACTAGAGGAGCTTAGGCTCACCATCAGGCGATTCATCAGCTCGTCTCGGTTTCATTAAAAAAATACTGGTTTCAAAGGTCGAGAGATCACATAAACGAGCCAACAACAATGTTTCTTTATCTAGTTCAGCGTGATACTTGAGATTTTCCGCAGTGTCCAATAACTAAAGCCTTTATGACCACTAAGTTCGTTTTTACGTGGGACATCGTGCAACGTGTTTTACGTTTATGTGTTATACCATACCTACTGAAATATCAAATTTCTGCTGTCTCTCTACATTAAATATAAGCTTTATTAAATGGCATCATAAAATTTTAAGGGTAGAAAAAATTAAAGGAATTTTAATTCTGAAAACGAGTTGGTAAGTATTTAAGTGTATTAAAAATTAAATCGGCAAAGTTATTAAGAAATCCCTCTGGATTTCTTAATGACTTTAATAGATTTTAATGGCTTAATTTATTATTCGATGTAACTATATTTGAATTACAAGCTATATTGGGGCGATTCCGCTAGAGACGACCCTTAACACGAATTTTTAAAGTATAGCATTTGTTACATTTTTTTATTGAATTATAAATTTAAATATGTATATTTACTAGCAAAAGAACTTTTATGAGTTAAAATTGTAATTTGAATGACTTAGAGCATTTTGAAGTGATATCATCTAACGGCGCGAGAAAAACTGCTTAAGCAACACATGATCATTTTTACTCTAAATCACTAGCTCGAAGTTGAATTTCATTACATAATATTGACTGTATAACTTAAGTTTCTATTTTGGTGCAAAAACAACAATTTTGAAACAGTTTTCAAACATTATTAAAGGAAAATTGCCATGGTTGCGCCCGCGATAAAAGAGGTACAAAAGTGTAGTTTTCTCGCTAAAATATGCTGTTAATAATTTAAAACTTTGGGAAAGTAAGGAGAAATGTGAGGAAAATTAGAATTAATCATTGGTACAAACTATTTTATTATTTAAAAAAAAACAGCTTTAACTTTAAAAAAATAGCTTTAACAAGGTATGAGGTCAATAACTGCGTGCGATTTAGGTAAATAGTCGAGTTTGGTATCATTTTTGATAGAATCGAATGTTTAAATGCCAATTTTGGAATAATATTTAATATATGATTTTCAACCAACGAAAACGCTGTTGACAGGGCTTAATTAATATAAGGAGGCTGATAGCCGCATTATTCTGCATGCCAAAGACATGGTGATGAATGGAGTAATAAACATATTAATAATACTAGACGTTCCGCGCGGCTTCGTCCGCGTAAATCTGAAATTTCACGGAAATCGTATATTTTTCAGAAATTAATAACCCATGTCTCACGTAGTCTACTATATAATCGTGTCAAATAACATAAAAATTGCTCCAGTAGTCTGTGAGATATTAGCCCTTTCAAATAATTTTACCCGTTTTTTTACATTTTCCTTTTTGTCTTTGCTCTTATTGGCCTTAGCGTGATAAAATATAGCTTATAGCCTTCCTCGATAAATAGGCTATCAAACACTGAAAGATTCTTTCAAATCGGATGAGTAGCTCCTGAGATTAGCGCCTTCAAACAAACAAACTCTTCAGCTTTATAATATTACTAGACGTTCCGCGCTGCTTCGCCCGCGTAAATATTTCACAGACAAATTAGTCCACAATAAATAGCCTATGATCCTTCACGTTCCTACTTTTTATCTGTGCCAAATAACAGAAAAATTACTCCAGTAGTTCGTGAAGTAAGCCCTTTCAAATAATTCCCGCCGTTGTTTCCACATTTTCCTCTTATTTCTTCGCTTATATTAGTCTTAGCGTAATAAAATATAGCCTATAGCCTTCCTTAATAAATGGGCTATCTAACACTGAAAGAATTTTTCAAATCGGACGAGTAATTACTGACTTATACTAAGATTAGCACGCTTAAATAATGCTTCTTCTTCTTCTTCTTTTTACGTTGTTTAACATCTTTATCGTGCAAATATGAGTCCTAAAATGAATTAAGCTTTCTTAAGTCATCCGAATATGGTACCGAACTTGAAATATTACCATATTTAATAGCTCTATACAGATTGAGACTCTATTTTTCTCCAGAGCAGAAGCTGCTAAAATTTAAAAAAAATACATCAAAAATCGCGGTGGCTCCACATCTTAAATCCATCCTTGGGACATAAGGACCAATCCTACCAAAGGAAATCTTTGGTTCAGCAATCGCCGTATAATTTACCGTACACACGCAACTATTTACATATATTTCAAAATAATGATTTATATTCTTTTATTTTTAAATATTTTAGAAGAAATGCTACAAATAACAGGAAAAATCATAAATATTTTTCTTTGAAAAAAATATTTTTACTTATAATATTATTATCCCATATTTTTTTAAATTATAAATATTAACCCTTCTATATGTGCAAAAATATTTGCAAAAGAGTAGTGTATGGAATGTGCAAAAAAAATGGCGCCCGGCCTTACCCCCTTTTTACAAATAATATAATATTTTTACATCCAAACCATATTTTATGTTTTTGTAAAGAATTTCATAATATCTAATAAATTTTCTATCAATCAAGCCATTATAATATAGTATTTAGTCTGATTTAACATTCTTTTTAGAAGTATATATTTTGAAATATATTTTTCTGACTATTTCACATGAAATAAATTAATATTTTGTTATAATCTACACGACAGAATCCAAGAATAGACCCTTGTTTATATAATTTATCGTCACAGCTTGAGATGTTTACAAAAACAGGTCATAAATATCACTCGAAAAAAATGCGTTTCGTATTACCACAAGCAAACTTCGTCATTATGGCTTTACAAATAAAGTTCAAAATGGCTGCGGCCGGCAGAATACGACCGTTAACTGTAGACTTTTAACTCTTTGTTTTGGAAATATAAGAAATACTATCGATATAAAATAGTCATGTAGACGTTGTGTAATCATTTCTATAAGCCTTTTACGTAATTAATTTACAATTATATGAAGCAAATTCCGTCCAAAACACTTATAACACACACAACTTTTTTCTCAGCTTTCACAAGTTATTACGATGTATTTCTTGCAAATGGTTATCTAAAACTGCTTATTACTATTAAAGTAAACGATTTTACTACTTACATTCGATAAATCCAATTATTATTTCACACAAATCACACAAAATGACAGAACACACACGAAACAATTCACGATTTTCTAATGACTGAAAAATATTCGTCGACCACAGATTGTATAATATTTTGCATTCAGAATGTGGCAAATGTACCATAGATTATAACTAACCAATCTTCTTCATACAAAAGTAGTCTCTAAGTCGACGAAATACGTAACTCGATCGAATGAAAGAGCGCGGCCACATACGGCCGCTTGGGTGTAGACAGAATAGCTGCAGTATAATCTGTGGCGGCCGGATCCGGCCGCTTCGGAATTAATGGGTTAACCCTTCAAAAGATAATTTATTAATAAATTTTGTCAGTAGGACGCTTTAAGTGCGTCAAAATGTTGCACCCGCGATAATGGAATCGCCCATTGGCTCTTGTTTTGCGCGAGTTGTATTAATTACATATATGAAAAATCCTATTGAATTGACATCAATAGTATTTTAAACAAAAATTTGAGTTGTAAACAATATGGTAGTGTTTACACTTTATTAATTGTCCTTAAAATGGCACTAGATGTAAAACACACCGACAATGCTAAATTATTTCTCAAATTCTCTCGATTTATACGTGGGAGAGCCACGCTTCGGCACGAATGGGCCGGCTCGACCGGAGAAATACCACGTTCTCACAGAAAACCGGCGTGAAACAGCGCTTGCGCTGTGTTTCGCCGAGTGAGTTTACCGGAGGCCCAATCCCCTACCCTATTCCCTTCCCTATCATCCCCTATTCCCTTCCCTTCCCATCCCTTCCCTCCCCTATTACCCTATTCCCTCTTAAAAGGCCGGAAACGCACCTGCAGCTCTTCTGATGCTGCGAGTGTCCATGGGCGACCGAAGTTGCTTTCCATCAGGTGACCCATTTGCTTGTTTGCCCCCTTATTTCATAAAAAAAACTAAGTCATCTTTTAACCAAAATATTCCTCTGCTTGCATTAGAGTCTAGATAGATTAGTAGTAGATTAGTCATTAGACTAAAGATTATTATAAACCAGAGTAAAAGTTCAGTCACATGTATCGGTAGAACACCTTTAACCCAAAAGCTTTACGCAACATCCACAACGAGCGCAATCACACGTGCTGGCTTGGCACGCCTCATGCGCGCCGCGTGATCATAACTTTTCATATTTTCATGAGATGGATTGTGATCCTCAAATTTAATAACTCCAGCGTGATCACGTTGCCCTTTTATTGTTCTTGTTATTGCGTTATTGTGCGAGTTGGGATTGTTGGTTTATTTCACGAATTGTACATAATTTCAACTGTTTTCAGTTGGAATTGGACAGATCTGTGATTACGGATTAGTTTAAAGCACGTTTTAAGACTGTCATCCTGAAATCTTCGCCGGAGGTCAATTAAAATCGTAATTAGTTGCGGTATGAAATGATAATTTTTAATTAATTATTAATAAAAAGTCCCGACGCCTCCTTTGCATTTTAATTGATTCAACCAAGGCGTAGAGAATTTACTGTTCATAAATTTAAATTGAGCAGACAACGTCGATTAATGTCTATTAGAAGTGGTTACATAAATTGCCTGCAACTAATTGCACAGATGCATATAATGTTACTCAGCTCGGCTTGGAGTGCATCCAGCGCGTGTATTCGCACTCGTTTGTTTGTTTTATTGATTTGAAAATAGAATCCCTTTGAAGGGATGCAATTAAACTCCATGAAAATATCCCCGCACGCTTGTCCGTATATACGGTACAAATTACTCTCGCCCGAACCTCACCACGAGAGGAGTTGTGAAATTGAATATAATTAAGTTCAAGACCACGAGCTGCCGTTTTATAGTTGGCAAAATTAACGATCTCCACATTATTTTTTGTTTCAACAAGGTTTGGATTTATTTATGTTCGGTATATTTATTATCATAATTCTGCATTATAAATTGGTTCGTATTCATCGATTGGGCATTTTCGATTACCGAAAATAAGTGATAATATAATATGATAAGTAATCATGGAACTTGGAATTAAAATGCTCCAAGTCACGCGACGATGTTCGCCCATCCGTTAACGCACTCGACTACCCGTATCCCGAACTTTGAACGTTAAACCGCTTTTACAAGATGTGGTGTTCTTAGTCCTAACAGTTGCTCCTTATTCTATATGCTAAAGTATGTACGACTTTAGCATATAGACCGCTGGGTACAAAAATGATCCTCATTATTCAGTATATGTAGGCTAATTGTTGTGATACAGGATAAATGGGGCGTTTTTACCAGAAACATTAACTGATTATCACGCGCTACCTGACATATCTTGACACAAATTTCAAGGATATCGGTATCGATATTATATTCAAAATTCTTGGAATAACTGTATTAATTTTATTCGTCGCCGCTACACTCACTTTTGCAAGGTCGTAAGATATCTTAAGTGCTGTTTTCAATAAAACATTGTTTTTTCACCTGTTACGAAAAAAACATTAAGTGACTATTTCATCCTTCGTCGGTCGTCCAAGTATCTACTACTGTTACAATTTACCCGATAACAAAGAGCACGTTATAAAAACAGTAGGCTGCATTATTTAATAATCATTCAATTTTATAGGCAGCAAATGAGCTGTAAATAAATTATTGACTAATGAATCAGAGAGCGCTACAAAAAAGCTAGTTATCATGGACATATACGATATAGGACAAACATAATAAGCAGCCGATATCACGCCACGCGGGCTTGTGTCGTCCAAGATCGGACTAGTTTTTCTGTGAGGCGAGATGAGAACGAGGTTGATCGCGTACGCTATTTATGTCGATTCAAGTGAGGGGCGTGTGCGATGCAAAGACGTTTCTCCAAAGATAATTCTGCAAGTGCCTCGCCGGACCAACCAAGGGTGTTCGTTTCCAAACACGGTGTCGTAGAAACTGCACTTTATTCAATTTCATATAGTTTCGCAATCTGTTAACTTTCATCAAAGTACCTTTTATCGAACAGAATAAATTTGATGTGTCTCGACTCTCGCTGCTCCCATAAGTAGTAGTACTATGCTTATTCAATTCAAATTTCGTAAGAATTAATATTCAGTTTGAGCTGCACTATTTGTTTTGAAAAATTTAGCTTAAATATTCACTATGGATCAATAGAGCTCTCAAAATAAGTAGCCATTTAATTATTAGTATATGGCTTCTTTTGAGTGGAGAGCGAAATACAAAGCATTTTTGCGTACCTTGTAAATTGATGGTGAGTATGTGTGTGTGTTAACAATCTAACATCTGCTGCATGCATGTTGCATCCTTGAGCCAATAAATATCGTAGACGCCGTGCCACAGTCGTGGGAGCAGCCGTTCAAGGCCGTCCTATTCCAAACGTTCATTTGCGCACTCGTCTAATCAAATGTCTTCAATTGTTCACAATGTCAAATCATAATTCATAGGAAATTTCCCAGTTCCAAAAGATTTCCTAGAGAAAAAAAACATTGAAATTAATTGGAGTAAGCTAAATAGTGTGCTCTTTTGTTATTTACACACCAGTTGAAATAACTTGAAGGTTAGTTTGAAATAAGATTGCTTGTTCCAGCTACGTTTAATAGAAAATATATTTATGTTATTTCTGAGTGCTACGCAGTAACTGATCCAACACATATTTTATGAAGTGTAAGTATTTATCGGCAATAAATATCGCAATTCGTTTCCCGCTGAGGTTTTCAATATGGGATTCGATTATATTGTGCAATAAAGAGCGTTTGATAATATTACACTCAGCGCTGGTGCGTAACTCGCAATAAATTACAATTTCGAACGATTTCCTTATTTAACCGATAGTAATTTGGCTGACATCCATTTTTGGCATCAAAAGAACCCTGTCGATAAGATAATTGTTGCACGTAGACTCAATAGTTTCATCGGCATTGGCGTCCAAGAGAATGGAAGGTTAGCTGAATAGAACATAGCTGTCAAAGGTATCATTTGCATTGCCGCTCCATTCGCGCCTTTAACTGGCATGGAATACGACGTAATTAGAACGTCGCTGGAATGCTGGTCGCCTGCTCTCTGATCTATACTATCGGTATAATATTATGTATATTGTACTGCAGGTACAGACTACAGAGGTCTATGCTCATACTTAGATGTAATATTATTGTAAAAGTAATAGAGAGATAGATGATAAAAGAGATAACTTGCTCTAGATGTGATAAAAAAGTGATATCTAGTAGTAGCAGAACTAGTACAAAGCTCTAGCAAAGTGACCCACTTTGACTACACATTTTTACTTCTGAATAAATTATTATATCTTATTAATTTACTTCAGTCAGGTCATTCGGTTATAAGTTCATTTTGAATCGTATCTCTCAAATAACCTTGAAATATCTGGATAGATTCTCGCGTTATTTAGACGTAGGCTACATAAATTCAAAGGGCAAAGGCGTGGTACAAGTTGTTCCAACTCGTAAATGTAAATCAGTAGGCGCAGCGGGCGACCTCTTGGGTGTTTTGTTCGTGAATTACATATTTATTGCGCCTCGATCTATTGCACATTGCATCGCGCCTGGGAGAGACCATGTTACATGACATGATAAATCTCCGCTCGAAGACTTAAGTTTTGATTAACTCCGTC
Source organism: Lysandra bellargus (assembly GCA_905333045.1). Classification (NCBI taxonomy): domain Eukaryota; kingdom Metazoa; phylum Arthropoda; class Insecta; order Lepidoptera; family Lycaenidae; genus Lysandra; species Lysandra bellargus. Next base: position 12,661,018 of record HG995322.1, read on the forward strand.
ATAAATCTTAGCTGCTCCCAGCTCCGACGTATTAATCCGTCAACTCACCTCATACGTACTAATTTATTTTCATTTTATGTCGTGCATGAACTTCTGTTAAAGGTTAGATAATGTTATGGACAAGCAATGGTTCATCGATGATTAATTTATGCTCATCTAATGCCATGGTCCTATTTGAGCCCTTCGCTTGATGCACCGAAAATTTAACCTGGCTCACGGTAGGTTGATAAGGCTAGTTACGTCATCGAAACCTTTTGTTTGGCCCACATTCGCGATTATTGCATATTGCATCCAAAAGCACTTGCATAGTGCACAGCGAGTACGTAATCCGCGTGGGAATCGCCGTGAGCTCCTTGTGTTGCGCCAGAGGTGCTGCCTCGTTATGAAACCTTTTACCTACTTGTTTCATAGGAAAATGATAACGAGCGCCTCACTTAGTTTCTCGCTAATCGCGGAAAAGTTCGACTTTTTAGGGGTCGACCGTTGCCTTACTTAGTTTATTTCCAGTTTCACCAATTATTTACTTTTAAATTTGGATAGGCGGTAGGAGTTACTAATAAAAAGTCTCTTATGTGACAAACTATGCATCTACTTCCTTTTCCTTGTTTGAAAACGCTTCTAGAATTTTTGTAGCAAGGTTAGGCATACCGAATTCGTCCAGACTATGTCTGATTCAATATTATTAGAATATGTAACATGAGAAATCTTATCTAATAGATCAACGAAATCATAACCTGTTGCCATATTATTAAATTCATAATCAAATCCTCAATTCTGACTGTGTTACAAGTTACAACACCTGTCAAATCTTGTTTTTTGTCGTCTGCAAATGAACGCGAGTCGCGCAAAAAATATTAATAATATTATTGTATTTCATATTCGCTGTAGGTACCAGCTAGTGTATTGGAGTAGTTTGTCTACCTGTTGACAGATTCGTGAATAGATATTACTCTAAAATTAGTAATAACGAGTTTATATTTTTCATGATCTTGACAGGTATTTTTAACTCTAGACAAAAAAGGGGGGCTGTCTGTCTATCTGTGGCATCGTAGCATCCAAACGGGTGGACCGATTTTGATCTAGTTTTTTGTTTTGTTTGAAAGCTGACATGATCGAGAGTGTTCTTAGCTATAGTTCATCATCATCAGCCTGCTCAGTGCTGTTCATCTTTGCGGTTCATCTGGTTGGTGAAGGGCCCATTAACAAATTGCAGTCGTTTGGTGGGCTTTATATTTTGCATTCTAGTTCGTGGCATTTATGAATATATACACATTAATCGAAAGTTGACCTGGTGCTGCAGCATCACCTGGTAATCAATAGAATACCCAACTCCTCACCAACTTAGAGCAGAGTTTTCGTGTTTGGGCTCATTTTAATTGCGACAACTAGTAAGACGTAGAGCAGAGAATAGTAAATATTCACATGCTGCTGCTGAAGCATCACCTGGATTCTATAAGAGCCGAGCTCCATATGAGCCCAAAGTGCCTCCACTTTGGGCTACGTCTTACACAACTAGTAAGACGTAGAGCAGAGAATAGTAAATATTCACATGCTGCTGCTGAAGCATCACCTGGATTCTATAAGAGCCGAGCTCCATATGAGCCCAAAGTGGAGGATTCATGTTTGGACTCATATTGACGGCCTCATCCAAGAGGACATTCATAGATGGTATTCATTGGGATATGATCCCGTTGATAGGAATTATTCTGCACTATAACCAACATGAACATAAATTTAAAAAGCATGAAATAAAATTAAATTAAGAAATTAAAAAAAAAACCGCCAAACAACTTTAAAAAGTAATGAAATAATATTTACTGACTTGTAGTTTAAATAATTCCTAAGTGTAAAGTGATATTTTAGTCCATTATTTAAACTTAAAGTCAGTAAATATTATTTCATTACTTTTTAAAGTCGTTTGGCGGAGTTTTTTTTTCTTAATTTAATTTTCCTTTGTCCCATTCGTTTGGTTTATTAAAATTTAAAACTCTAATTTATATGCCCGTGCACATGAACTAAATGTGCCTGCAACGGGTTCATAGTTCTCGCTTTTGCTCTTTTTAGTAAAAGAAAAAAAAATTCAAAACAGATTAGCCTAAGGATCGCGTTGTTCGTTGCAGCGTCGAGCTGACTGCACTAGATTACAAGTCAATCCACTCTGTCACTATTAGACAGCCTTATTATCAAGCACGTGATTAGATCGGCCCTCTATTAAGTCTGAAAATAAATAGAGGGTGTCTTTATTGTAAATTTATAACACAGTTATTTCGCTTAATAGTTGTCCGACAGCTTCGAAATTCCCACACTGGGAAGCTTTTCGAAGTTTTAATAAAAATGTAGCTGCTATTTCTTAAATAATACTACCTAAATTTTACGGTTTTATCTGTGGAATTATGTCAAATTTGTAGCAGGACACTTATTGAGCAAACCGGATTTCGTGCAACAATATTGAATGTGAAATGTGAATACGAGAGAACATTTCCATGTCACCGACTCCATTGTTCCCAGTGGGATAACTGTAATTACAGCCATGCAGATATTTTCTGAATAAATTGAAAATGTCGCATAATGTATTGTTAAGTGGGTATTATTGCGTGCACTCGTTTTATCCGCGCCGATGCGATTGTCCCGTTCCGGCGCCCAACGATGTTAGCTGGCGGGACAGGGATGGAGACTGTGTCAGTGGGCGCAGGTGAACGGCCGGCACACATTCGCTTATCAGCCGCCGACCGGTAGTGACGTCCCGGCGCGGACCACCTGTCGATACCTTTTTCCCTGCGACTAGATAACGTGAAATCATATGGATTTTAACGATTGGGAACTCCCTATTCTTCGTAAATTGCGTCGGAGTTGATACTGTTTATGATGTGATAAAAGAGTTAGGATGAAGGCAAACGAGAATTTGTGAGTTGTTAGTCGCAGAATTCGATCGCGAATATCTTTTCATACAAATCATGACTCACAAAATTACGCTCGTGTGAATCAAACAGGACTTTTGTATGAAACTGAATGCAGCTGAATTTCTGCCAGCCGAATTTCTGCAACACACAACTCACAAATTACGCTCGTTTGACTTCACCCTTATTATTGTGACTTGGATGTCTGGAATTTGTAATATTAAGTGGCAAATGACTCTAAGTTAGAGTAACAAAAATTAAAGGTTTACTCGATCTTTTAATGGCTTTCAACCAGTAAAGCAAGTTAAGCAATTTGTTTGTATCTTTTTGCGAAAAAAATGTGTGTCAAAACACGAACATTCAACGGAAAGGCGTGGAGCCGATAAATGAGCACTGATGTTTTTCTCGGCGCGAAATAGGGTTGCGGCAATTGTAGTCTTCACTCGGTGTTTAAATATAATTGAATCTACACTCCCGGACCAATCTAACCTCTCACGATGCGAGTCTCGATTCTGCAACCGATGAGTATCATTACGAGTGGTTATCGTTTCGAAACCGATATTATAATTTGCTATATCGCGACATGACTCCACAACCTACACGTTTGTTAACATTTATTGCACGCTCTCAATGAGTTCAAGCGTAGTTCTAGTCTTTGTTGCTCCGATAATATCTACAAATGACATCGTCATTTCGATCTATATGAACGGAAATCACTATGCAATTATTTCCGCGGATATTAATGGTGTTATGGTTGGAGAGTTGTCGCGTTATATTGTAGGCTTCTTCCGATTCGTGTCAGATTGTCCACTTTCTACAATCTCGACGACCTCCATCATCGCATTAATATTCCCTGACATCATTATTATTTCCATTGTCACGTTTTTAATATTTTTTATCCCCGTATCGCAATTGACTCGTAATCGGAGCTTAATTGTAACTAAACTAGTTTCTATTTGTTTTCAGGTATGTGGCTGTATTTAATTATGGTGGACAGGAATGCGCGACTAAAAAATTTTGTGAAATGACGTAAGTTGATCTTGTAACATTATCGCTTTTATTGTATTGTGTTATTGTTTAATTTTAGACACAATTTATACACGTATAGTCCTACAATTACATGACGTTGCATCACGTCAACAGAATCATAGACCATTCGTTTTCAAGACCTTGAAAAAGTTTGCACTCCATATTTAATATTGTAGATAACTACATGTCTTCATTGTACTCTCATTTCGTCAAGTGGTCATTAGTTGATTACTTCAGTTAATTAAATTGAGACCTTGACCTGAGCGTACTCAAAATTAAGTGTACGTCAGTGTTGTCTGTCCTGTATGTCGTAACACAATACCAAGGACGTGTAGAACCTAATGTACCGCCCGCCTTCACTCGGGATTACTTAACGTTAATGTCGCAAAGATTTGAGGCTCGTGTGAATTTACTAGGCAATAGACAATTGTTGCCAGAGTGATTTTACTGTAGTGATTTGTTGTCTTGCCAACTATTGTGTTTTTGCGCAAATCACTACAATATGTGAAATTTTAGGACATGTTTATCGTTGGTACCCCGCTGCCTGTTTTATGTCGGTAATTAGTTGTAATAAATTAAAGAACTTAAAAACAGATATTATTGATGTCGATGATGAATAAACAGTTAGATTATCGGTAATTAGTGGATGTGAAGTGGGTCGCGTGTCTGGGGGAGTATCCTGTTGTGGAGACAATTACAAAGGCTCACAATGCCCGTTCAGCGGGATATCGGTGTTTACTACAGTGCGTGTTCCCACTAGGAGACGTGATCTATAAGCAGTGTGATGCGATATGGACATTGTAGTTCCCTTATGATAAGTAGAATAGATGACAAGAAGTCCTTGTCTCGGTACTTTAGAGTCCCGAAGCACCTAGCCTTAGACCTAGGTAGTAGGTACATCGCTTAGGTCTGTCATGGACCATGGTGTAAAGTGTAAACAAAGACCCAACAAAACCAGTACGCGCATAACATGGAACATGCCATTTAGAGTTTAAATTTGATATTCTGGTCATGCGGCAAAAATGAAGTACGTGTATAAGTGATGGGGTTGCAAAATTACGTAATTTTACCGAAAACGCTGGTAAAATACACGTATTTTACGGTAATTTATATAAATTACGGTAAAATTACCGGCTACGTATGTATGCAGATTTGCAGATTGGTGATATGACGGCGGGCGGGGCGAGCGCGTTGCAAGTGCAACTTGCAACTTGCGTATTGCGTGCGCTTCGTAAGGTGCGACGTTGCCGATTAGTGCTGTTTGCCATAGTATTTTGCGCTGTTGCGACTTTTTGGCAGTTGACGACACTCGACAGAGCAATACAGCAAGCCAGCGGGCTGGCAGTTATGTCATTTTGACCGACTGCACTAGACGTGCATTAAGTAACCTATATCCCAATTATTAAAGAAAATTATGCCACGAAATCAAATCATTTTTACCTAATTATACCGTAATTTACCGTAAAATATAATATTTTACGTAAAATATCGTAATTTACCGAATTTTACGAAAGTAATTTTACCGCTTGACATCCCTAGTAAGTGATCGAAGTACCTAGGTGCTTCAGGACTCCAAAAAAACAGAGACAAAGATTTCTAATCCTCTATTCTAGTCATCTGAAGGTTTCATGAATAGCGACTGGTCACATGGCATATCTTGTATAACCGATTTGTTCGAACTCACAGCTTCACTGTTTCGTCGCCAAGTGTACAACGTACTTCAAGCGACCGGCGACCTGACGCTAGCAATGATGTCGCTTGAGAGCGCTCGGCCGCCGTGTAATTTACTCGCCGATCGCGATACACGACTAATGTCGCGCCGACACGCGACCACCGCCGCTGCTGCGACTTTGTTACCAACAGGTTCATCATCATCAGTTATATCGTCTCCGTTAAACTCCATATAGGTCTAAATACAAGGTGAGGACCGTGGGGTATTAAGGAATTCTCCACTAACTTTATGCGTTTACAAAAATTTACATTTTTTCAAATGTAAAGGAAGATAGGGTGTTCCTTCCGAAAATTTCACGACTTCTTTTATCTTTATCTTTAGAGAAATATCATCACTGCTGGATGTAAGCTACAGATTAAATTACTATTTTAACGTTGTTAGTGGCGGCCGAAAAGGAAGATCTTCCGACCGAGAGAGATAGCATGGTCGGTCAGGCCGAAGCCCACTGACGTCATTTCAGACGTTGTATATATCTTGCCGTTCTCCGAAACTTCGATAGCGCGATGTAGGATTGTTAGGCGAATTGTGGGTACCGCCACACTATAATTTAAAATTTTCACTTATACCTTACGTAAATCGTTACACCATTCAAACTCATCGTTTCAGTCAGACATATGCCCAGTTTCTGAGTTATTTTGACAGGAGTTTATCCATTCACTATCGGTTTTTATTGGCCAACATCAACACGTTAACCAGTCAACAATTCTAGTGAAAAGATGAACATCATCGGTTATGTTTTTGATAAACGACATAATCAGTTTAAAAACTCGAGTGTTTTTCTGTAGATTGTAGAACTGAGTACTTACATTAATGTTTAAAATATGACGTCTGGCTAGTAAAATAGTTGCCCCACTCCACTTCAACTGTCATAACGTTTATCCCTCCCTCCCTCCCTCCCTCCCTCCCTCCCTCCCCCTCCCTCACCTTTTCATAATGGATTTAAAGAGTCCACGCTTAACTTTTGAATTCGAGTAATGTTAATGTTCAATAATTATTAACCTCACCGAAATCTTCTCCGCCTCTTTCAACAAAAGGGAATTTAAACGTTTTCTCACTGTTTTTTGATACCTACGATGTCTGGGTTTTTTGTACCTATAATAAAAATTGAGGTTACAGTAATCAGAGCATAAGGCTCAATATTCGAGACGTGTTTAGTATTAGTGTTACTATATTTGCATAAATATCTAATATAAATTCTGTTTATACAGCATATATCTACATACGTTAATATTAATCTTATAATAATATCTTTTAATAGACAGGCCAAGGTGTCTGGCGTGCTATTTTATTTATAGAATTCAATATTGCTAGTATTGAACTAAAAGGATAATTTTGTGAATGTTATTGGAAAATGGAAACTAGCGTTTTACACTTGACAAGGTTAAGTAGCTCGATCAAACCTCGTATGCTAGGGTAGGAAATCGTCCACCTATAGTTCCTATTTTGTTACTCTACAACTAGCTCTAACATAGTAGAGCAAGCTGATCACGAAAAATCGCAATAAATATGATATTTAAAGTTTATTAAAATAATTTGTAAGTATGCCAAATAGCGAGTATTGATTTCTGTCCACTTTTTATAGTTGGGTAAAGTTTTTGTGCGAGTAACGTGTGACCTCGTATGACGAGACGTCGGGCCGTCGTCGGGCGGGTAAGTCCAACTCTGGTAATAAACACCAAGACGATCGATACGTTCCTACTTCCTACGAGCCGCGTTTGCTGAGCCTCAATTTTTCACCGAGTTTAAAATGCGGGGTCGATGTGCCGTACAAATTGTTTTGAATTTTTAATGGCTCGGGGGTGGAAGCCTCCACTAGCGAATAAAAGTCAAATAGAGCGGGTATAATTTTAAACCGACTCAGACATGCGATGCCCACATTTAAGTTTTAATATGTGGAATGTTGGTACGATAAAATATTTTAAATACCCCACCCCGTTAGTTAAATAATTGCTTAGGACTAGCGTAGCCTTATTAAAACGTAAATCGTAATGTAAACTTCGGAAAGTAAATAATGCTGATACGGCACTCGTCTTTGTGTTTGTGCTCTATTTGTAAGCAGACATGCTGAGTGTGCTCCAGCTTGATCTTCACTTATATTTAGATTTACGTGTCAAAGGCAAATTTGCAAGCTAAATCTTAAAAACACAAATTTTATTGTTACTGCTTAAATAAGTAGAGCGTGGAAACAAATTAGTCATTTCCGGAAAAGCCATAAAATACACATAATGAAGGCTCTGACTTGTAATTGATAATTTGAGACTAGAAACGTTTCTGTAACCCTCATCTCTATACAGGATATATAATAATTAATAATATTCATTACTTTAAAAAAAAATGTATGAGCAAATTCGTGGCGTTGGGACTTAGTAAAACAACATTTCATAGTAAAAGAAATAACAACTTAAAAGTATTTTTTTCAGCGTTTTGCTACTTTCACAGTGAAAGTTAAAGGGATACACACTCTAAAGTCTAAAGTATTATTATTTATCACTTAGTTTTGTATCGTCCTCTACACTGCAACGTTTTTCATAAAAGCTCACTTTCATTACTTAATTCAAATTTCAAAGAAAATATACTCACCATCAATGATAAATATAGATAGATATTCGACATCAAGCTGATGATACCATTAGCTCGGCTATTTGCAGAGCGAAATTATTTAATAAGTGGAACATTCCATTGACACCCAGATCATTAGACGCAGATGGCTTCATTCGCGAGACTCGGGAGTAAACGACAGCTCGAATTACATACCTTTTATAGGGCGATTTGATTAATAGCTATAGTCGCATTTTCTCCTTACGCGCCGATTAAACTGATCTGCCGCCGCGCTAAGTTATGACGGGAATTGATCAAGCTGCAGCAATAGAAGTCCAAGTTCGTGACACCTTCGGGTTAATTTTTTTGCAACATCAGAAAATATAGTAAGGATGTTACCACTTGAGTTAATGCAATTGCTCATACAAATAACGGACGCACAATCTTTGAAGTGCCCATAACGAAGAATCTTTAAAATGTTTCGCCTCTCAATGTTTTTTTTTATTTATGTAGGCTGTATCGGAGAAACGTATTCTCTGAGATTGACTATTTTCAATAAAATACCCGAGCGACAGCGGCAACTGGCAAGATAATTCATTCATGATTTTTCATTTTCCGCCAAATCACGACAGAATTATATGTCAATTTTGCTATCATTGCTGCTCGGATGACTTATTGAAATTGTCCGCTATCTAGCGCCGAGACATATTTTCTGTTCGGTGACTGTTTTAAGATTGAAATTGCGTATTTTATGAGCTCCAACTTTACAGATCTCGTAGTTATTTAAAAGTTTTAAAGGAGATTTATGTTTGCAGCTTAAATTTTTCCAAATCTATCCGTTGCTGACAGACTGGCTCAAAAATAGATAACTGGAATCGTGAGGTACCGGTTATTGGTTACACAAACTTCATACATCAATTTGACCAATAATGACAAAACATCGCGGCTCGAAAGAAATCTTTTCTTAATGTGTTAATGGTGTTTTTGCAAAACAAGTTTTAAGTGTGTTTGAGCATGTTTATTTCTTGTTTTCGTCTATCTAATGCTATTTAGGTATGTCTATTCACTAGAAGAAAGAAGCGAGCGAAGGAGCTGTTATAAAAATAAATTTAAAAATCTACGTAAGACTGATGATGATGGCTGCAATTTTCCTGCTATAATAAATTGCAATATCACTCTCGTTTTCCGTCTACCGCACAACGTGTTCATAGATAATATTAATCAACCGGTAGGTAGCGGGCAGCAGCGTGCCATGGACAATTTGCACAGGAGCGTCCGAGGGTGTAATTACTGCGATGCGCGGACCCACGATCCTTGTCTATGGTAATTATAAAAGTTTTCTTATTTATCCTGTTAACGTGGAATTCATGAGGGGTATCAGGCTTGTTTGCCGGCTGGTTAAGTAGAGCGACAGGATTATAGCAATCTGTGATGATAGTTATTAGATTCAAAATGGATACGCCGCACAAGTTGTAACGTTAACGCAAAATTGTCAGTGTAAAACATCTTCACATGGATGACTATTGACCACCCTCATCACCCTTTCATAAATTATTAATAACATTAGTTTACATAACATAATTATCAATCGCAAAAGAAATACGTTGAATAGTCCACGTCATTCAAAAACATTTTAAGTCATTTTTTAATTTATTTATAATCTATATAATTATATAAAAGCTTTGTCCTGAATGACATTACAATTACATACACAATTTTATTTCATTTTATTAATAATGAAAAGACTTAACAGAAGGCCTACTTAACCACGGATACAGCAGCCGCCACGAAAGGGTGCGCCCCCCCGCCAAAACAAAAACAAACACAATCCAGAAAGTCCAAAAGTAACCTACTTTTGAAAGTAAAAGTAGGTTAGGTTAGAAATTAGACCACAACACAGAGGGAGCCGAGCGTGCTGCGGCAAAATAAAAGGGGGGCTCGGGGGGCGCAGCCCCCCACCAAAACAAAAACACAATCCAGAAAGTCCAAAGGTTGGTCAGGTTAGAACTGTGACTGTGCTGCGGCAGCAGCCGGCGACCGTCACAAAACACGCTATGCAAATTGCCGAGAAAAAAACTTGATGTAGCCTCAGAATCCCGAAAATTTCAAAGGTGAGTAGCTCCAATACTGCGGGGTTTCTCAGTGTGGATTCGGTACGGGGGGTGTTTACCCCTCCCACCTCCACCCTCACCGCCACTCCCCATCAATTTTGGAATAGGCTTCCGAACCTTTACCGTTTTTTATTAGTTATTGTTTGTTTCTCTATCTATAGGTATCTATCTATCAATGTCTATACATATAATAAAACTAGCTGTGCCCCGCGGTGTTACCCGCGATTAATTAGGTGTGATAAGGTAAGCTAAATTGTGTTGTAATAGTATTAGAGACTAAATTGAGTTTGATCATCGGAAACTTCGATTTTGATGATTGAGAGATGGAAGTTTGATAGAAAACATTGTCTGTGATAAGCAGCACTCCTAGGATTTGGTAGAAGATGGGACGAAAATTAATCAAATCACACTCGAATTCTGTATGTTTAGGATCGAATAAATTCACTTTTATAATAAATAACTTAGTTTGTTTCTAAAAAGGAGAATTAAGACTCAGTACTAATGACGCTACACTGTTTCGTTAAAAGCAACACTACCAATATGGTAGTGTTGCTTGTTGGGGGGGTTTGGGGGGTTCCCCCCAAGTTGGAGACGGCAAAATTTTGAAAATCGAATTTTGTTTTATGTAACACTTTTAGGAGAGGGGGCTTGGAGGCACAGCCCGCCCAAATAGGAGACGGGACGAATGTCAATGAATCAAATGACGCTCGATATTATCTGTATGTTTAGTTTAGGTTAGAATAAATTCACTTTTATAATTAATAACTTAGTTTGTTTCTAAAAAGAAGAATTAAACCTCAGCACTAACGACACGACACTATTTCGTGAAAAGCAACACTTTAAGGAAGAGAGTGGGGGGGATTTAGTAAGGAGGAGACGTCAAAATTTTGAAAATCGGTTCAAAAACGGCGGAGTCATCGTTGAACATAAGTAATAAAAAAAATGAACATAACACCTCCTCCGTTATGGAAGTCGGTTAAAAATGTAGCCTATGTGTTAATCCAGGATGTCAGCTACCTCCTTGTAAAATTTCGTCAAAATCGCTTCAGCCGTTTAAGCGTGAAGAAGTAACAAACATACAAACTCACAAACTCACATACTTTCGCCTTTATAATATTAGTAGGATTGTAGGGGTAAAATTTTTGTACATCTATACTAATATTATAATTCTGCAGAGTTTGTTTGTTTGTTTGTTTGAACGCGCTAATCTCAGAAACTACAAGTCCGATTTGAAAAATTATTTTACTGTTGGATAGCCCATTTTATCGAGGAAGGCTGTCAAAAAGCTACAAAGTCGCTTTTTTCCCTCATGTCCCTTTGTTCCCTTTAATCTTTAAAACTACGCAACGGATTTTGATGATTCTTTCAGTGTTAGATAGCCCATTTATCGAGGAAGGCTATAGGCTATATTTTATCATGCTAAGACTGATAGGAGCGAAGAAATAGAGGAAAATGTGAAAAAAACGGGGGAAATTATATGAAAGGGCTTATTTGAACGCGCTAATCTCAGGAACTACTGGTCCAATTTGAAAAATTATTTCAGTGTTAGATAGCCTATTTATCGAGGAAAGCTATATGCTATATTTTATCACGCTAAGACTAATAGGAGCGAAGAAATAGGGGAAAATGTGGAAAAAACGGGGAAATTACATGAAACTAGATGTCGCCCGCAACTCCGTTGCGCCAAAATTCGTTTATCGCGCGGGAACCGTAAATTTTTCCGGGATAAAAAGTAACCTATGTCCTTTCCCGGGACTCAAAGTATCTCCATACCAAATTTCAGCAAAATCGGATCAGCGGTTTGAACGTAAAGAGGTAACAGACAGACAGACAGAGACACACTTTCGCATTTACAATATTAGTATGGATTGCTTATTATCTTAAGAACTACTGGAGCAATTTTTATGTTATTTGGCAAACATGAAGAATAGACCACGTGAAGGGACATAGGCTTTTTTTGCGAAAAAATGTACGGTTGTGTGAAATTCCTAAATTACGCAAGCGAAGCCGCGCGGAACATCTTTATATAGTAAAATCGTAGGAAAGTCAATTCTGTACATTGAATATTTTTGTACAATAAATAATACTTGGGATGTGAGGGGATGCTAACGCGGACGAAGTCGCGGGCAACAGCTAGTATGTATATAATAACAAGCGACCCGCCCCGGCGTCGCACGGGTATAAAATATATAGCCACTGAAAAAATGATTAAAATCGATAGCCTATGATCCTTCACGTGGTCTACTTATCTGTGCCAGATAACATAAAAATTGCTCCAGTAGTTCGCGAGATAAGCGCTTTCAAATAATTTCCCCCGTTTTTCCCACATTCTTAGCGTGATAAAATATAGCCTATAGCCTTCCTCAATAAATGGGCTATCTAACACTGAAAGAATCATCAAAATTCGTTGCGTAGTTTTAAAGATTAAAGGGAACAAAGGGACATGAGGGAAAAAAAGCGACTTTGTTTTATAATATATACTAGCGACCCGCCCCGGCGTCGCACGGGTCTAAAATATATAGCCACTGAAAAAATGATTAAAATGGATATCCTATGATCCTTCACGTGGTCTACTTCTTATCTGTGCCTAATAACATAAAAATTGCTCCAGTAGTTCGCGAGATAAGCCCTTTCAAATAATTTCCCCCGTTTTTTCCAAATTCTACTAGTCTTAACGTGAAAAAATATAGCCTATAGCCTTCCTCGGGCGCAGCCCCCCCAAATATGGACCGAGGGCAAAGTCCCCCGCATATTAATCAAATGACCCTCGAAAACTGTATGTTTAGTTTTGTTTCTAAAAAGGAGAATTAAAACTCAACACTAACGACGTGATACAATTTTGATGTAAGCAACAATCCCAGGAGGAAACGGGGGCCCAAATACGGGCCGAGGCAAAGTCCCGCGCATATTAATTAAATGACATTCGAAAACTATATGCTTAGTTTAGGTTAGAATAAATTCACTGTTAATTAATGACTTTGTTCCTAAGGAGGGGAACTAAAACTCAACATTAATGACGCGACACCATTTGATGTAAGCAACAATCCCAGGAGGGGAGTGGGGAGGCCCAAATCTAGCCTAACCTAAACCTAACCTAACCTAAACCTAACCTAAACCTAACCTAACCTAACCTAAACCTAACCTAAGCCTAACGTAACCTAAACCTAACCTAACCTAAACCTAACCTAACTTAAACCTGTTTTTTTCCGGAGGGGGAAATGCATTACGCATACCACCCAAGCGCAGGGGGCGACCCGAGCGGTGATGTGGGACTCCCGTAGCTAATGAGACCACGGTATACCTACTAAACCCCCCCATCTTCCGCCACGCCGCCTTTTGACGGGGCCAAGGGAACGATATACACATCCGCGACCAACCTAATTTAAACCTAACCTAACCTATACCTAACCTAACCCAACCGAGATACCAGACTACAGACGTGTGCGCAGCAGCGCAAACCGGTTTTATTGTTTTGATTGATTTGGAAGCTTAGAATTATGCATTGGTATTAGGTAAACACAAATAATAAATAATTATTATGCAATATTGTTCTATGCGAACACGTAATTTCGCATTCAGCTATTTTATAAACTAAATTCCACCAAAAACATGAAATGTAAAAGGAGCCAAGCAAAATACTGCAAAGCTATTCAATAGGTACTTCTGTCGTAAAAAGTTTTCAGATCACATTCAAGCCAAGCCTTCAACTTATTTTGTAATTTAAATAAACATTCAGTAAATATATAAATACATTTCTTTATTTTATAATTATTATAGTGGCTTGGCAATGGCAAACCTTATTTTATGTGATAACTTAAAACTCCCGTATTATATCTAGCGAGTAAGGAGTATATATCGCAGTACTGATTACATTTATATTTAAATCAAATTTTAATACGTAAAACAAATATTATGCAGTCCTCATACTGTTTTTGCAAATTTACAAACATAAAAATCTTTTCTCCTATTTAATAATGTATTATATAATTTATTATTATATTATTTTTCAGTTTTTAAGTTTCCCTACCCAAAGGATGAAAATAGGACCCTATTATTATTAATAAGTCTTCGCTGTCTGTCCGTCGTCCATCCGTATTTCACCAGGGCTGGATCTCGAGAACCGCAATAGTTAGATAGTTGCAATTTTCATAAATTATGTATTTTGGTGTCGTTATAAAAGCAAATAGTCCAATTAAAATAAAATAAATCATTAATGTGGGGCCTCATACAACAAACACGATTTTTCACCTTTTTTGCTCTATATCCCATAATGGTAACAGTAAGGTTTTTGAAAATTTCAGAAAATACTAAATTATATTTAAACTTTATTAATTAATAATAAAAATTAAATAAGTTTATTATTTAAGGGGGGCTCCCATACAAATTTAAGGTACGGAACCCTCTGTACGCCAGTCCGACTCGCACTTGGCCGGTTTCATAATTTTTCCTTTCATTGTGAATATATACCTATCTGGGTACCAAATTTCAAGGTTCTAAGTCTGCTAGAAGTACCTTAGAATTTTGATGATCTGTCAGTTAGTGACAAAATGTAGTAATTTTGACCATCCGTAAATATTAAACTATTTATCAAAATTTCATGTAATTTGGAGGTTAACCTAGTTTTAGTACTTGCTCCTAGTGGCCGAAATTCAAAATCCCTAGCTTTGTTAACATCGAAGATAAAGGGAGTGTGAAATAGCCGCGAACCGCTTCGAGAAAAGTATGGTACGGCCGTGCCTTTGCTAAAAAGCTTGGCTGGGGCACTGCCGTGCCCCCAGATGGAATACAATGATACGTCCAAAGCAAATGTTGTTTCTAAATGATTTGACACTAATTTCATCAGTGGCCGCCGATAGCCCAAAATGTGCCCATACTCCTTTCATCAAAATCGATTGAATAGGTAACGCGCAAATCATAAAGGTTTATTGTGCGGGAACCGTACATTTTTCTGAGACAAAAAGTATTCTATGTCCTTTTTCGAGACTTAAAGTATCTCCGTACCAAATTTCATCAAAATCGATTAAATAGTTTACGCGCAAATCATAAAAGTTTATTGTGCGGAAGCCGTACATTTTTCTGTTCTTTTGCGAGACTTAAAGTATCTCCGTACCAAATTTCATCAAAATTGATTGAATAGTTTACGCGCAAATCATAAAAGTTTATTGTGCGGAAGCCGTACATTTTTCCGAAACAAAAAATATCCCTTGTCCTTTCTCAAGGTTCAAAGTATCTCCTTACCAAATTTCATCAAAATCGATTTAATAGTTTATGCGCAAATCATAAAAGTTTATTGTGCGGAAACCGTACATTTTTTCGGGACAAAAAGTATCCTATGTCCTTTCTCGGTACTTAAAGAATCTCCATACCAAATTTCATCAAAATCGATTGGATAGTTTACGCGCAAATCATAAAAGTTTATTGTGCGGGAACCGTACATTTTTCCGGGACAAAAAGTATCCTATGTCCTTTCTCGGTACTTAAAGTATCTCCAAACCAAATTTAATCAAAATCGATAGAATAGTTTACGCGCAAATCATAAAAGTTTATTGTGCGGGAACCGTACGTTTTCCGAGACAAAAAGTATCCTATGTCCTTTCTCGGGACTCAAAGTATCTCTATACCAAATTTCAGCAAAATCGGTTCAGCGGTTTAGACGTGAAGAGGTAACAGACAGACAGACAGACAGACAGACAGACACACTTTCGCACTTATAATATTAGTATGGAAGTATGGATAGATATAGATTAGCTGTAGATTTCAGCGATGAAACTGAACTGCTCGTAACAAAGATGTTTTAAATAGGAAATCCATATCCATACTTCCATACTTCTATATCCATACTAATATTATAAATGCGAAAGTGTGTCTGTCTTTCCGTCTGTCTGTCTGTTACCTCTTCACGCCAAAACCGCTGAACCGATTTTGCTGAAATTTGGTATGAAGATACTTCAAGTCCCAGCAAAGGACATAGGCTATTTTTTATCCCGGAAAAATGTACGGTTCCTGCGCGATAAACGAGATTTGGCGTAACGGAGTTGCGGGCATCAACTACAACAACATCAACAAGTTAATCATAAATCATTAATTTTGAAGGTTACTAAATTTGATGATGTAGGGTCAAAATAATTTAGGTTGTTATTCATACTTAATACACAAGTGGATACTGTAAAGTACAGCACAAAAAATATGAACGAATTTACATTTTAGTTTTGACTTTATCTTTTGAGGGAGAATTATAATTTGATAGGATAAAAACCAGGTGTTGTTATTTCACGTTTATCATTATTATCAATTTAAATGCGTCTTATTTCCCAAGGTCAGGTGTATTGTATTTAATTACGAGAGTATAATATTTTATGTGGGCAATGTGCAATCATCTTAGTGCTGCAACTACGCATTAACTCCCATAGAATTATCCTTGAGATAATGCCACTTTTGATCCGCTCTTAGCGCAGTTCTCGGACGAGCCGAAACGTCGGAATCGTTCCGACCAGTTCGCCTTCGGTGCTCCTCTATCCCGATAGTTCGAATAAACACACATTTTACCCCTTTACAAACAATTGATGCAAAATTGCGACGCGCAGTCATCACGCGCGGACGAATAGGGCTCAAAATCCCGCGTGTATTTTAGGCACGTATCGTAATTTTGCGGTTTTAATATTGCATACCGAGGGAACGAGGATATTATTCGATATAAAAGGTCACTCGGTTTGAGGAGACCGGTCAGCCTTGGGCCTTGTAATTCACTTTCGTACTCGCCAGTACGCGGCCCTTCGTGTGGCCTCATTTCTCAACGTTTGCTTTGTTCTTTGGTTTGCAAAGTTCTATTTTTGTTGTTTTTGTCGCTAGTGTACGCGGCTCTCTATTTCGATTCGGTTGTTGAAATAAATAGTTTCTAACTATACCTAAGTGGAACTAGTTTACAATATTTTGAATGATGTTATCATCATATTTTATGTAATATTATAGAGTTGGCTTATGTTCATTAACTGTTGAAAATTAATTATTGAAAAATTAATCATAATAAACATTAATTATTGAAAAAACTGTCCTTTTTGACGTAATACTATAGGACCCTCAGAAATGTTACAAATCTGGTAATGAGATATACATATCTTCATAGCCTTATCCAGGTTTGAGAAGAACTAGAAACACGAATAATGTATTTTGCCTCGATACATTTAATTTTCGAAATGACATGTTAAAAATACGAAATTTGAAGATTATTTTTAAACGAAAATAGATGTAGGTATTGTAGGAAATGAGTCTAATTAATAGACACCTTTGCAACTCAAAATCGTATAGAAGCATTTTGCTTAAATGCTCCTAGTTATTTTTTAAATAATTATAATTACGTTTTGTCGCATGTTTTCCGGGCGAGCCGATAGCTTCTGGCCGCAGCGTATATTCACGACTTTATAGTCATACAAATTAAGTATAGAATTGCCCTTGCGGTGTAATTTATTTTCGACTAGCGACCTGCCCCGACGACGCACGGGTATAAAATATATAGCCACTGAAAAAATGATTAAAATCGATAGCCTATGATCCTTCACGTTGTCTACTTCATTAACTGTGCCAAATAACATAAAAATTGCTCCAGTAGTTCGCGAGATAAGCCCTTTCAAATAATTTCCCCCATTTTTTCTACATTCTCCTATTAGTCTTAGCGTGATAACTGAAAAATATAGCATATAGCCTTCCTCAATAAATGGGCTATCTAACACTGAAAGAATTTTTTAAATCGGACCAGTAGTTCCTGAGATTAGCGCGTTCAACTTAGCCCTTTCAAATAATTTTCCCCGTTTTTGCCACATTTTCCTCTATTTCTTCGCTCCTATTAGTCTTAGCGTGATAAAATATAGCCTTCCTCGATAAATGGGCTATCTAACACTTAAGAATCATCAAAATCCGTTGCGTAGTTTTAAAGATTAAAAGGAACAAAGGGACATGAGGGAAAAAAAGCGACTTTGTTTTATAATAAGTATGTATATAGATTAAAGATGACGCGCGCAAGCGCAACTCCGTTGCACCGAAATTAGTTTATCGCGCGTTTGTCTTTTTCGTCCCTCAAATTATCTGCAACACTGCAACACTAACAAATTTTAGTACAATCAGCTCAGCGATTATACCGCAAATCATTAAAGTTTAGGAACTGTACATTTTTCCAGGATAAGAACTATTCTATGTAGTGCCCTTTCCTGGGATTCAAAATATCTGCATGTTCCATCAAAATCGGTCCATTTGTTTAAGCGTCAAAAGCGTTTCGCATTTATAAGAGTTTCATTTGAGTTTTTTTTGCATTGAATAAAAGACTTTTTTTTATTTAAACGTTTATTAATAATTTCTTATCAAAATTCTTATACTCACATATTTAGTTGTAATAATCGTAACTTACTACATTATATTTTATGGCCTTGTACGTCAATTATTATTATAAGTCTTTTCATAAATGATTTTAGTGCTTATACAAAAATATAATTAAAAAATTACATACAATGTTAAACAAGTGTGCACGTTAACATGACGTTGACCACGATATTAAATAAAATTTCGGATTAACAACTGTTTAATTAACTGCTCGTTTAATTTACGCTTGATATTATAATTTAGTTATGCATCACCGAAGATATTTTGTTCTAACATAATTTTGGGCGAAGAAGTCCGACGTCGATGCCGAAGCTTCGGTACGATAGTATTGGAAAACAACGTTTAAAGTTTGAAAATTATCATAATAATCACTCTTCTGTAAGCTTTCGCTTCTTTGAGTTACTCTGACTGCCATCATCGATCGTATTGTCGTAAACACTTTTGTCCGCTTTAAAAAGTATGTCACATATTTCTTTCTGAACCACATTTAACGTTTCAGGCGAATACTTCTTCATTTTGGCTGCCATGAACGCTGCGAATGTTGATATCTCCTCTTGTATGTTTGGGTCGTTACATGCTACAGCCGTTTTTTTGTCAAAACTTCGGTTATGTCTCGGATTCTGTTTCACTCTCTCTGGTGTCGGATTTCGTATGGGGTCCTCTACACTCCTATTATACGTAGCGTTTTCGATAATCGTATTTACAACACCTAAATCTCTTTCTAACTCCTCGTCGTCATCAGACAGCTGTTCGGTTTTTAGATTCAAATCGATGGAGTTTTCTTCTGGTATATAATAAGTTTCACTTATATTCAAATCGGATTCATTAAAGACAGCCGCATCAGCACCGCTATCGTCATGGTTTCTCTGCGAACAACGATGATAGTAAAAATATAATATCCTTATATAAAAATAAGCATCAAAAGAACAACGAACCTTATTGGCATACTTGTCGTATTTTGGTGTACACCTATGAAACATACACCAATCGAAAAAGAAGATGTTTACATACGTC
The DNA here is from genome assembly GCA_905333045.1 of Lysandra bellargus. Taxonomy (NCBI): domain Eukaryota; kingdom Metazoa; phylum Arthropoda; class Insecta; order Lepidoptera; family Lycaenidae; genus Lysandra; species Lysandra bellargus. The sequence continues at coordinate 12,680,709 of HG995322.1, forward strand.
AATCGACAGAGAAAATAATTACAAACAACAAATACTCTTTGACAAAATGTCGTAAATAATATAGTTTCTGAGTTATTTCAGTTTGAAAATGTAAAATAAATAACATTTTATAGATAAAGAACCTGAAATATTTAAAAAAGTATAACATTTACGACATTTCGTCAAAGAGCATTTGTTGTTTGTAATTATTTTCTCAGTCGATTGACGTATGTTTCATAGGTGTACACGAAAATATACCATTTTAACTACGAATAGTAAAACCTAAGGAAACGTAACTATACTAATACAATTTTAAATTTGGTTCCATTCGAACTGTCATGTAACGTCAGCCTTTATACCGCTCAAGGTCACCTAAATATTGCAAATGTATGAAAAGTGAACCTAAGGTACACTTTTTTGACAAGTATTTTGGAGCATGTTTTTTGACGGAGTTACTCTTCCTTAGTTTTTATTATTCGTAGCATTTTAACTACTTGAAAAGTTGAAACTAATTAGGTAGGTATGCCACGCTCCATACAAAAAAGTTCGAACTCTTTTGTGTTGCTCATAGTTACTTGAAAACGGTTGCACCTGGCTGTATGACAGGTCATAGGCTATAAGGACATAGGTTTTATTTTGCTCTACGCCACTACAAATTAGTGCCGGTATGCACGTGTGGGCCGCTAGACCAATGTCGGTAGAAAATGGAACCTATAGCCTAGGTCATAAAGTGGCATTTTAGCGGCCTAAAAATATAATCACCTTCTTGGTGACGGTCCAGCTACGGCGGCAGTGGACAAACGGACCAACAATAGGCAGAATGATATAATTATGACGTTTTTTGTATGAGAGCCCCCAAAAAAAAATTATTTTATAAGTAAAACTAGCTGACCAGGCAAACGTTGCTATACTTACCATATAAATTATTTCTAGTATCAATATAAAAAGTAGATAAAAACCTATTCTTAGGCCTAACGACGTTCATACAAAATTTTATTAAAATCGGTTGAACCGTTTTGGAGGAGTTCGCGCACAATTACTGTGACACGAGAATTTTATTATTATTTATATTATGAGATAAAAATATACAACTGAATATTTTTGAAAGACCTACCTTTTGCCTTAGGCATCCATTAGACGGTAGGTTTTGCTGTCAGTTTTACCACAGTTATGACTGTGACTGATGGGTAACCTACCGTGTAAGAGCTTGACTGACGGTGATTGACGAAAATCTGGATACATTCGTCAGTCCATCAGTCACCATCAGTCAAACATAATTCATGATTGATGGAATTGACTAACGAGAAACCTACCGTCTAATGGATGCCTTAAAGTAACATTGAAAAAAAACCCAGAAAATCGCGTTTGCTGTAATGCCTGACTGATCAGCCATTACAGCAAACGCGATTTTCTGTTTTTCTTTAAATTTTTTTCAATATTTGTTTTTATAATATAGAATGTCTGCGCGAAATAAATAGCCATCATCTAAGAATCATTTAGGAAGGTATAATTGCAACTTACCAATGGAATTTCTTGTGAGTGTCTTTGAAGTAGGAATGACAGTTCGTTGAACGCAAACCACGTACTCTGGAACGGTGAGGCATTACCTGAAAGAACAAAAAATAAACGCATGAAAGAACTGAGGTAAAAAGTTGACTAATCTGCCGCAGTACATTATATGCCTAATTTATAAATAATCAAATATTTACGTGCAAGGCTGTTTCTTAGTTTTGACTTCTCTCTTCTAAATGACGACAGCAGGATACTCATTTTGTGCTTGCATTCGGCTCCTGTGGTGTTCAGAACTCTGCCAATATTTTCCCAAATTTTTTTCTTGATATATTGCTTATAAAACATTGGACTTTTTGTATCCCACAAAACGGGATTGTCTCGGAATTTGCGTATTAGTTCTATACATTTGTCCTCAGTCCAACCGTATGCGCCAATTTTGCTCGCGTGTTCTTCCATCTCGAACGCCTGTTACACTAACAAAATGGCGGTTGAACAGCGCTACGGAACTCGATACTCAACAATACTACGCCTTGAAACTTGCGTCTGTCTCGCTTGCGTAGATTGTCGTCCGTATGCGGGGAGCGAGACGAGCGCCGAACGAGTTATTGCGCCGCGTCACTCGCACGCGAACCGTTGCTGCAATGCAATGTAATAATATAATACGTTCATAACACTCCGCGCTGCTATTTTTAGACATTTAGGATATTGGATACTTGACAATAATTACTTATATTATTTTACTTATTTATTATATTGTAGTACAGTTTACGTACTATAATTATTTAGTCGGAGTGTACATATAATTTAAATGAAAACAATACTTTAAATAAGTACTTAATTTTGTTTCAAAGTAATAAATTTTACACGGAGTTAACATAAACAATAATAAATCATAATAATCATTAGTATTACAATATTTGAAACAGTTTTTTTTTTTTCACTGCAGAAAAACTAAGTATTAAACGTTGTACGATATCGCAAAAGGATAAATGCTATCAATTTATTTAAATCGACTCGTCGTAATGCATAGATTGGGAAGCACTTTAAGAACCAGCAATAAAAATGTATGTAATTTAGATACATTTTTATTGCGTTATATCATTATAATATGTTATATGCGAGTAGCAACTGTTTATGTAACACAGTTGCTACTCGCATATAACATAGGCCCGCAACTTACCGGAGATCGTCGGCCCACCTAGTTCGAGGTCGATCTACACCGCTTTTACTTGCTTGACATTAAACCTGACCAAATAAAGTGACCAAATCTAGCCAATTTCTCTGATAGTACATTGTTTGGACTTTGGAGGCGCGTACCCGCTGGTTAGGGCGCTGACATATCGTTGTGACTTGTGAGCATGCGCCAAATAACTGAGAATCCGGATCAGTGATAATGATAGATCAGACGCAGCGACGAAGTGACGATTCACTTTGATCAGCATCTTAATTAACTGAAAACAATTTCAAATTGTACAAACTACTAGGATGCTTCGCATTGCACCGTGCACCTGCTCTAGTTAGCACTGCTAGTTGTTACGTTTAAATGCACTAATTTAAAAATGTGTCACGGGATTTTAAGGCGCTATATTGAAAAAACTGTCCTTTTTGACGTAATACTATAGGACCCTCAGAAATGTTACAAAACTGGTAATGAGATATACATATCTTCATAGCCTTATCTAGGTTTGAGAAGAACTAGAAACACGATTAATGTATTTTGCCTCGATACATTTAATTTTCGAAATGACCTCTTAAAAATACGAAATTTGAAGATTATTTTTACTAGACCTTTGCAACTCATTAGTTATTTTTTAAATGATTATAATTACGTTTTTTCGCATGTTTTCCGAGTGAGCCGATAGCTTCTCGATAGGTATTCACGACTTTATAGTCATACAAATTAAGTATAAAATTGCCCTTGCGGTAAAATTACTTTCGATATAGCGCCTTAATGAAAAGGGATTACGAAGGATTTGTAGTACGCGTGGTAATTCAAATATAATCTTCCATACCTATGGATGATTAATCAATCAAGAACAAATCAAGAAAAACAAATAGCATATCAGCCACGACAGGAATTTCGCGTTATGGCCTTTTTGTGATTGCCAGAACGCGTCGTGGCCGTTTTCATTAGAGCCACGACGCGAATTTCGCGTCGTGGCTGTTTCACTGTGACCACAACGCGTTGTGAGCCATTTTTTCGCTCATTGAACGATTTCGGTGTTTGAGCGTAACATATATTTATTATTTATGAATGTGCTTTGTATGTAATAGTTGCGTGTGTACGGTAAATTATACGGCTATTGCTGAACCAAAGATTTCCTTTGGTAGGATTGGTACTTATGGCCCAAGGATGGATTTAAGATGTGGAGCCACCGCGATTTTAGATGTTAGTTTTTTTTTTTAATTTTAGCAGCGTCTGCTCTGGAGAAAAATAGAGTCTCAATCTGTATAGAGGCATTAATTATGGTACTATTCCAAGTTCGGTACCATATTCGGATGACTTAAGAATGCTTAATTCATTTTAGGACTCATATTTGCACGATAAAGATGTTAAGCAACGTAAAAAGAAGAAGAAGCATTATTTTAAGCGTTAATCTTAGTATGAGTCAGTAATTACTGGTCCGATTTGAAAAATTCTTACAGTGTTAGATAGCCCATTTATCAAGGAAGGCTATAGGCTATGTTTTATTACGCTAATACTAATATAAGCGAAGAAATAGAGGAAAATGTAAAATGGAAAGGAAAAGGAAAAAAAAAATGGGGGAAATTATTTGAAAGGGCTTATTTTACGAACTACTAGAGTAATTTTACTGTTATTTGGCACATATATTTGAACGTGAAGGATTATGGCTATTTACTGTGGACTAATTTGTGAAAATAGCGCCTTAATGAAAAGGGATTACGAATACCTCACTCCGCAAGGGTTATTATTCCAATTTCCAAGTTCTAAGTTCAAGAGACGAAATAAGATCTGCATAAAAGAAGCCTTAAAGCTTAATATGCTGAAGTAAAAGTCGTTATTAACGAACAGGATGAGAAAGTACAGATAAAACCGCAAGTATCGATTCGTTAATCCGCGCCGAGGTCAATGCGAGCGCCGCGCCGAAGCCGTGCAGCAGTGAAAGTGCTCGGGAAGCCTTTTGCGAGATGTCACACTTGTAAGAATATTATGACAAAATCACAGGTAACCGCATAGAAATAATACCCGATGATGTGCCTTAGAGATTGCAATAGAAAAATAAATTATTTACCTCAATCAATCAATCAATCAAATCATTTATTTTTGCAATTGTAGGTTTAAGGTTACATAAGATGTTACGAAAGATGTCAGTACTTATCTACAATTAGCCGTTAAGACGTGCAATAATAAAAAGTCATAATATTTTATCAAACTTAATTTAACAATATTTTAATTTTATGCACAGGTGTTAGTACCAATATGGTCCTTTTCACTATTACCAGCTGACCCGATGAACTTTCTATAACTTCCTTCCTAATATAAACCTTCCGTGAAGACCAAAATTAGCCGAATTAACCCGTTCTTGAGTTTTAGTCAGACTAACAAAATGTAAAATTAATTTTTATTTAAATACAGATTATGTCTCATTTTCGTTTAAATATTCTTTTAAGGTGTAATAAGTAATAACATTTACTTATTAAGTGGTTCTTTAATTTATATTTAAAGAGTTTTAATTCCATAATATTTTTTATATTTGTAGAAGCTTATTGTATATTTTGGGTGCTATACAAACTATACTTTTTCTTTTAAATTCGGATGTAGCTTGTATTGCTAACAGTTTATCTTTATGTCTAGCCGAGGCACACGTTTTGTATTTCTCTAGATTTCTCCTTATAGTCGTGTGCGTACAAGACAAAAAACCGGCCAAGTGCGAGTTGGACTCGCCCATGAAGGTTTTTGATTTATTTTAATATTAAATTTTTGATACAACTATGTTGCGGGCATCAACTAGTAGTATTATATTTAAATTATATATAAAGAAAAATAAAACTAAATACTTATTATTTATTAAGATCAGATTACCTTATATTAAAAAAAACAATAACAAACAATAGCACTTTGCGCCAGACAGAGGGGCAGTAATAATAATAGTACGGATAGTATGGAAGTATGGATATTTTGTAAATAATAATGATAAACACGTTATGCAGTGATTTAGTAAAAGAAAAAATATTTTGTACCTAGTACACGTGGTAATTCAAATATAATCTTCCATACCTATGGACAATTAATCAATCAAGAACAGACCAAGAAAAACGAATAGCATATCAGCCACGACACGAATTTCGCGTTATGGACTTTTTGCGATTGCCAGAACGCGTCGTGGCTGTTTCACTGTGACCACAACGCGTTGTGAGCCTTTTTTTCGCTCATTGAGCGATTTCGGTCTTTGAGCGTAACATATACATTGATGGCACTGTTATTTTCTTACCTGAGTCGAATACTCTCGAATCTCACAGGTATAAAGCCACAGAATCCACACTAATCTAACTACTGGACCCATGTAATTTGGTACTTGTAGAGTAGACCAAGGCTCTTGACTTGCTCAAGACTCTTGGGAGAAAATGTACGGTTTTCGCAGAATTCCTTATTTTCGCAGGGTGATCCGCGTGGAACTTCTAGTACGAGAAATAGGTTAAAATTATTTGGCCTGCGACCTAATTAATACCAAATCTGTCTGTTTTAAATCCGTCAATATGTAACAGTTTAGGCCAAGTGGTACGTCGCATTTAAAATTTGATATTTCGCTGTAATGTATGCGGTAGTGGTGAAGGTATTTCACCTTATGCGCCAGTTGGCAGTGAAATAGGCGGGCACGGGCGGGCTCTCAAAGGGGACGCTATCCCGAGCCACCGGAGCGCGGTTCCTGTGACATGCCCCTCTATGCCTGCGCCGTTCACACATACCATTGTTGGCCAGATTTTGTGTCGGTACTTAATACTGGGATGGATTATAAGGTTTCTCTCTTGAAGACTGACAGGCACAAGAAATATAAGTACTTAAGGCGGAGTAAAGCTTGAGAAAGATCTAGAGTCTTTGGACGATAAATCTATACTAATATTATAAATGCGAAAGTATCTCTGTCTGTCTGTCTGTCTGTCTCGCTTTCACGCCAAAACTACTGAACCGATTGTAATGAAATTTTGTACACAAATAGTCTAAAGCCTGAGAAAGGACATAGGCTACTTTTTAGCTGGAAAAAGGGGTTGTAAGGGGTCGAAAATGCGTAAATTTGTTAAAAAAGTTAGTTCCAAAAATTCATAACAGATGGCGCTTTGGGTCGCCTACATCGCGCTATCGCTTGCTCATAAGTCTTTCTATAAGTCATGGTACCATGTAACGGCAGTCTCCCTTCCGATGAAGCTGAAACGGCCCTCAACAAAGGGCCGCGAGCGTAGATCCATTCGAAAAAAAAAAAAAAAAAAAAAAAGGATTTGTCATCTACCAGCTTTATGGTAGATCTACCTATTTTACCTCCCTTCTACCAATCTACCAACTCCGGTAGCAAATCTACCTATTTTTCAACATATCATTGTTCACGTATTTGAATTAATAATAAAAGTTACAGGCTACTCGGGTAGCATTTTGGTATATTGAGTCGTCTTGGTACAACACTTCCTTCAGCATTTAACGAGCTGCAGCTGTTCTGAGCCGTTCACTCACTTTCGAAGCGCAGATTAGTCTGTGAACGGTCCGAAATGTTACAAGAGTGGTAACATAAAAATTTGAAAGATTGATCCTGAGCCCGAAGTCTTTTGGAAACATGTTGCAACAATAAAAAAAAAAGAGACCAGTCCCCAACGTTTCCCCTGCTTTGTGAGACAAGTACTTGCACTTCCCCATAGCAGTGCAAATGTTGAGAGACTGTTCTCCTCAACAATTTAAAGACATGTCAGAGAAACTCACTCAGCAGTCAACACTGGAAGGTTTGCTTCATCAGCCGAGTGCTGAACATTTAAAATCTATACTAATATTATAAAGCGGAAGAGTTAGTTAGTTAGTTTGTTTGTTTGAACGCGCTAATCTCTGGAACTACTGGCCCGACTAATATTATAAAGCGGAAGAGTTTGTTTGTTTGAACGCGCTATTCTCAGGAACTACTGGTCCTATTTGAAAAAATCTTTCAGTGTTAGATAGCCCATTTATCGTGGATGGCTGGCTATATTTTATGACGCTAATACATACTAATAGGAGCAAAGAAATAGAGGAAAGAGTAAAAAAACGGGGGGAAATTATTTGAAAGGGATTATTTGAACGCGCTAATCTGAGGAATTACTGGTCTGATTTGAAAAATTCTTTCAGTGTTAGATAGACCATTTATTGAGGAAGGCTATAGGTTATATTTTATCACGCTAAGACTAATAGGAGCGAAGAAATCCAGGAAAAATTGGAAAAAACGGAGGAAATTATTATCTTAAGAAACTACTAGAGCAATTTTTATGTTATTTGGCACACATGAAGAATAGACCACGTGAAAGGACATATGTTTCTTTTTTTGCGGAAAAATGAACGGTTTCCGTTATATTCCTAAATTAGGCGGGCGAAGCCGCGCGGAACATCTTGTCTAATATAAACTTCTCGTTTTGCGTGTGTTTGTTGCTCAACTCCTCCGAAGCGGATGGAGTCTAGACCGACTGATGTAAAACGTTTATAGCAAAACAACGTTTGACGCGTTTAGCTAGTTTTATAAAGGAAGAACACAGTATTGTAAAGGAAGAAATAATGACGAAAAAAAACCTAAAATATATTACATATTTAGTTCCTAATAAAATCATAACGCATGTATTAAGAGTCCGTATACGAAATTTTGCCGATGTGATTGCGTTCGCTTGCAAGTTGCACCGTCGCGTCGCGTCGTTGAGACGCGGTTTAACAAATCGCCGTTATTTTCCCGCGTGTTACGTTGACGTGCGTCTCTATCGATCCCGCAGATGATCCATTACTCGACCTGTAGAGGTACCGCTAATCTGTTGCACATAGGTACTTGATTAACTTGAATCCGTCGCGGCCCTCCTCTTGCTCATGTATATTAGATACCAGACGTTCCGCGCGGCTTCGCCCACGTAATTTAGGAATTCCACGGAAACCGTACATTTTTCTGCGAAAAAGAAACTTACGTCCTTACTCCTCACACGTGGTCTATTTTTTTTTAATGCAATAAGGGGGCAAACGAGCAAACGGGTCACCTGATGGAAAGCAACTTCCGTCGCCCATGGACACTCGCAGCATCAGAAGAGCTGCAGGTGTGTTGCCGGCCTTTTAAGGGGTAATAGGGGAGGGTAGGGAAGGAAATAGGGAAAGGTAGGGAAGGGAAAAAGGTAGGGGATTGGGACTCCGGTAAACTCACTCACTCGGCGAAACACAGCGCTTGCGCTGTTTCACGCCGGTTTTCTGTGAGGACGTGGTATTTCCCGGTCGAGCCGGCCCATTCGTGCCGAAGCATGGCTCTCCCACGTCAGAAAGTTCTTCATGTGTGCCAAATAACATAAAAAATTATTTCCTCCGTTTTTTCCACATTTTCCTCTATTTCTTCGCTCCTATTAGTCTTAGCGTGATAAAAGCCTTCCTCGATAAATGAGCTATCTAACACTGAAATAATTTTTCAAATCGGACCAGTAGTTCCTGAGATTAGCGCGTTCAAATAAGCCCTTTCAAATAATTTTCCCCCGTTTTTTCCACACTTTCTTCTGTTTCTTCTCTCCTATTAATATTAGCATGATAAAATATAGTCTATGGCCTTCCTCGATAAATGGGCTATCTAACACTGAGATATTTTTCCAAATCGGACCAGTAGTTCCTGATATTAGCGCGTTCAAACAAACAAACTAACAAACTCTTCCGCTTTGTAATATTAGTACCTATAGATGTCCTGTGTACATGTGCGTGTAGTCGGTAGATAGAGTACAATACGGTGTACATACAGTATACTACCAAGCGTAAAGATACTAAGGGCCTGTTTCACCGCTTCCTGATATTAGGTGCCCGATAGGCTTATTTGACAGATTCTCCATACTCTGTGTCAAGTTAAGTGGTGGATAGCCTTATCAGGAAGCGGTGAAACAGGCCCTAAGTACAGTGATACTGTATATTTGTAATGCAATTTAAAAAACTATAAAGTCTAAACAGCAGACAGAATCCTCCGCCAAGGTACATACTTCCTCATTCTCGTTAGTGGCTTCTGCTGATGCATTCTACTGAGAACTGGATACTATCGGTTCGTTTTCCTTCGTTTGTCTGTTACCGACTGGCTGGTAAGGTCAAACCGTTTGTGTACCACATTCGTGAATTCATACATTTAGGTAAATTATTAATTTATTCTGAGTAAGTGCAGGTTACTCAGAATATTTTTTTTATTTTTTAGTTTTTATTTTTATTTTTGTAACCGAATATCGTATCATTAAAAGCAACTATTTATATTTTACTGCATTTAAAGAGTTTATTGCCCTATAAAATTATTATTCTGACAAAGATCATTGTTTACTAAGTCGCTGTCGACACATTTTGGGCGGAGGCCAACGTCGTGCGATTTTATTGTTTCCGTGATATTATTTGTCCGATTGCCAACCCGTTAAGCGATATGTTATTTAGTGAGCTGGACGATTTCATAAAAACCGTCTTGGCAACTTACCTATTTGTTCCTGCGAAGAGAATACTAATCACTTTACTACTTCTTGACTTTCAATTTGTTAAACGACAATCCAATTTACTTTTCCAGTGCAACTTTTTGCAATTAATTTAAACATTTGTATTTCATGCAAATACAATTAGTTTCGTAGTATTCATTTAACTCATCTCGACGTTTGCTTTCTCAACCATTTACCCCCTTTACAGCTTATTGTTTCGCGAATAGTACATTGTGTAGGAGGCTTATTTTAAGTGACACCGGCAACAGATCCTTAATATATTATCTCTTTCAATAGCTCGTCCTAGACGTGTCGAAGTGTACCTACTTTACGACTCATAATCTGCATTGTTTGCACTGAGAAGCTGCGAGCGGTTCGTTGTTCGGCGACGGGGTACCGTTAAACGCAGGAACGTCCGGACGAACGGACGGCTGTAAGGGCAGACGGACATGAACGAAAATAATTACAGTGGCGCGTCGTCGGCGCGTCAGATGCGCAAGCGGCGATTAAGGTAGCCTCACACGGTGTGGTTTGTCCGCTGCGATGATTTTTGTGATATTATTTGTATGAAATTTATAAATAATGACTTTCTTCAGTGTCGTTTACCGGTTTTATTAAACCTAAGCGTGCTATCCAAAAATATTTTTATAGTATCTAGTGGGAAGGACTAACTTAACACCAAGCTTTCAGATCAGAACAAACATAAAATTGCAGCACTGCAGTGTTGCTCCAGCGTGCGACGGGCGACGAACGCAGTGAGATGTAGTACCGGAGAAGATTATTGAGTTTTGATTGTTCGAGTCCGCACAGGACGTGATAAGTTGCGGCACATTATTAGGACAATTACAGCATTCCCTGGCACACTACGCCACATAGCGCTTGTAAATAACCCCCATAATGAGTCCCAGCGAGACTTTCTCGGAGCTGCAAGAAAATGTGACAAATGTTTTTATTACGTGCAAGAGATACTTCTTTGTGCCATTAAATGTTTTACGGCAAATGAGATCGTTTCTACGTAAAACTAAGTGAGGCTTTTTTAAGATGATTGTTTTTTATCCTGCTTACCTAAAGGGTAGGGCTTCACACGAGACGAGAGTAAGCGAGAGTAATAAAAATCTCGTCTCGGTCTCGTCAATCCTCAAAAAATTGAGTCTCGTTCCAGTCTCGGTCTCGTCTCGTTACCAGTTGTTTCGTCTCGTCTCGCTTAGTTGTAAATAATGATTTATTTCTATAATATAATAAAGAGAATAAGAAATATTTTGTGACTAACGTATTTATATGATAAAATGCAGTTTGGATGGTTACCAGATTTTATATTTTGTAAAATATATTGTTTTTTAAGTAGACCTTTTCTGATTTTTCGAATAAAAACTTCATTAAAAAAATTAACGAGACCCGAACTCTCGACCTCGGAGTGCCCTGTATGTGGTCTCGGTATCGCCGAGAATATTTTCCAAAACATCTCGTCTCGTTCTCGTCTCGTAAAAGCGAGACGAGAACGAGACGAGACGAGAAAAATCTCGCTCTCGCGTGAAGTCCTACTGAAGGGACTGGTGGAACTTTGGTTATTCTCATCTATAAGATATTAATTTATTATTGTTTTACTCACGGAATTACGATTATGAAATGAAATTTTCATTGTCAATGAATAATACGCTCAGTGTACGAAGGAGACGAAAAATCGGAAATTTTCTTTTTTCTTCAATTTTGACTGGGCATTAGTATTATGAATGCGAGAGTAGAACACCCGCGTGTCAATAGTTTTTATTCTACGAGCTACCAAATTTTAGCGATTTTTTGCGGCCCGGAAGCGAAAAATCCATTTATCTCCAAAATGTTTACGTTATGAATAAAATTTTGTATTCCACCTGAAAGCCTATTAAATAAGGTATATTTCCAGCTTTTTTCCTAATCCGCCGTGTCGATATTTTACCTACAATAAAATAGTTTTCATTTTTAGGTTTTTATTTTTTTAATCCAAAACCAAACAAAAGATGCAATCGAAAATATCGACAAATTAAAGGTATACAAGCATTCGATATGCACAAAAAAAAAAAAAAAAAAAAACACCTGTAAGATCCGTTTACAACTGGAGAATGGAGATATATTTTGATCGTGAAATCCTACGTTAGGGCTGCCACCATACGTCTTTCAATGGATGGCTGTCAATAATGCAATAGAAATAGTCACATAATATATTAACACTAGCTGTTGCCCGCGAATTCGTCCGCGTTAACATAGTATACCTATATAGACTTTCATTTAAACTTTCAACCCCTATTTCACCCCCTTGGGGGTAGAATTTTCAAAAACGCTTAAATACGTATCCATTCATTTTTAATCAGTAACCCAAAAATAAAGTTTCATTTTCCTAACTTAAGAAATGACGGTCTTTCATTCAGACTTTCAACCCCTATTTCACCCCCCTTCGGTTCGGGGTAAAATTTTCAAAATTCCTTCCTTAGTGGGTGTCTACTTAATAAAACAACCCTACTCACCAAATTTCGGGGCTGTAACTTTAACAGTTTTTTTTCAGCGATGATGAATCAGTCAGTCAGTCAGGACATGTAATTTTATAAGTATAGATTTATAGTATGAAAGTTATATACGCTTTTAATGAGTATATTTAAAATTATCAAAAATAAGTCTTAGAAAAAATATAAAACCTCCTCTTTGTTTGGAAGTCGGTAAAAAAATCGGATGTCATTTCGTAATACATCAAACAATTAATATTATTTCTAGTGGTATTTATTTTAAAAAATCAAGGTAAGTGATGTTTACGCGAAAACGAAAAGACTACAAATAATACAACGTTGCGTCGTTTGATAACCCTGTTGACAATTAAGTTTGTAAATTAAATAAATTGATATAGCAGTGGTTGTAAACGGATCTCTCGGGTGATTTTTTTTGTGCGTATAGAATGCTTGTATACCTTTAATTTGTAGATATTTTCGATTGCATCTTTTGTTTAGTTTTGGATAAAAAAAATTAAAACCTAAATATGAAAATTATTTTATTGTATGTAAAATATTGACACGACGAATCAGAAAAAAAGCATGAAATATACCTTATTTAATAGGCTTTCAGGTGGAATACATAATTTTATTTATTACGTAAAAGTTTTGGAGAAATATGGATTTTTCCCTTCCGGGCCGCAAAAAAACGCTAAACTTTGGTAGCTCGTAGCATCAAAACTATTTCTAATTGACACGCGTTTGTTCTGCTCCTGCACTCATAATATAAATGCCTATTCAAAATTGAAGAAAATAGAAAATTTCCAATTTTTCGTCTCCTCCGTACACTGTGATACGTATTGTTTTAAATTGTATAGTACAGCAGTACGTTTCCTTTTAAGCTAAGTTTACTTAAACAACAAGTGGTAGAAATGGTATTTCAGAATACATAGTTGCGAATGAGTGCAATACAAAATAATATTAACTAGAATTTGCCAGCAATAACAGTAACTTTAATATTATGACTACTGACCATATAAAACTCGCAATCGACAGCTGTTACCCGTCCACGGACAAGGTATAAAACTAATAAAGTCGTTGCGTTTAGAAGGCAGAGAAAGCATAAAATTACAAAATTACGGACTAATTGCAGTGCTTCGCCTTAAGAAAGTGCATAGAACAAATAAACTTTCTCGCTTTCAGAAGCTCTCAAGATTTATGGTACATAATACGGCTAAAACGTTTCATTACATCCTATTAACTAATTCTGCACGGCCATTCCGCATGCGATATGGCAGCAGTCACTGTCAGGCGGGATAATAAAATGTTTATAGTTATATAAATATCGGTCCACTCCAGCTCCACGCGGTTAGGTTAGGTTAGGTTAGATTATTACTAAATTTTATCTTCGAGTGCATTTTCCTCATTTAGTGTACCGTGTCCCTCGTTAATTAATCGATTATCGATTCTGTGAGCACGTGGAACTCTATTGTTTTAAATCTGACCGATCTCTGGCACTAATTGACCTCAATCCGCTACTCTAGATTCCGAGTTTTTACAATTTTCATTTTCCATCTCGGCGTTTAAAATAACTAGTGTACTAGTCGGAGCTCTAATTCGTGAGTCACGGTCTAGTGAAATGGCACGCGGTCCATGATCGCTGTCTCATTCAATTATAGTGCGTGATACGACTCGTAATGCATTGTTCCCTACTTGGGTCGTCGCGTACCCCACAAACGTCGCTTTCACCTTCTTTAAGTTTTTTTTAAATATCGTCAGCGGTGGCAAATACGAGACATACAGTCGTGTATTAGATTAGGGCAGAGTGCAGACCTTTGAGAGAGTAGTCAACAATACCAGATTCTGCGATAGCTTTGTGAACTGTAATTGCATTTGTACGGATCTCGATCCTAGCCAATACAGCTCGGGTCGAAAACTCGCTAGTCGCTACCCAATCTGCGCTTTATACAGTTTTACAGCAGTTACTCGAAGTGGAAATATTCCCCCGGGAGTGTACGCTACACGTGAACTTCGAAATTCTCCCGAGATGATCCGCTGCAAAATCGCGTTTCCTATCTGACGCTTCCAACTTTACTCCTTAGTTTTAAAATAATATTTTGTCCCTATTATTTATCGAACTGGGTGCGTGTGGTGTGTGCATGCAAGCATTATTATGGGAAGTTATGTAACATTCATCACACTGATGGTTTCGCGTACGGCTTTTGACAGTATCCAATATGATAGCGATATAGCGGGGTGCCGATAAACACACAATCATTATATTGTCACACGCCGCCCGCCGTCGATACAGGCTAACGGTGTACATATACGCAAGTGGGACACGACGTAATCCTATTATGAGCTCGTTAATGTAATCCTACTTAGATGGTGGCCTGTTTATGCAAAACCAGACCATCTGATTGTTCTCACTGCGTCTAACATCGATTTTTCTAATGGCGTCTGGGGATTTGTTGCGACAATGGTTTCAATGAATTTCTATTTGGTTTCTAGTCCCTTCACCCTTTCCTTTTGAGGCATAAGTCATTACGCGTTGTTGTGATCTCTAGTAGATACTTCATCTGATAAATAAATAAAATAAACAAATAAATAAATAAATAAACTTTATTGACTCTTATTAAATACAAATTTAGATAGGAACACAAATATTATCATAGCACCAAGGTTTACAAATTAAAGTGCGCAACCCCTACACTAAGAATACTTGTGTTGAAGGGGTTGACTAAAATTCTTAATGGTACATACAAAAGAATATAAACATGGAGAAAAGACATATAGAATTCAGTAATTGTGCTCATAAATTGATAACTAAGACGTGTCTTTGTGTGTGTGTGGTGTGTGTGTTTGTGGTGTATGTGTGTGTGTATAGTTTCTATAAAAAATGTTTTTGTTGGTTTACTATTTCTCCGTAATTAATCATACGGTTTTATTAATTTTATCTTTGTGTTATGTCATGTATACCAGCTTCTTGTCTGTCAATATTAGATCTAGCGATGTAGCGTCACATTAGTTAATCGATGTGCAACGTTATCTCTTGTGGGGTTTCTACTTAATAATCTATTTGAATTTATGGATTTAAGCTTCCCAGAGCTTTGACACAGCACCACTTGGGCAATTTAAATTCCTCATCAAATCATTTAATTATGTACATATTTTTACAATCATAAAGACCCATAATCTTTATAATTGGCAATTACTTAGGGTTTAGAAATGGACATAGCTATAATGATCGCTCCACATTATTATAGAGCCATAATGTCATTAAATTTTCTATCTCGTTTTTTCGATGGTGTTGTTGTGCCAATATTTACATAATTTCTACGCAACTCCATGATGTAACATGTTGTTTCCAAGTTGTTTTTATATTTATGTATGCCTATAGTTTAATGGCCGGAATGGCTTTTGATCCCCGTATCTGATGAACGCGTGGGCGCGCGGCGCGTCTGCATCGTCACGAGCCTTAGCTGATAGTTACACTAGTGACTAGAGAATAGAGATACAACAATTAGGGCCTGTTTCACCGCTTCCTGATAAGGTGCCCGATAGGCTTATTTGACAGATTCTCCATACTCTATGTGTCAAGTTAAGTGGTGGATAGCCTTATCAGGAAGCGGTGAACAGGCCCTTAGTCAAAAAAAGCTATGTACAAAAATAAGTAGAGACTTGTTTTATGAGCCAGATAATTAGAGTGATATTTAAAAAAATACCTTGTTACTGGTTAATAGTTCAAAACTGTGCTCTCAGGTGTTATAGTTGAACAATGTTTTGTGTTTGTCTGTTAAGAGTCCGTATACGAAATTTTGCCGATGAATATGAAATTGCAAAGGTTCACTACAGAAATATTAAGTATTTGGTTTTTTCCCCTTATTACATTTAATATATATATATATATATATATATATATTAATTATTAGATTTAAAAATATATTTAAGCGCGTACTGCCGACTCGAGCCTTGCGGCGAGTAATATAATGTGAGATTTAGGTTGTTTTGAATCGTGTTTTTTGGCACAATTTGTTTTTTTTTTCTTTTTTCTCGAATTGGATAGAATTTTATCTATAGATTATTTCTGTCGTTTTCTTTTTATGAATTACAGCTCCAAGTTGCCGAAATTAACAGCAATTCTTTGCCCATTTTCTCTAAAATTTTGCCGAGTTACATATTTTTTTAGTCAACTATTTCATATTAAAGTGGTAAAAAGTAATTCCAACATTGTATAGACGACTTTCTCAACAGTACATTGTATTTTTTTCATACCGTTAAGACGTCAATACAAACAGGTGATATTCTAAACCTTTTACAGCAAAAATCACAAAACTGTCGCGGGTTTGAGTTGGATTATTTAAAAATACTTTAAAAAAAACTAGCTCCAACATTAGATTATAATTGAAATGATCTTACATGTTGTGCATTAAAACTTATAGAAATACTGTATTTTATAACTGTTAAATCACGTCTATTAAATCGGCGAAATCGGCAAATTCGTATACGGACTCTTAAGTAATAATATATAATATATTATGTTGACAAAATATATCTAAGGACAAATTATAGTAAACTACGTCCGTTTACACAGCCTGGATCTTTTTATTCGTAAGGTGGTAATTGTAGGAACTAGTAGAGTATGTTAGTTGGCGCACGTTTCCGTCAAGGGACAGAGGTCCTCGGGCCAAGTGCGTCCTCACATTTATGTAGATTTCTAATGAGATTACCTTTGTAAGTTACCACTTAAAGGCTCGTGCGGCATTTATGTTAAATAATTAGGTTGTGGGTGTTTATCTTGGGTGAGTTGTTTGCTGAAAATGAGGTCGACCTAATGTGATATTTCGAGACGGCCTCGTGTGGATCGGACCTTAGCGGTTGTTAGCACAATATGTAATCCGACGTCCTTGTAACGGTTGTAACTTCAACCATAAAGACCATAAGACACTTTCCGCCGTGT
Organism: Lysandra bellargus; assembly: GCA_905333045.1. Classification (NCBI taxonomy): domain Eukaryota; kingdom Metazoa; phylum Arthropoda; class Insecta; order Lepidoptera; family Lycaenidae; genus Lysandra; species Lysandra bellargus. The sequence goes on from HG995322.1 coordinate 12,698,259, forward strand.
CGCCAGCCCGTCTCTAGCCTACACTCCACGATGGGTGGCTTACGTCGGGCCGACATAAACTTTTATGACGAATTTTTATATTGTTTTCGTTACGTGGGCCGTAAAACTTGTAATAAAACATATTATAGATACGATACGTATCATCGGTCTGCTGGAATTCACTACTGGTTTATGTTCCACTTGACGTGATGTACTATCGAACAGAAATATATTGTACGGCTCTCGACGTACTCGAGACAAATAATAAAATAAGGGTTGGACCTCATCTGGCAGCACGGAATCGCCCTTTCTCTTTCTGTCGCTTAGAACTGCCATTTGCTAGACCGAGACAGAAAGCATAATGCGATAGCCTCGAGGATTCCGTCGCGTGCTATCGCATTATGCTTTCTGTCTCGGTCTAGCAAATGGCAGTTCTAAGCGAAAGAAAGAGAAAGGGCGACGGAAAAAGGCGATTCCGTGCTGCCAGATGAGGTCCAACCCCTAAGAACTCTACTTTTCGTTAACTCTCCGTATGGTTTTGTTTCACTAGTCCATATATAATATACATAAGCAAACACTTATGTAACAGGTCCTAACAAATTAATTTACATAAAATTAAATCTCAAATGAGGCTAATTCTATCAGTTCTGTTTGGATAGGTGTAAGTTTATCGCCTCGATTCGCTGACACGACGCCAGTCTCGGGCCCTACAGAGAGCCACTAAGCCGTGCACCGAATGTACTCAGCCTACTTCTGTATAAGCACACGACCACTCTCCATATACTGCCTCGCGAAGGGCACGTTTATCTCATGTTGTATGGCCAATGACGTGTGTCGCTTTTGAGTATAATAAGGTCTTCTCGAAAAGGATCGTTTTGCGAAAGCTACTGCTGCATAATGCAGATGATTTTGCCCATGGATGGCTGCGATAGTGATGATGATTATGATGACAGTGAGAATGCTGATGATGAGTCGGCGGTGGTAGTGGGGTCGCGACATCCCAACGCAATCTCATAAGATTAATGATACAAAATGCAGTGGAAGTGCAATTAGAGCGTACGCACATTGGCGTAATCTGGCATCGTTGGAATCAGAGCAGTAATTTTTATACCTAATATTCTACATGGATATCTGACGTCCAAGACAGTGTTAATCAATCGAAAATAGTAAAAAAGTTACTTAATTTATTTCTGAGCTAAAGTGCATAAAAGCAAATTGTCTACTTTCTTATATCTTATTCTTGCAACCGAGCATGATAATTTATCATCGACAATGTTTCATTCATACGGCGGCACACAGGGGAAATGCGTTTTAAACCCATCATTAGAAAGTATTGTCATTTTTAAGGTTATCTGGGAGTGTGTGATTGACGTGGCACTAATACAGCCATGAAAGCTAGGTGTGTTTAGACCTAATCAGTTTTTACGCTATCTGAGTTCGATAACTGCGAACGCGAACAAGCGTCGATTGTGGAGTACAGCGAGGGATATTTATCGCTGAGGAAATATGTCACGTGTTCGATTTTAATGAGCAATATATAATGTGCGGTTTCCTCCACCCTGCAGCGCGAGCGCTAACACCAGCCATGCTTTATTAACGTCGATGCTGGATAGTTGGATATTAACGCCATTTGGTTGATCGGCGACGAGAGGTTTAATTAATAATAATAATCGTTTATTCATCTCCACAAATTACAAGAATGTAAGGTACCTACTTAAAAACTAATTATTGTTCACAAAATTCTTGTTGTAACTTGTGGGAGATGTGGAGTCTAAACTAGGCCAAGCCTGTAATATAGATCTCCAGGCCCCCTTTAGATTAGATTCGAGTACTCTCCAGAAACTAGCTGAGAATTGTCAGAAGAAAGTTAATTAAGCATCTCCAAGGTTGGAAGTCAAATAATTAACAATTATGAATCCACTTTCGAGCAATTCCAGTTTCTTTTGATATTGTAAACTTGGTACTTGATTTTAATTGCAATTAAGATATTAACCCATCAAGCCCCGTACGAGCACCGGTAATCGCGAGAACAATGAAATACAATAGCCAACAACGAATACAATCTAAGAATCCCCGATCGAAGGATTAATAGAATTAAGAGAGGGTCCAAAAATCGTTAATCATTACTTCCTAAATGTGGCATTGTGTACTTCATACGAAAGGAATCTAATATTTACCCTGGTAGAGACGCCTCTTCTGGGTATAACGTGGTACGCTCAAGACTTTCCGGTAATTCGTCGGAGCAGCAAAGCTTGCGTGGAAATTAGGACATGGCTCACGGATGAGTCGACGCTACGACTAACATAATTAATGGACGTTTCATTGTGTTTAATTACTGCCGATGTCGTAATTTGATGGGAAGTCTTATGAAATTCCATGCGATGTGGTGCGTACAATATTGTGTTAAGGTTATATATATTTTTTTTTTCTAATGTTTCAACTGCTGAAGATGGTTTGATGTTATCTCCTTCGAACGACTATTTTTGGGTTGTTAAAAGAAATCTTTTAATTTATATAAAACGATTTGCGGTTTTTAAAGTGATCAACCGAATTTGCCTGATTTATGCTTCGTCTAAATATAAATACTTATCTGCCTATGAATCAACTTCTCTGATAGTACATCGTTTACTGTTTCATTGCTTCTCCTGGAAGCCCATTAGTAATTTTGTATCGTAATTCGTAGTTCGTAAGCGAATGTTTACGAGGTATTACGTTATGAGTCAACATTTTAACGCCGCCTCGCCTGCCGGGTATTACAATAATTGGAGAGCAGCGATCCTCATGCGCGCTCCTCCGCCGCGCAATGATTTGCTGCGGCCCGCGGGCGACAGCCGACGCCTGCGCCCAGCAATAATGAGCATAGGATTACTAGCTCCGACCATCGTTGCCATATCGCTTAGCGCACTGACCCCGCGTTATCTAACACCCGGTATTAGTCATGCTCTCGTGATTCAGACGAAAAATTTGCCCAAATTATAATTTCTAATACACTCGCTATCGTAATTAAATTAACATGTGTACATGTAATTAATGCTAATTTCTCTAGTGGCGGCTTCTGAACCGGTTTTCACTGAGTCGTGCTCGTCTTGTATTTAGGCGAACGCATTATTGTGATCAACAGTGCATGTTGATGTAACTTTTAGATTTCTTCGACTTGGCGTTTTAGTGTCTGTTACGATAGCGGTTTGGCGCAAGAAAGACGCCGCCGCAGAATCCAAATTTAGTTCTCCCTTTGGCATTTTGAAACATTTATGGTAAAGTAACTGTACGAATAAATTATAAATGTAGAGATTGTAGAGTTTTCTCGATGAAATGAAAATTTTATTAAATTTCTGTTTTGTTAAAGGAACAAGATAAAAGCAATAATATCTAATAGTAGGGGAGGTCGCGCTCAGTTTAAAAAGTCATTTCATACCGAGCGAAAATCGTTACAATAATAGTATTCCATCAATACATAACAGCTTTGATCGTCAGCCACTTCATAATGGGTGGAATAAAAATTTAGAGCATCTCAAAGTTGTTGTTGGGAATCGTATTGAATTGACATTAAAAAGATCCCAATTCGCACCCAATAAAGGTTCATATCTAGATTATACACGTTTAGATTCGGTAGGCGTTATTTTAGTTTTAGTTATAACAACAGATGGCGCTTTTAAAGTAAAATGTATATAATTCTTCTTCACAAATATCATAACTTTAATCGCTGACTGACGGTTTTTCCACCATCGTATTAGCGACTGACGGTTTTCTTTATTATTTACAAAGTAGAAATATTCACGTGTATAAATTTTGTACGGTATAAAATGACTTTATATTCAAACGGTGATTTTTTGGTTAAACATGACCTCAATCCATCAAAGTTTCATTCGGTATAAAATCACTTTTCGCAACTATTTTTTTTTTTACAACTTTGAAATACTCTCAGTTAACATTCCACCACGGGTGCGGCGACTGACGCTGATTATATTGATTGATAAATATTAAGCTACCGCTGGACAAAAATTTGGTCGGTATGAAATGACTTAGCGAACGCTAGCACTACCTCCCCTACTATAATGTAATGTCTGTACCGAGCGGCGACCTCACTAATCTCCAGAGCATAGTAAATATTATCACGCCTTAAGATATGTAATTCAATTTATTTTTTCAAAGAATAACGTTTCTCTTGGTGACGTTATCCTTTGAAACGTTTGAAAAGAAAAAATGTGTAAAATAATGCCTGAAGAGCTCGAAAATTCTGAACTACTCCCATATTTGATAAGAGTCAGATTCAGATCTTTTAGTCATCTTAAAAATTATGTTCTTCCAAGATATTATACAGATAGAGGATTTTATTAAAATAAACACACTTCAATTAAGCTATGCACACGCATCCGTAATGCACATGTAAAATGTGCCGACGACGCCTGATTCGTGTCGGCACTGCAGTCTCGCTCGGTGAATGCCAACGTGCCAGATTACGGACGCGATTCTGTATTGTCGTTCACACGCGACCGTCAGATCTACGACCGATACCGTATAGACGAACCGACACCGACGATACTGAATAAAAATATGTGGATGCAGGCCGGCTATAGACGGACCGCATCTTGCAGTCGAAACCGGTTGCAAAACCGTCCGAGCAATTCTTGAGCGTTCGTTTGTTGCAAATTTCAACGCGACCGCTCTAGAGCAGTCGGCCCCGACTGCAACTTGCGGTCTGTCTATGGCCAGTTTAAAGGACGATTACTAGCATCGGCTGAAAGTAGTAACTGGAACAGAAACTAGTGTAGACACTAGACCGTAGTGTAGAGACAAGACTTGCGGCGTATTATCTATACTTCTATGCTAATATTATTGTAAATTGATAAATAAAGTTGGCCGCCTACATATGGTGGGGGCTGAGAAAATATGGCCGCCAGATGTGAGAGCTGTCGTCCACTTCTTCACCAGCCGCCGCCGAGAGTAGTTCTGTGTTTTAGTAGTTACAAGAATGTACAAATTGTACAATAATTATAATTGCGAAAGTGTGTCTGGCTGTCTGTTACCTCTTCACGCCCAATCCACTGAACCGATTTTGCCAAAATTGGGTATGGTAACACATTGAGTCCCGGTAAAGGACATAGGATACTTTTTATCCCAGAAAAAATATGTGTGTACACACCGGGCCATCTAGTTTATTTACAAAGTAACATATTGTTCCAGTTAGTTTGACTTGTCTGTGCTTTGACTGCTAAAACATCGATAGTAAAGCAGTGATTATGATGAAGTGCTTGCTTTATAAAAGTAGTCTCAGATTCCAAGACGCATTTTATAAAGATAACATCGTTTCAATTAAACTTCTTGTTCTGTCTTAATAACTTTTTATTCCTTTCAATTATTCATGCAAATTCCCTCTCATGAATATTCAAGTGTCCTCGCTATAGTTTTGATTGAAGGCGGCTGAGTAATAACAATCTCTTATCTCTTTGACGAAATGTCGTTAGTGCTGTACAATTTAATGTCCAATTCCTCACTTTGGATTTCTGCTTTACCTTTAGTTTGAGGGAGTTAACGAAAGTTTAGTTTGTGTGTATGAGTTAGGTTGTTGTAATACATCTAGGTGGTTTTGAGTAACAGCAATGTTCATAGTAATTATTAAATATCCCGTGATATAGTTGCTATGGATCTTACTTAATACATAATATTATGTTAGTAACATCCTGCATGATTATGATCATTGTACATATTATTTATTTACAGTCCGTGATCGTTGATTAGGTGTTCTTTTGTTTTTATGTAAAGTTTGTGGGTTAGTCTTTGAACGATTTACTTTTTTACAATCTAAATGTGACATTTAGATCAGTCGTTTAGAGTTTAGTGAAAGATCATCAAAGATAACTTTTTGTAGGTTATACTTACATCTAATAAGACATTTAACCAATACCTTTTCTATACAATACTATATATTTTTTTTTAATAAGTATTATTTTGAACATTCTTTAGGACAATTTTCTAGTATTTATTAAGACAGTGTACACTTTCTCTTCATTTTGTCCTTTTAGAAATACTAGCGTTAATATGTAGTTGTTTAGTGTGACAATTGTAATATATAAATCCCAGTTTTCCGGGTTCAAATAGCCAAGTCTAAGTAGTTATGATGTTGGAATATTTATTGATAATTACAATTGCTAAAGATGTCTAGACGCGTGTAATAATGTTTATGTAAATCGCAAAATAATTGTTTTAAATCGTAGATTGTGTATGCTGTAGAGCGATATCTTGTAACTAGGTACACGTCACTGTCTCGACACAAACAAATAAGTAGCTCTTTGTTTATGGTATTTAAATTAATACCTATGCTGAATTTATTACTATTGACATGCTCCGAGACTATTTATTACAATGAAAAAGCCACTTAACATGGATTGCCCATTGTAACTTGCATAGCGTTATTTAAATAAACTACTCTGATGCTCCTTTTAACTGATCCTTTATTAGTTTAACGTTTTCATTTATTATTGATTCCCATTAACTTTTTTGCTTCTGTCATCGGTTAAGACAAACTATTATTTTTTTTGTTTTTGTTTTGATTGCTTCCTTTGTAACATTATCACTTTTCATATTATTTTAGTCTACATCATTGTTTAGTTATTATTTTTGTGTTGTAGTGTGAGAATTTATTATCTAAGTCTTTGACTGAACGGTTTACCAACTGACATTTAAATACGTAGAAGGCTGGATTCATATGAGTCCGCGCAAACGAGTGGTTTGGCAACTACACCGCGAGATCTCGAGCAATTATTGTACGTAATAGTTGGTACAACTAATATATATTCTGTGGTAATACTTAGTTGGTACTACTAATATATTATATTCTGTGGTCATCATGAAGCTATTATAGAGAGGAGCTGTCGTAATCAAGTTTCCTTATGAAACGATGCGTGATAATTTGCGGGGTGAGGGGGTGTCAAGCTCCGCCCAATTTTCAATATTTCATCTATCGGCTAAAAGCAAAACTACTAGCTTAGGTCGATGTTGATGTTACTACGTAGTTCAGCTATCTTACACTAGATGTCATTTTGTCTTGAATATTATGGGACGTACTCAGAACTTTAAAAAATGTATATTATGAATTATAATAAGGTTATCAATAAAATTAGGGTTAGCATTTTGACCGATTTTTTAATGTAAAATAAGGGGACAAACGAGTAAACGGGTCACCTGGTGGAAAGCAACTTCACAACAGCAACAAGTCGCAACATCAGAAGAGCTGCAGGTGCGTTGCCGGCCTTTTATGAGGTAATAAGGAAGAGAATAGAGTACCTATAGATACTAGGTATTATTTAGGAATAGGTATAAGTACCCTTTTTCAAAATTTTCATGAAAACTTTTTTAATCAATTACCTACGGCTGCACTGGCCAATGTCAGCGCGCGTCAACATTAGCAAATGAAACTGTTATTGTGATACTTAGGGTGGGTGCACCAACATAACTTTAACTACAATGCAAAATGTCAAATCTCTGGTTAAGACCCAGTTTCATCAAGCAATGTTAAATAAATAATGGCTTGTTAGATCAGTAATTAATGGCCTGTTAGAGCTATCGAGCGTTCAACCATGCCCTAATGTCATGTCAAATCACCTAACCGTGCGTCCACATTTGTATCATTTGCGTGATCAGATCTCCGTCGCGATCATCGCGCCGTATCAAGTATGCCTATCATAGTGTGGACGCCTATTAGATCATTCTGCGATCATGCGTGTATTTGACACGACACGTATCAGATACGCGGCTAATAGCGATCGGGGCGTATCATGATACGCGTATCATTTTGACACGCTTCGATGATATGTGACGGAGATCTGATCGGAGATCTGATCGGAGATCTGATCGCGCAAATGATACAAATGTGGACGCACCCTTACACGGTGTTAAATTTAATTTCTGCTGTTGAGGTCCGTTATCTATTTAACAGGCTGTTATATGAGTCAAAACAATAACTGTCAAAGACAATATCCAATATCAATAAAAGAATCTGTTTTGACATTTGAGTATTTCCGCCATGTTTCCGCCACATCCTTTAACTTTAACCACGCCTCTGGTGCAACCCACCCTTAAAAAATAATTTAATTCTAAATACGGCCCTGGAGATATTGTTACGTTTCAAATAGTTATCCTAGATGACGACATATGGCGCTTTAAAAGTACTATGATAATAAAAGCTATATAAATACCGTTTTAGCTATTAAATGTATTGAAGACAAAGTGTATAAGAATTTAAAGTATTCAAGTATTATAATTGCAATAAACTTATGCAAAATTAAACGTATTTACGTCTGTATTATCTTTCAAAGGCTTGGCCATCTAGTGTCAAGTGGTATAATTAACGCTGAAAGATGAAATGTTCTAGAACTTTTATATTTAAATTACATTTAAAATTATTTACGTATGAAATGTGATGTTATTTATATTATCAGAACGTCTGTCTGAGTAACTTTGACATTGTAAAACAATAAATCATCCTTTCCTTGTTAAAAACGCAGAAAACACCAATTTATTGAGATACTCGTTACGTGTGCACCTGACAAACGCCGATAGTGTACTGACTTAAGCCCTGCCCACAATGATGACGTCAGGACCAAGTTGAAAATCACAGTGCACAGTTGCTTAGGCCAGCTCCTCTCTATATTAGCTCCGTGGTGGTAATAGACAGCGTGACCGCGCCGCTAATCGCTAATTAAATAAATCGTTACATCTATACATATTATAAAACAAAGTCGCTTTTTTTCTCTCATGTCCCTTTGTTCCCTTTAATCTTTAAAACTCTCAGTGTTAGATAGCCCATTTATCAAGGAAGGCTATAGGCTTTATTTTATCACGCTAAGACTAATAGGAGCGAAGAAATAGAGGAAAATGTGGAAAAACAGGGAAAATAATTATTTTAAGGGGCTAACTTGAACGCGCTAATCTCAGGAACTACTGGTCCGATTTGAAAAATTTATTTCAGTCTTGGAAAGCCCATTTGTTGAGGAAGGCCTTAAAATATATTTTATCACGCTAAGACTAATAGGAGAATGGAAAAAACGAGGGAAATTATTTGAAAGGGCTTATCTCGCGAACTACTGGAGCAATTTTTATGTTATTTGGCACAGATAAGAAGTAGACCACGTGAAGGATCATATGCGATAGCCTAAACCGTCGATCGATGATTAAAATCGATAGAATTTAATCATTTTTTCAGTGGCTATATATTTTATACCCGTGCGACGCCGGGGCGGGTCGCTGGTACATAATATTTTGCTTGTGATCTCGCGTTGCAGCCGCTAAACCGCCTAAGCATTTCAGTTCAATACTTCAGTAAGACGTAATGTCAGATTGTGTCGCTTTTTGCATCCCAATTCCCAGTCCAATTCTGAGGATTCACCGTTAGGGTCTCTAGGTCTCTTACATTGTTACTGTGATTGTTATTCTCAAAGTCGACAGATTGCACAGTAATCATTGTACACACATTACATAATAATAATATCTATGGACGCTTCACACCACGTCAGTCTGGCCCCGTGCTAAGTACCTGAAGGACTTGTGTTACAGGTACCAGACAACGGAAATATATTTAATACTTTTATACTATATATATTTAAGATTTTTATTATATCATACACATATTTAATACATATCCAGACCCGGGAACATTGAAAAACTTTTTATTTTGTCGGCGGGATTCGAACCCACGACCCCCGGCTTGAGCTGCCACACACTCAACCAATTTACACACAGAGGTCGTCAAACATAATCCATTATTTCTACTTTTCAATGAAAATATTTTTTAAATGTTCATTGCTTGGATTTATAAAATCACTAGATGACGCCCGCAACTTCGTTGCGCCAAAATTCGTTTATCACGCGGGAACCGTACATTTTTCCGGGATAAAAAGTATCCTATGTCCTTTCCCGGGACTCAAACTGTCTCCATGCCAAATTTCAGCGAAATTGGCTTAGCGGTTTGAGTGCGAAGAGGTGACAGACAGACAGACACACTTTCACATTTATAATATTAGTATGGATATGGATTATCAGAAATATTATGTTACTCATGAACTTTTTACGTTGTGATTACAATCAAATTATGTACTGAAAATAAAATATAATAATGGTGGACAATAAAACAATACAGCGATTATTTGCCGTCATTTCATCTATAATTATTATTTATTACTAAATAATAGTTTGATTCACCGATGACAAATCTATGTTATATGACTCAGTTGTACAGTTAAACTGTAGTATATCTATACGGTACATGTCGCGGTTATCAATTTAGTTAGAATTTCTGTTGTAAATATTATAACAATAAAGAAGTCTTTAATTGTGATTAGATTTTGTATCTTATTTATGTTCTTTTTGGTTTCAGGTAAGCGTCTGGTTACATAATCATAGCAGTACTTAGCAATTGGTGAGTTACTACTTCATCATTTTATATTTAACAAAAATCTGATTCATTTACAATAATTGTGATATTTTGGAATTGCCTGCTCTTTTTGCTATGGCAATCGTTATGTTTTAGAGTGCCGCAAAATTTACTTTCCTGATCGAAAAAGTCGTTTACTTTTTGTGCTCCCCGAGTATATATATATTAAAGTTCCAGTTATCATTTCTTAGTACTGGTCATTTTATTAACCATAAATTTTTCGGCATACCATCCGCACGATCTGCTCAGCCGTTAAAGAAAGAATGAACGGAATCAACAAACAACTTTAACAAGAAGAAGACTTTTACGACACAAGCAGCCCAAATATATGGCTTGTGCGCTACATGATGATTTACACTTTATACATTTAAAATAATTGCTCTTTTAACTAAATAATTAAGAGCTCCGGTAGTCTTTCGAAAATATGCTCTGTGTCACTCCCTACGCCTGTGGCATCTGGATTGTGCAATCTAGCCTCAATTGAGCAATATATTAGTTATGATGTATCGTTAAATATCGTAATAATTATCTATTGCAATAAATATGACCCGCTTGAACCCAACTCTCGTGCGGTAATGTCGGTGAGATCGACTTTCTTGGGTTCTCCTCCACGCTGGTATTGTGTATCGGAGTCGGAGATAAATTTTGTACCCCACATTCGAATATAAATAAAAGCGGAACATGAAATATACAAGAGCCGGCAACACCTCCGGGGATCCGGCCGAGTTTGTTATATAATCATTAGCATAGCTCGTAGCGAGGCTCCATCAAGACTCGTAAATAAGTTTAGCTTTTGTTTCTCTGCAATCAGATAAATGCTCGCTGGATGTGATATACAAAAATGATGTAAGAATTCTCAGAAGATGTAGATACGACCGTACATATTTCTCTTATTAATTTAATATTCTAGTATATTTTTGGTAGCGCTCCGGGGCCTTTGTAATATCGCAGGAATTATTTTCAACTTATATCGTTTAGAGTTGATCTTTGCTTGTGAGATGCGACCTATTTACTTTTATAATCCTTATTTTTTTAGGAATACATTATATTCTCTTTAGGGCGTAATCATTTTATCACATGATATTATAACGATGATATCTTTAATCAATCGTCTATGCCCCAACTAATATAATAATTCCATTGCTCGTAAACATTACGGCATCTGAAGAGCGATGGCACGTGATTACCTCACAGGCATCGGCTGAGGATGTTCTCGGAACGAAATGTGCCATAATCCGATGTAAGCTATTAAGAGATTTCAGATAAGGGACGGGTTTTCGCGATTGAGGCTCAAAAACGGGAAATGGGGAGCGTAACGGGTTGAAGGATTCCTCGATGTAAGTTAAATTACGTTAAACCTGATTTCCGCAATATGCACACGGGGTCCTGTTAATACTTAACAGGACGTGACGATAAATCTCTTTATTTCATCACTTATTATTGTAAAGTATAAGGTGTAAAAAAAAAACTGTTGGAGCCTAATATAAAATGTCCGTTTCCGGCGGGTTTTTGGCTACATTTGAAAAAGTCAATTTTTATTATTGTACACTGATGATGTTATGTAGGATTTGCTATTGCATAAGCATAATATAAGCAACATCACCAATCTGTTGAACAGTTTCTTGGATCAGCACGTGTGGCTGGAGCGCTTGATTAATGAAGTGGTGACCGCAAAAAAGAGTATAATATCCAGACAACCATTGTGAACTGGCACGATCAAAGTTATAAGAGCGGTGTTTATTAGAGACTAGCTGAACCGACAAAATATTATGTTGTTTTCCCATTTACGTTAAATGATATCATAATATAGAACTTCCTCCTGAGTACCTACTCTACCTTTAAACGAACTGCATCACAATTAATTTCGCCGCTTTATAGATTTAAGCATATGGGACAGTCGGCGGGAAGCTGCCCTGTTATCGAGAGTGTACTGATTATGACCTGAAAAATTCTATGACTTAGTTCCATCACACTTCGCCAACATAAAGAAAGCAAAGATTACATGTAAACTGAATCGCGATGGTCGTTTCGTGACGTTTTCTAATTTTCCACAGGCAAATTTTTACAAAGACAATGGAAACTAGAAATCTGAGCATCCGTTTGATGTGGATGTTATTTTCTTATTGTGGTTTACTGTAACGCTTTCTAACCAGCCTCACGACCTTAACCAGATGGCCATTAGAGATGGGATGAAATTGACGCCGACTATTATATGCAGATGTATTTAGAAAACGTTTTAGTATAAGACTTATATCACTCCTATGTTAATAATAATCTGCATTTAATAACGAAAATCCTAATTCAGAAATGCTATGAACCCCATTTTATAAACAACAAACTTAATAAGAATCCTAGAATAATTAGAATATAATGTAAGGTTTGGCCCCTACTGCTCAGCAGCACCGAGTGGGTATTATGATGAAAATCAGCCAAGTGCAAGTGGACTCGCTCACGAAGGGTTCCGTACCGTTATAGAGCAAAAATTGCTAAAAAATGTTTTTTTTTTTTAATGGGAGCTTCCCTTAATTATTTATTTTATTTGAATATTATTATTAATTATTAAATTATAAATAAAACTGAGTATTCTGTACACATTACAAGTGTCTATCTATTGTTGTTATTGATATCGAGCAAAAAATAGCAAAAACGTTACATTTGTTGTATGGAAACTCCCGGCTTAAATATATTTTGTTTTTAGTATTTGTTGTTATGGCGGCAATTACAGATATATACAATCCGTGAAAATTTCAGAAATCTGGCTATAGCCGTTCTTGCGATACAGCCTAGATACAGACAGACGGACAGACAGACATGGAAGTCTTCGTATACTGCAGATTTTTTCTCTTTTGTTGGCGATTTTCACTCAAGTTACAAAAGGTTACCCACGGGGTATAATTAACGCGTCGAGCAATCGGTTACAACGTCGGAAGTAGGAATGCGGATACCTATCAGATTCCGCGATTATAATAATTACTCACTCGAGTGAAGTGTAACGCGAGCCGCGAGTATCTCACCAGTGTTTGTGAAAGTTGTAGCTTGAGTTTAGTGTTTACGCTGGATTATGATTGATTTTACCTCACGGCTGACAATACTTTTAGAAACTATTTTTGGTAGAAATACTTTCTAAATGTTCAAAATTTTAATGTGATCATGTGAACGCAGGCACGGTCGCCGCCCAAATTTTTGAGGGGTCACTCGATTAACGGAGTTTCGAATCCTCTATGAACTGCCTCTTCTGGACCACGCATAGATAAACGTTTTCCAACCAGCCTGGTTGCAAAACAGAAAGTGACCGTTCCAATTACAAATTCTTATCAGCAATATCAAGTTCAAGAGTTACAATAAGCTTTTGCATTTGAAATAGAGCATTTTAGCTAATGACGACAAAAACCATGTAAAAGATAATGTATCAATTTATTTAATATGTCGAACGCGTAATGTCTTAATGGCCTCATCTGTATTCAGCAGTCAGCTGATACACATCTACTAAATATTAAATGGAACATCATCCCTATCCTTTATATATTTATAAAATACAAAAGTGTCTTTTACAAAAATCTTGTGCTAAGAACTCGATACGCGTCGCTTGTGCTTCCATATTGTATAATGTACGTAAACATTCAAATTCATTCTTAGACTAGTTCAGTTATACTATTGTACTACTTATTGATACTATATTAAACTAAATGTTACATCAACTATAGTGTGGTCGCGGAGCATGGAGAATTTCGTGCATTTTATTATCTAGATCTGAAAGGAATAATGGATATGTACCCGCTGGATCCACGAGGAATTCCATTTATCAATATTTCTATCTGCGATATGATTCCTACTTGCATTTAGACTTTAGATGTATAGGAAACGTTTTTAGACAATGTTTCCGCTTTTCGTACTCAATTTGTCATCATTTTACATGATAAGACGAGTATAATACGGTCATATATTCTGTGATACGGTATACTAAATATTTTTATTGAACAGAACATTATAATAATACAAACCTTCAAAGATCTTTTTAGGGTTCCATACCTCAAAAGGAAAAAACGGAACCCTTATAGGATCACTTTGTTGTCCGTCTGTCCGTCCGTCCGTCTGTCAAGACCCTTTTTCTCAGGAACGCGTGGAGGTATGAAGCTGAAATTTATATCAATTACTCAGGTCTACTGTCCCTTGAAGCTGTGAAAAAATCAAACTTCTAAGCCAACGCAATCAAAAGATACAGCCGTTTATGCCGCAAATTTTCGACACTTGCAAGGGAATCAAAACCTACAGGGTGCTTCCCGTGAACTCAGAATCTTGAAATTTGGTACGAAGCAACGTCTTATAGCATAGATAAAGGAAAAATTACGAAAACCATAAATTTTTAGTTACATCACATAATATATATTTTTTTTAATAATTTTAATCTTACTACCCATTTCCTCATAAACGCGTAGAGGTATTAAATTGAAATTCATACCAAATACTCAGGTCTATAATACCTTTAAGCTGTAACAAAATCAAACTTCTATGACGAACTTTGTAAACCTTGCAGGTTTGTACGGAACCCTCGGTGCGCGAGTCCGACTCGCACTTGGCCGGTTTTTTTAAATCGGGCCTTCATACCTGCATCAGTTGCATCTGTTGTCCCTTATAATGAGCGTTTGACCGCAAAAAATGGTTCAACTTATTTTTATTGCTTGTCAGGTGTCAGGCAGTTGGGCAGTTGCTTCGTAAGACAAAATTACCATCACGATTCTAATGTTTAGGTACTTATTATATTTCTTAGGCACTCTGGGTATGTTCTTCACTTGTTCTAGAATGCATAACTTCAAGTAAAGCGCTGATGATAGCAAAAAAGTGGACGTAAAAATGAGATCTTCGGTTATGTCGTGATTCGGCTTATGTAACGCCGACTTGATTACAATGACTAAAACATGCTAACTTTTCCCATGTTGCGTTGTGGACGTCAATAGATTTACATAATAAATAAATTAGTATTTCGGAAGAATCACACAGTTTGATAGTAGCACGGAAGGTTCACAAGATACGCAAAAAATATGCGGAAACTTTAAAATATGATATACCCAGTGAACAATAAAAGAGTTTGGAGTTTGTCTTTGGTTAAGTTATACCTGGTTATACCGGGATAGGAAATAATAATATAATATCATTATACCAGAATAGGAGCAGATGATTGTGTATTTAAAAAATATATTTAAAACTTGTGCTACTCAAGTACCTACTCTTCTTTTTGTCTGATTGGATCAGGATACAATATTTGTAACTTGCCCAGTAAAATGCCTTCAATTGAAGCGATGAGAAAGCTTACAACGTAATTGTGTATCATTACATGGTCCGTTTGAATGATCGTAACAAAAGGTATTATATAACATTGGGTAGTGCTTTCTCTTTTTGGGAATGGTGGGAGGTGAAAGTCGATGTCCTTGGACTCCTCGGTTCCCATTGTGGGGTCTGGGGATCGAAGCACCTGCTGTGACTCATACACCATTTTGTGTACACGATTTCCTTTCGCTGGTTTCCTTGATTGAGCCGGCTCCAATGTCAGAACGTAGCTGTCATTAAGATTTGGTTGGATTGATGATTATTAAAAAATCTTTATAGTGCAGTCGCCAGAGGTTTTAACCTCCGAAAATTGTAATAGTGAATGGATTTTTGTTTTTGAGGTGTCATTTTCTTTCTTACGCTATAACTTGCAAAGTTTACCAAAAAATTTTTTGTGCTTTTAATTTTTTAGTTAAAAATTAATATTTCACCATATAAAACCGGTCCAGAATTTTTTTTTTCTTGTTCCTGTTATTTAATGACTCTTATCCGATTGTTTACGTTGAAAATTAACCAAATACACAATTTTTAAAAAAGAAAGTTTGCTTTGCTAAGCTAAACACAACTATAAGGTTTTTGCAAAGTTTTTAGAGATTAACGCTCGTCGTAACCAAGATTTTGGTTTGGGTGGATTTAAGGGTTGTAACGAAAAGTGTGTTAAACTTACTTGTTGTGCGTATTTAATTTTTTGAGAAATGATAACTTTTAAGTACTTAAAAACGTTTAAATATCTCCAAAAATGTGTAAAATAGACCGAAAATATTTTTCTATATTTGTTGTGAATTTATTTAAGTGAGAGCTAAAACATTAAATGCATCGACAAATGAAAGACTTTTTCTAGTCTTTGAAATATATTTAAACTTCCTACTTAAAGCCAGAAAAAAAATTGGGTGCTACAAATCTCACGTACATACTAAAGACGCATGCTGCGAGCTATGTTTGGAAAATGCTTACGTGAATACAAAAAATATCAGTTCTTAACCTAATTTGTATTTTTGGAGTTTACTCCTTAAGAATCGATTTTCATATATAAGGCGCCCGGTATGATAAAATTCCGAGGGGTAAAACCTACTAACAAGTAACGAAAATGTGTCACGTTTTTGGACGACGGAAACTTTCTAATTTGGATGTGAGTGTATTAAGACCATAAAGGTAATATACCTATCGGAATATAATATTATATAAAATTATATAATTATATAATAATAATAATAATAAATAATTATATTATATAATTATATTATAATATTATATAAAATAATATAATTATATAATAATATAATTATTTCAAATTCAGGGAGGGGGTAACCGAGGTGTTGCCTGTGATGTTAGAAGAAACCCCGTTCCTCTAGGCCTATTGGGAGCTGAGTTATGGCCGCTTTTTTTCGACGTTTGACAGTTGCCGAGCTGTCAATGTCAAAGTTTGAATGCTTGTAACTCGGCAACTATTTGTCCTGGATATGAGTTTCTTCGGCTTGATCTTCCTGGATTTTTCTCCTCTATTCGATTCTGACCTTAGAATTGAGGAAAAAAATATTTTGAAATGACTATGGCAGAAAGGGGTGTAGATAATATTGCCGGAACATCTGATTTCATATTATATTAATCTTTTTTCAGTTGAATAAACTTTTTGCGTATGGTTAGATACTCGTACTTAAGGAGTAAACTCCAGTCGTGCGTCGGAGCTGACACACTTTTTTTTCCTTTAAGTATGTTTTAGCAAATATAATTAATGAAAAAAAAAATTATTCTGTAAAAACCTAACCAAAAGAAATAAAATACAGATTTTCTTCGAAATATCCGTGAAAAGTTTATGCTACATTTTCAGAAAATTTAATAAAGTAAGAGCTAAAAAGTTATACACATTAAGAAATAGAAAAGCCAAAAAATAATTTTAAACTTCCTATTTAAAACCAAAGAAAAATAGGAACGCCATTTACCTGGCGAGGGACACAACAAGCACATTTGGAGGTATGCTCATCTACATACAAAAATATTAATTTTAAATGTAAATTATATATTTTTTCAACTTATTTTCTTTTTTTGGAATATAAGCAACGATGCAAATAAAAAAAATAATATATTTTATTATTTTGCTATATATTTAAAACAAAGAAATATGCAAATTTTCTTCAAAATTTTACAGTTCATGAGTTTACTTGAAGTGGAAGAGAATAATTTAAAAATCAAAAGCACAACTTTTCAATAGGTTAACTTTATTATTTATGTTATCAGCTACACATTACTTTTTTCCTTTTCAATTTTCATCCTTTATTGCAAAAATCTGAGGTTTGCACGATTTTTAGCTCTGGGAACTCCACTATTAAACAATATCTGATTGTCTGACAAGAAAGATTCGTCGGATAGGCATGTGTAAAGCTAGTGCTGTGCCTGATCACTTGATGAACACAAAAAGAAGAGATAAGTTATTACGATATCTTGCGTACTGCGCGCACGCTTAGTCACTTAGGCCATCACCTCTGCCGGCCAGGATCCAATTAAACCGGCCAACTTCACGGAAACCAGTGTGGGAGGCATTATTATCATAAAATATCCATCGTCTGTGTATACCATGAAATAGAGGGTACACAAATTATCGTAATTTATATTTTATACTATCTCTATCGGACATCAAAATCCCAGAAACTCCTTAATGACGGTGTGTCTCTGGAATGCAAATTAATTGACAGGCTTTATAAACCCGAAACTCCGAGCACATATTTGTTGACGATTAATGCATTAGATACACAACACATTTAGTTGGTTTTAGTTGTTTTTTAAACATGATACAAACTTTTGAGGAATCGAAAAAATTGTCTTCTAAATCGAAACAATGAAATTGTTGTTTTTGTTTCTTATGGCATTATCTTATAGTTCGTTGGTTTAAAAGTTAGGAGTATGAATAGTTTTTCATACTTATTAAATTCGTTAGTCGTTAACCCAAAGAACTTATTGAATTTTAGTGGCGTTTTTGATTTAAGGTTCATGGCTTCATGGGGGAGTCAAGTAAAAAATGTCTAGCAAACATAGTTAAATGATAGTTCGTATTCGAATAAAGTAGTGCCACAGAATGTAGTGCTAGAGTAAGAACGAAGAACTGAGGGAGTATGAATAGAATGTTAGCAGCACGAGACAGTGTAAAGTGAATTGATTTTAAAAATTCATGTAGGGTCCAGTGGCGACAAGTCTTATGCTTTTTAGCGGACATTCTGGAGATCTTTAAGTGGAAACTTTTCTGGAATCTTTGAAATTGTGCTCTTTATTTTTACACTCCATATATTTTAAAATATTTGAAGAAACAATATGTATCATGTAGTTTGTAGTTGTACAGTATATTATTCTGTATAGGTATTTTGTTGTTTCGTTTCGGACGGCTCTCGTATAGTTTATGCATCAGGGGTTTTAGAAAATCAAATCGATGGTAATGTCAACAGTTATGTTCGTGTGCCCACCGACCGTTATAATGTATTCGTTGTTTATTATTGCGAATGGTAATAGACATACGACGCGGTTTGTGCTGGCAACTTTGCGATTCGGTCTCTCAATTTCAGTTAAGGCGAAGACAACTGCCAATTCGACATCTTTGTGCAGTTTTCTACACGTATGTATTTAATATTATAATATATAATATTTGGAAAAGCCTCTTTATTTTAAATAAACAAGTAATGTACTCCTACTGGATAAAAAAAAAATACCAAAGTCACATCTTCCAGGAACTTAAAACAGTTCTAACTAAAATAATATACTCAGCTTTAAAAATTTGTTTATTTGATACCTTTTACAAAAATCCAAAGCTTGTAAGATTTAATTTTCGGTTCTGACATCTAGATTTCCCATAATATTTATTTTTTCCTCTAACAAACGAAAAATGTATCCACGCTACCTAGTGAACATTTCACATCTCTGTCTCTCTCGCATGAAAATCGTCAGTGGTGCGAGAATGATGCGAGATATGCGAATTCTCAAGGTCATTGGCATTTATCAGCGTCTTAATAAGTTGCGTTATTCTACTACATTCTACAAGATGATGTCCACAACCTCGTTGCGTAGAAATTCGTTTATCCGTAAAATAGTTTATAAGTAAGTAATGTCCTTTCCCGCGACACAAAGTATAGGTCTCATAGGCTATGAAATAGGTTTTATATTTAGTGAGCTGTTACTCACATCCCACTAAATAAAACCTATTTCAGATAATAAGTTGCGTTGTTTTACTAATGATTAATGCCCGGAACTTCGTTGCTTGCTCAGGTTTATCGCGCAGGAACGGTACATTTTTCCGGGATAAAATCCTATGTCATTTCCTGGGACGCAAAGTAACTCCATACCGAATTTCAGCCTAATTTGTTTAGCGGTTTCGGCGTGAAGAAGTAACAGACAGACAGACACACTTAATTAATATTAGCCTGGATTTTGTATCTCTCTTTTCTTATCTTTCTGTTTCTCGATAATTGCGTCGCTATTTTGGCATCGTTAGAAATGCATAACATAATAATTAAAATGTTAATACACAAGCCGTTAATTAGTGGAAGTTATTTTAGAAAACGAGCATTCTCCACTGTTGGATGACGCCTTCTGCGTTAAATTGACTTCATATCCGCTGACGAAACTGACATTATATTCTTGTCCGCCGTTATAATACTTTGTTAAAATATAATGTCTTAAACTTTGCTACACAATAATATTATGTAGTATCGAATATGAATTTATTAGTAAGTAAGGACTCCTTTCCATTTACTTTTGTCTAACCTTCATTATCAGTACAATTAATTTAAGTACTTAACTAAATAAATAAAAAATTGTGAATCTAGGCAATTTAAAATCTGTCATATTTGTTGACATTTATCACAGAATTCACAGACAACGCGACTATGCTAAGTGCGACCGTAAGATATGGAATGTGCCATTTAGTTTAAAAGCTAGTTGACACTTGAGTGGTATACTTATCGTGCCGTTAATAGCTTAATTAGTTTATTATGACTGTAAGAGAAAGTATATAAAATGTTAAATGTTAAGATGTGTGTTGATTGTTGTGTGGCCCTTTACGGTTAAGGTTAAAGGTGAACGCAGATTTGGCCGCACCGCACGCACCGCAGTCGCCGCATTCGCAATTCTTCATATTATTATGAAGTTGCGGAGACTGCGGCGCGGGTAGGTAGGTATGCGTGCTTGCCTATAACTTCATATAAATAATTCCGAATGCGGCAACTGCGGTGCGTGCGGTGCGGTCAAATCTGCGTTCGCGTTTAATGTGCTATCACTACAGTTTTCATGTTCAAGATTTATGCAGTCTTTTGTTAAATGAGTATCGGGGAACACCCACTTTTCGTCGGCTTTTTTAACTTCATAGGATAATCCTCTATCCTATAATTACAGTTTGACATCAGCTGCTCATCACGCCCCGTACCGTCATGGCGCGTTTCAAACGCAGTCATCGCTGATAGAATCGGCCGAGACTAGACCGAGCTAACACTCGAGCGTTATCTATTTGGGGTACGGGGCGATAGTTGGCGCTGGGTGATATGACGCACCTGGGGGTAAATGACCACCTGACACATTTCCGTCCCCACTTTCACCTGCGGACGTTCACCCGGGAGCGCGGCCTGCTCCCGTTTCGAAGCTCGTCACTCTATTAATTGGAACGCATTCCAATTAAGAGCTCGTTTCGTCCTCTTACGCAATTACGGCCGGAGGCTCTGGGGTTGGGATCGAATTTAAAAGGTACGAGGTCATTATATTTAAATGGGGACCCATTATTGGGTTACCGGAATGTCCCTTTCGGATTACGCCTGATGTATCCTTTTATTACGTAACCCTGTTAAATTTAATGCGTTTTCGTGTTATTTATAGACCCGTTATGATTGGGCCTATAAAAATTAAATGCCGATAAAGGACATTTACAACTATAAATTCTAATGTACATAACATCGGCTTATCTCCTCTGAATATATGAACTCGTACAACAAGCCGAAACGCTCATAATCAGAGATTACGTCGGTATCCGTTAATCGTTATGGATATTGGTATTGGGATAATGTTAGGCTCGGTGCAAGTGAGCCTTTCGCGACGTGCCGAGTGATGGCTGTCGCGAAATTTACAATCCCATTGTGCTGTCTTATAATGGGTACTATTATGACGACTATATTACCGTACAGTGTATACCGCAATACCACACCCTGTGAAGGCAACGTTGTTGATTTGAGTTGAGAATCATAATAATGGTTATAGAGATGATGATAATTGGACTATCGCTGTAAATAGCTATGAAACTCCTCAAAGAAACGGGGTCGATATAATGTTACAAATGCCCTATAAAAACATTTAGTAGAAATATCTTAAAAGTTTAAACAATTAAAGAGGTGATGATGATTTCGTAAACGATATCGTTCCTATCAATAAACAAACAAACATTCGCTTAATCGTTAATCGAGTATTATATGTAATTAGATTGTGCCGGATAATGCATAATTTATGCAAACGATTCTTTTGTGTAGACTACATATAGGCGGTACAATGGTGTGTCGAATAAATGCATTGTACCAAACCCGGCATCGAAATGATCTCTTTGTAACGGGAAAACAATAACGCACCGGTTATTATGGCCGCGGATTGTATGGACACAAATGCTGTATGCTAAAGCAGAGGGCACGGAGGAACGAGGCCCGACCCCGCCGTAACGGATCAGCGAACCCTCTGAATTTGGTAAAGTTAAAACAAACGTTTGGAATATGTAAATCTGGACTGCGCCAACTTGGGAATTGAAATGCTCTAATGCTATCATAATATTATACAGTCAACTATATTATGTAGATCGCGTTCTCGGTGAGGAGGCCTCCTCGTCAGCAGATATTTCGAAGAAATGGCCGATGAAACTTTTTCAGTGGTGTCTATTACTTAGACACGCTCGTAAGAAAGGCTTAGTGTTTCTTCCATCGCTCTTTTTATTTCTTTCACATAAACAAATATGTCGAGTATAGACTATAGAGTTTTAGCTGTGTGGATGCATAATATGATGTATCATTAAGATATCTGAGCATCAGAGATAGTTGTGGTATTCGTTGAAAATGTTGACTTTTATTAACTTTTGGCGCCAAAAGTTAATTATAATATTCATTATGTGTTGATAATCCGGTCGTTAAACGTTATCGATGCTATTATGATGATCGAGTGTCACGCCATGTTTAGAAAGCAGAAGGCACTTATGTTTTAATTTTCATGTCCACTTTTTAAAACACTAGTTGAACCTAATGACTATTTCCGCGATACTCTGCTGCTAGGCGTGCATAATAATAATTTGCATTACGGCCGGCTTTTAGACGTACGTACACAAACCTTTTGCCATTTAGGTTTATTGTGATTGCAAGCAATAAGGTGACATACCTTCTAACGTGACCGACTGAAGATAGCGCCGCATTAGGATTAAAGTATATTCTTAATACGGTACCTGCAGGTACAAGTAGGTACATCTTTATATGAATTTACATCTCGCACATAAAAAGTTATGGTCAGGTTAACTGTGCAACTTATGTCGTCCTTGCGGTCTGCATGTCAATTAAACGTTTATAGCTTTATTAGTACCTGCACCGCTTTTTGATTCATACTAAGATAGCACTAATGCATTTGCTCGAAGTTTCCGACCATTTTCAATTTCATGCTTGTCAAATTGAATTGCATTCATTTAATTGTAGGTATGAAATCAAGATGTTTCTTTGCATACTCTAAGTAGAACTTCTTCGTGTCAGGAGAGCACTGATTCATCGACAGCTGCCCCAGATGCATCGTCAACAATGCGTGGGATTCGTCACATCCCTAGGCGGTACCGCCTTATTTGGTAAATTGTTTACACGATAGCGATCTGCATGCAGTAGCGAGTTAGCGAAATAAAGACGCGACGTACGCAGAATCGATGATGGACCGAGATAAGAATCCGAGCACAAGTGGTGTACAGTTATCTGATGATGACGGCGATAAAAGCCGGGGAAGTGCAACATTTTTTATTTACTCCGAAACTCCAAAAGATTTCTTTTTAATACACCATTGAAGAGGTCCGCATTCACGACGCGAATACGACAGCTTGTCCTACTTACAGGGACGCTCTTTGTGATAGGAAGTGTGTTTTGCCGCAAACACACTTGACGACTTTTGTTTAAGACACTACAGGTAAGCATTAATGAAAGTCTAGAGTATGAAATGAAATGCGAGAAATAAACTAGAGTGAGGTGTTTTTGTGCTGGTGTATTATGAAAGTTTATTGTGAATTGACGTGAGATAGTAGGTATTGCAATCGCTTGGAAATACATTTGTGCCAACGATTGTAGTACGGGTTTCGTAATCTGAATCTTATAGTTCAATAAGAAAAAAGAAAACTGCTTGCTCTTTGATCAAACTGAGGAACTAAGTTTTCTTATTTAGGGATAATTCCCAAGTAGGTGGTAAGCATCACGTTGTTTCAATGTTTAAACAGTGTACGGAAAAATGGTATTTCGATTTTTTTATAAGAAATTAAGGCGACTGAGTATCTTGTAATAGTACTTTGGAGAACTTAACAAACAGGGGTCACCAATTAGTTTCGCTCGGGGTCCGTTTTAAGAAATAAAATAACCTTCGCGGTCCACAGATTTTTAAAAATATTTATTAAACAAAAATATGTAATTACGGAAATTACAAATTTCTATCAATGAGAAAAGTGTAATTTTTTGTTTCTACAATATGTTCATCAGAATGTCGAGACCAAAATTAATTTTTAACGAAGTTCATAATCGAACATGCTTGGTCCGCATACAATGGGTCGGCGGTCCGGATGCGGACCGCGGTCCGCCATATTTTGGTGACCCCTGTTCTAGGTCTAGGAGATCTTAATAAATCCAAAATTAAATGAAATTAATAGCGAATGGTCGTGTTAGTCGTTTTGAATTAACAAAATAATCGCTAAAGGCGCAGTTGCCCGTAAAAAGCGAGTAGCCGGTTTCACTTTTTTGAAACAAAAGAGTAAAGACAAAAGCAAAACAAAAATATAAGACAAAACTGCAGTAATCGGTGTTCACAGAAATTCGTGCGGCCGCGGGCCCGGCTTCGCGCGCTTCTCACTTTCACACTTTCACTAGGGCATCGCACCCGCAGCCGATGTTGCAAAACTGATTATACAACACGTGAGCCTATACAGACTACAGTATACAAATACACATCGGATTGTTCAAATTATCTCACGTACGTCCATTGAATATATTATTATATTTTCTTTTTCACTTGAATATGTTAACCCTTTACACGCAAAAGATAAATCAAGTCAAGGTCGCAAAGAGATAAGATTTGTCTTTTAATCCGTCTATCACCAATTCCTGGAAATCTTTGGTTATCGTGGCCCATATGGGCCATACGGGGCTTGATGGGTTAAAAGTTAGAGCATCAGTTAACTGCATTAAGAACCGATTGTTACAATAAATATAGTTGTAATGCGAAGTCGTTACCTTGATTCGGAAAGCTCGCTTATATATGCATGTTCGTGTGGCCGTACCTTGCGGTCGGTGCGGTGGTCTCAAGGTCCCCGCGTCCCTTTTACCCGGTTCACCTCCGAACCCAGACTCGAGGAAGCGCCGAGCCCGAGGTCAATTCCAGGCAATATCGCCATCATCACGTAGTAAGTACATTTCTTTTGCTGCGTATTGGCACCCACGCTTTATGGATTGCAAACCTACTTTGTAAAACGGCAATCCCAAGTAGCGCCGATGTTCAGATAACTCTAATGAAAAAATTACCAACTTTCCAGATAATGTCTTGCAAACTACTTAATTTTTATCTTTTAGAGAGCACCGTTTCCTCAATTTGTTGGTGTTAACTTAATACAGGCATAATTTAGTTTATGAGATATAAGTGGAATATTTATTTACATTTTAAATACGTTTCCATGTTATTTAAATTAATTATCTTGTTTTAGTTAGTTGTGCCTTCCCATGAGACACAATGGAACAATATATTAAATTATGACCAAGCGTAGGATCATTGTTATCCTCATCTTAATAATCCCATCAAAAAATACAAACTTGACATTGTAACTTTGTATTTTATTGATGTCAGCTTAAAAATATTGAATTATTCACTATTGCACCTTTATTTGTCCAGTTTTTTACCGGTGAATTGTTACGATCAACAGCGGGGCTAAAATGGTCGCTCTGAAGAATCATGATATGAATCATAAAATGATTCATTTTTCTAAAATCGCAAAATGCAACTCTGCTTGCAATTCATTTCTGTATTTTTGTACTGAATTGACATTTGTCAGTTTAACAGTTTTGACAATTCATTTGCTGAATTGATTGAGAGGAATTGCTAAATGTGACCATTTTAGCCCTGCAGTGTGTGTAATGTGCTATGATACGCATGCTGGCTGCGTGGTTGGAGCTCGTACATCGCCAGCTCTCTCCATTGTACCCCGACTGTTTCACAATCGAGTATTATAACATTATATTATTATTATTATTATTATTATTATTTATGAAATAAGGGGGCAAACGAGCAAACGGGTCACCTGATGGAAAGCAACTTCCGTTGCCCATGGACACTCGCAGCATCAGAAGATCTGCAGGTGCGTTGCCGGCCTTTTAAGTGGGAATAGGGTAATAGGGGAGGGTAGGGAAGGGAATAGGGTAGGAGTTTGGGCCTCCGGTAAACTCACTCACTCGGCGAAACACAGCGCAAGCGCTGTTTCACGCCGGTTTTCTGTGAGAACGTGGTATTTCTCCGGTCGAGCCGGCCCACTCGTGCCGAAGCATGGTTCTCCCACGTATAATGCTGATGGCACAGCCTAACATACAATTATAGGAACTATCACTCGATACCACATTATTGTAGAGTTCGATGGTTAACACTTAAAATGTGGAGTTGGAAAGTAACAATAATAATGATCTCTAAAATGTAGTAGAAGGGTGCTTTACATTCTAGAGTCGAGAAATCTACTTTTATACCAGTTTCGCGACATGACTATAACGAGTTGCAGGAAAATAACAAGTAGAAATCTCTCAATCGACCAAAACATAGAAACCTGCGCTCACCGACCAGTATATCTTTATTACATTGAGCGGCCGTATATCAGATGACATCAATGCTCGTTAGCCGTTCACGGCGGACGCTTAACTCACCGGCCGATTACCAATGAGCCGTTTGAAGTTGCAACGCTTCCTTAAATTAAGCCGAACTACTGATTTATTATGTATTCTAGCGTGTGAACGTGAGAACAGGTTAATAGCAGGTTATGGGCCCAGATCGGGCCTTACGAGCTCGCACGGACTATATCAGTCGTGTTTTATGGATGATTATCGCATTGTCCACCTATTTGAGATGAATCTACTGAATAGAACTATAATAGCAGATAACTAAGTTGCTAGTAGATTTGCATTACAGATAGTTTGAGGCATACATACATATATTAATAAAAAAACCGCAGTAGAGTGCTATGCTGGTTTAAAATCTTGAAGTTTTTAAAGGAAATAATTTGGTACTTAAGGCAGTTGTTTTTTCGGAATAACCTCAGAGAGCGTGTGAACGAATATGTCGTACGGCTCAAGCGACAGATCGATCTCACGCGCACAGATAGGCATCAATCCGCCTACCCGGTGACTGTTGCCGATGATTCATATCGACGTCGTTGGAAGAGTAAACATATACTCTGTACATAAAATTCATATCCTTGCTGGAGTTATACAGGAATTCCCAACTTTTCGTCGCAAAAATCTTATATCCGTTGTGAAAACCCGATTGTAAACACTTCATCAAAGTATAATATGTTAAAATGCTTTTAAGGTTTTTCTATCAGCGGATAGGAGGTAGTGTAGGTTACTGTGTTTATGCAATTAAATAATTTAATGTTAATTTATTTGAGAGACATAGCTGTATTAAATACAAAATATTTATATGTTACAAATTCTGATTTTCTACTTTTAACAAAACCTACTCACAGTGCTTTTTAATATCAAGTCTTCGTGCAGTATTAATTTCGACTATGTGAGTTGCAAGAAAACGTTCGCACGTTAATCAGTATCGAGCAGCGGTAATTGGAGCGTTTAATCCAAGGAACTAGTTCCGAAACTCTTCTCTCTGCTCGGAGGTCGTTCTTCAGTTTGCACGTACTACTTATTTCCTATTAAGAAGCCGTTCTCGACCTTTGTTTCTTTAACTTTTAATTTATGTTGTAGCTTGAATAAGAAAACGATACCTTCAATTTTGAGTGTATTGTGCGATGTGCCTATTTCCTTGAACCAGAGTAGTGAGTACCTTCTGAATTTTCGAATGCCAATCTTTCACATTACTCGTGTATCATTACATAATTTTCACTTAATTATTCATTTAAGTGTTGTTCATTAGGAATTGGGGTGATATCCATATATCTACATAATTCCCAATAATATTCCAAACCCGCGTGGAAAGTTTAACTTCCTATCGTTACATTATTCAAATCGTTGCTCTAAATACGAGTACGATTTAGTTGCTGCTACACTTTCATTTGCAATATGCAAATTGGAGCGTGAGCTCGTTCGGGGCTGGCACAATCTTAGCCGTTTCATAAAATTAGATGCGACTCGACATTAGTCCACGATATCGAACTAATGTCAATGTTATTACGATCATTACAGACTGTAATACGTGCTCTATGACTTTCGCCTACATTCGAAACAATTTTCTCTAAATATTCAGGCCCGCGTCTGTGTGTGTGTGGGAAGCCGGCGTTTTTTAATTGCTCCGTGTCGAGTGTAAGGTGTGTTTAGTGCTATTATTGCGGTTCGATGCATGGGCCGCAAAAGTAAGGCGTCTAGCTGTCTCCGGCCAATTTTGTTGTTAAGAGCCCGGGTTACCCTCGAAATTCTCATACATACGTAATACCAAAATCATATCGTCATACGAAAATATTTAACATGTCTGAGTTATTTTTTAGCTTAAAATAGTAATTACCTAGGTTCCTGAACAAAAATTAACTTCAAAATATTTAAACACTAAAAAAAAATTTTTGTGTATAAATTTTTTTTACTAAATTTACTACTAAGTATTTAAACACTAAAAAATAGAGAAAACACTAAAAATGTATAAATAAATAGTAAATTTACTACAAAATATTTAAATACTAAAAAATATTTTTTAGAGTTGAAATATTTTGTAGTAAATTTACTACTTATTTATATATTTTTTAGTGTTTTACTCTATTTTTAGTGTTTAAATATTTAGTAGTAAATTTAGTAAAAAAAAATTTATACACAAAAAATTTTTTTAGTGTATAAATATTTTGAAGTTATTTTTTGTTCAGGAACCTAAGTAATTACTATTTTAAGCTGAAAAATAACTCAAACATGTTAAATATTTTCGTATGAGAAAATGATTTTGGTATTACGTATGTATGAGAATTTCGAGGGTAACCCGGGCTCTTAATTATCTCCCTTCGCCCGGCTGGCTGCGGCGCGTCTGGCCCGGTATCACCGCTGTCTGGAAAGTAGGCAATGCGCGTATATCTAATAAATGTTTTTGTTATTTTTAGACTAACAGGTGTAGCTGTTCGTCGACCTATCTCAAGATTCTTCGTTTTGTTTGTCGTAGTACATTAAACCGGCGATTGATCTCGAAGCTTCAATGTAAATGTGAACTATTTTATTTATTTCTTTATTGACTGGTTAATGCGTGCGCCATTATTTTTTCGCTTGCCCGTACTTAATGATCAATGGCGGATATTTTTTGTGTCGGCCGCTTTAGCGTACCGATACCGGACTATTTAACAAAATTAATTGTGTCGCTACTTTTTGTCAGTACCTCCAAGGTAAACTCGCCGCCTAAAAAGTTCTTCCTAGTTAATTGCTCATTATTCGTTAGCCCACTTTTATGATGCGCCGTGACTCTACTCACAATGTTTACAGCGATCGAGTTAACGGCTCAAAGTTAACCGGAATCTTAATAAATCAAGCCTTTTCAATTCTAAGACGTCGTCCTTAACTGACCTCGTAGAATTTAAAAACAGCAATACAATAAAATTAAATTCGTTTGAATTTTTGCTGTTTAATTTATCCTTTTGACGAAGTACTAATTGTCACTGATATCATTATTTGAACACCACCACTTTTACATAAACTCTAATATAGATCATTGGCTACTCGTATTTCTCATGACTTTGTAACATATCGAAGTTGAGTATTGACATTTGAGAGGCGGATTTAGATTTTAGGTCACAACTCACAAGTGAGGTTCATCGCCAGTCGAATCGGCCCGTTTTAATTGACTTCTGTTGGTGTTTTATGCATTTATGTATCTGGGTCGGTCGATGTCGGTGAATTCGCCATGATAAATCACACTTGTGCCACACTCTAATATGATTTACCGCGAAACCGCCGCTGTAGGTCCAATTTTCATATTTCCTTTCTGTTGGTTGAGCTACAAAAAATTCAAATTATTATTGGTCAGTACAAAGGCAAGGAAATGAACATGAGGCAGTTAACTTTAAAATATTAAAATAAACCACTAAAATAAAAAGCCACATTACAATGAAAAAAAAACAATTATGTCTTAATTAAATACAAAACCATTCTCTAAGGACCCCATAAATATAGAAATAACCTGAAAACCTCTATGTAAATGACGCACTGTATTCATGCACGTTCACATTTTACTTTTTAGGGTTCCGTACCCAAAGGGTAAAAACGGGACTAAGACTTTGATGTCTGTCCATTTGTCCGTCTGTCTGTCACCAGGCTGTAACTCGAGAACCGCTATAGCTAGACTTCTGAAATTTTCACAGATTGTGTATATCTGTTGCCGCTATAACAACAAATACTAAAAATAAAATTAATTAAATATTTTAGGGGGGCTCCCATACAACAAACGTGATTTTTTGACGTGATAACGTCTTATAATGAGGGATTTTCTTAACTTTTTAATTTGATTGTCAAACAGTTTCCATTTTAGTAACTAGATGGCGTATGGGTAGACAACTATCGGTAATACCAGGGAATACCATCAATAATTGCTACAAAACTGGGCAAAATAATGTAAAACTGGAGACATTTCAATCTGAAAAAGACGCCATAATATTCCAATGACTAGGTTAACAAAGTTATTACAACGATGTTTTAGTTAAAACTCACGGAAGAAATAGCCCTATTTACCGATATTCAGACCAAATGTCACAGGAATTATACATTTTGGTTTTGACAACATCTTACCTGCACTTGTGCAAGATAACGGGTATTTCATGGCTAATATTTTACCAATAATGAACATCAAAGACCCAAATAACACAATTTGGGAAAAAATAATAAAAACCACACCAACAATACAAAGTAGAAGAAGTTTGAAAGTAACATGGCCGCCAAAACTGTTTTCAGTTTGACAAGTATTTCCTCTCAGTGTGTTCCTAAACTATTACCAGTATACTGGCCTAAACGCTTAGGCCAATGATCGCTTAGGTTTAAGATATTTTGACTTATGTCACACTTGACAGTAAACTGATATTTTTTAGAAACACAACCATTAAGTATCCGTGATGCCAACCTGCAGATAATTTCAGATCGGTGGGGAACCAATAGAAAATCTAGAAGTGTCTATCGTCGCGCCGTCTGGTGGAGATTAAAAATAAGAAAATCCCTCATTCGATATGGGGTGCGCGCACGAAAAAACATGACAGTTCATGCGGCGTTACCTCGCTGATCGCTCTGAGGCGTTCCATTTACACTCTCAAGTCACTCAACAACCGTTAGGCCCACCTGGGCCGCGCTCTTTGTTTCGATTATATTACGTATTTCGATGACTTAGAGAATACTTTTGTATGAAGAAGTTTGTTTAGTTATGACCTTTGATACATTGACAACACTCTGAATGAAAAATAAAACGATCTGTGAGCTATTAGTATTATTTCGGCTATTCAAAATTGTGCTCTATTTCCTACGTGTCAAGGTATGACTTGTGCTTTGTTCGAAGATTTTACTGGATTTCACGAATGTATGTAGCGTTTTGTATTGCGAATAGTTTATTTTACTCATTATAAATATCGACGGTGAATTGGCAATATCTAATAACTCATTTTTTTGCGTTTTTCGGTTTATTGCATATTTGGACTTATGAAAGATAGACGCATGTAGTGACAAAAACACCTAGTTCGATATTTAGTTGGATTACGACTTAAACATGAATAACAATACCTAATAACTCAACGTACGTAAATTTTGCTGGCAAAATATTCTATCTCATGGGACACGTGAATTCCGTCTTGTTGGACTCGAAATAATGAAACAAACGGCGGCGACCGTGCTGTGCTGCGTGAAGTTAGTTAGTATACTTTGCGAGGGTGGACGGAGGGGATCACCGTCAAACACGCGCAAACGCCACAACGAACTTGTTTGAACAGGTTGTGTTTATTTACTTACGTCGCAAAAATATTTTGATTGTTGAAAAATTGAGTACAAATCAAGACGTGAGTATATTTTTCAATCATTTTATACATTAGTTATTAGTGAAGTGCCAGTGTAACTACGTTTTTATTGCTACTTTGATGTATTTTTTCCTTGTGTAAGTTACTTTAAAAGTTCTTATAATTTTTTTATGAATTTATGCTTTCTATATTTTGTGTTATTATGTCAAATTCTTTACAAAAAAATATATTTACTAAGTGTTTATAGCTTAGTTAGGTATTATTTCATTGACAAAAGTATTTCTTGTTGGAATAATAGCCTAAAAATAAGATAGGATTATTTGTTTTGAGCTTACACTTACTGTTAAAAATATTATTGTGAGATAGGAGATATTGCTAACTTACCAACTTCGTTACCTATAAGACGTATTGTTATGTTTTCAGTGTCATGTCACGCAACGACCGTCTTTATCAAGGTGTGAGAGGAAGAAAAATGTTGGATAACCTAAATATACATATTGTGACAAAACTAAGACACCCTACTGCACAAGATTATGAAGAAATGTTTGGACAGAATCATCCACTGGTATGTATCCATTTCGTTTTTTTATAAACAAAGTTTAGTACCTACTAATATTTAAAATTTTAATTTTAATTTTTTTTTGTTGTAGGCAAGTTCAGAAAACATCTTATGCCATGAAAGTGCTTCTAAGGAGCCCGATGCGTTGGTCCCTAGCAGCTGTGTTGAATTTCCTAATATTGCATCTCGAACGCCGAGCCCAAGCATTATTGAAAGTTTTGGTATGCCTAGTTGCACAGAACCTTCAAATATAGTGGCTAGTCCCATACCTTCCAGCCTGACAGATAAAGAAACTCGCCCATATTCTTCTGATGATACGTTGCTGCCAAATATCTATTCATTAAGTCTAAAATCCAAGTCCCTATCGCTTTCTGATTTAACTAATGATTCTGTGTCTCCTTACACATGCCTTAAAAAGTATCTTTCTCTACCATTATTGAATGATAATTATACACTTGCCTGTTCAGAAAATTTTAGTTCGTCAGTGATGTTGGCATTTCATAGTAACTTACAGAATCATAATTTAAATCTGAGCTCTGATACAGAAACTGATTTTGAATCTGACCATGATGAGAATGAGTTACAAAATATGAATGAAGGTAGGAAGCGTCAGCATTTAGTTCAACCCGATGAATGGAAAAGAAATAAAGCAAAATTAAGAAGAATGCAAGGCGAAGAGTATTTAGGGTTTTCGAATCCAAAAAACAGAAAATTTCAACAGGACACTTTAAGATCCGCTCGAAATTTGGGACCGAGGTGTACATCGGATTTCTGTTTAAAGAGTAAATTGCGAGGATGTGATAAGTTTAGCGAAGAGTGTAGAAAGAGAATTCATAATTTTTTTTGGAAACATATGAATTGGGACCAACGTAAAATCTACATAAATTCATTAGTTAATCGCTCCAAGACTGCACAAAAGACTACATCCGATCAGTCGAGGCGGCTAGAAACTGCTGCTTATTTTTTGCCCGTGAATAGCGATGGTTCAGAAAAAGTACAGGTGTGTAAAAATATGTTTTTAAATACCCTTTCAATAGGCTCTTTCACTGTATATTCTTGGACGAAGCATAGTGAGTATGGGATGTCGCCAAACCAAGCTGTAAGAAATTTATCACGACGCTCTCCTGTAAGACCAGAAATTAGACGTAAATTACTGACATTGGATAGTTTTTTAGACAATTTGCCCAAACTGCCATCGCACTATGCGAGAAAAGAAACAACTAAGTTGTTTTTAGAACCAATTTATCATAGCATTGCAGACCTGTTTAAAATTTATAAAAAACATTGTACTGACACTGAAGAACTATCAGTTTCTAGATTTACTTTTGAAAAAAAATTCCATGCCAAGAACTTGTCTTTATATACCTTAAAAAAAGACATGTGTGACGTGTGCGCATCTTATAAAGCTGGAAATTTATCTGAAGCAGATTATCAAATTCATCTAATTAAAAAGAATCGCGCCAGACAAGAAAAAGACGCTGATAAAAAAAAAGCTGCTGGTGGTGAATTTATTCTACTGTCAATGGATTTAGAAGCTGTGAAAGTTTGCCCATACTTAACCGCCAGTGCTCTATATTTTAAAACTAAGCTTACAGTCCACAACTTCACAGTATTTAACTTAATCACTAAACAATGTACTTGTTACTGGTTTGATGAAACCGCTGCTGATCTGACTTCAAGTACATTTGTGTCTTTTCTTGTCGACTATATAGAACGACATTGCGTTTCCCGTCAACTGCCCATAGTAATTTACTCAGATGGATGTACGTACCAAAATCGAAACGTTACGATGGCTAATGCGTTACTTAATTTAAGTAAAAAATACAACATAGAAATTACCCAAAAATTTCTAGAGCCAGGTCACACTCAAATGGAGTGTGACTCTGTGCACGCCGCTATCGAAAGGAAACTAAAGAATAGAGAAATTCATTTACCCAGTGAATATGGAACTTTGACCAAAGAAGTAAGAAGGTCAGACCCGTACGAGGTTATCCAAATAGACCACCAATTTGTGAAGAACTACGCATCTCCAGAATGCTACTTTTACAAAAGTATAAGACCAGGACGAAAAGTTGGAGATCCGCAGGTCGTTGATATACGTGCTATTAAATATAACACTATGACCATTGAAACAAAACTTAACTTTGATGAAGAGTTTACTGCTTTACCACAAAGACCTAAAATGTTAGACACGGAAATAGAGTATCAACAGCTGCACCCTAACAGAATTCCAATCAAAGCTCTAAAATATAATCATCTTCAACAGTTAAAATCTGTTTTACCCGCCGATTGTCATGCTTTTTATGATGCCTTACCTTTTGAATAAGAATCATTAGTTTGCTAAGATTAATTTTTATTTTTTTGTTTTCTTATTTTTTATGCCCATTGGCGGCAGTTTTTGATACCTACCTTTTAATGTTGATTTAGTGAATAAGTTAAAGAAAAACATTGCCTTTAGTAACCTCATTTTGTTTTTGATCTCTGTAATATGTTTTAAGTTAAGATTATAACTTGAATTAGTCTCTAATTGCTTTAATAAGTTACGTGTAACGATTGTGATGATTATGTTCCTTAAAGTAGTCCTTTAAATAAGAATCTTTATTTTGCAAAGATTAATTTTTCATTTATTTTTTATGTCGATTGGCGGCAGTTTTTGAAACCTTTTAATGTTGAATTATTGAGTAAGTTATTTTAGAATTATAGAGTTAAGTTTGTTGATGATTGTGACGATTATGTTCCTTGAAATAGTTCCTATTGTTATTCTATTTCTACGGATTTTTTATATTATAAATATAATTATTGAATCATTATTGACTTTTCATTTAACACGTTCCCTGTCCAATGACTCCAAAGGAGTCACGTTTGTGCCGACCTCATACGTCTATGACTCCATTGGAGTCATACTCCAAAGGTAAATGTAATGCTTTATATTTTAGTGGACGTATGAATAAGAGCGAAAACATTACCTTGGACGTATAGTTAGATAACAAGGTTAGACAAAATTCAAAAGAGCCGCCGTAAAATGTCGCAAATTTCTTATTATTTATAGGTGGTAAAATAAAGTACATTTTATTAGTAGAAATTGTGGTTTATGTAACTAAAATCCAATGAAGTGTATTATAATAACATGGAACGCAGAGCACTATTTTACACTTGGGGCATCAAGTTATCACATTTTGGCACTTTTGTAGCAGCAAATTTTGAAGATTGTCCCTCTGTCTTACGACTTGGCTCTTTGGTGATGATCTCCAAGGTGTGTTTATCCACACGTAATAAAAGTGGATGTTCATTAGACTGTCGGTTTTCGTCTCGTATTTCAAGCATATTTCAAGCAGATTTTTATTATTAACTCATGTGCCGATAGATTGATAGCTTTTTTGACCCGCGTTTTTAGTTCACACGTCCATGACTCTTCGGAAGTCACACAATTTTAAAATCACACGTCCATGACTCCTTTGGAGTCATAATTTTTATTTTTCATTTTGACTTGAAAAAATCATAGTTTTTTAACTGGTATTAGTATAAATATAAATCTTTATATAATTACTGTTAACTTATAGGAAAATTGTAAATGGACGTACGAATATTTTTTAAACTTTTGTTCTGGGACAGGGAACGTGTTAATGACAATACCTCCTATCTTTTGAATTTTTAAAAATATTAAATGGTAATTGCATGCAATGTATACTAAATCGACGTAATTTCAAAACTATTAACATTTCATTTAATTTAACTATAGGGTCTTATTTGTAACTGAAAAACCTAGAAAATAACATAAAACAAATTTCAAATAGTTTTAATGTCACACAATGAAACGTTTTTTTCGTCTCCTGTAAAGTTGTATTTTTTGAGTTACGATAAATTGCCAATTCACCGTCGATATGTTATTTATAATGAGTAATTTATTCGTTTATTTCTTCTGAACAAGTCACTAATTATAGTTTCGAAAGTTTATAATTGAGAAGCTAATATCACATCGGACTAAATACTATACAGGGTGCAATTAAACCTTCCTGTCAATTTTTTTTCAGGGTTTAGGTATCATTAGGAGAGTCCATTTAACCAAAAACAATTGGGTGTTATTTTTATTTCAATTACATATTTTATCCCATTTAAAATCGTTGCAGAATGGATACTCGCGGCGCGGGGGAATAAACGGGGGTAACGCGGGGGGAGGCGCGCGCGCGGGGGCACGTCACGCGCGGGCGACGCGTCGTGACCATTAATTGTAGTCTTTTTAGGATAACTTTCGGAAGCTATTTCTCAACATTTTAGTACTGAGTGACTATAAAAGAAAAAATACGTGTATTTTTATTTTTAACAAGGATCAACATATCAAAATTTGGCAGGAAGGTTTAATTGCACCCTGTATTATGATGGCTTGATAGATAGAAAATTTAACTTATATTATAATGTAGTTTACACAAACATAAAATATGGATTGTTTGTAAGGATATTACATTAATTTTACAAAGAGGGTAGGCCGGGCGCCATTTTTTTTTTGCACATTGACCTGCCAACTTTTTGCATAGATTTTTCCCGGAACTGAGGGGTTAAAGCGGGGAATTGACTACCGGGCTGCCCGCGGGCCGCCCGGTCTGGCACAAGTCTGCCGCTTGCCCCGATTGAACACACACAGAACAGGCAAGTCAGTCGAATAGATAGAGGGCTGCTGCTCGGTCGTGGACTCATGGACTCGATATTCTTTTTAACAAATGATAGATCAGTATCGGCGTTGATTTTTTTGGATTTTTCAATAAGTTCGGTGTAAGCGGCTTTACGTTAATCGGTGTTTTGAATGTTATCCTTGCTTTTAACTTTCCACAAACAAGGATGCGACCGGTAAATGGAAATAAACGAATGTCAAAATTGTTGTTGTTGTTTTTTCTTATGTTTAGTGTTTGTATTGTTTACAATAATATGTTTTAAAATAATATTTTAAGTGCACTCCAGTCGCTCTCCAAGGCGCAAATGACGACGGGTCGCCTGTTGCGACCATTCATGTACAGACTTGCCCATGCCCGCGTGGGAAAAATGCGATCTCGCGGGCAGGCTGCGGGCACGGGCCGGCGGGCATGTCTGTGCCCGTACCTAGGAATTGACGAGCAGACATGCGACAGACCTGCCCGTGACGGGCGGCCCGGTAGTCAATTCCCCGCTTAAGGCTATGACGTTGTCACGTTCAACTATCATCAGTAAACCGACTATATAGACAACCGATTTTTTGCTATTTTCGGCTCTTAACCAATAACGGCAACACGTAGGCAATTGAAATATTCACAAAATACTTATTTGTATTTATAATTTAATAATTAATAATAAAATTTTAATAAATTATAAAATGAAGGGGGGCTCCTATACAAAAGACACAATTTTTTGTCTACTTTCGTTCTATACCGGTACGGAACCCTTGGTGCGCGAGTCCGACTCTCACTTGGCCGGTTTTTTAAACTGTGTTTAACGTCCAGTAAGCGGTGTCGGTGAGTACACTAAAATTAATAATTCAAACATTCGTGGCCATGGTCATAACTCACATAAGACTCATAAGCATGGATGATAAACGTTTGATTTAGCTTTAAATTGTGTAGAAACTAGAAACAATATACTAACTTTAAATATTGAAAACAATTTTGTTAGCTTTAGCACAGAATAAATATTAGTAACAAAAGCTTTAGGTACAAACATGACTATGATTTTGTTTTTGTGTTGCGGGTTATGTAAGACTTACGAGTAAAGCAAATACTACAACTGGACTAAATTTATATAACAACCTTTCAAACGACGAAGCTCTCAATCTCTATCATCGTACGATTTCGCATGTCGATTGTCATGTTTTTTGCTGCAATCTATTAACGTTTTGTTTCGCGAGCGTTTTTGTTCGCGATTCGATCCAGTACATTGACATCTTCATTATCATCGAAATTATTGATTAACTCGTCCATATTATGCCCCGGAGTATTTATTTGGCATACAAAGCATAGTTATACGAAAATCACTACCATTACGTCTCTGTTCTGTTTTTGCTAATATTATTTATGTTTAAACGTTACCCATCGCGCTCGCGAACGAATTCCTAAATGTCTCGTCCTCGCGTGGGTTCGTAGGAAGACAAAGTATTGAAAATAATGGTTTTTATGTTTACGCGAATGAATGCGAAGATGTATAATATATATAGTGTTGACACACGTGATGTCATCCATGTAATATATTTTGTCTACGATGATAAGGTGCGCTTGTTCACCTCTGGTATCGGGTTGCACGTCACATCACTCACCACAGCCAAGTGTAGATACATAATATACAGAATGGCTACAATTTATTTCGCTAATGTCCCCTTAAATTGCCAATCAATTCTTATAACTTGTTCTTATATAAAGTCATCTGGAATTTCAATTAATGTTGCTAATCAATCGGCTACTTTCATCCTCCATACAAACCTCCACAATGGCCACGAACAAAATTAATGACTATGTTTCTGCTAGAGTTTTTGGTGATTCTAAATGTTTTCTCACTAGCTCTATCGTCTAACGACCCGGCTGCCGAAGTATACTGCCACTTTAATTAATGCCTCCCCATTTATTTTTATTTGATTACATATTTTATAAATGAGTTTTTCTACGCTTGTATACTGTATAGCCTTTATTTGAATATTTTGTTAATTGGCTTACATTTATCTTTTTCTTATAGTATTGTTATATAAGAGAAAGATAAATTAAAGAAAAAGAAAATTGTTTGTAATGGGATATAAATATTTTTTGCACAGAAAACATTTCGGCCTCATTTAGATTATTGATTTTTCATTGAGAATAGATAACTAATAGGTTTATTTATAAGTTTCTTTTGAGTAAGCCTCAAACTCTTATTTTGATGGGAAATAATTGAACAGGTCTATCATAAAATTAATGAACAGTAAGAACCTTGTGAATATATTGTGATCGGAGCATCGATTGAAATTTTATAACAAAACTAAATGAAGCAATCGATTACGGACATCCTTATACGTCGACAATGTAAATGGTCCTCGGGACAGCGCGGTGACCGGATGGCGCGCGGGCCCACAAAGTAGCAGTACAGAAACAGTAAACAATTGCACACATATACTTTGGTCGTATAACTGAGGCCACACAGCACACTGCTCCACTTACGAATATAACGTCGAGACTGAATAACGCATTGCCTGCCAGATTGCTTCATTTTGGTAATATACGTCGATGACAGCGACCGATGCAGAAGACGGTGACAGTGCGACGCATCGTTCGAGCTACCATTTCATCTCCTATCCTTCGTTCCTTGAAAACATGGCGTCCGACTAGGGAATGCAAATCTCGCGAGATTGGGGCTCAAGCGAGATCCCGCGAGTTTATGAATACAATACCGCGAGATCTCGTCAATTTCGCCGGCGTTTGTGGACGTGACGTCCAGAATTATAAAAGCGCACAATATCAAACACAAATCTTTTAGTAATAAAACAGTTCTTTTATAACAAGCAAAACAACGAGAAGTCTAAATTCAGGAAGTTGTTCTAGTTCTAGTTGAAGTGCACAGTTGCTTAGGCCAGCTACTCTTTATTTTTACTCCGTAATCGCAACTTCGTCCGTGTCAGTCCGCGCTTCGAATAAGACGTTTTCATGCTTAAGTGCAATCTCGTCAAACTCGCGAGATCTCGCCTTTTTTTCGTCCGAGATCAATCTCGCTAAAAAGGCCGAGATCTCGCGAGAACGAGATTGCATTCCCTACGTCCGACGCATCAATATGGCATATTGCACCGGTGCAAGTTGCGACGCACCTCAACGCAATGAGCAATCTTTGACTTCAATAACGTATCTCATGTTTAGCAATATTTATAAATCTGAATACTGATGTGCATGTGAAGCTCATCTTCTGTTCCTCTTTATGGTGTGACGGAGGCGAGTTCACGGTCGGTCCACGTGTAACAGTTGATGGATTTACGAGTTCGGCTGTTATTAGTTGACGGAAGCTGGCGGTTCGTTGGCAGCCGCCACTGATGTATGAATTGCTATTGTAAATGAATCACATGTTAAGTCTGATCAGTGATCACATTTCGTGTATTGTTTGTCTGTCCCATCTGTTTACATGACAACGCAATATCGGCTCATGATATATTGCATAATCATGATTATCTCCAAAACGCCACCCAACTTTAAATTTTTATCCGTATTAATAAAGTTTTTTTTTTTGTTATAGGTAATGGTCTGCACGATAGTAAACAAGGCTGCATAATGAGGTAAAAAAGTACAATTTCGTAAATCTCTTCATCTTTATAATTAGTCTCAAGACTTCTGTGATTATTTTAAGGATGTCGTTTAGAAACTTTTCAAAGCTTATCTATTACTAGATGTTCCGCGCGTCTTTGCCCGCGTAATTTAGAAATGTCATGGAAACCGTACATTTTTCCGCAATAAATAGCCTATGTCCTTCACGTGGTCTATTCTCTATGTGTGCCAAATAACATAAAAATTGCTCCAGTAGTTTTTAAGATATTAAGCAATTTCTTATAATATTCCCCGTTTTTCCACATTTTCCTCTGTTTCTTCGCTGCAATTGATATATATATAATATTAAGCTAAGCTTAATATTATAGCCTATAGCTTTCCTCGATATCTAACACTGAAATAATTTTTCAAATCGGACGAGTAGTTCCTGAGATTAGTGCGTTCAAACAAACTCTTCAGCTTTATAATATTAAGTATAATATAGATAGCATATCATAATATTAATATTATACTTGAAATTTTGCTGCGCAACAGCTACGGTAAGAAATGTCTTATTACTGTACTCCATAGCTTTTATTTAAATTCCTTGAATATTACCATGGTATTACCTACTTAATGTGTCTACCCCAAGTTTGATGGTTAAATATTGTAACGGCAACATAATATAATGTTACATCCAGCTGTTACATCCGTGTATGGATGTTATTGTAAGAGATGCGGTTATTTACCCTGTGTATCGCCCATACATGGACACCAGTGATCTGTGCACTATCGATTATGCAATTATATGTAATTACATCATCCTCACTTCTCACTATATTATGTACGGTTGTACATGCGAGAGATTTGCGCTTGCCCTGATATGTCTTAGATCTGTAGAGCTATGCAGTATGCAGTCTTTACCTGCAAGTCTTTTTTCAATCAACGTTTCCGTATGATTTTCTATAGATAGTTCTTTTTTTATGAATACTAGGAAAGGATCGTTTTTTATCGTCACAAGCTTACGCTATAAACAATAATCACGCTGGCATAAAAATAAGATCGACAAGCCCATCTTCGTTAAAAAGCGGAAGTTTTAAATCCTTACGTATTATATAACTCGATTTTATAATATTTTTTGTAAACAAAAGTAAACATCCTCCAAGGGTATTTGAGTGTCGTCAGTACGGTCGTTGATCGGTGTTTGCCCACTCGGATCACAATAGGTGCTAATTCAATTAGACGGATCCTCGTCGTGATAATTGTCAAAACCTCTCCAAATATCTCGAGAGATTTAGCACCTATTTATAACTCTACGAGTGCCGGTTCCGTGCATTCGAAATCACAAAGTTATCCTTGTCGAATAGAGAATTTTTGCTTACGTGAAAATCTCAATAATTATACATTTAATGCTTGATTTAAACTGTATTTTATTTAAATTTTATTAACCGACTGATGATGACGAGATGACGCCCGCAACTCCGTTGCGCTAAAATTCGTTTATCGCGCGGGAACCGTACATTTTTTCGGGATAAAAAGTATCCTATGTCCTTTCCCGGGACTCAAAGTATTTCCATGCCAAATTTCACCGAAATCGGTTCAGTGGTCTGAGCGTGAAGAGGTAACAGACAGACAGACAGACAGACAGACAGATGGACAGACAGACACACTTTTACATTTATAATATTAGTATGGAAGTATGGATTGTGATGTTATTATATAGCGCTACTATATTTTGTCTTGATAAATATATTTAAAAGCATTTTCTATTGCATTGTAAGTTTTAAATTTCGATTGAAAATTCAGACAGCATTCGGTAATATTCGATTTCCTCTTTATAGTCTGCATATATTCGACCTAACATCTGCGGTTTTAACAGAATGCAGTCTACTGAATTTCTTAGGGAAACGACCGTGGGTGGACATTTCGTACATATTTCACGTCGACGTGGCAACGCCGGATAATTAACGATGCGATCTGCGATGCTCCGGACGATCTCGGCATGCGTCCCACATAATCTCGTCGGTCGCAACCTATGCTATTTGCTATTTCTGGCTTAATTGCATAGGAAATTGTTTCGAGTTTATTTCCATACCCAATATGAATGCTCTAGCCTCGAAACGGGGATTCGCTTTAAAGCATAAAAGAGAAAAGAAGTAAAAAAGCATACTACCGAAACGCGGGCCAACGAAACAACAATATATCACGCGTTCAGTTGAAATCCATTGAAAGATCCCAAAAAGGCACTGACAGAATACGACCACTCGAGTTGACCCCGGATTTGTGCGGAGACCCAGCGCATTCAGTGCGCGACCCCCGCTTTCACTGGCTCACCATCAGTCTCGCCTGTCACACTAAACAAAATACATTAGACGCTTTAAACCTTTTATTTTGTGATCTACGTGAAATATGGCCGCGGTGATTGGAATTTATTCACGCCGTTCACGCCGCCGTAAATCCCACCATGGATCACGTTCAACAGGATTTAACTCCGCCAGAAAAATATTGTTCCTGCACATGCGTGCGGGTATTATTGTACATTTGTGCCTTCAAAGTTTCCCATGCGAACGGCGGACGGCGGTAACACCTTACCGCTCTATTTAAATTTTTTATAACTCGTTTAATGTAACTGCAAGGAATAATTACAATTTAATATCTGCAATATTTGCATGCGTATCGAGTGACTGGATCCCGATAAAAATGCAAACTACCTGATATTCTATGTGGTTGAAAACATGCTTCATGAATAATTCTTCAGATAATCATATCTCTTCATGCACTACTAAACAGTTTCATCAAATTTTGCGTGTTTCGGTATTTTTAACAGTGAAAGATTTTAATGATAATGTGTCAAATAACTGTTATTAATTTGGTTGCGAATTTCAACTAGGTTAATTCAAAATTTATTCTGATGGCTTACTTTGCCTAGTTTTCAAGTAGATTCTTCATTGGGTGCATATTTTTGATGTAACAAAGTAATTCACCCTGTAAAGAAAGGTAAGAATTAGACAGAATTTACTTAGATGCAGCAGGTGGATAATTTACACATGTTTAGATATAGGTATCGAAAGATCACATGCTTTTTATTGCTATCAAGTGAAGACGATTTTGCGTAGTCGGAAGATGGTCCTCTATCGTTTTAAATTTAATTGGCCTGTGTCTGTATGTCGTTAGAGGCAGCTGGCAGCATCTGCGGTATAATGTGATAAACGACATACAAACTCCGATTTAACTGAAGCTTGTTTGCGCACCATGTGAATAACACTTGTACTAGAGTCTACTCGTTGCATTGCGCATTATAAAGATTAGCTAGTTAGGTATCTAAGTCGTGATTCGTCACTTGGACGACTGCCTTTTTGATTCCCCATAAATTCTTATTAGGAACTGTATCTTCTGATGCGTGGTAAGCATTCGTCATTGAACCTACAACTAGACCTAGAACTTAGTAAATTTTATATACCTTTCACTTTTCGTTAGGGCTGGAAGTAGGAAATGGTAAATGAATCAGTTTTAAATATAATTATTATGATGAATTAACGTTTAAATAGATAATTTACAAGTTACAAGCCATCGTAGGCAAGCATCTTTCAGCTTGCTACTATATTAGCTATGCTAGTACCTACTATACTCATTAGTCATTACGTGTATAGAAAATAAATTTTCTTACTTATGTCTACTAATATATATTCTGTGCTTATGTGGAAATTGCAAAATCGGTATACCTACTAATATTTTATTATACCTGCAGTATTATGCCAAATTTTATCGAAATTGGTAGAGTTTTTTCGAAGCCATGCCAACACCTTCTTTCTTTCCTTATAGTTTCTTACAACTC
This sequence comes from Lysandra bellargus, assembly GCA_905333045.1. Taxonomy (NCBI): domain Eukaryota; kingdom Metazoa; phylum Arthropoda; class Insecta; order Lepidoptera; family Lycaenidae; genus Lysandra; species Lysandra bellargus. Next base: position 12,742,992 of record HG995322.1, read on the forward strand.
TTTATGTTCGGTAGAAGTAGATTGAAGGATCATACTACATATGTATTTGTTTATAACAGTAAGTATAATGTTAGTCTCAATAATAGTTTTAATGTCGTGATCGAAAGTCGAAAACACAAATGGAATATTGGCTCGGTATTGACATTCGTCATGTACTAGATTATAGACTGTGCAGTATAATTTGTAATATTTGTTTTGTACTATTTACGTGAACTATGACATGGCTGATGGCCTGCAGCGAGAAAGTGATGCCTTTTGCAGCAGTAGCTACGATCAGAGGCACAGCCAATCACCGTGTGCCATATTTGTATGTAAATAGGTCAAATTTAACATGTTGCCTGTACCTTAAAAGGTCAAAACGGTACCCTTATTACTCAAATCACTTTGTTTTCCAGCTGTCCGTATGCCCTTCAAGGGTCAGTATTTCCGGAGCGCTTGGAGATGCTATGTTCAAATTAAATTGCTTGATTTTTTTAACGGGCTTTGGCCCACCACACATTCCCATTTCCCACCACTGTATATCCTGTGTCGCCAGGATCGACAGCGGTATCCAACCATGAAAACCCTTTGATATGATGATCTCAGGGAGCCCGAGGGACATGCTAAAACCGTCTTGGGACACGCATCGAAATTAATCAGAAGAAAATAGGAGTAGGAAGAATTCCTTCCGCCTATTTATATTAAATGATATCAACAATAGTACAGAGGAGTAGTTGGTATCTAACTGTAGTTCTAAGATGAAGAAAGAAAATAATTTTAAGAAAAGAGGGCAGTCGGTAGTATTAAGTAGTTAGGTTAGGTTTTTGTCACGTTTTACGTTCCCATACTTCCTAGGTGATTAGTTTAATACAAATCAACATAACAAATGCATAGTATGAGAATTTATTTTCTGCCTAATCATTTATGGTAATAACTAATAAGTAATAACTTTTGTTTCTAAAGGCGAATATTGTCAATATTATAGTAGTTGACTTTCTCAAATCGTGATTAGGTCGTTACAGTTCTATAAAGTCGTAGTTTCACTGTCACCGCTAATGCAGCAATCAATGACGATTGCAATCATTGTACTTTCTATACGATAAGTCCTACTCTCTAAAATACAGTAGCTTAATACTATACATTTCGTAAGTAAAAGTAAAATGCTAATGCTACATTGTAACTTTCGACTTCGAATCGAGTGCGTCGATGAACGGTTTTAGGTCGAATCCAGTAATCATAGTTTTCGACGCATGACGAAACGATTACGGAGCCATAGAGTGAAAAGCCATCAGAAGTAGCAGCAGAGCAAATTGGTGTGGGAACTCCACTTTGATAGGTATACAATCGTGTTTTGCACAGATTTCGCTTGCTGTAATAATGTGATGTGAAATTGCACGAAATCATATCTAGAGTCTTAGGGCCTATCTTACCACTTGCTGATAGCCTGTCCACCACTTAACTTGACATATAGAGTATGGAGAATCTGTCAAATAAGTTGTGGAAAGCCTATCCGGCACTTTATCAGGAAGTGGTGAAACTGGTCCTAAATCTATAATATTATGTCATACACTTAGGTGATAGATGACTATATATAGTATATACTTAGTAGGTATATGAAGCAGACCATTTTTTATCCAAATGCCACTTAGCTCTATCTAACACTAGATACGTTGAAGTTGTCTATTGTCCATTTTAAATCGTTAAATAGAGCTAAGCACTAAGCAGCCGTTGCATAAAATGCCGTTTCGTGCTAACAAAACCGTCTACCGTCCTCAATAATATTAAACTCTCGACAGCCAGTCAATGCAGTGAATACTGATAGGCTGATACAGGATAATCTTCTGTTATAAAATCTAGACGAGATAATACGAAGATACAACTTTGACATGACTTTATTTGTTCGATCTAAGTTGGATCAAAGGTTAAGTTAATGTTATACATATTTAATTTAAATTCGAATTTTTTAATTACGTTTCACGCCTGCTGTTCTTTATGGTTACCCCGCTGCGAACTATTTACTCTTATAGCGAAATTTTAATTTATATAACATAGCAATTAATTAGGTTAATGTTATGTATGGCGATGCTCATTAGCATTCGTGTCAACCAGGCCAAGATACGTGCTAGATATGAATCATTCATGCTAATTATACGACATCCACTTTTATAACTTGAAGTGCTCTTAATTGGGTATTATAAGTATTGGCTACGTTAAAAAGGTATTTTTGGTGTTTTAACACTAATAACATCAACAATGACTTTTTACCAATAACATCAACAACGACAATCATTAAGCTCTGAATGTCTATGCCTTCATAAACTTAGTCGATGATCAGGATAACTGTTTTAGTCAGACAAGCCCAGTTTCTCAATTTCCAAATTCATAAAGAGATGATATTCTTCTTCAGTTAACTTACTAGTCGAAGTAATTGCTTCAACTGACCTTAACAACCACGGATATGAAGCGTCCAGCGCTAGTCCGCTTCTAGCTAGGCTAGGCTAGACTAGCTAGGCTAGAGCTAGATCTAAGATGTAACAAGATGTAAGTCGGTATTAGCGGGTAAAACACGAACAGCAACCGAACATCCTCCGCGGACCGCGCCGTGTTCGACAAATATTACGTAAAATTAACGCTGCGTATTTATTTATCCGATGTAATCGACATGCTGCGAGGACAATAGCGAGTAGCGACGCGGTAGGCCCGGGGTAATTGTTGGGCTGAAAGATAGCGCATCTGGTAAGTACTAAATTGTGTTTTTTTTACGGAGTCTTATGAGTTATGTTATGACTTATGAGTCAGAAACCAGGGTGTTGAATAAAGCCAGGTTGATCGCCTGTCCAAATCCTTTATATACTGGTATAAAATATAATACAAAATAGCTTAATATGCTGGTAGTTCTTGGACGACACAAAAGTTGTTTGGATTCTCAAAATAAAATTTACCAGATTTTGTAGCGTGCTTTTTAGTTTCTACTTCTTTACATTGAGGCCCCTAAGTATTTAAATTGAGCTACGCGCAGGCCGCACTCGCGTTCTAAGCGTAGCGTGCGCGATAGCGATCTATGCGAGCGAGCAATTGCCTTGTTTGTCTTACAGGACATCGCGGTGCCATTACTTTGCCTTCTTATCTGCCCATTGGGTACACAACATCGGTGAACGCAAATGAAGGATAGAATTTAGAACCGACCTTTTTAGTTTTTGTGTGGCACTAATGTTACCTCGCTTTTGTTTACGACTCGGGTTCACAGTTTATGTATGTACAAAGCTCAGGTAGATTAAGTAAACCCTTATTTTGAAATTGGTTTTAAAATGTTTGAGAGAACTCTTACTGAATTGAAATATGTAATATGTTGCAGCTATAACGGCAAATCTTATCGATATCTAAATCGAAATTGGTACCGTAATATCCATAACAATATTATAATTTGTTTCGCCTACGCAAGGATTTTATCCTCGGTTGACACATGAGCGTATTATAAAGTATCAGTCGTGCAATCATATAACGTCGGCAATGTAAAGCACAATCTGACATCAAAGTCACAAACGTTCGCGGCGCACGTACAGACAGACGACGTCGATGTCGTTTTATTAATGCCCATTCCAGAGATACGCGTGGTAGTTTACCCGCGGCGGATAAAATATGAACCTCTGAGTCGAGTCAAGGCAAACGTTAGGCACAATGTTGCGTAATTTATCTAAAGATAACTTGGAGACCGGAAATATGCATATGGCCCAAATGCATAAGGCGGTTGCCAGCTTTTTGCCAGTCGAACGTAGAGATCAACTACGATAACTTGGCGCGCCCCTCCATATGACTGTTTCAATGTGTGTAGTCACATCCTTATGAAAGAGTTTGTATGTAGTAAGTATTCAACCAATCACAGTACACGTAATATTTCACTTAATGTCACTCATTACCAAGATTTGTTGATCAACCAATCATAACTAGCCTACCGCGCAAGACAACGCACTTCAAACGTTTTGACAACGCACTTCAAAAGTTTTGAATTTTGGAGGGGCGCGCCATGATATCGTAGTTGATCTCTAATTGGAAATATGTGGCTGACGGCTGCTTAGTTCTCGACAACATATGCGTGATTATATTATATACCAAAATATTACCTAATGCGGATTATGCAGTGTTGGTCAAATTAAAGAATCTTATAAATGGCACCGAGCACGAAATTGTAATCTAGAATAATAATAACAATAATAATAAGCTTTATTTGCCACTACAAACACGGTACATATTTACACAATATTATAATATAAAAACAATTCTAGCAGTCGCAAATTGGCCCACGCTCGGCATATTATGCTGATACACCCAAAGGCATATTCAGCGCCGGTCTTCCGCGAGAGCCATAAGTGACGACATGGATATCACAAATAATTTTAAACTAATCACAAACAGGCAAAAACTTAAATACCAATAAAATAATAAACTATAGACAAATAAAATTTAGCGCGACAGCCCACGACTGATGCTGTCGCACATGCGACAAACATCTGTCGCACGCCGCCGCCACAAGTAATTATATTGGCAACACAATAAGACATTGATTTTCATCTGTCACTTATCAAAACCAAGTCAAAACAAGAGAAGAATTATACATAATGTTTTTGTTGTGTACAAAATTAAATTAATTACAACTAAATTAAACAAGATACCATATATTTAACAATATACATACTAGAGAAAACTAAAAAGTACCCAACACCATTAACATTAACTAATAACCAAAAACAAAACAAAAGTTCCCTCAAAACGTAAAACGTAAGTATATTAAGGATGCCAGCCGGTTTTTAATTCTTAAAACTAATATTTTATCGGATTTTATTACAATGAACAATCATGAAAACAAATAACTTAACTTAAACAACACAATTAAAATTAAACTTAAATTTATACGTGGGAGAGCCATGCTTTGGCACGAATGGGCCGGCTCGACCGGAGAAATACCACGTTCTCACAGAAAACCGGCGTGAAACAGCGCTTGCGCTGTGTTTCGCCGAGTGAGTGAGTTTACCGGAGGCCCAATCCCCTACCCTATTCCCTTCCCTCCCCTATTCCCTTCCCTTCCCATCCCTACCCTCCCCTATTCGCCTATTCCCTGTTAAAAGGCCGGCAACGCACCTGCAGCTCTTCTGATGCTGTGAGTGTCCATGGGCGACGGAAGTTGCTTTCCATCAGGTGACCCGTTTGCTCGTTTGCCCCCTTCTTTCATAAAAAAAAAAAAAAAAACAATGACTAGATCACGGATATATCCTGAGCGAGGTTTTCTTGAGACAACTGTTGATCCAATAGAAACCGCCGCAGTTTGTTCTTAAATGATTTAATACTTTTGGCGTTTCTAATGGGAGGCGGGATGTTATTCCAGCATTTAGACGCCGAATACCGAAAACTGCCTCTAAAAGAGGCTGTTCGCTGTTTTTCAATTGCCAACTGTGCTGAACATATCCGTGACCCACAAGACCTAAGACTAGCAGTTCTTGATAATTTATTGAAAAGGTACTTGGGTTCCTCATACTTCAGCACCCCGAAAAGTAAACTTGCAAGATGTAGCCTGCGTCGGTGTTTCATTTTCAATATTGAGTGCTTATTAAGATAAGGGGTTACATGACCTCTGGAGGGTCTACTGAAGCAGAATCGAGCACAAGCATTTTGGACTCTTTGAATAAGCCTTTTGGTACCAGAAACTAGACGGGGGCCATAAACTATATCGGTGTAGTTCAACTTTGAGAGGACTAGAGACTCAACCAGACTGATACGCATCTCTTCTGACGGATATGGTCTTATTCTGTATAGTATTTTTAGTTTATAGAATGAACTACTGACTAGGTTAGTAACATGCTCTTGAAAACGCAAGTTACAATCAAGAAGCAGACCAAGATTACGTGCAACATAATATGTACGCTCAACTGGCTCACCCATCAGCATAACACCAGTTGAAGGATTTATAAGACTGAGTCGTCTGTTAGTGCCACAGATGATGTATTTAGATTCAGCTGGCTTGAGACACAAACTATTTTTCTGGGCCCATGTGGCTATACTAATAAAACAGACGGTTGGCTTGCTCTAACTAAAAATAATATTTTGTTACATTAAATCTTCTCGGAGATATTTTCCGCAGCGTCGGTATTGCAGGCATTTGTTAGTTTTAATTTAAAAGATATGTGAGGAGTGGCGACGCACGACGCGTCACGCGCATAATATATTACACGACAACGCGGAATTACCTCATTCATACCTTACACCAGGGGCTCCCAATCTTTTTCAGCCTGCGGCGCAGTTACACGTAAAATATTTTGTTACGGCGCCCTACTCTACCTAGCCATTAAAAAAAGATACATAAAAATACGTTTAATGATTACAGCAGGTAAATACAATTACATAGTAACTAGTAAATATTTAATCATCTACCTTACAGAACAATAAAAACAGATCTACCTGCTTTACATAATTAATATTATATTTTTTTATATTAATTGTGATTTCGGATAATGATTAATGATTGAGGATCAACTCACGGCGCCCCTCTTGCCTTCCCACGGCGCACCAGGGCGCTGCGGCGCACACTTTGGGAACCTTACACAATTATGAGCGCCGGATCGCGGCTGTTAATCAGCACTGTTTGTCTATTGCCGGTCGTTGATCTCCCAAGGACAGGGTTATTTTTCGCTGACTAGATGGCACGCACCAATCTTGAAATTTATATATAGTTACTAGCTGTCCCGGCAAACGTTGCTTTGCCATAATATATTTTCCATATTATTTTATTGAAGTGACTAAATAAGTATACAGCCACCATGGCAACGTCCATCGCTATCCCGTCGCACAAACAATGGTCGCCGTCAGTCTCAGGTTGTAATAATTTACTATTATTTATTCAACAAATGCACTTATCAATATATGAAGTACCGAGTAGCCGATTCTCAGACCTAGTGAATATGCATATAAAATTTGGTAAAAATCAATAAAGCCGTTTCGGAGGAGTTCGTGGACGAACATTGTGACACGGGAATTTTATATATAAGATTAGTTAATCAGAAGTTTTGCAGGGACAACGCACTCAATCAGGATTTCTGTACTATTTAATGAACTTTTCAAAACTTTCAAGAACCTTATGGCGCATTTTCACTGGTCGATAGGGCCCGCATGCGGGGTGCGGGAGATTTCTAAAATGCATGCCACGACCAATCAAAATGCGCCATTAGTTGTCATAGGCACCCCGTATGCTGTATACCGCACGAGTTAACGACTAATGAAAATGCGCCCTTAGGACAGATCACATTTTACTTACTCTACAATTTGTTCTCAAGAAAATAAGTTATACCCAGCAGTACTGGGTCTTACTCGACTAGTTCGTAGAAATGGGGACGCGTGAGGCGAACGCAACAGCTATCTGTCGATGCTATCAGGACATAAACACACGTTGATTACTCCACCACTCCCTTGAACAAATTGAATTGCTGTAGCGCTGCCTTTACTGCGAGCTTCATTTGCTTTTTACGTTCGATTTTATTTCATCCGAGAAAAGAGTAAGCGGACTCGGGCGGTAAAGAGATTGTGACACGGTTTTAATTATGATCAGTGGCAAGTTAACTGTTCGTGTGGATTACTTAAAGCCTCGCTTCGGGTACTAACTTCTAATGCTATGTAGGATCGGATAAGAAATTAAACGTTCGGGTAATCTAAGATGGGCAAACACGCTTGCAATTTGTAAATGCCACATCAATTCTTGATAATCTTGTCGGATGGACCATAGTAGTCGGTGCTCCAGTTCGGACGGAGCCCTCGGGAAATGAAACTCTGCTCAGAATGCTCGATGGTAACCTAGCGCAACATCACAATCGAACTGATGCTAAACGCAACATTAATACTGCTGTCTAGAGTAGGTACCTAGGTCCTAGACTATCGATTGGAATTTACTATTCGATTTATAAGCTACAACGCGTCTAATGGATGATTTGTATCAATTAAGTTCGTCTAAAAGCGTCTATATTCAGAAATTCCATCCATCACCGACTATTATGGGCATGGGAAATGAGTCGCGACCACGCACGTCCATCATGGCCGATTGTGTACACTGGGAGCCACAATAAATCTGTCGGTAGTATTGTAATTTTCCAAGTCATTACATTTTGTCAGTGGCTCGGAGGCACCCCACGCGGGCACGGTTTTTGCCGGCACATCTATCATTATGAGTTTATTATTTGCTCGACCTTGGCCGTGAACGGGCGAGGTAACAGTGCACATGGCGTTGGGGCGTCAGCACAAAAAATGTAATTAATGTTTTTAATTTTTGTGCGTTTGCTTTTTTTAACGTTTGCCAAATTTTTGTTGTTAAAATGCAAATAATATTATGCTATGCTATTTTGGATATGTTTCGAAAATATCTCAATGTACCATTTTGGATTTAACGATAAACGGGTTAAAGTGTTTCGGTTAACACAGAATAAATGGGTTGAGCAGATGCTTTGATGGAGTAGTTAATAAACGTTTAGATATCGTATTACCCCTTCCTTTAGAGTTGTGAGACGACGCCTGCTGCTCTATAGGGGACATAAAGAGGGCTGATTGTATTATTATGGGTTAATATTATGATGGCTCGAATGCAGTAGGCGTCTTAATGTTAGTGCCATTAAATTTTATTAACGTCGGTAAGTACTCCTACTTGTTTAAGCAAATTGTAGGTTCCCCCTAGAGAGCGAGTTTGTGCCGTTCAAATATACATTAGTCGGCCAAGCGTGCGACAGTCACGAACTTTTACTATAATTACTGGAGGAGTGACGTCAGGATTACATTAACCAGCTATTTCGGATGAACGCTGGTCGATCCGCACCGCTGAGCGCAGCAGGAGTCCCCGACATTTATATTATTACAAATAATATCCTTTAGTGTTACTATTGGAGTCTTTGTAGAATGTACCAAATTATATTTGTGTTATAGCTATTTCGCTTAAAGCAGTTGCTGCTCAGCTAAATGGAAACAGCCAGCTGCTATAATAATTACTTTCAGTTCAGTTGTTGCACTTCAAAATAAAATGATTTATGTAAAATACCCAATATTTATTTACATACGATTCATTAAGTATACCTACTCACAATGCATTCTGCTGGCGTAGGACATTTGTAGGCAGTGTATACTTCTACTTCTGACAAAGCTGTTTCCTGCGTTTTATTTATATTGTTTTAGTGTAGTATTGATTGTTATTAATGTTCCACTTTACAATTCTGGTCAGTTGTTGGTCAGTAAAGTCAGTGGGAATTCGGTACCCCGATCACGTCAAAGCCACGTTAGCTTACGTTTTCTAAAATATCACTTCCTGTGTAGTTTGCTTGGCTTAACAAGCTGATGTGACTCATCAGTTATGGTTTTTTTCCAGATACGAGCTTAGAACTTTTCTTTTGACTCGTTAAACTTTTGATTGTGATTTTTCACTGAGATTTCCTAGAGCTACAACATCCTTTAACGCAGTAATATCCTCAAGTAATCTAATAAATGGAATACATAATAATTATTTTTAATCCCAAGATCATGAAGGATTCACCTTTTTAGAGTAATCGACATTGGGAGTGGTATTTTTTTATGATTCACTGTTGATACTGCTGAAGTTGGAGGAATCCGATACTTTTCAGGTATAAGGCCCGGGCGAAGATAAAATGCAAATATTTGAGTTGAAACTCGTTCCGTATTGATTCGGTTCGTTCGCGAATACTATTTGCGTTCTATTAATATTCTGATTGATCGGTATCGCTTTACTGCACATTGCCTAATCCAAGTGTAGATTTGGGTCAATTGCTCCAACGCAGAGCAAACTGCCGAAATCCGACGCTAATACCCATCCAGAATCGATTATTACTGGTTAAACGTCTCTAGACTGTGGTTATTGCTGCGTTGTGTAAGATCGCATTAAATGGATACCACGGGGAATGGTGTTAATGTAAATACCAGTAGCCTTTGGTTTATGTCATTGGCCTAATTCTTACGACTTATTACAACGGAGACCTCAATAAACTTGTCAGTCTCGAGGTGTTTCTAGGAATACTTTGTGTTATGTTAATTACATAATAGATTTTGTATAAGTATCTAGGACCATTAAAAACGTAGGGCGCTCCGCCCACTTCCCGCAATCAGATTTCGAACGAGACATTAAACATCTGTGATAAAATCTACGATAGTGTCAGTCCGGTTATCGAACCTACGAAAAGTCGAGGTGGGCAATGGACATACAGCCAAACAGCTCCAAAGGCGATACGTTGCCCAAATGTTTGTGGATCCTTTCCCACTTCGGTGGGGTTAAAAGATTTACAACACATTGCACCTGTTGCCGTAGTCACGACCTATTTTGGGATTATGGACATAAATCTAGTTGAGTATTTGAGTAATGAGCACCGCCGCTCACGAGTTGCGTGGGATATTTTGACATCCCATCCCTTTTTAGACACAATGCCCCCCGAAAGATTTAATTTGAAACATATTTTGAATATTGTCATGATGTCTCTTAACTTACTGTAGCATCAACGTGCGACTTATGAATAACTTATCTGAAATAAGGATGAGCTCCTTATGATATTTAAACTTTGTGTGCAAAGTATTATATTATTTATTTTTGTAATCTGTTCTGCATTTTTTGCTATCATATTTTGATCATAATATCTTCAAGTAATAAAGCTTAACACTTAGGTCTTATTATAATTATTCATTCTTGCGGTATTTCCTTTATTAAAAATACTTATTTGTTGCTTTTTGTTGTAGTATCACATTACTTTTTTTTGTTTATCTACGGATAAATATATATTTTAGGATCCGAGTTTTTATTTATTTATTTTATTTTTATTTTATTTGTACAGAAAAACTTACAGCTAAACAAATCTCAGTAACGACTAAGTTAAAAACAGATAGATAGCCATTTGCAAGTTTTTACATTTAAGTAACAGTGTTAGTGAGTATGTTAAAGAAGGTAATAAACAATAATCAATAGGAGCATAAAAAGTTACAATATCTGCCAAGAAAATTCATTATTGCCACGTTAGTACACTTAATATTAATGTAATAAATTTAACAACCCACGGGCCAAACGAACCGGTTTCATACGTCAAATGCATAGGTACAGTACATGAGTCAATCATTCAGCAGAAAAGAAATCTTTATTTGCAAGTAATTTAATATGTGAAGGTTTAAACGAAAATGCATCTATATTTGAGTGAACACGAAAGAGATCATTAAAGTGGGCCGAAGACCTACATATAATCGAATTGCGACGATAATTAGTATTAAAGGGTGGATTTTGCATTTAACCTTTACCGAGGGTTTTGCATTTACCTTTACGATTTTAGTAAATAGTTTTATGTGTAGTTTTTTAAACAGGTTTTGCCGTAATGTACCAATTTTTACAAATTTCGGTCTGCTTAATTTTGTCTCTTACATTAATTTTAATTTTTAATAACTTGTAGGTCAAGAGGTCATTTGGCAAATATAAAGTGACAAAATATGCGCCAACGTCACGGGTCATTTGCAGGGCTGTAACGGTGTCATGCATCATTACCTTTACGACACTTTGCAGCTCGTGATTATTGCATAAGCGACCCACTGCCAGCAGGGACGTGGTTTATGGAGCACTCAAAATATCGATACAACATGCATTTTGTTGAAAACATCGTTAAATACTTCCATACTAATATTATAAATGCGAAGGTGTGTCTGTCTGTCTGTTACCTTTTCACGCTCAAACCGCTGAACCGATTTCGCTGAAATTTGACATGTAGATACTTTGAGGCCCGAGAAAGGACATAGGATACGTTTTGTCCCGAAAAAATTTACGGTTCCATTACGTCATCCATCCATAAGGGTCTACACAGACGGACTGCATTTCAACTGCAAATTGCAGTTCAAGTGCAGTTTGAATGAAGTTGACACGACTGCATTGCGACTACAATAGAACTGCAAACCAAACGCGCAGTCGGATTGCAGTTCAGTTGCAGTCGGCGTGCAGTCGTGTGAACTGTTTGGTTTGCAGTTCTATTGCAGTCGTATTGCAGTCGTATCAACTGCATTCAAACTGCACTTGAACTGCAATTTGCAGTTGGATTGCAGTTGAAATGCAGTCCGTCTGTGTAGACCTTAACGAATTTTGGCGCAACGAAGTTGCGGGCATCATCTAGTGCTTTTATAAGTGGGTATATGTAGTAGCACAGAATATAATATATTAGTTGTACCAACAGAATTCCCACTGGCGAAACCCGTTTAAAGAATTAACGACTCATGCCACGATACTATAAAGTTCAGATTCCGACCGCGCAGTGCTAGGTGCCTACAATTATATTTGCCTACATCTCCGCTCTCTTTCTATCGCTTAACTCGTACCTTTTCTGAAGAAGTCAGGGTTGTCTGTTTTTAAAAATAATATTATAATCTTTATATTTAATTAACTACATTTTATTTAACCCGAAATAATCTAAGATATTATGTCTTAGTACTATGTAGATTTAATTATCATAAATTCGCGTGTAACTAGTTACGCGTACTTAGATTCGATAGGTACCGTATCTTAATTATTATTGAAACCGGTCTTATATTACCTACTTAAAGTGTTTGTATAACTTAAGGGGGTGACACACGTTCAAGTTCAAGTTTTTAGGCATATAAGATGACGCCCGCAACTCCGTTGCGTCAAAATTCGTTTATCGCACAGGAACCGTTAATTTTTCCGGGATAAAAAGTATTCTATGTCCTTTCCCGGGACTCGTAAAGTAGGTAAGTACCTATCTCCATTGCATACCAAATTTCAGCAAAATCGGTTCAGCGGTTTGGGCGTAAAGATGTAACAGACAGAGAGACAGACACACTTTCGCATTTATAATATTAGCATGGATATTCGTTTATCGTTTCTACATGTACCCAACCCTATAGCTTGGCAACTGGCAAGTGTTTATGAATGTGGGAATTAGCGGCATGGGCCATCGATCGCAGTCGGCAACGAACGCTGCATCGGCTGTTATGAAACCTGTTACAGATTTATGTTGTGTTGCAGTTGCTTCATAGCCACTTTGCCTCACTTATCCACTGTGCCCTTTGGTGCGTTTCAGGTTTCAACATATTCTTAGAAGTTAGAGTTGAGATTTTGCTAATCAAACTTTTTTGATGATAAGCTTTTGCGACATGCCTGTACAACTAATGAATCTTCTGGCTTCCGTTTCGTCATTTTAATATTATTTTCAAATACTATCGTAGCGAATGTATAAAAACTACCGCTAAACCGTTCGGTATAATATAGAGATGGGTTATTGGATCAGTTACTATTTAATAGGCTTTACCAATTTGGAAAGAACATATTTTTCCTGTCGTATACATGCGCACGTGGATAAGAAAAATCTAAGAATAATTTCGGGCCCTAACGACGTTTGGATGGGCAAATGAATATAAATACTATCTTTATGTAAATTTTATAGCTCAATCGGAATATAAGATATCTCTATACCATAAATCTTATTCGCCAACTTCCATACGACTCGACGAAGAATAATATTATGGTTTAGGGTGGGTTGCACCAACCTACTATAACTAGGTATAACTGTAACTTTAATGGAAATAAAAAAAAAATCTTATCTTATCTATACATATTATAAAACAAATTTGCTTTTTTTTCCCTCGTGTCCCTTTGTTCCCTTTAATCTTTAAAACTACGCAACGGATTTTGATGATTCGTTCAGTGTTAGATAGCCCATTTATCGAGGATGGTTATAGGTTATATTTTATCACGCTAAGACTAATAGAAGCGAAGAAATAGAGGAAAATGTGGAAAAAACGGGGAAAATTATTTGAAAGGGCTAACTTGAACGCGCTAATCTCAGGAACTACTGGACCGATTTGAAAAATTATTTCAGTATTAGATAGCCCATTTATTAAAGAAGGCTATATGCTATATTTATTCACGCTGACTAATTTAGGAGAATGTGGAAAAAACGGGGGAAATTATTTAAAGGGCTTATCTCGCGAACTACTGGAGCAATTTTATGTTATTTGGCACAGATAAGTAGACCACGGGAAGGATCATAGGCTATCGATTTTAATAATTTTTTCAGTGATTATATATTTTATACCCGTGCGACGCCGGGGCGGGTCGCTAGTCTAATAATAACTTTAACTATAACTACAACGCAAAATGTCAAAACTTTGGATAAAGTCAAAAATAGACACCATATTTAACCAAACTTATATCGAATTTTTTTTGTGAAAATGTACCATGGCTTACGGTGTTATTAAATAACAAATATTTTTTTATGGATAATTCATTTTTATACTCTCATACCCATTAAATGTAGCTTTCACAAAAAAATAAACGCAACATACATCTGTCAAATTCTGTGGTCAAAGCTAAAGTTAGCCTTAACTATAACCATAACTTTAACCGTAACTTTAACAACGCCTCTGGTGCAACCCACCCTTAGACATCACAATATTTATTATCTAATAAAACGTTTAATCCGCTCCTCTCTATATCGGTATTACTTACTGCACTTGTACAGATAACACACAGTACAGATAAGTACAAATAGGACTCATCGAATTCTTTTATTGCTGTAGCTTTCTAAACTGTTTCTTCTTTTTCTCTTCTGTTTTTTTTAAGTTATCTTCTGCTCGTTTCCTGAGATTTTCAATCACATGACACATCTTGCTTGCACATTGCTCTATACTAATTTAGTAAATCCGCATAGTTATTGTTGAAGTATTAAGTATCGAACGTGCGAAACGTAACATTACGTCACTCGTAATCGAACAGAATATTCTATGAACTGGGTTCATCGTTCTATGATTAAAAACTCATTTCGTAATAGCAATTCCGAATAAATTATTCCCATAGTCGAGTTTCGCATAATTCATAGATCGCATTATAATATTATAATATTACTTTGTAGTTATATAATTAGATTTTTTATAGATTTCGTTACCCGGTTTGCGGTGATCGTAAAACAGCGAAAATACTTTACCAAAATGAATTATTCATACGAAGTATTTGAATAATCTGATTTTTATAATAAGTTGAAGTATACTTTTAAAAGCTGCGTTCGTTGTGAGTTGTGACAATTTTAATGATTAATAATTAGTGGTTTTATGAGGTTGTTGATTTTTGGAAGAGGTGGTTAAATCCTTCATTATTGTAAATTAAAGCTTAATAGTCATATGACTTTTGAATTCCGCAGTGATTTCACGACTGGCTTTATGAAAAGTTGGTAATTTAAACAAAACATATATATATATATATATACATAATTTCTGCTTTTTGAAAGTCGGTTCAAAACCTAAAAGTAAGCTTTATCCTTTACGAATAATAACAACTATACTACTTTTTATTATTCGTAGTTTATCCTCCTAATAATCAATCTTTCAAAAAAGATGATTATTAAATTATTTCGCAAACAAGCTCATATTTTTCGCATTGTAATAACAATGGCTGAGTGAAATAGGCTCATAGATCTCCTCTTATGACTAAATTCTGATCGGTTTTTCTCAAAATTTATTTATTTCTACGATAAGTTATTTTCTAAACTTCCATTATTAAACTCCATACCTTTTCGAAATTCTCACCCGCACTCCTGTCTAGCATGTTAGTTAAAACATCAAATTCCGCTAAGTGGCATAAAACATTCAGCATGAAATGTGAATTCATTGCACCTGAAGTTAATTAATGTTTGACTAGACTTTATTTAACCAATGACTTGATTAAACACGGTCGTTGGCACCGCCCGCCCCGTGGGCCGTGCGTTAACCGAACGTGCAAACATTTCATATCATATTTTATGACGCTACTGTATTTGGCTTGACTGCTTCATAAATTTAATAAAATTTCTTTTTTATGTGATTATGAACAGTTCAGAACTTCAATTTTATTATGCGCGTTGTGTTCTTTTTAATTCACTTTATCAAATTTTGCTGTAGATGTTCGTTTTGTCTTTCTCTATTTTATAAAATCTGTCTAAGTTTCTTTTTCATGGCAGCATTATGTTGACTTTTTAGTTTTTACATTTTATTTATCTGCTCAGTGCTCACGTTATATTATGTAAAGTGTTTGTTTTTTCTCTTTGAAAGAAAATTTGTACTATTCTAATAAATCAAAGTGAATAGCTAAGACTATTAATAACCACCTCACGAAGGCCATTTCGGGTGCTTTATAACACCTCGGCCCGAATATGGATAAATCGTATAATTTTTGTGTGTAAGATGTTCACTATACTTACAACACACCTCACGCAGCGCCGACGGGTTAAAAATATCGTCACCGCCGCGATTGAGTTATGTTTGTTTACTGCTCATTCGAAATACCGTGTGTTCACGAAATATTTATTGAGCATCACCGTTGAAACCCTATTTATATTCAATGAATTGTTCTTGAAACATGTTTATGGCGTTATTTTATTGCAGTTTAAAATCTGTTTTGATGCTCTTGTCGAATACGTTGCGAATGTTTTAATATCCGATGAGTTCTCGGGATCCGATGTTTTTGTTATACGAGACGAAAAATGAAACTTGTATGCAGCCTGCGATTGCTGGCATTCTTGATGTTGCGTAGGACATGCTATAAAGAAAATTTTGTAATTTGTATTAGTCCGACGATAGTAATTCGTTTCGTGGTTGGTTGAAAAATACATTTCTAGTCGTATTCGTCATGTGGTTTGTGATTGTGATATACATTAACTTCTAGATGTATTGGTAACGTTGGGTCTAACGGTGACGTTGCTCGCGGATGAGCAGGCAAAAAGAAATCGTTTTTGCTGCGAAATGTAATGCAGGCGATTAAGTACCGGTTTTTGTCGAGCGGCCGCGGCTCCCCCGCGTCTGGCGGAGATGACTGATGCGATAGTGAATGGACCCGTACCTCGTAATCCCGTGTTTATCATGTCAAGCCGCATTGATCATCCACTCGCCCGAGTGCTCCCTGTAGCCTTAAAAATGTATCCCTGCACAATGCACGATAAAATTCCCAGTAGACGAGCATGAATGGAGCTCGTTCGAGCCGATCGCAAGGTAGATAGCGAACGTTCCTGCTAAGCGAATGTCGGCTCCGTAACAAAACGAATTCTTCTCACGGTAGCTCTCGAGAGACGAGCAGAGAAAGCCTTATCTCATATATCGGGGCTGAACAATGAGGAGCGTGCGGATACTTATCACCCGCTTCATCTGGTGCTCATTCGACTTTCACCCGCCGACGAGTGCTGTCGTCGTCATCGCTGGTTATTAGCTGCCGGAAGATCCGAGTTTCAACCTCGACGTTTACATCGAACATTTTTGCAAGCCTCCTAATATTTCTGCTTCGCTAACGACGCACGCTCTAATACTTTATCGACATCATCACATATTTGAGTGATCACTATCTATGCGACGAGTTTCGCATTCGTGAAAAATTGACGGTAATCTGGATTCTCGTCGAAATTGAATCCAACGAATCGCCCTCACTCGAAAAAAAGGTTATTCAAATCGACTTTGGAATTGACATTCACGACACAATCGATGTAATTGTCAAAGGCAATGTATCCCCAGCTGATTGTACAGGCGTAAACGACCGATAACATTGGCATTGTTGGATGTCCATCGGTTCATGTCGGTTCACGGGTGGATGTTTTCGAGGTGTTCAATAACACTGGGCGCACTGCGCGGCGCATGCTAAGCTCGTCGTGATTTAGTGTAGCTCCGGCCCTAGAGCCTAATTATAAAGTGTAATGAGGTGACTCCGACTAGGGTTGACAGATAATTATTTACTATCGAATTGATTATGCCTAGTGATGTTGCTGGTAAGCCCACAAAAATGTTTTTCATCATTTTTTTTCGGTTTAGCACAAGGAGTACTTTTACTTGTAAATAAGCGCTCCTTAGAGCTATCATTAAAGGTGTCTTCTAATGATAAGGCTTAGAACTACCTACGAAGTCTGCGGTTTAACAGAATCCTTCCCGATTCGCGTCTGAGCTTGGTCTAATGGGTGGAATTCGTCAAGCTTAAATGTCATGACTCCTACAATAAATTATGGCTGGCTCAGAAGACGAGTCGCTTTATAATGCTTAAGACGACGTGTCTCTTGTTAAAAAATGAAAATCACCTTATTCCCAAGCACCCTTTGAGATAGAGCCACTTTGATTAATGAAATCAGGGCACTCTTGTGTAAAAGGCTTGTTTATTGGTTTATAAATAAACTGACGATATCTATAACTACGCGGTACGCCACAACATGATATAAAAACTTTTTTTACAGCCAACTCTATGTAATTTTTATTATTTACTCTTATTTAAAATAATGACTTATCTTCTTGGAAGCTTTCAAAAGTTAAGGGCTTTCGTAAACACATATTCTGTCCCTGTTACTATTTGGCATAAAGACAAGGACAAGGACGGTATTTTATTTCTAATCTTTCGAGTGTAGTGTGTTCAAAATATTATGATTGTGTTGTAGTTTGTGCCCGAATTGGCGCCTTATACGCAAGTTACACGGATGGCGTGGACAATGGTGGAAGATTTTTCCCGTATGAATGGTAATTTTGTTACTCGTGACCTTAACGAATGGTATCTCTACGGGGCTAAAATGGTCGCTTATCAATTCCTCTCAATCAATTCACAAAATGATTTGTCAAAACTGTCAAAGTCACGAATGTCAAATTAGTACGAATTTAGACCAATTGAATTGGTCAAACTCACGAATGTCAAATTAGTATGAATTTAGTTTGACAGTTTTGACAATTCATTTTGTGAATTGATCGAGAGGAATTGCTATGAGACCATATTAGCCCCGCTGGTAGATTTTTGACCTATTTACCACGTAGGTACATAAATAATTTTCAAAAGGATGTCTCTATTATTGTGTCGTTAACCCTGCCACACATCTAGTCCCTACCTTGAACCGCTCAAACGCGTTTCTAACAATGAGCCGCTCCTATACGACTATTCACATTGTGCTCTCTCTTGTCTGCTGCCATTATTTTATTAATTTCATAATGACGGCAATTAGCACACTGATCTCGTTCCAAATGCCTTTGATAATGTGCCCATTTCAAACAATGCCTGCTGATTACGTCGTCGGGGTAAAACAAAATTAGATAATGCTGTAATTGAGGCTGCATATTGTTTTAGCTGCTAGCGGCGAGTTAGAGCAAGAGGATATATAAATTTAATTTTTAAGTCCCCGAAAACCTGACATCGCTACTAAAAGCCTTCTAGTCAAATGAGAATAACCTTAGAGATCAACTACGATAACATGGCGCGCCCCTCCAAAATCAAAACGTTTGAAGTGCGTTGTCAAAACGTTTAAACTTTAAAGTGCGTTGTCTTGCGTGGTAGGCTAATTATAATTAGTTGACCAACAAATCTTGGTAATAAGTGACATGAACTGAAATATTACGTGTACTGTGATTGGTTGAATACTTACTACATACAAACTCTTTCATAAGGATGTGACTACACACATTGAAACAGTCATTTGGAGGGGCGCGCCAAGTAATCGTAGTTGATCTCTATCTAGTTTTATTTTATCCCACCAAAAACATTTTCATGTAAAAATGCTGCCAAGATGAGAACATCGTGCGGCTGACACATTATATCAAGTATTTTGCCGCGAGTTGTGTAAAATTAAGGTTTTTAGATTTAGGGCTGAGTGTGTAAGATTTGAAACTTGGCTCTACATGAGATCTCACTACTTTTTGACACCACGAACTATTATGTTCTCATCTTGGCAGCATTTTTACATGAAAATGTTTTTGGTGGGATTTCATTTCTTTTTGTAAGTTTTACCACACACGTTTTTATGAAATTAAGGGGCATAAGAGCATGTGCACTCGCATTATTAGAAAAGTTGCAAGTGCTTTGGCAGCCTTTAAGAGGGGATCCATTATATATGTCGCAGGGAAAAGAGGATATCAGGGATTTCACGATATCCCTAGGGATATCACGAACTCCCGGTAGATGCCGAATATTCTTGTTTGTTACGTCTTCTTACTAAAAATATCTAGTGATATGTCATTTCACTAAACTAAATCTAGTGAAACGTCAGAAAAGCGCACACCGCCGAATAAAAATCAAGCCACGCATTTCTCTCGCTTGCTCTGTTTTGATGATAGGTGAGTCAGTGTCCAAAATTGTGGGTTTTTGGACACCTATAAAATCTAAAGTATAATAGCTACGATATTCAAACTTTGCACATTTCATAATTTCACTCATGTCATTATATCCTAAAAATTTCAAGTATCTGGCATCATCCAAACCAAAGTTACGAGGGTTCAAAAATACGACGAAACGTTTCGAGAAAAGGTAGGTAGTGCCCTTGCGCGCTTCGCTTGGCTCATCTTGGCGGGGGCACTCCCGTGCCCCCAGATGTTACTGTCAAAAATAATAGTAATGATAGCCGCGTTAGGCCACAGAATATATATTAGTAGTACCAAGTGGTTAGGCTTCTTTCCAGTTTTCGTTTGATTTTATTTAGGCAAGTGTGCTAGTAGTTTAACATCAAACTTTTGTCTTAAGTAGGAGTAACTTTCTTCTTATCTCAATTATGTCGTTTATTTAATCGTGTGTAATGTTTTTATAATTTGTGTGTGATTCCCGTGTGCGATAGGCGGAAACGCGGCCATTATAATGCAGCGTAGGTTTGGATAGGTACTGTAATTTTGTTGAATTTTGACATCGTTTTAATACGTTTAGCATACATAAAATATTATGTATTTTTAAATGACATGTACTAAAGTATTATAAAATATTATGCTTATTTTTACGATCAAGTCGCTAGACTTACAACTGTGCATGTTATCTATTATGATTGCTTTGCCTACTTTATTATTATTTGTGAAAACTTTATAATTGGCTCTATGTTTTATAATTATATCTTTACTGAAATTGTTTGCAAGCTGTTAGTTTTCTGAATAAAGTAAATTAAAATAAAATAAAAATGATTTATGGTATAAAATTTTAATACGTATTTATATAAATCTTAAATTTCGTTCATTGATAATTAGCACTCTATTTTCTCTGATTTGAAACCAGCGAGTGCTATGTGTAATAATAATGGCACCGAGCCAAGACTCTGATCCTTTCTTGAAATGCCTTTCGGATCTTTGCCAATGTGATCTTATGCCCTTTGCTGTAAAAACACACACGGTAAAATACCGTTTTCATCAGCCTGTTTAATTCTTTTGACTTCCAAGACGTCATACATTTCGTCTCTTTGTGACCTCTGGTTTAGTGTGTCAGACGGCATTCGGTGACCTTCAAGTTTATTTTAATTCTCTTCTCGCAAAAATAGACTGTATGAAACTTGAAGCGATGTTTCCAGTTTCTTACAATGGATCTTGACACAGTTGGATCTCTGAGACAATACTACTGTATAGCGCTGAAAAACATTTACTGGGTACTTTGAAACCGTTACGAGTATATAAAATAGCTAGCCTAAAACCTCACCCCACAATTATTATACCCTACAATTCTTACACGAGGTTGAATTGAGGAACAAATAAATAACATTAAGAGGGCAATTCAAGGCAATATTACGAAGTTCAATCTAACCGTAGCATCATATTGTACACAGTACACACCCATCACACCTACGGCCGTACCGCGTCTCGTAACAATGCTCAATAAGGCTTTAAATGAGCCACTTCGACATAGCGATGGGAGATACATTGGGAGCAATAACCGTATAACACCATGCGACGTCGGGTTAAGATGATTAGGTAATAATGAATTGAGGTTCATTCGAAGATCCACAAGGAAAATGATCTCTTCATTGTCATGAACAGAAGCAGAAAAAAGCTGTCTTAAGTTCAAAAGACATTATCCAAACCGGAATGCGTGAATTTTCTAAAACTTTCGGCAAATGAGCAACTTATTGAAGACGGTAGCGACTATGAAGTGTGAACGTGTTACGACGTACCACTAACCGCTCGCAATGGTATGGTGTTAAATTAAACCAGGAACTAAATGACTAGTAAACGCAGTGTTGAAAATAGAAACTGCTACTTATTCCTCACCTTATGATGCCGACACGTACAGGAAGAGGATACAGGTAATGAAGGAACAGATTATGATAATTGTGTATATTCTCCTACTTACAAACAAAAAAGAATAAATAAAAGAAACGCAAAAAGTTTCCGCGATATTTATAGTAATCGCAATACGGGAGAAGACATAAGTTTGTAACGAAGTTAATGGTCCTTATCCTACAGGATATCAGGAACTTGAAGTATGTGTACATACAGTTTTATCATCGTTCCGGAAATTAGGTTCCTTTATAGTTATGTTAAAAGTACCGCAAGAGTATTTATTTGAATTTTTACGCTGTTCAGTGTTCATATTTCCAAAAGGTTATTTTTGGGAACGCTTTTTAAACACTCATTAATTAAAAAATTTGTTTGTTTCAGTTACTGCCACTTTACCACCACAGAGGCCTTGGATACCACTCACAAGACCAAACAGGTCCCGACCAACATGTAAGTAGTATGTTTACTTTTTATTTTGCTCCTGCCAATTAGGTAGAGCTAGGGCAGTATTATTATTGTCAATGGAGAAAAATATAAAAACCCGCAGCAGCTAATGATTTTCTTACAATGTAAGAGCGTCGGTTTTGCCACCTTGTAATGAATATTTATTCTTTCTAGTAAATGTATTTAATAGCCAATAACAGTGCACGGCGAGAACGACTAATAGAATGATTGGAACGAGTTTTGTCATTAATTATGTGTCGTAGTGGCGGGCGGAGGCGTCTGTGGCTTCCCTCATAAATAATGGACAAGAGACCGCCCTGCGCTGGCAACAGTTATGTTTTGTTCCTACGTACATCCTTAATGAGCTTTGAACGATGCCAGCAGCTCGCGCCACCTCGTGTGATGCCGACTCGTTCACGTGCGCGGATAGAGCGAGCCTTCGTCTGTCAAAAGTTTCAGGCTCTAATAATTATTATATAGTATTGAGTCTCAAATTTTCGTTTGAGTCGTACTGCGCACTCCACATCATTGAAACATTTATAATAAGTAAATATAAGAGTACAAACAAATAAAAAAGTAAAAGAGTCTGTAAACCTTTGTCGCCTTTATTTATGTCAACTAATATAGCGAGTAGCGACACAATGAGCAATGGGTGGATGGATAAGTCATAAACAAGCTGGGTTAAAAGCTGCCAAGGGGACAGATATTGTTTTTCTGTAGATTGTAGCATACAAACAATATGCATAAAGATGTGCACAAAGATTTAGTATAATATATTTAAAGTCGAATAAAAGAATTCCAATTTATGCAAGTAGTGAAAACGCAGCACCGCGTTTCGTTCATGCATCCTTATGCATGGCTGCTTCGCTGAATTGTGGCATGTTGTTGGGCGGAATTCCAATCGTAGCTTTGGTCATCATCGCAATAATTCATCTGCTACATGCCTCGGACGTATGGCAGGCTTCACTTAATTTATTCCCTTTGACAACCAGGAAACATATTACTTTATCATCGGCTGGAGTAACTTTATATATGACAGTAATCGTTCTATTTATTAGAGGTCCACGCTTCAGACAATTCGCCTCGTCGTATGTTCTCTTTATGTCGTGGAATAAGCTTTTAAAGGGTTTATAGGTTTTTTAATATTTTAATTAGCGTTCATCTGTTCGATACGTCATGCTCCGATGTTATTCAACTGTTTGATATTTTTTGAACCTTATGATCTTTAGAATTGTTATATTTGTCCTGAAAAATATTGCACCCCCTTCGAAGCTTTTTCTCTCATGCAAGTAAAGTGCCATTTTATATCAACAAAAGACGAATCTAAATAATATAAAATGTATGCGAGTTTAATAATAGTGAGAGTACGCCGATAGAAGGCCGTGGACAGCCAATTTACATAAATCAAAGTGGAGGCTCGAGCCGACGGGCGTCGGACGTGCAAAACACTTGATCGCGTCCCACCTTTGTGCATGAAGACACCGCTTCCTTCAGCTAATCTATGTAACGAGAACGACTTGGATAACATTCGTATAAAATGTAACGAAATAGCGAAGAAATTTGATTGCTAACTTAATTAATAATTAGGCTTAGATAACAATGAATAGTAGAAAAACCTTTTTTAAGAGATTTAAACAAAAGTGTTAATGGGAAATTTAATGGCCTGGGACGGGATTCACAGCAATATGACCAATTGGTGAAAGATGGAACTGTTAACAGATAACCTCCAATTAGTAATTAGCACTCAAAAAATATTTTGTGCCATTTCAAGAACTAAAGCCACTGAATACATAAACTTGAGATACTGCAGTATGTTTATACAATCCACCGAGGCTGGGAGCTCGACGCTCCTCATATTTTCCGCGCTACGACACACAAGCGCTACATCACTGCCCAGAGCTAAGATATCATAGCTGTAATATCTCGCCCGTGATAAATAACATTGAACACTATTTATTATTAAAATATGACGGTTCACAATTTATTTGCACCTCTCGACTCGCAATTATTGTAACCGTTACTTCATAATTAACAAATCCTTGGGTTGCGTAGCGACTAGCGGCCCCACTCCCCCCGGCTCGTGTTTCCTGATAAAATAAGTGAGGCTACGTGCTGAATCTTAATGAGGAGGCTCGATGAATGATAATACGACGCAACGCAAAACGGCCGTAATACACAAAATTCCTCTTGTATCCAATTTATATTAAATTTAATTCGAAAATGTACCATTATATTATGAGATTTTCCAGTTTTCTGTACAGAAATTTTCAAAGGAACACAACTAGGGAGATATTGTATGACGTGAATACTTTCTAAAAGCGAAATATCCGTAAGGAGTAGCCGAAAATGGTAAAGTTGTACATAAAGCTTAGCAAAAATTGCATTTGAAATATTTATAAATGTTCTCTTTGGGCATGTGTGCGCGTTTATTTTGTGCACGAGTAATAAATGGACGATGACTGAAAGCGCTGAAAGAACGCCATTGAGCTAAATGGAGCAATGGCGATGAGAAAGTTTAGTGAAACTCTGAAAAGATCGCTTTACGCTAGTTCCCGTTTTATGAATGTGAAACCATGGGTTTAATTATTTTAAAAAGAACTTTAATGTGTAAATTGTGCATGAGAAGTTTATTAAAACTAATGAAAATTAATTGCATGAAAATTGCAGGCGCAATTTTTATTTGGTAGACATGGGCGCCGGCAGAAATAATTTCCAAGGGGTGCAGATTTTAGTTTTCTTTCTTTTTTCTTTTTACTTTTTACGAACAACAGCTGTGACTGTCAATTTACGTAAACAGAATACATTTAGTGCCGAAACATTACGAACTATCCTTGTACTGCATGGTTATAGGGTTACAAAATGCTTTTTATTTCAATAATTCCTGTTGATCCCGAGATTCCCAAGTGCACCCCCTGGCACCCCCTTGCCGGCGCCAATGTTGGTAGACGAAAAACTAGTCCCATTTTAATTGATTAATGAAGTGATGAAACATAATAAGTAAAGATTGCAACTAATAATAGTATCAATTAAATCGTCCATCCAATATATATATCCTTTCGTACATAGAAAAGAATTGGGACTAGATGTCGGCATGCGAGTGTCAGCTGCAAAGTGTCGATACTATTGTTCCTATCAAGCTCACGGCTAGCAGCTATGAAGAAAGGAAATACCCCTCGCTGGGCGAACAATACACAATGCCAGACCGCCTGACCTCCTCGCATCCGTGAACCTCTGACTGACCTGATCCACTCGGTCTTTGGATAACTCGTGTTGCGTTTAATATACAGGATGTTACAAAACTAAGTGATAATACTTTAGGGTAAATGTGTCCACTATATAGAGTTCGCTGTGAAAGTAGCAGCGCTGAAATTTTGCTCTTTCAGCGCTGCCACTTTGACAGTGATCTCTATACAAGAGACATACACATCCCAAAATATTATCACTCAGTTTTGTTACACCTTGTAGAAACTGTTGGATATGGTAAATTCTGCAGGGGGATGTGAAAGAAGAATATTATTATAATGTAGACTTTTTTGAGAGCAGATCTTTTTGATATAAGGACTACAATGTATACCACGCCCGATTCGATGACTGTGTCCAAGTGTGTGCAGAATACACGAGAGCACCCTCGCTTCCTTAACTCTTATAACCCGGTGGGAAGGATGACTGATAATAATAGGATGTCTTTATAGACATAGGCCAGCAATAGTCGTTGATGGTGATGATGAATATCATATAAAACATTTTCGTCAAGAGCAATATGAATTGAGCGTTTATTATAATAATTTCATTGCAATGTTTATGATTAAATTAGAGGTTCCTTTCAAAGATGATGATATGAAGTAACTCGTAATAGAAAGGCGTAACTTGATAATCGTGATGTTACGTTATGTAGACAGAGGTAATTTAATCACATCCAATCTGTTGTTTGTATAATATCTAAACAGTTGAGAATTGAGATGTCAACATTCGGAATTGCGTAAAACAGACAAAACTAACTAACTTTTCTATTTTGAACGTCTAACGAAGTGAGAGGTGATTTTATCAAATTATAATATTCACCATATCTAGACGTTATAGATCTTATTATGGATTTTCTTAAATAAAATAAAATCTGATGTGTAATATGATCCAAAATATTTTAATAACTATCTGACCCAGCAACTCCTAAATTACTCTATTTATTAAAACACAGCCTAAAAATCCGTTACACAGTTTAAAATGTCTAAACATAATAATATTATAGGGATGGAAGCGACTTTGTTTTATATTATGTAGATTGTAGTGATAGAAAACTTCGTATCGTTTAAATGTAAATCACGTCTAACTATATTTATCATTGGACCTGATATAGTTTTGAGAAAATTGAACGGACAAACTATTGATTTGAGGCTAGAGCCCAAGTCGCACGTGTTCAGTTCCTTAGAAGTCATATTATAACAATCTAACAGGTGCACGTTCTCATAGAAAACTTTCCGCTTGCCGACGTTAAAGATACAACTTGAGCTGCCCGTAATGACTTGATATTTCAAATTATACACTTAGCTATGCAAATTAATGGGTTTGCCTGTACGACTCACCTTTGCTGATTCTGTTTCTTGAAATAATTAAAATTATTGTTGTATAACATTTCATGCTGTAGGGAAAAATTCATTAGAGCAGCTAAAATAAAAGCGTAACAACGGATGTAATCGTGCAACTAAAGTTTTCTAGATTCTAGAGTCTAGAGTCTAGTCTTTTTTTTCTCGTTCATGTTGAAACCCGAAATTTACAACACTCGTCATTATGATGTGATTAGAGAATCTCTAGGTGGTGGCATGCATCTTTTCTGATACTGCTTTGACTTAGCTAGATCGGAGGTAGAAAATGTGCAGCTACAGATATATTGATGATGGTTGATCTTGTTGTTGTTGATGATCTTCTTATGCATAATATATATAGTGACAAGTACTTATGTAGAGTTTTTCTTGTATCTTTGATAAAATTTTCTTTAATAGAAGAAGGATGGTACAATGTTATCATTTAATCAATTACAAAAACACTCTGGGTGAAGGCCTGAAGGGTGATATTGTTTTGTAATAATTGATTACCAAGTTCCAATAAAGCTCTTCCACCCATTTAACTCCATTTCCTCGTAGTGATTGGCTGGTTTGTAACCAATTTAGCCGCCTACGCGGATCCCTTTATAAATTATACCGTTCTATAAAGCATAATTTGAAGCATGTACCCGCAATTATAGCTTGCGTCACCCGACCGATCGCCAGTAACGAGGATCGATCTCCCGCCAATCTAAATGGATCTACGACCGCCTAAATCGCTTTTAATGAGCACTGTTTGTTCTGCAAATAAAAACTTTACGCTCACGAATCGTATTGATATTGGAAATTACGCGCGTGACCGCCTCTCGTAACGGTACCGGCTCATTGTCTAACGAGGTCTGCTGTGCCAATCGGGGCAGGGGTTCGAGGAATTAATTGTTATGTCATAGACGGTGTTTCTTATCAGCGTGCAAGAGTTAAAAGGAAATCGGTTTTTGAAATACATCCTATCACGGATGCAATTTTGAAAGTGAACAGGTACCTATTTTGGCAGGATTTTGCCTGGTCATAGGAGAATATTTTGTACTGGGTAGAGAATATACTCTGTGTAACATGTTCCACCTCAGTTGTGTTTAGACTTTAGAGGCACAGCCGTGGACATTTACCGATGTCCACGGCTGTGTCTCATTGTTTGTGATACTTGACATGTGCGCCACGTCGCGCGGCAACGCATCGGGCATACAATGGTCGGACACGTGCTGTATCGATCACCGCCGTCGCCCGTCGCCGCCCGCCGCTCGCCAGGTGACGACGATTAGCATGCGAGCGTGATCGCTGATTCTTATCGAATCAATTGTCCCATCTACGCCGACTATTTGAGGTGCTGTCACGTCAGCTGTCATATTAACAGCTTATCATCCCCCGCAGATTAGATATAATATCGATTTACCCTCCGGCTACGATGAATCATTGATCAAAATATCGGTAGAGAAATCGATGCACAATGGTGTGACGAAATCGACATAGACCTTGACCTTTCTTATAATAATTGAAATCTTAACGCAATATGAATCACGGCGTCGATAACCGGTTCTCGCCCGGATTATGCGAGTGTAACGTTTGAGGATCATACCGCGGGGGTTTTAATTTAGATAATGAGAGTGGAGCTGGAGCACAAATCGCGGCTAACAGCTCCCAGCGAGCGGCGTGAGAGCGCGGTCGGGGCACGTTATTTGCGTAATAAGTGAGCATATCGGAGTGATGCCGTCTCCGGGAATGGGATCGTTATGATGCTCAATTCGTACACGGCAACTATGGCGACCGGTTTTAACTAGACGTTTACATAAATTTTCGTTCGCCGCAATGAGGTTTACATCATCCGATAGGTCGCCCAATATAGTCGCGGTTATTATGCAATTCGCTTTACAATGTACCTAATGGACTCCTGAATCGCTGATCCCGTGATTTATGCGGATACTAATAAGCGGTTTATGCCTAGATGGTGGTATGGGGCGATAATGGGGAGATAATGGAAACCCCCAGTCACGTTTCACGGGACGGACGGACGAGCGAATATAGCGCGGGCCGTTTTCATCAATGGCCGTTTGAAAGTAAATGACAAGTTATATCATTTATCTCGTACGTGCCCGCCGGAATGTGGAGGTTAATTGGACTTTCATATGATTACTTTAACCCGGCTCTTTATTAGTTCCCCTGAGTGTACACGAATCTACATCTAACGGAATATTTAATACAGTTGTATTTCAAAGTACTGGAGCATTATTAAATTAACGAATTGCATCCGTTTTCCTCTTGTGATTTTGTAAAATACGAAGAAAAAATAGATACAAAGTATTGTATTATGTTGTTGCTAGTTGCGATCACAAATTAGGATGGACCGTGGCGGGGCGGATAGTCGATCGCCTGCTTCGTAGCTCTGGTAGAGCTTGGTACTCTTCCGTAGTCGGCTGCATTCATAATCGTATTATCTCCTCTGCAAATCCACATTTTGCCAGTTATGGTGAGGTTAAATCAACGAATGTACATAGCAGATATGCCTAATGCCTTGCTTATCATCGCTTTTCGGGATGTGCGTAAGTGAACGGTAGAGAATAATTTTGGCATCATTAATAATTGAGATAGGTAATTGTTCTGGCCAACAAATTACCTTGGCATCCATCAAGAGATCCAAAGAAAATTGTAAACTGTTTCTTAATTGAAACTCTCGATTTGAAGGTTAATTTAATTAAAAGTTGCACAGAATTTGATTAAGTCAATTTGTAGAAGGCTATTTTTGTTTTTGTAGAGGTCAAAAAAGTCACTTTGTTAAATATTCTATTTGAGATAACTTTAAAGGAGATATTTTATTTAGTTTTACGATTAATGTTGTAATTTCTTAACGATAGTTAATGTTGAATATTGGTTTGCAAATTCTATGCGAACGCGAAAATCTTCACTGTAAGTTATAACGAAGGTCCAAGTTTTAATAGTTTAAGTAAGTATGGCCAACTCCCGTAGTGTTCTTGAAGTTTTTGTTTTACTTACCCCAGCCATTTTCGCTTCTTTCAAAAGTCGAGTTCCAACTTTATACCTTCAAGAGCGTTTGTCTTTTTGAAAGACAGGAAACGCACTTTGACGGTGTTAGTTGTTACCAGAAGGTTTCTATAGGCTAAGGCAGGATTTCATCAGACAGTTCTGATCGTTTGCCTTCTATGTTACTGAATTCTCCGCTGGAATTTTCTAATCAAATTCAAATATTTTTATTCAGAATGTGTATTAGACAAAAAAAAACTGAATGTCGCTCCTACATGATGCCTACCATGGTTTGGTAAATAGTTGAGTGTCGTTGAATCGATCTATGAACTCATCGAATATGTGTGTTGTCTGCAGGTATATTCACGGTGATGTGCTACAACGTGCTGTGCGACAAGTACGCGACGCGACAGATGTACGGCTACTGCCCCAGCTGGGCGCTGGAGTGGGACTACAGGAAAAAGGGCATACTCGACGAGATCAGACACTATTCCGCGGACATCATTAGCTTACAGGTATGATTGTCTACCCTACCTTTCTTCCATTCCTGCGGGCAGCGCGGGTCGGGAGCGTCGCGGTGGCGGCGCGGCGCGTTACAATCTAAAGATTTGTATGGATAGGCCCCGAAAACCGAGCGGGCGCGGCGCGGCGGCGCGCAGCGCGCGGCCTACTAGATGGCTTATCCATATTTTTATACTGTAACGTGCCGCGCCGCTTCCGCTTCACTGCCCGCTGGTTTCGAGACTGAAACCCCGAGTGAACTGGGAATATATCTTTACTAATAATGTAAATGTGAAGAGTTTGTGTGTTTCTGTGAAACTTGAAAGAACTGATCTTGCGAACTACTGGACCGATTTTTATGTAGTTCGGTACGGATATATTAAAGAGTTTGAGTTTTGAGTTTGAGTACAGCACGGGGCCTTCCCCGTGCTGTACTATAATATTATATACTATAGCATATAGGCATAGCCTACTTTTTAGAAAAAATCTACAATGCCTGCGAAATTCCTTATTCGGAACGTCTAGTTCTGAAATAAATGCATTTTTTATTAAAGTGTTAATTCAGAAAAAGATACATGGAACTTGATATTATAGTCTGAATTCTGACAGTGAGTTATCAAGTCTCTATTAGTTTTTTATCTTCGAATCTAATTGCAAATCAAGAATCATCTGCATAAAAAGTAGCCGAATAGCTAACAGAATTGAAAAATTAAGTAGTCATCATCATCATCATCATTGAGCATTTTTGCAGCAAAAACTTTTATATGGTAGCCATTTGCAAGCAATGCTATAATTTTATAGCCATATGGGATTATGTTTATAAGTCACATTATAATTCATTATTGTTGGCGAGGTTGAATGAAGGCCAAAATATCGATCGGTCTGGTTTAATGATTATTATTTCTAGACATACTGAAATAGACGCCGTTTATGATGACAAACTGCTTCAAGATTCTCTGAATTTCGGACGTCATTCATATAAATCATTGAATTTGTGTTTCATAACGCAACTGTTTAATCTCCAAAACAATTGCCTCCGAATACTCAAGATTATCCAAACATAACTTTGTAGTAACTGAACATAACTGATGATACTGTTTAGAGTTTAAACATTAGATTACTTATAAACTAAGCTATTCATATACGAAATTAGGGCATCTAATTTCGTTGAGTAACTTACCTATTATGTTATTGATTATTATCTTTGATTTCACTATTAAATTAAAATACATACGCCTAAAATGCTCGATCTACCTCCTTACCATCCATATACTAATATTATAAATGCGAAAGAGTCTGTCTGCCTGTCTGTTACCTCTTCATGCCCAAACCGCTGAACCGATTTGGCTGAAATTTGGTATGGATATACTTTGAGTCCCGGGAAAGGACACAGGATACTTTTTATCCCGGAAAAATGTACGGTTCCCGCGCGATAAACGAATTTTGCCGCAACGGAGTTGCGGGCATCATCTAGTTAAATATATTTACGCAGCCTATAACTATACAACTTGTCGTTGTCTGGTGTATATTTGTAAAATTTAATAATAACTTCCACGGCCCACACGTTTTGGTGATGGTGGCCGGTTTCATAGAAACCAGGTCAGTTATACAGGAGTAATTTTATAGTGCCCAAGTGTGTGCGCAGTACACAAGAGCACTCTCTATTCCTTAACTCTCATAACCCAGGGGAACCCAATGGGACGGAAGACAGACGACTGGCGAGAGATCAGGCGCAGGACCGACTTTTCACATGCCCATCCGACGCATGGATCATTTTACTTGTCAGTCAATCAGGTGATTAGCCTGCTTTTCCTAGCCAAACTTGGAAATAACATGTTTCCAACACGGGAATCGAACCCACGACCGCGTCAAGAGCCGCGCTCTAAACCACTGCACCATGGAGGCGTCATTGTTAAAGTTATATTATGATTTATGTTATGACAGACAAATACCTTGATTAATACGCCGCGTCAATATTTTTATTAGTAAGGGGTTTCGTATATAAAAACCACACATTCTCTTCATATAAACCGCGAAGTGTGTGCGATTATTCTGAATCAACTGAAAAAGTAAATACTCGAAAGCATAATGAACCAGCTCAATGAAACTGTCTTAATCAATTTGACTTTGACGTCACCGTCTCGTTTTAAAAACACACTCGGTTTTTGCTGAAAGATTGTTGACCGCTTTATTGTTATGTGTTATTCTGTATTTGTTTAATGTGTATCGTAAACCACAAGGAGCTTTAATTCAGTGTTGATAAAATATGTTAGTCAAAGACTGTTAAAATTAATTGATATAATAAACATGAATGTTATAACGTGTACCATTAAATGGCTTGTTTAAAAGTAGTACAGAAAGAGCAAAATTAGATTTAGAAAGCAATTGTTAGAAATTGCCCAGGAGGGCTGATGGTTGCAGCTGAGGGTGGGGAAAAATGTCAGAGGCTGAACCGCCCTTGTAGTAGAAAAAGTGACTTTCTGTGTCACTCCTTGCGCCAGTTTGCAGTCAATAATAATCCACAGTAAAATACCCTTTCTCGTGCTTTAGACTCAAAGAGGGCATTATATTTTGACAAACAACAAGCAATATCCTAAACGACGGACAAATGATGAGGCTTATAGCAGATGATTCGAATACAATTAGATTGACAACATTTAGTCACTTTAAAAGCCCTGGAGAAGTACGGGCAAACAAAAAATGAAAACCATTTAATAATAAAACGTCCACAAAACCAAAGAGGTTCAACGTTCGACGTGCAGAGGTCTCATTAAATAATACATCACTGTCGCGGTCGGCGCGGGCTCACACCTCGTCAGGGTTGTCGCACGCGAGAAATTTACCCAAACAAAATATTTCAGTTCCAGACATATCTGACGTTTATTTCACAGCCCTAGCCTGAACCACACACCTGACTCGATACGTCTCCCATGACGGCACCATTCTCGTTTTGACGGCAATGATCCGCGATTATGATAATGCGAACAATTTCTGATGCCCGCTCGACTCAGGACGGTTATGCGCATATAACTATATTCGCATTTTCGTGCCGCTATCAATCAAACGTCGATGTATTTTCATGATGTATTGCCAAGTCTGTAAACGATTTCGTTTTGATCCAATAGAATGACGGTTGCGAAAAATCAAAAGATCATTTTGTATACTGCAAATCATTCCTCTTTATATTTAGATTTGGAACATACTAACCGTCGTCCTAAACCTTTTTTTTCAACAAAGAATTAAAGCCAAAGATCGATTAGATCACGTCAACATTTAAACAATTAAAAAACTCAACGAAAAACAACCGTTTGAGAGCCAGGATCCCGTAGTTGCCTAGGTCAGTCAAGTGAACAATAATTTCATCAGCCATTTGAAGGCCAGAAATTACGACCCCTTAAGGACTTAAGGTGATCGACATTAACCAGCACGCACGCACCGAACGCGCCGCATTTTAAATTTGTTGCATGAAATGATGTGAAGCACATTCGTCCGCATCGTACGCGCCGCATTTCGTGTATTATGCGGTGCGTTCGACGCGTACGGTGCTGACAAATGAGCGATCAGCTTTAGGGACACATAAGTGTAAGTTACATTAGTGAATAATAAAGATAATAATATTTAACCTCTTCTTTTTGGTATTTCCAGGAGGTAGAGACGGATCAGTTCTACAACTTCTTCCTGCCGGAGCTGAAACAGGACGGTTACGACGGCATCTTCTCACCCAAGTCGCGCGCCAAGACCATGTCAGAATCGGAACGGAAGTACGTGGACGGCTGCGCGATATTCTTCAGATCTGCTAAGTAAGTTGCTGGTTCCCATTAGCGCTCTCTTAATGGTATAGTGTTCATAAGGTGGACCCGAATCATTTTTTTGGAGTCTCAAGCCCGAGTAATATTTTCATCCGCACTTGTCGGCACGTAGATAGGAGGGGCGTATAATTATTAATACAGCAGCTAATACTACCAGTAGTAGCTAGGTTCTTAATATTAATTATAAAGTTTTTTTAGAAAAAGCTTAAAATTCTAATTCTGTATTCAACCTGCATCAGTGAAGATTTGATGAAATAATTTTTGTTCAGCGACTTATTGTAGAACTTATTAGTTAAGAGATTAAATAACTTGATCTTTACTCTGTATGTAGCTAATATTCATGAGTCCAAGACTTTAATGATAATATTCTTCCCACTTCTCATATCTGATATTAACCCAGTAAACTTTACTACATTACTATGTCATGTTCCCTCCATTTGATGTAATTTATAAGTCGTAATAGTTTAACCTACAAATAGCGCACTAATGTGCATGAAATGGGAGTATTAGACGCCTTGGGCGTATATGCCAAATGCGTCCTACGCAGATTGTAGGAGAAAATTCATCATAATATTACCGCTACACAATAAAACCTCGTCTCAACTACGGCAGAAGGATAAAAACATGGAAGTAATACTAAAAGAAAAATCATGAGCAGCAATTTTTTCACCTAAAGAAAAAAAAACGCATAAAAGAAAGAAAGAAAGAAAGCTTGCCGCATGGCTTTTTCCAAGATTGTCCCAGTTTTGGACTGCAAAAGTACGTATATCTGAGGACAAAACGTCGCTTTGAGCTCTCTGTGCTAGGTCTGACATATCGCTTAATATTTTTCAGATTTTCATTAGTAAAGGAACACTTAATCGAATTCAACCAGTTGGCAATGGCGAACAGCGAGGGTTCGGACAACATGCTCAACAGGGTTATGCCAAAAGACAACATCGGCTTAGCCGCGCTACTTAAAACGAAGGAAGCGGCTTGGGAAAATGGTAAGCATGCTCAACTTACTAAACTAGGTATTTTGTTATCTTGTTCGACCAGAGTTTTGACTTTGGAAAGATCTTAAGTATTACACGGTGGCATGGGAAAGTACGGAAATTTACCGTTCTTGTTTGAGAAATTCTTGGATAGGTGCATTATTAATGCTCGTTTTCAACCCTGATCTATGAGAAGGGCTCGATTCTGAAGTGCAGAAGGCAGGTCAGAATCCCTTCAATTCTCTGTAGTGATGCTCGAGTGGAACTACTGTGACATTTACACGTTACATTACCGTTCTCAAATAAGTTATCTACTGAAACATAATACCCAGGTCTACCATCGGACAACAGCAGCCTGGCGCAGCCTATCCTGGTGTGCACGGCGCACATCCACTGGGACCCGGAGTTCTGCGACGTGAAACTCATCCAGACGATGATGCTGAGCAACGAGCTGCGGTCCATCCTCGACGACAGCGCGCGCACGCTGCGCCTCGCCGGCCAGCGTGACAACGTGCAGCTGCTGCTTTGCGGCGACTTCAACTCGCTGCCCGACAGTGGTGAGTGACGATGATGATGATGCTGAGCAACGAGCTGCGGTCCATCCTCGACGACAGCGCGCGCACGCTGCTCCTCGCCGGCCAGCGCGACAACGTGCAGCTGCTGCTGTGCGGCGACTTCAACTTGCTGCCCGACAGTGGTGAGTGACGATGATGATGATGCTGAGCAACGAGCTGCGGTCCATCCTCGACGACAGCGCGCCCACGCTGCGCCTCGCCGGCCAGCGCGACAACGTGCAGCTGCTGCTGTGCGGCGACTTCAACTCGCTGCCCGACAGTGGTGAGTGACGATGATTTAGCGATATGAATAACAGCCGCAAAGGAAGATCTTCCAACCGAGTGAAATAGCATGCTCGGTCAGGCCTGACGTCATTTCAGACGTTGTATTAAATTATGTCTTGCTGTTCTCCGGAACTTCTATAGCGCGATGCAGGATTGTGAGGCTAATTGTAGGTGCCGCCACTATGATGATGATGACATTATTGACTAAAATCATGATATAAGATATTTTTGGTAAAGTTCAGTCTTATTCGACAATAGAGAGGAATATCCTCAACACTATTTGTTTCTTTCATTCGCGAAAAAAACATTGACTTGGTTTTCACACTGACCTTTCGGAGCAAGATAGCCCTTAGGTCGGCCATAGACGGACCGCATCTTGCGGTCGACGTCGACTGCAAAAACCGACCACTCAAGAAAGTTGCTCGAGCGGTCCGTGTATTGCGGTTATTATGAATTTAATATGGAAATTGCAGATCGCCGTGCGACGACCGCATCTTGCAGTCGGAGTCGAATGCAAGATGCGGTCCGTCTATGGCCGGCCTTAATAATTATAAGCGACTTATGTAGTGCTAAAAAACCTTTTTCAAAAAACATTTCTTTACCACAACCAGACTTCGGTAGTAATAATGTAAGTTCTAACGATGATATTTCAGGTGTGGTGGAGTTCCTGTCGTCGGGTCGCGTGTCGTCGGAGCACCGCGACTTCAAGGAGCTGGGGTACGCGGCGTCGCTGCGCCGCATGCCCGGCTCCGAGCACGAGTTCACGCACAACTTCAAACTCGCCTCCGCCTACAGCGAGGACATCATGCCCTATACTAATTACACGTGAGTTTTATTGTACCTGTCTGCAAGTCTTCATCCAGTATGTGCATTTAGTATGTGACAAAAAGATTCAATTTAACTAGGAAGAGACGTAGATTGCCGACATGTCGTAATGAAACGCACGCGATTGAACGTTCGTATGAGCGTGCGTAGTATACGTAATACATATACGTTTTTTTAGTTTGTACTCTTAACTCTTTTCAGCATTAGGCCGCGTTTCCACTGAAGCGGAGCGGAGCGGAGAGGAGCTTAGCGGTGCCGAATTGACCAATCACCGTGCTCGAAATCTTCGCTCCGCTTCGCTGTCATTCCGCTGGAATAGCACGATTGGTCAATTCGGGCACCGCTAAGCTCCTCTCCGCTTTGCTCCGCGTCAGTGGAAACGCGGCCTAATTAGCTATCCATTACAGTTTCGGTAATCGACAAACTTGCCCTTTAAAAAAATTACAAATGAAATGAACCTTTTTAAAGAAAGACAATGGTGTGCACATTTGCCAAGTATGCATAGTTGTAAAAAATAAACAATTGTTAAAAAATATTCGTCGTGTGTTTTCAGTTTCGACTTCAAGGGCATCATCGACTACATATTCTACAGCAAGCAGTCGATGACGCCGCTCGGGCTGCTGGGCCCGCTGTCGGCGGACTGGTTCCGCGAGCACAAGGTCGTCGGCTGTCCGCACCCGCACATACCCTCAGGTACGAGTTACGTTATTATACGGACGAGTACGCCACAGATGCATACCGAAACGCACTGTTACACGGAGCCTTAGATTTGGGGTTTTAAAAAAAGGTTTTAAACCAACACAATTTTATTTCACTTCACAATAGAATACAATAAGGATTTAGTAACTAGAACGATATAGTAAGGACTCCTCCAGCGAGACGGCGTGTTGAAGTCTGAAGGCTGAGGGTCTGACCGCTGGGGACCTTAATATACTAAAATAATAGTGCTGACAAGACTAAGGTCGCGTTTCCACTGAAGCGGAGCGGAGCGGAGAGGAGCTTAGCGGTGCCGAATTGACCAATCACCATGCTCGAAATCTCCGCTCTGCTTCGCTGTCATTCCGCTGGAATAGCACGATTGGTCGATTCGGGCACCGCCAAGCTCCTCTCCGCTCCGCTCCGCTTCAGTGGAAACGCGGCCTTAAGGTCTAGTCAGCTTAACAACCAACAACTTAAGGGTGTAAGTTGTAACAGCACGTATACGGTATAACCCACGATACGAAGGACTGGCACGCGTAAACGGACATAGAGCAATTGAGCAATTGAAAACTTGAGAGGTGTCAAGGGACGAAATTACAACTATAGCAAATAGCACATACATAGATCAAGATAAATATCGCATTCTTTTTTTATGAAATAAGGGGGCAAACGAGCAAACGGGTCACCCGATGGAAAGCAACTTCCGTCACCCATGGACACTCGCAGCATCAGAAGAGCTGCAGGCGCGTGGCCGGCCTTTTAAGAGGGAATAGGGTAATAGGGGAGGGTAGGGATGGGAAGGGAAGGGAATAGGGGAGGGAAGGGAAGGGAATAGGGTAAGGAAGGGAAGGGAATAGTGTAAGGGATTGGGCCTCCGGTAAACTCACTCACTCGGCGAAACACAGCGCAAGCGAAGCATGGTCCTGATCGACTCGCAAGTTAAAGCGGCCTATATTACTCTTTCAGATCACTTCCCGCTGCTCGTTGAGTTGGAGATGTGCCCGAGCACGAGCGGCAACTCCAACGGACTCATCGGGCGCAGGTAGCACGCCCGCGCCCACGGCCACGCCCACGGCCCCGCCCGCGCCCCGCCCCCGGCGCCCATGTGATACGGACTCCACGCCCAGCGTTGGGTGAAGAATCTTGTACATAAATCGGTTTAGATATGTATGTGTATAATGTATATTTAACAGCAATTTTTATTGGCTTCTGTCAGGAAAGTGGTCCCGTTGACACTCTGTGGTTGTGTGCGTGTGCGTGAGCGATGCGTGTGAGAGTGGGATGGAGATAATGTCGGTGGGTTCCTTTTCTTCTCCTCTCGCGTAAGAATAGATTAACAGTTAACAATACTGCCGATTGGAATACATTCCGATCAAATTAATACATGGAACAGTAGTTTTTTGATGAGTGTACTTTTGTCGGTAGTGACATTTCACGAGTACTTAACATTGTATTAATTTTTCCGACTTTGAGCAGAAATTTTTACTTGAATTTTTTTCGCAAAGAATCGAATACGCTATCTTTTGTTGCAACTATTATACAACATCAAATCAATATATGGGTAATGCTTGACAACATTTTCATAGGACGTTATATTTTACAATAGTAGCGGTAAGATGTTAGTTTTTTCGATGTATTTATAATTCGGAGAGTAGTTGACGTAACTAAGGATCAACACATTTAGTAGTTCGGTGTTGTGTGACTAGTATAGTGAATGTAATATAACTTAGACTCATCTGAATAATTCAATTCATCTATAAAACTTTTACAATTGTAAATTGGGTCAATATTTCTCAATATTTTATGTGCCCATGATCAAAGATTGTTCAAAATATCTTTGTTCTGTAACTACCTACATTTACGTTTTTATAAAATCATTCAACTCAAGTATTGATGTCACTTTTAAATCGTGATAAAATTGTCTGGAGTTTTGTGTGCAATAAATGAAGTAGAATACTTTGCTTCGTAACTCGTAGCTTTTAATATTTCATGAAAATATCGAATTTTAACTCATTTTATCGACCATTTATATGATCAATTTAATGTAAATGTATTTTAAATAATATTAAAGATTATATTTGTATAGTAAACTTTAAATCAATCTGTCAATAGTTACATTTTTATACTGTGATGATCCTTAGTTAATTTTACTAGTTTTTGAATAAGTCTTGGTCGACTGCGGATACCACACAATGTACAGTATATTATAATGTTATTGGCTTACCAAAGAATGTGAACGGGTGAATGTGTTGTTAATAATATTTATAATAAAATATATACTAACATAATGACACGTGACAGACTTTTCTTGCTATGAAATATTCTCTCTTAACCCTCTATTAAAATGTTTAACTGTGACTGACACGATATTATGTTTACTTCTCTTTATGTCTAAACACACTAGGCTGGATTACGCCGACGTAAATTCGGCCGCGTTTACGCCGCGCATCAAACGCATACAAAATACGGACGGAACGCGACAGACGACACACTATGCCGAAATTCCGTTGCGAGCCGGACATAAGCGGCTGAACATAATTTCGGCCACGTAAATTACGCCGGCGTAATTCAGCCTAGTGTGTTTAGACCCTTTAAGCGTACTTTACTCCTTTTTTATCAACGTAAAATAAGTCCAAAATGAATTAGACTTTTACATATAGAACGTCATTTAGCTCTTCATAAATAAAATACATAACAATTTTGTGACCAAAGTATGATGTCTGTTTACTACTAAAACTATCTATCTACGGACTAGCCACATTTCCATACAAGTTATGGGTGCATGTTAATTGAAGCAATAATTGTTATCAAGTGATAGTACTCTCTGAATACCTGATTGAGAACATAATATATAAATCGTTACATTGTTGACTCGTGTGGTATCCCGCGTTGGTCTCGACTCGAGACACTGGTCTAAATATGTTGCTGAGGGCCTAGACAAGTGGCATACGCTTCGAAAACGATGACGAAATTCGTTATCAAAATGTATGCGGTTTGACATAAGTTATCGTAGAATTAGCGATTACTAAAATCGAATCGATACATTTTGATAACAAATTTCACCGTCGTTTTCGAAGCGTATGCCACTTGTCTAGACCCTCTGATCGGCCATGTCAACCACGCACAGGGTATCGACTTCGACATTGTCAACTAACAACTTTTACCGAAGTTGACATGCCCGTTCTAATTTAACCACTAATAGAATTTAATCTATTTTGACATTTTGTATTGAATCTTCTCATCTTTTCCATATTTAGATCAGTGTCTTCGCCGCTTAGCTTAGTGTGAAACGTAGTGTAGACGGGTAGCATTTTGACAATTTTGATTCCTTGCTTATTTATTGTAAAAAAAAATCAAGAAATATATTTTGAATAGCTTAGTCATTCGACAGATTTTACGCTAAGATTATATTGATGTAAAGTCTATACAGTAGAGGAATGTTGAATAAATTTAAGAGAAACCTGATATATTATTGGAGGCTCGTATTTTGAATTTTTATTTAGTAACGTAGTGCACGCTATATTTTTATATTTTTGCGAAATTTCATATTTTTATTGGTATTTTGACAAATACCAATTTATTAGTTTGTAATCATTTTTGATTAGACAAAATTATTTTTAAATCTAGTTTATGCATATTTGTTTTAGATCGGCCTTTAAAAATGTATTTATAACTGAGTGCGACGAATTTTAAGTTTAAAATAAAATTAGAAACAATTATAAACTGTACAGGAGTTTGAGAAAATCATACGTAATATAAGCAGGTTTCGGTCGTAATCGTCTGAGATAGGATCGCCTCGCGATTGTCAAACGTCCATTTACCAGTAAGCGGAAATTCCTCCACTGTATATCGAATAGATATTTTAGTATCTGGTCGGCCCTACAAGACAAGTGGCAAGCGATTATCGTAAACGCCAACAAAATGTATGCGATTTAACATAAGTCATCGCTTCGCTAGCGAATATTAATGTCAAATCCCATACATTTTGTTGACGTTTACGATAATAGCTTGCCACTTGTCTAGGCCCTCTGAAGTGCGGTAGTGCGGTAGCGGGCGGTTTTAATCCACGTCCAAAGCCGTGCCGACGCATCTCATCTTGTTGAACGTCTAGAACGAATATTTCTAGAATATTCTTTACCGACTATTTATTTGTGCATCGTACAATCGAATATTCTCACCGTCAACGTTTATGAATCACATGTGAGGTGATGGTGTATTGCCGAAGAGTCGGCGGCGTGTATCGTTCGATATCGGGATCCGGTCGATTGGCGTGCGGTAGTGCGGTCGCGCGGCAGTGCGGTAATGCGGGAGACCGGTAGGCAGTGCGGGCGGGAGCGCACAGAACAAAGTCAGGTGATGGTCGCTTCAGGTAGAGCGATTTTAGGTTAATGACGCATCGTGTGTTCCAACAAACTTCAGCGAGACTTTCTATTCCCCTCCTTTTCCCCTCCCCCCTTTCCTACGAGTTTTGTGGGCGTTCGTTTTTATATCCCGCCGTCCCCGGTGATTCGCTGTCGGACGTCTCCTTTAGTCGTAAGTAGGTTATTTCATGACACCTTTTCATTGAATTCGTTTAAAATCGTTCTAGCTAGGTTCTAAGGTATCCTTCAACGGTTCAGTATTCGTGTCGTCGTCGAAGTGGTCTGAATTTAATTAGTTTTCTGACGATGCAAAGTGCATTTTAATGTATAGTTTATTAGGTTTAAAATTGTTCGGGAGGTGTCCGGCAGCGAACTGAGTCGCGGGTAGTTTACTGGCGTAGTACAAATGTTGTGTGAATGCGTGGCGGTCGTGGCGAGTCGCGGGTACGGATTGGCGCTGTGCGCACCTGTGCTTGTTATAAGTTATAACTATTATATTAATTGCGTTAGGCAACATTTTATAGGTCTAGTACGTCTATAAAATTCAATTTCTTATATTACCCAAAATAACCTTGCGGCAAAGTCAAAATCGAAATTGACATTGTCAATTTAGTTCCTAAAATGTATTGACGCAACTTTCGAATTTACTCTTGGCTATGTTTTTCACTTAAGTCCTTATTTTATTTAAAAAAAAAAACAATGTGCACTATAATCTTATTTTGTTCATAAAAATAATCAAAGTACAGGTGCGCGCAGAACGCTTATAACGGAGGTCGCTCGACAGGTTTAGGCGTTATTCTGAGGTAATGTTTAAATCGGCCAGGTATAGGTAATGTAGCACTGTGTTAGATGTTGCGATGCTTCGTCGTTGTTAGTCGGTTCAGAACTAGTCATTGGCGAGGGTGACTTTGCTCACATTGAATATATTTACAGCGTCAGTTTTTGTTACTCTTCGATTATTATTACTAAGAATTTGAGCTCTCTTTGTTTTACAATTTAAATTTTTAAGTATTATTTTTAACATAATTATTACAGTACCCGGCAATAAATATTGCACATCGACCTTTGGAAAGTGACAGTCGGCTAATTTCGGTTTTGTAGAGCGTTATCTCTTACGCACGAAATACAAAAAGTCCGGTATATATTAGGAGCTGTTAATACAATTAAGGTTTGCTTCTTTTGACAATTTTATTATTCTTTGTATAAAATACACCAAATTTTCTATAAGTTATGGCTTTATATTCGGGTAAAATAAAATAAAAAAGGGTGTTCAAATTATGTTTACGTATTTAAAATTCTTTTGGAAAATTACAGCTGTAGCAAATTTAGGGGTGTTAACAACTCTAGATATATATTTTGAACTGGACGCGACTGCACTCTATTGAATTTGAACAACGACTGACATAATGTCAAATAGGTGTGTGCTACAAAGATAACGCTCTATGAAACCGAAATTAGCCGAATGTATCTTTCCTAAGGTCGATGTGCAATATTTATTGCCGGGTATTGTAATTATGTATACAATATAATATGAATATACCACTGAAGAAATTTATTTAAAAGCAGAAGGCAATCTACGTCATTTAGTCGGGTTATGTCACTGACCTCCATTATACAAGCACGCTGGACTAATGATACCCTTTAAAATGACAGCTATTTTTGTGCCTATTTGAAGCGGAATCAGCTCCCCCAATATTCGGGAAGAGAACTAAATTTGACGTAAAAATTGGCGCTGATAGCAGTAGTGGGAGTACTTGGAACTAATACTAGTTTCTACCATGGAGGTATACTATTATCTGTGGTTTCTACAACTAATAGCGATTGAGCGGCCATTTGCAAGTTACGTCAGATTTAGTTCTCTTCCCGAATATTGGGGGAGCTGATTCCGCTTCAAATAGGCACAAAATATATCTGGGTATCATCAGTCCAGCGTACTTGTATAATGGAGGTCAGTGGGTTATGTCAATTCAATATTAGTCGTGATCTGTGGGCTGGGAGTTGGGACTGACATAATGCAACCAAATTGCGGAGGTCCGCCATCTGCCTATTAATCTTCTCTGATAGTATATTATTATAAAAAGATTGACTTTCGAATTTCAGAAAGTTTAGTTCTTGCCAAGCTTCCCCGTCCTACTGTGTGTAGTTTGTGTGAGCGAGTCCCCTCGCCGGACTCTCGTTGTGACGTGTTTCTCGTCTTGTCGAAACAGTGATATTTACTAAAAAAACTTTTTATAAAATTTTGGACCACTGCATAGTTGTACGTACGCTTAATTTTTGTCCTACCCATCGGAAGTATATAATTTTGAATATTTTTTTATTCGTTATATTTATATTTATGTATATCGAACGATAGGTGCTGATGTATTTAATTTTAATATAACTGACGCGATTGTGATAGTGGTACGTCTCTCTCGCCTGTCGGATGAACTCGAA
The DNA here is from genome assembly GCA_905333045.1 of Lysandra bellargus. Classification (NCBI taxonomy): domain Eukaryota; kingdom Metazoa; phylum Arthropoda; class Insecta; order Lepidoptera; family Lycaenidae; genus Lysandra; species Lysandra bellargus. Next base: position 12,787,441 of record HG995322.1, read on the forward strand.
ATAAGCCAAATCATGTTAAGGGTATATTAAATTATTACTTTTAAGATGTAAAATGGACGAATGAAATTTTATACGAAACAAAGTGAAGCCGATTCTAATTTTCTAAGTACAGGTAGATAAGATCATAATTATCACGGTAATCTCGGTCATTCAGCGGGCGAACTCGGTTCGTCCGTCGCACGAACGCATCGCGTCGCTCATTTACATCTGTTACTTCACAGAATCCAAACAATTAGTCAAACTAATGTCCAGAGTTTTCCATCTGTTACATAAAAAAAAATAGAGAACATACTATCTACGTTTTCTAGAATTCACCACAAGATGGACTATCTGGGCTTACAGATGTAATTGAGCAGGTGTCGGACAACCGAGGACGAAGGAGGTTTCCCCTAAACCATAGACAACGTCAATGACCTTGAGCATGACGTCATTCTCTATGGTCCGGGAAAACCCCTTGAGTCTGCCTTTCATCGTCTCGATTCAATGTTTTAGATAAATGTGTGTTATATTTTCTTAGGAATGATGATTTCTCCCGCGTGTTACAGTCTGCCTGAAAGCCCTAGAAAATTGTGCAATAGAGGGTACAAGCAATGTTTAGCTCGAAAATTATAATTCTTATTGTATTGACGACTTTTTGTAAACCGCAATGTAAAGTTTTTTAAACCGAAATTTTGTAAAATAGTCTTGTAAAGTATATTATGTATAGAAAAATATGTGTATAATCAGGTCAACTTTGATTTAAAAAAGAAAATTATTATGTAAAAGGTAAAGTACGATAATTAAGATCTTTGTTTTTGTAAATTTTTGTTTCTTTGTATATTTTTAATCATACTTTGTAAAGTCGTCAGATTTAGAAAGCATATTACATAATATTGTTTTTTCTGGGGTTTCAGGGCTAGATGTTTCATTGCTTTAGTCTGTAGTTACTAGTGTACGGCCTGACCAGAAATATAGACGAACACATTAATCTGTTAAATTCAAGAATCTTAAGACCCAGTTTCATCAAGCAATGTTAAATAAATAATGGCTTGTTAAATCAGTTAATGGCCTGTTAGAGCTAATCTCGAAATTTACATAGCATCAATGTCATAGTCGAAACCTTTTAGATATAGCCTTAATTTTACCTTCACTTCTTAATGATATGATACTTTAAATAACAAAAGATATTCAACACATAATTTTCACATAACAATTGTAGTGTTGCTGTAATAAAAAAATGTCCGCCTTCTGTCTAGATCTTCCTGGTCAGGCTAGTCGCGGACGTCACAACAAATTGTTTCAGTATTGACAAACCAACAGATGCCGTGAATATCACCGAAGAGCTTTATTGTAACAGTTACGTTATGTAGTAGGACATATTGTGATCTCTTATTTTTAATAGAATTTTGATGGTCAATTTTACTTAATAGATCTAGCAGTGTGTAGTTACATAGGAAATTACTATCGCACATTACATTTGTTACATATTTTTCCGTTTTAATAAATAACTGATGCCATCCGAAATTTTTACTCGTCTCTCGCGCTGTGGAAACTCCTCACATGAACTGTTTTAAATCTGTACATATGTATTTTGTATTAGTCGTATTTTTATTGTAAATGTGATTTTGTCGTAACTTAGACTTTCTCTTACAGCCTAAGATATGTCGTTCTTACTTCTTTTTTTTACCACTTCACAGCGTGAGGAGTTTTGACAATGCAGTACGTTTTATATCAGTCTGGGAATAAATGCCTAAGTTTTCTGTATATTCAAATATAATTTGGACTATGCTAACAACGAGCGAGCCGTAGCCATCTTGTCAGCCGTTTAGGACTTCTGCGCACACTGACAGACATACAGATGACAATTTGGATCAGTTGCACAGAAATGTTACTATTATGATATTTATCAGGTTTATGTTTAGGGAGATCGGCGGCTTAAGTGTAATATTTTTAATAGACTTTATGATTGATTTCGTATTTATAGGAAATTTATTTATAGAAAAAAAAATTGTATTATTTGCTCAATAAATTGTTTTCTAATAGTTTAATCTGTACTTCCACAATATTGACTTGTCTCAAAGAGTATTGTTTTTCTATAATGTACATATTGTATTGTAATGTGAATAAGTTTGTGTGCAACTGATCTTGTATACTGCCTCAGCAAGGTGTATTTCGAAATACATTCCACATCCCGAATTAGCTCAAAAAAACAAAGACTGTTCGAGACTTTAAAAAAGAAAAAATATCAAATTAAAAAATATTTTCTGAAGCAACTTAACAAGTTTAGGAGATGTGTTTTATGGTGATTTATTTGTAAGATCGCGATCCACTCACTAGATCTAAGGATAAATGCTTTACATCACTGTGATAGACAATACAAATATACCTGAGAAAAAACACCATAGGCATTTATGAGAAATTGTAAATTATTGTCTTATTTAAACGAAATGTTAAAGTACCTTATGTGAAACGCATATCGCTTGGCGCGAATATTTTTGTACTGAAAATATTTAGTCTAGCAACACTATCATTCGTGTGGCAACACCTGTCTCTAAGCGTCAAGCTACGGACCGTTCTAAGATATTTTACCTTGGAGTTTTTATGCGTAAACCTTATTGTTGGTATCCTCTCAGAATCAGAAATGATCCTAGAGTTGGCTCAGAAATAGGTAGTCTCCTTAGGGGAGATCGCAGACGGCAGACTTTTTGTGTGATCGAGTCTGCGGCTGCGGCCTACATTCTGCATGGCCGCGCCCTGCAGAATGTATGTGCGCCGCAGACTCGATCACACAAAAAGTCTGCCGTCTGCGATCTCCCTAGAAGTAAAATATCTCTGAACGGCTTGTATATGTGTAATGTAATAATATGTAAAAGTACAAAGTGTATGTGCAGAAGTATTTGGCGGCTTTCGGTCGAGCGTCGCGAGTGTTCCGGGGCGTGTGCACGTCTCGCTGTTTTGTTTGTTGACACATTATGTATATTTGAATGAATCAAATTATAAATGAATATGAATTTTATACCAGCTTTCATTTTGTACCTTATCCTTTGCAATATAGTATACTATATAACTTAGATGAATATAAATTTAATAATTAAATGAATTTTAAAATTTTGGTAGTTAGATATTATAACATCTACAAAAACTAAAACAATATTTTAGTCTACCTGCACTTGCAAAAAATGATAATAAAATTCCATTAAAGATAAAAATATAATATCATGCCTTCTCTTACAGTATAAAAAAATAAATCAAGAATTAACTTTTGATATTGTATGGTCTTAGAGTCCAGAATGGCACATTTGAGCCTTAGCCCTTAGTGCCAACTGCCAACCCATACGTACCACAACCACATGACAACCACCATCACACCACGTGGTCGGGCGTATATTTCGTATTGTATTCACACGTACCACATTTTGCAGTCGTTTTCGACCATTTGTGTGATACCGACCACATCGCAAACACAAGCGAACTAGTGGCCGACCACATCCCAACTACAACGTTGCGTCGATGCAATCATGACAGTGCGCGCACACCGCCCGCACTCTTCCCCCCTCCGTTTCATTGACTTTCGTACGTATGTCGTATCCATATCGCAACTACTGGTGACAACGCAACCACGTTGACATTTTTAACCGACTTCCAAAAAGGAGGAAGTTATAATATATGTTCGTCTGTATATATATATATTTTTGTATGTTCAACCATAACTTCGCCGTCTATGGACCGATTTTCATGATTCTTTTGTTGTTGTGCGGGGTTGAATCCGAATTTGGTACCATGCTCACAAAAGTGGTGATCTGATGATGGGATCCATGAGGAATTGAGATGACTCCTTGAAATTTGTATGGAAACATATAGTGATTTCGATTTTTTCTGAAGCATTCAAGGTAAATACTACCAAAAAGTAAAACTTCGCACCAGATTATACCCTGGATCCGAAGGTACCTAACAGAACTTTTGAATCGTTATAGATACAGGTTTGGGGATTTCGGCGTTGTTTAAAGAACTGAAAGCATAAGCCAACACATCAATTTGATTGATCATCATCATCACGACCATAATTATACCATGTGTCACTAATGTGTCATCACATTATGACCCAATTATTGGTACTTTTCGTGATATTTTGCATCGAAGCAGATGTTTTTGATGATTATTTCGCTGTTTGTGGACCGATTTTCAAAATTCTTGTGTTTTTGTATAGGCTATAACATAACAATATATAACAATTTTGTATAACAATTACGAAAGTGGTGAGCTGATGATGGGATCTATTAGCAATCGAGGGAAATCCTTGAAATTTGTCAAAACACTCATAGTGGTTAAAATGTTGTTTCTAGTAACCTAAACATACGTTACGAATAAGAGAAATTTCAAAGGCACTGAACAGAACTCCTGAACCTTTAAAGATAAAAGTTTGGAAAATACAGCATCGCTTAGATAAATGCAAGCATTTACCACAATTCCGCTTAAGGCGACGTCTTGATAATTTGGCTGTAGCGATGCCGATTTTTCTCAGCAATGACTAAAGCTAAGAAACTAAAGTTCATTGTCAGTATTCATCATGTCTTTGTCTTTGAATTGCCCATAGCATAACACGATTGGACAACTTTTATAACACAGAATTATCAATCGAAAAGACCTCTGTAAAAAAAGGGATTCCTATTTTTCCAACAGAAGAGAGTGATTTAAGGTTCCAAAATTTGTACATAAATTGGTTGAAGCATACACTTTAATATGTGCATAGCTTATATGAAATGTATTTATGGTTTTTAAATTACGCGACAAAAACCATTTTGTCGCTTACGCCCTTTCCATTTTTTGCTGTTCCATTGCTTGTTTTCTATGAGAGGCCGGCCCGGCCTCTCATAGAAAACAAGCAATCTAAAACATATCCAACACGGTTTCTTACTTTAACGTGGCGTCACCTTAAAGTAACATAATGTGAATAGTTAACATTCGTATTGGTTATTTACACATAAAGCCTTATTTTGTAGATAACTAAAAAGAGTGAATTTTTTTTTTTTTTAAATTAACACCGACTTCCAAGGTAAAAACAATAGTAATATGAACTAAAAAGTATTAAAATATAACTCTTACTCTTTAATAGTGCCTTTTTCAGAATTCGTCTAAATCTCAACTATTTCTGTACATACTATAGTCTTCATTACTTTGAAGTCGGTACCAGTTCCATTTCAAATATTCTAACATTACTGAACACACGAATTAGCTGGTACCGACTTCAAAGTAATGAAGACTGTAGTATGTACAGAAATAGTTGAGATTTAGACGAATTCTGAAAAAGCACTATTAAAGAGTAAGAGTTATTTAATACTTTTTAGTTCATATTACTATTGTTTTTACCTTGGAAGTCGGTTTTAATTTTTTTGTTAAAAATAATAATGTCGGTACCACAACGCAACTACAAATAGCTGCAGCGACACCATTCACACGTAACCGCATCATGTCGGATATTCGGTTTCATCAGCGCTCAGTGCGAAAAGCCCTCCGTTCCCTTGATATCCAAAAGTCGAGTGGGCCTGACGGAATCCCGCCTATTGTGTTAAAAAAGTGTGCTCCAGAGTTGGCTCCTGTCTTGACGCGTCTTTTTCGGCTCTCCTATTCTACTGGCATCGTCCCGGCTTCCTGGAAGACAGCCTTGGTGCACCCGATCCCCAAAAACGGTGATCGGTCAAATCCTTCCAACTACAGACCAATCGCTATAACCTCTCTCTTCTCGAAGATAATGGAATCCATTATCAATAGCCAGCTTCTTCGATACTTGGACGGCCAGGGATTACTAAGCGATAAACAATACGGGTTCCGTAAGGGTGGTCAGCTGGTGATCTCTTGGCGTACTTGACTCATCGTTGGGCTCAGGCAATTGTGTCGAAGGGAGAGGCATTGGCTGTTAGTTTGGACATTGCGAAGGCCTTTGATCGGGTTTGGCATAAAGCGCTGCTTTCAAAGGTTCCATCATACGGGCTGCCTAAGAAATTATGTAAGTGGGTCACCGGTTTCTTAGTAGACAGAAGCATAAAGGTCGTAGTTGACGGCGAATGCTCGGAAACTCAGTCTGTTGATGCTGGTGTCCCTCAGGGCTGTGTGCTATTGCCTACTCTATTCTTACTGCATATCAATGACATGTTGCAGACCAGCGGCATTCATTGCTATGCGGATGACAGTACAGGTGATGCTGTATATACCGGCTCCCCCAATATTTCTCGGCAAAATGTCACTGAGAGTCGAAACGAACTTGTGTCTAAGGTGGAGAATTCTTTGGAGAAGGTCTCTGTATGGGGTAGACGTAACTTGGTCCAATTCAACCCCGCCAAGACACAAGTCTGCGCGTTCACCACTAAAAAGTCACCGATGGTCGTATGTCCTCGTTTCGAGGGCACATCTTTAACCATCTCCCCTAGCATTGAGATACTTGGCGTCAACATATCGAGCGAAGTCCAGTTCCGATATCATCTAGAGGGTAAGGCCAAATTAGCCTCGAAGAAGCTGGGTGTTCTTAACAGAGCGAGACAGTACTTCAGTCCGGACCAACGCCTACAACTCTACAAGGCGCAGGTTCGGCCTCATATGGAATATTGTTCTCATATCTGGGCAGGGGCGCCAAAATACCAACTGCTCCCTCTGGATATCCAACGAAGGGCCGCTCGAATTGTTGACTGCCATAGTACGTTTCAAACAGCTTGGACCCCTTGGAATTACGCCAAGATGTAGCTTCACTCTGCATCCTCTATCGGTTGTATCACGGGGAGTGCTCTGAGGAATTGTTCGGAATCATACCACCTGCAACTTTTCGCCATCGTCCCACGCGAAAAACATACCATCCTCGTCACCTTGATGAGTGGCAGTCTTCCACAGTGCGTTTTTCGCGTAACTTTCTGCCGCGCACTGTAAAACTCTGGAATAAACTGTCACCGGCAGTTTTTCCGGACCTATACGACCTGGAAACCTTCAAGAAAAGAACGTATTCCCTCTTAAAAGGCCGGCAACGCACCTGCAGCTCTTCTGATGTTGCGAGTGTCCATGGGCGACGGTAGTTGCTTACCATCAGGTGACCCATTTGCTCGTTTGCCCCCTTATTTAATAATTTAAAAAAAAAACACACTGCTTCATGGCATTTTGTTGTTGCGATTTGGTGTAGTTGTGGTATGTGTGGATTGGCCCTAAGTTTTGCAGAGAATAAAAACAACAATAGCATTATTAATCTATATTTTATTTACATACAAAACTACTATTATCTAAATATATTTGAACACAACGTCCTGGAAGCTATCAACAGTTTGTATCTCTAATGTGACCGGACACTGCAGCCAGGTTGCCAGTAGCTCCTCCGTGTAGCCTAGCAGGAAGTACATCTTAGTGGGTGACACCGCTCGTCTGATGATGGCAGCAACTCGGATATGATTGAACTGCCTTTTGATGATGACCTAAAAGTCAAGATGGATTTATCAATACAAAAACATTTTTTAAAACTTTTACATTACTATACTCTACTTGTGCTAGCTTGTCGCTAGCGGTCATTGACTCCCTGTCAAAAACTTGTCATTTTCCATATAAACCGCGATTGACAATGAAGTGTCAAATATTGTCAATCGTGGTTTTATAGTCAAGGAAGTCAATGACCGCTAGCGACAAGCTAGCCCGAGTGGAGTATAACACTTTGAAAAATTTGACACATTTTTATTGCATTACAAATTTGACTTTCCTTATCATTCTCCATGTATGTATTAGGTTTATAATATATATTAGGTTGTAAAAAAATTGCACCTGCACAATGCATGGGGTATCATACTTAAACATAAACTTACTTCACTACAGACAAGTCCATGCCATGTTCCTGTCATAAACCTTCTTATGAACTCATCTTCTATTGCTGTTTCCGACTTGCGTAATCCGTCTTTCATGCTTGCTGCAAAGGGACATATAAGTCAGTGTGAGAAATTTTCGTTAAGTTAATAGCATTTTGATTTGAATATGAAGAACTGTTCAAAAGTTATGCTTGTTGGTAACATGCAATGTACCTACAATAACATAGTTTCAAAATGCATGTTACTTAATCAAAAAAGGAAACCAAATAAAATGTTTATCTGTAGTTACAGTTGAAGCAAGACATATTTACATGTATTCCAGGAGTTCCATGTCTTCCTGTGCGCGATGTAGTGCGGAGGATTGGCCATTTCGTAAGTAAGTGGCCGGTCCCGTTTTTTGGTTATCCTGTATTTTCCAGACACAACTCTGCATAGGGCCGATGTTGTATGCAAATCAGCTGATAATACTGGTGCTGACTTTGCCAATCCCACTGGGGTCTGAATACAAGAAATGAAATTAAAGCTCACTCAAAATATTTATAAACACAGACAATATATTCTTTAATAACCTACCTTTAAAATGTTTCCTATTATATTCATATTTATTATTCTATGTAGGTTTCTTTTATAACATGAATATAAATTCTTTATTTAGCACTGTTATGTATTTTACTTCATAATAATTATCTAATTATTTTTTTAGGTTATGAACAGTCAGTTTATATACTGTATTATCTATGTGAACAGTGTTTCCACTATAATGATTTTGTTTCCCCACGCCTCAAATCAGATTTTCCCTTTTTTTTCCCCTCAAAAATTATTATTTTGCTGTAGTTTTAAATTTTGGCACTAGTATTAACTAAAAAGAGACTTTATCGTTTTTCATCTATAGCCTGCCCACTAACGCCTCTGGTTATACCATACTAAAATAATATTATATTATTTACACTGATTCCGGTTTCAAATTCTAATTATTTATTACAGACTTTCGTCCATATTAGTTTCTCTAGGTTCTATATACGACTTCTCGCAATTCCCCTTTTTATAGTCTTTCCCCTTTTTCTTTCCCTCTGGACTCTAATTTCCCCTCAAAAGGGGGAGTTCCCCTCATTGTGGAAACACTGGTTATGAAATCAGAATTTGACTGACATATTTTGGCACATGACAGTTGACATTAAACAATTTATTAAAGATTTTTTTTTCTGGCAAAAGCCTCAGATTGTAAACCCCATAGACTTAATAATATAATATAGGTAAATGGTAAACCCATTATGAAACTAACGACTGCCAGCTGAGCTCACTGCAAGAAATAAGAAATTTCAAATAATACCATGAACCATGAGTGTAGCCTCTATAATATTACTACTAGATGCTGCACAAAATTCGCAAGTCCGTTGCCAAGTTAATCAATCGCGATTCGCGCGAAAGCCGTAATTTGCCGAAATAAAAACCTTTTCTGAGTCTTCTCATAGTACTTATATCGGTTCAGCGGTTCAATCAAAGAGGATGTAAACTAAACTGTATACTACGTAATGGGTTCAAGCGTGAATAGGCAGGATACAGGAAAACACAATTTCACATAATATTTTGTAATATTATTATATACTAGTAAAGATAAATATTCGAACACCACTATATCCGAACAGACCCAAGCAAAGAAACATTATGAGACCTAATATTATATAGCTAGGTGTTCTTGGTGTGACCTAAAAATCTGCAGGAAATCTTTATTCGAAATAAACTTTTTTCAATGACTAGTAAATATTTTACGAGAAGTTTATTAATATTTTCAATATCATATTCAATTTTAGGGCTTATCAGTTCCGAGGAAAGTCTAATCAGCATGTGAGTCAGTTTCAGTACATAAGTGTTTCAGTGCTGCGGGCGCTATCAGTCGGTGTTACACACTTCAGACATGGCAGGTGAGTGCACTTCGTTATCTGATAAGAATAATAAGATGTAGAAAATTCCTGACAAAAACATCAACCTCAATTTGTTTTCATTTGAAATTTCCCTAAAAATAATTATTTTCAGCGCTCATATTTTATTTACTTGGGTGCATTTTAAGTTTCTTTCCAAAAATTTCACAAATTAATATTGCATCATTCGAGTAGATAACAATAAAGAATTCAAGTTTTGATCAGCTAGATTCTAGAATTTACTGAAGTAGCAAGTTATTAAGTTCATGAGATGAGTTCTGGTCGTGTGTGTGATCTATCGATGTCCCTACTCCCTAACTTCTTTTATTTTTAAACTGATTCATCCAAAACTGCACCTACGACCTACCCCAAAAAGTTATTAAAAAACTCTAGTGACGTGTAAAAAATGGTTTACCCTATTCATAATCATTAATAAATACTAATTATATTTTATCTACGGTCTACCACTTGCAAGTTGCAGCAGACCCTATGCCCAAGGACTAGGTATAGGGTCGAAGATCTAGGTATACATAATATGTAAAATACTTGAACTAGATATTAAGTATAGTATATAATATAAATAAATAATTATTTTGCATAGGTACTATGATTTACAACACGAAGTGTTTCTGTTTTAAGTCGTTGGTTTGACGTTCGTGGTTGGCTATATTTTGTTGTTCTCAAGTACCTACCAACTTTATCAGTTTTATAAAAATCCTTCACGCTTATAAACTCGAATAAGATTAGATTTACTATATATTTTCGTTCTTATCATAATTATAACGACTGCAACACTTCAAATATAATTGTTTTTGAAAGTAATTTCTCGAAAATGAAAATGTATTGTAAGGTAAATGAAAGATTATCTCGTGTCAATTTGAACAAAAGGAGGCGGTATTTGCATGCGAATGTGATATTTATTGTCTCTATACTGCCGCTGTCTGTGTGCTCTACATCAAAGAGAATATAATCACTACGTTTTACTGTACATATTCACATTTAGATGCAAAATGACGGTTACAAGGCAATGTTCATTGTTTTTAGGTACTTAGAAAATCGTATTATACTATACTTTACTATTATAATAAGTATTATACTAACCATACTTTATAAAATCGTGAGATTCCAAGAGTTGATATAGTATTCTATTGTTGTCGTATTCACCGGTGCTCGTACGAGTCGTTAGATAAGTATTAATAATTACCATCATTTGGCATTTGTCTGTCCATTTTGTAAGTAAACAAAAATTAAATGGATGGTATGTAACTTGTAATAGAAATTATTGCTCTAACAGCTAACTCTACTGTAGGTACTATCAGAGAAGTTGATTCCTATGCAGATGGCGGACCTAAGTAATTTGGTCGCGTTACGTCAAACCCAGCCGACAAATCACAGCTAACATTGAATTGACATAAGCCGACATTGGTCCGCCGTGGTTCCTATGCGGAATCAACTTCCCTGATAGTACAATGCGGCCAAAAACATGAATGACCAAGATGGGTATTAATAATTACCATCATTTAATGCCTGTTCATGCTGTAAGTAAAAAATAATTAATTAAGTGTATGGTATACGTAAGTAACTCTACTGTACAATCCGGCCAAAAATATGAATGATCAAGAGCCTGCGATGGCCACACCTTCCTCCATTTCGTAAAGCTGAAGTTTACCTGTTTGTGGTCTTTACAGAGGCAATAACGACCAGCAACTATGGAGTTTCGGTCGCGGTTATTTTAGGAGGTATCCAGTTCTAAAGGTCTACCTGGCCTTCCAGAAAGAGCAAAGCTCAATTTCATAGCTTATATTCTTCGCGGTAGGTGGAGGAATCTCGTCTTCCACTGCCGGACATTTTTGACACCTGCCTTTTTCTTAAAGTATTAAGACTTTGAGGGTGTCTAGCAGTGGGAAGCAGCAGCTGTCGAAAATGTCCAGCACTGGAAGACGGCAATCGGGATTCTTCCACTTACCGCGCAGAATATAAGCTATGAAATTGAGCTTTACTCTTTCTGGAAAGTCAGGCAGACCATCATTAGATATACCTCCTAAAGTAACCCGACCGAAACTCCATAGTTGCTGGTCGTTCTTACCTCTGTAAAGGCCACAAACAGGTAAATTTTCAGCTTTACGATACGGAGGAAGGCCACATCGCAGGCTCTGACTCTAATAGCAATATTTTTTTACGAACTTATCAATTCATATCGTTTCCAAAAATTTTATCGAAGTTTAAATATATCTAATTTCATAAAGATAAAGAAATACTTGTAGAATGACCGGTATACAGACGGAAGTCTTATCTTGGTCAAAAATTTTCCTTTTTCTACTTCTTTCTACACTCTGGGCTTCCCTCACTAGAACTAGAGCTTTTCATTTTATCCTTAGCGAGAACAAATTTATGTTATGATGGCAATTGCATAGATATAAAGAAGTAGACCTTTCTGCTTCTTTTTTAGTGTATTAGTAAAGCTATTTAGTACTTATGTATTGTAAAAAATACTGCGACCAAATAAGTAGATACCAGAGTCCAGAGTAAAATGTCGGAGCATTGACTTTGTAGCGACTAGCGACGCAGCGCAACGGGGCAATCATATTATGCCTCGCCCTTACGCGATAATTATCATATATCCTAAATAGGCATCTAGAGTCTAGCTAATCTAGAAGACTTCAATGACAATCAGAATCTCGCATACTAAAAATACATCAAATGTATTGTCCAGGCAAGTATTACGGCTGGGGCGGACCTCCTCCACCACACGGCTACCCCTCCGGTCCACCCGGCTACCCCCCCGGTCCGCCCGGCTCGGGAGTTCCCCCGCCGATGTACGGCATCATGTACCCGGTGCACCCGGGCTACTTCTACCCGCCTCCCCCCTACCCGCCGCCCCCGGGGGATGTCCAGGTGGTCGACGAATCGGTGGAAGTGGAGCCTGAGTTGCCGGGAGAGACGGTGGAACTGCCTTATAGTGAGTCGAGAGAAATGGGCGTTTCCCGTGGCCTTGGCAGAGAGTACCTTCAATCGTGCTGGGTTTTCTCCCGAGAATCCAGTAGGCTCTTTAAGTAACCTTTGTAAAATCAGAAACCAAATTCATGTGAAGTTATTTTTTTCACTAATTGGGTCCCAATACAGTATATAGTACCTATTCTTATCTTTGGACTTTGCGAAGGCCACAGGAATGGAAAATGGGAGATTAATTTAAGTTAGGAAAGAGCATTCTAGCCCTACAGCAATTTTAATGTTTATTGTAAAGCTTTAGTTTGCCCAATATTTTTACTATCATTTCGATACGTGTACAATGTAAACTCTTACCTCAAGCTTTATTTTCATGGCATTGTTTGGCCAAATCTCTCTATGGTCTCCCATTTTGCAATCCATATTCTTTCGCACTTGCACCGACCTGGACATAAAATTATTTATGTATAGGACCATACAGAGTTTTGGCCAATTTTTTCAAATTTGTTTCATTCCATACCTCTCACGTCACGGCACTGAAACGGTACAAGATATGGAAAGGAAAACAAAAGAAGAATTCACAGCTCTACATTGATTTGTTTCTTATGTGATATAATGATGTTTCTCTATATTTTATTCTCTACCATTCATTTCATGCAACAAGGTTTACGGTAAATATGACACAGAGCATTATTCAGCATTCACATACATAAATAAATAAATATAAATTAAATAAATACATAAATTGGCCTGGACATATTTTTATAGGCTGGTACTGCCTACCGACAATCTATCAGCCACGGATTTAAAAAAAATACGGATAGAGCATTACACTATAAATAGGTGAAGCATGCAAGGTACGACAATTTCGTCACAATTTCGTTTATTGTACACGTGACCGACACTCACACACGCAGCTAGGTACTACAACCCGCTGTCATTGTACATAGAGTGACGGCGCCAATGATACGCACACATCCTACACGGGCGGGGCCATTACCAGCCATTACTATGCTTCACTCGGGATTAGACAAGGTTACATCCGCATTTTTTTTAAATCCGTGCTATCAGCGACAACGTCATTAAAAATTCGCCCTCAACTACAAGAATCAAGAGTCACAAACATTCCCAGACTACATCGCAACCTTATTATTTGTTATATTAAAGCATAATAGTTTTGTTTTGTTAAAAAAGAGTTAAACCGAGTTATTTCAAAAAGAATTCACCGACTCCCAGCTGAAATATCTCCTAATAAAGCAATCTCAAAATCTCCAGGTACATACCGTTGGGTCCCCGCTTGCCTCAGCCAGCGCAGCATTCCCCCCGGCGCGCTGAGAGTGGGGGTTGACGCCGATGGGGAGGAGATCTACGCCGGCCGCGCGCACCATGAGGGCGACATTCTCCCGGCCAAGGTCATCCCCTCCAAGAACGCCTGTTACATCGCCTTTAATGGGGAGGAGATTCTGAAGGACCAATTTGAGGTAAGTTATTTAGATATCATGTGATTTCTTGGAAATATCTAATCAGCAGTATGGAATTATAGCTATATGGCGCATTTGACGGAGTGGCGTGCTTTGCCATACTCACTATACCTTAAATTCTTAAAATGTTACTGTCAGAATTATAATTGATTAAAAAGTGTTGTACGCACATAACTTCACAGAAGCAGCAGATGAGAATAGGCCTAACTATGTTTTTCTAGTAACGGTTTCGTACTAGCAATAACGTAACGGTAGCGGAAGTTTAACAATCTTGGGAAAGTAAAGCTCGAAACGCCTGAAATAATATGTTCTACAAAATAAATACTCAACACAGCTAACATCAATATCGTTTAAATCAAATCAAATCAAATCCTCTTTATTACGGGCATCAGAGGCCTTATATCTAACATTTTTTAAGTCGTTCCGGAGTCTCCCCCGGAACCTCCGGTAGACCACATCCATCGGCCAGAACTCCGGCGCCTCGAAAGTCGACAGAAGATTCGTCGGTACTCTCACTACAAAGGAGCTAAAGTTAACCTTGTGGCGAGACTGCAGACGCTCGACCCTCAGACGCAGTTCAGGCGTTTAGGTTGCGCAGAATGTCACAGAAATATGTCAATTATGTTTACTACTTCGTCTCACAGCTTTATAATGCATCCCCAGTTGCAGCCTTACTCATTGCAAGGCCCCGGGTGGAAGGTCTTTGCGAGGCCCTTTGTCTTACGAAAAAATATTCTACCCTGCAAGATCGAGGCCCCGGGCGATTACCCTGTTCGCCTAGGAGGCCACCGGAGTAGACAGAACCAAGGGGTTTCTCTGCTTAAAACAAATGGGCGAATTTGTTTGTTTTTTTATTTTTAATTAAGATTAGTACTATTTTGGTGATCTGCAGGACAGGCTCAGCCTAGTGCAGACATCAAAGAAACTCAGGAGTAAAACGTCTGTAATCTTAAAATAATATATTATACTTACCTGTAAAAATATTGTAACAGATGTATGTAAATGTTATTCAATAAATTATTATTATTATTATTATTAATAATATACGCGAGTTGGGTGCGATTGTCACTTTCAGCATGTTTCACAATGCTGAGTAACACATAGTACGGCGCGCGCCGGCCGATATGACATACTACGTGAAACGTATCGAGATCTCTTCTGAGTCGGCCTACTGGTCTAAACTGGTCACCCTCGTTCCAGGTGCTGGTACCAGCGATGTTCTCGTGGCAGTTCGCGACGGGCGGCGCGGTCCCGCCGGGCGCGGTGGAGGCGGGCGTCACCGCCGACGGCGAGAAACTCTATTTTGGCAGGGTCAACCACGACGGCTGCACCACCCCGGGCAAGGTAGTATACTTTTTGTATGATTCGGGACATTAGCGGCCTTACCAATTGCGAGGCCCCGAGCGGCCGCGGCAGGTCTTTGCGAGGCCCCTTAGCCGTTTGTTCACCGCCAACGTCTCTGGGACCTCACCGCCAATAATTCAAATGAGATGCCACTTTCAGACCTGTTATGTGATTTCTTTTGTTGAGTATTTATGTTATGTGACGCAAGGCCTATGGAAGAGTGAGGCCTCGAGCGATTGCCCTGTTCGCCACCCCCTAAGGCCGCCACTAAATCGGGAAAGCAAAATAATAGATTGATATCGAGTAGTATCAAGTTCATAGCAAGCTAATATTTTGCTTCACTACACCAGAATACCTCTTGTCAATAGCGCCACAGCCTAATGAAGACGGTTACTTATAGTAGGGGAGGTCGCGCTCAGTTTAAAAAGTCATTTCATACCGAGCGAAAATCGTTACAATAATAGTATTCCACTAATACATAACAGCTTTGATCGTCAGCCACTTCTTAATGGGTGGAATAAAAATTGAGAGCATCTCAAAGTTGTTGTTGGGAATCGTATTGAATTGACATTAAGAGCCCGGGTAACCCTCGAAATTCTCATACATACGTAATACCAAAATCATTTTGTCATACGAAAATATTTAACATGTTTGAGTTATTTTTCAGCATAAAATAGTAATTACCTAGGTTCCTGAACAAAAATTAACTTCAAAATATTTAAACACTAAAAAAAATTTTTTTGTGTATAATTTTTTTTTACTAAATTTACTACTAAATATTTAAACACTTAAAAATAGAGTAAAACACTATAAAATTTATAAATAATTAGTAAATTTACTACAAAATATTTTAATACTAAAAAATATTTTTTAGAGTTGAAATATTTTGTAGTAAATTTACTATTTATTTATATATTTTTTAGTGTTTTACTCTATTTTTTAGTGTTTAAATATTTAGTATTAAATTTAGTAAAAAAAAAATTTACACAAAAAAAATTTTTTTGGTGTTTAAATATTTTGAAGTTAATTTTTGTTCAGGAACCTAGGTAATTACTATTTTATGCTGAAAAATAACTCAAACATGTTAAATATTTTCGTATGACAAAATGATTTTGGTATTACGTATGTATGAGAATTTCGAGGGTAACCCGGGCTCTTAAAAAGATCCCAATTCGCACCCAATAAAGGTTCATATCTAGATTATACACGTTTAAGTTCGGTAGGTGTTATTTTAGTTTTAGTATATAATAACAGATGGCGCTTTTAAAGTAAAATGTACATATTTATATAATTCTTCTTCACAAATATTGACTATCGAATTAATTACTTAAAATTGCTATGTGAGAACATTTTATAGTTAATTCAAACGAAAATCGCCGTCAGCTGAATGTTTGCAGGTGGAAATATCGTCTACGCGACGCCCTAGGGATACATTGAGCGCGAAGTAGGGCTATATTGGTTATAACTTTATGGTTAAGGGTTTTTCCACCATCGTATTAGCGACTGATAGTTTTCTTTATTATTTACGAAGTAGAAACATTCACCTGTATAAATTTTGTACGGTATAAAATGACTTTATATTAAAAAAAAATTACATCTTCAGTAACGCGACTGACGTTGAATCCCTCGTCTGCAATACGGCTGACGGTGATTTTTTGGATAAACATGACATCCATCATCATCTTTGATCATCCATCAAAGTTTCATTCGGTTCACTTTTCGCAACCATTTTTTTTACAACTTTGAAATACTCTCAGTTAACATTCCACCACGGGTGCGGCGACTGACGCTGATTATATTGATTGATAAATATTAAGCTACCACTGGACAAAAAATTGGTCGGTATGAAATGACTTAGAATACGCTAGCACTACCTCCCCTACTATTACGGAAGTTTTAGGGTGCTATATTGGGGAGTCCAACATAAACCACTTTTTATAGAACATGTAACCGTAACCGGATGACCCTCCACTGGAGAGTCTGAAGAAGCATATTAAATCATCTTCAATTTATATAAAAAACAGGAGGAACAACTCTTCTAATGTTGCGTACTAGCACAAATTGTTTACTAACATCCATACTAATATTATAAAATATGCGAAAGAGTGTCTGTCTGTTTGTCTGTCTATCTGAATGACCATAGGATACTTTTTATCCCGGAAAAATGTACAGTTCCAGCGCGATAAGTAAATTTTAGCGCAACGGAGATGTGGGTGACGTCTAGTAATATAATATGTCTGCCCGCTATAAAATGTAGAGCTATAGACCATGGGCGCCGGTAGGGGTGCCAGGTGGTGCACTTGCACCCCCACTAAATGTATTCTGTTGACGTAAATAGACACGTCACTGTTGTTGAAAAGAAAGAAAACTGAAATCTGCACCCCTTGGAAATCATTTCTGCCGGCGCCTATGCTATAGAGCAGAGATCACCAAATGGCGGACCACGGTCCGCATCCAGGCCGCCGACCCATTGTGTGCGGACAAAGCATGTTCGAAGATGATCTTCATTAATCTTGGGACTTCAACATCTCCAGGATTTAATGTCAATATCTACAGCTTGCACCAATATTTCACTCCAAACTTCAGAGAGATTCATTCTTATCTCATCTTATTGATATCTAAATATAAATACCTTTGAAATTTCCGTAATTACCTTTGTTTTATATTTTTTTTTATAAAATGTGTGGACCGCGAATGTCATTTCATGTCTTAAAACGGACCCCGAGTGAAACTAATTTGTGATCCCTGCTATAGAGTATAGATCAATAAACAACTTCCAAACTTTAAAACCTGGATTTCAGATTCATCCGAGCCACGAGACCTGCTACTATCCATTCGACGGAGAAGAGAAGAGCTCGCCAGAGTACGAAGTTCTGGTGCTGCTGTGAGCACCTGGAGACTCGGTGCTAGTGCTAAAGACTGTAAAACAACGTTTACACACATAGAGGTTGTCATATTTATTTCAAAACTGTACAAAATATAATATAATATTTTTCATATTTTTTTTGTTTTATTGTGATAAGTGATTGAACCTGTGGTGAGTGAGGTAATCTATTAAAATAATACTACATATAAGGTTAGTACCTGGCTTTAGGCTTTATTAACTATTATTATGCCAGAAATGGCAGACTTTTACACTCGCTTGTGAGATAGAATTTATGCGCACGAATGAGATACCTTGCGCTTGTAGCGATATGAGCATTGAGCAATTCCCATCAGGTAATTTGTCTGATCGTTTCCTTTTTATTTAATTACTATAATAATTAAACTCCATGAAATGAAATTAACGCAAAATAGCTATACCCTGTGGCTTTACTACATTGGTAATCTGAATCTTTACATGCCTTTGTATCATTTTATTGCTTTGGTAATACATACCTAAAGTAACGGTTTGTATTGCGACTTACGGAGTATTCCGTGAGAACCGGCTACTAATGCTAATAAACAAATACGTTAATCTATTTTATGACTAGATAATACAATACTATACGAGTATTTCCTGCAACTTTGGTCGCATGCCTAAAGTGTAAAGTGTAAGCTCTACATCACAGCAATAAAAATTTTTGGGTAGCGCAGGGGTAACTCTGGTAGATTTTATCTAATATCTAAATCTGTGTCCATAAGTATGTCCTTTTAGAAGATTTTGGGATAGTAAAACGATCTAACTAGGTTTTAATCTTTCGATCGGGGATTCTTGGAAATGCATTGTATTATATTGTTGTCGCGATCACCGGTGCTCGTACGGCTTAGTGGGTTAATGTGAAAATAGCGAAAATAAAATAAATAGAATAAAAAACTCAACAACAAACCATTAATGAAGTTGATAAAGGCGAACAATATATTTTTAGATACAGTTTAGTATAAGTATTTTGCATAGAGAACTATATTTTGACACAAGAAAATCCGGGACCGAAATTTTTAACACCAAAATTCAACTCATTCTGTTCCAGTGGTTAGTGTGTAGACCCACAGACAGACTTTGCATTTATAAAATTAGTTTGGATGGAAAACACTAACACTTGTTGGGCGTGGGCGTGGACAATGGGATTTAGTCGAACAAATCGATATTCCGAGATGCAGCGCATTCTGTCGTGGTTATTTGTATGGTGAGCACGCGCGTGATCAACCTGCGACAATGTGCGCGAGGAATATTATACCGGCCTTATTGGTGGCCTTTGGTGAGTTCATGTTATTGCAATGTACCTATTTGCATTATTATTTGTTTATAAATACTCCTATACGTGGTAGCAGACAGGTAAACCTAGAATTTAACAGTTTACGTTTTATTTTAGAACCGTCACTAAGTTTTTTTCCTCTTTATAGTGTAGACTGTAGATATTTCCTTTTAAATTTGGGCCAAATTGAGGAGTACTTTTGGGTTTTCCAGTCCTAAATGTGGGTGCGGACATAGCGAGCGAGTGTGACCTGGCGGGATTCTACATGGAGCTGGGCTGCACGCCGGTGCCCGGCACCGCCAAGTGTCCGGAAGCCTTCACCTGCCCAGACCTCCACCCCAAGGACGACATGTGCTACTACAGGTGCGTCTTCTGAATACAACAACTCAATCTCGTGTCCTTGAAATGATACTTACTTAACATAACGAGATTCTGCATAGTTTGTTTTGTTAGGCACTAATTTTGGACTGCATCAAATGAGCCTTCTCGAACTAATTTCCTTAAAAGTAATATAGAAAACGCCGCCTAGGAAACCACAACACCAGTGCAGAGTCATGGTTGGTTTCCTAAAAATATCATATTTACGTGTGCGTGCACTGATTCGAGCAGTCTAGTCTACTGTGTTTATTTTTATTGTGCAAATACTATCAATAGAGATTATGTAATGCCTATCCTTATTACTTATAGTAGTGAAAGTCTGCTGCCTCTTGACTTGAATAACGCAACATGCAGATAGTGAAACATCGGAAAAATGAAGTCTGCTTAAAATTAAATTAATTTGAGATACTTCCCTTTTCTGATGTTATTTAGGACATAGGATAGGTCTACTGCCTTAAAAATTTTGGGCATTGCAAACCAAACCGCCAGAAGATCGTTACGCAATTTATCAACTCTTGGTCGAAGATCATCTTTTTTCCAATTTGTTTTTGAGAAAGCCGTTTTGTTCTGTTGCCGCAAGGTTGTCGCGTGACCTCCTGACTCAACTTTACGCTTCACAGTACAGAAATGAGCATAACCTTCTGAATGGTCACTCGAAAACCCCACAACCTTCCTCGTTATTTGATTTGTGACATTTACTTTATTTCCTGGTTTTATTGGTTAACTCTTGCACGAAGCTGGGACACGTCTTTTGAAATCCATACTTTCGCAATGTTTTTGTGGATTTTAAGAATCATTATCGTTTATCTTAGGCCATGCACACATGACACATCCGAATAAAAGTTTCACGCTGGGTTAATCATAATATTATTATGTAACTGCAGCCAATAATTAAGTGTGTAGCTTGCTTATAAAACTTACAGTTTATAACCATCCAGCAGGTTTTTAAAGAAGGCTGTTAGCTTTCTAGTTAACATTTCAAGCCTATATGTAACAATTTTTCATGGCCGAAAATTCTATTACCTACTCTAAATTAGCGTAGAGATAATTAAATACAATCTGGTTTATGTGGCTAATTTAACTGCAGTATACTAACACTGTACTGCAGAATCTGTAACTTACATAAATAGTTATCAGATATATGTAGAACCATTCAGCAGATTTTAAATGGATCCGCGCTCTTTCCAGGGGTACACCTTCCTTGCAAGAGCGTATTTACTTGCCTTACTAGTTACTTCCTAAATTCCTGACCCTAAATTATAGCAAGGATCCCTGAAAACAGTTTTGTCTGGTTTCTGGTTTCAGATGTGTCCCGTACGCAGACTACCATTCTTCCTTGTTATCTTTACTTGCCTTACTACCTAAATTCAGTGCCTTTAATTATAATAGCAAGGATCCCTGAATACAGTCCGATCTGGTTTTTGGTTTCAGGGGTGTCCCGTACACGGACGGGTCCATGGTTCCTCAGAACGTGATCCGCAACCCGTGCTCGCAGGCGTGCGGCTGCCGGGTGTCGGCCGGTGCGCCGGCGTTTAACTGCGCCGCGGTGGACTGCGTGGAGTTCTACAACCCGGACCAGAAAGACTGCGTCTTCACGTACGAGCTGGGTGCCTGCTGCAGCACGGGGACTGTGTGCGGTATGCGACACTTGGACTTGACTTATCGATTGATGTACCATCGAGGAAATTGATTAGTAGATAGTTGACGGACCTAATATGTCATTTGGTAGGCTTATGGCAATCCAATACTAGTCGCAACCTGTCCGCTGGGTTTGACGTAACGCGACCAAATTACTAAGGCCCGCTATCTGGCTATCTACCAAGGAACCAACTTCTCTGATAGTACATCATCAGATATATTGATTGTAGGCTGTAGCCCACGTTATGTGGTGCGGTTATGTCAACAATATTGGTGATGAGTCGTGACTCGTGATATGGCCAATTTAGTCGTAACCCGGCTAAATTATGTAATTGTAGGTCTACCCATAAATTGATATCTCTGATACGATTAGTTCAATATCGGTGAAGTTCCTCATTGGCCAGATTCGTTACACTGTTTTCTTGCTAGGAAGCTGCACAATAATATAATTTATATCGGTTTTCCGACCAGATTCGGTTTAGTTTTGACTTTTATAATGTCTTAAAGCAAAGTACAATGTAAGTCAGCGATAGCACAATGACTTACCTCAACCAAATCTGTAGATTTGGATGCATGTCACGTTCTAGTAGTATCGCGAGGACCACTTATGTCATTGTCGTATAAATGATTCCTGAACAAATAATAAATATTATATACACAATATCACCCACAACGTTTTTGATAGCTAATTTCATTAGCCATCATTTCGTCGGTAGCTAATTTCATTGGAACCATGTCGCAAGAGAGTAGAGACATGATGCTCATGTTATTTTCGCACTTCGCACCTCATCACTTTGTAATCTAAATACTCCACTGCTACTCACATTTCGGGCCACATTAACCCGGAAGCTCCAAGTGTCCGATACAGCTTACGCTGCGGTATACATATAGCTACGCCAATCCACCAATTTATAAATCTAACTTATTACTTTTTAACCGACTTCCAAAAAACGAGGAGGTTATACGTTTTTACGATATTTTTTAAGTTAGTCCAAAAACTTTAAAGACTTGTAAATTAGATTTACTACTTTTAAAATCAAACTGCTTTCATCTACTTTCAAAACTCCATTCCAGGTAAAGACGCGATAGCCGCGCTCAAGACGTGCGAAGTGGAGGGCAAGACGTACAAGGAGGGGCAGACCTTCGAGCTGGGGCGGAAGACCTGCGTGTGCACCGCGGACTGGAGCCCCGACACCAGCTGCCGAGACCTGGACTGCGGGCTGGAACTGCACTATCAGGACCAGATACACGACGGCTGCGCGCCCGTCTTCGTGGGGGATAAGAAGGGGTGCCCGATAGCGTTTGAATGCTGTAAGTACGCGCAAATCTTTTGCTAATAAAAAGGTGTACACAGCGTATTCTAGGTCTGCTTGTCTATCACACAGTATGACGTTTCCCATATTATATACACTTACCAAAGACAGAAGACCTGGAATTAGCCGCCGTAATTACTAATTTTATTACTAATATCATCGGTTTCTCTGCAGTTACCTCTTCACGCTAAAACTGCTGATCCCATATTGATGCAATTTGTTTTACTAAACCTTGATAAAATATCAGCCTGCACATAAAGTCATTTGAAGTGACTTTTTTTCTGTTTGGTTAAAACAAACACTTTCGGGAACTGACCCAGCAAAAAAAACCAGCGTAAGAAACTTTCATGTAACAATGATTTTAAGACTGATATATAACATTGTTCGCGCCAAATTCTAGCGCGACGTTGGCAATACTGCAGCGCGTGAGTTTGCTCTGTGCTGTCGACGTTATACGCTAGACTCGCAAGTGACATACAAGACTTTTCCGCCTTGAACCGTGAACGGAGCGCGCTCATTGAACATACGAAAATCTCATTTCCCCGTGCCTTATCCCGTATCATGATCAGCTCAGTGAATATAGTGAAATAAACTAATAGACCACAGTGACAGTGTGAATATCAGCTCGTCTCATCTCAGCGCAGCCGCCAGCACTTCAGCATCAACAGGTACCCATTTTTGTCCATCTTCCTTTAATATATCCTTTCTACAATCGTCGTAGGGCTTTCGCCCCTACAAACATAATAATAATTGGATGCTGTTAAACATTCGTGTTCCATCCCACATCGCACTAGTTTTGAGTAATAGGCGTTTTAAGTTTTTTTTTGGAATAATCTTTATTTTCTGCTTATTTTAAGCAAAAAAAATATATTGTGCGGTATCTTTTTTTTTTGTTGAAATGCGTAGATTATGATTATGAAAAAACATTTTAATTTTACATTCAATTTTAAGAGAAAACGTATAAAAATGGTTAATGCAATATTACTATGGGGCTTATTACATAGCATTAATGTCCTTTGTGATATTTCACATAAATGCAATATTCTGATTTGTTCTTTCAATACAATTAATATAAGTGCTTATTTTAACAAAATGTTATAAAATTACCTCGTCACGCCCAAACCGCTGAACCGATTCTTCTGAAATTTGGTATGGAGATACTTTGAGTCCCGGGAAAGGACATAGGGTTTATTTTGTTCCGAAAAAATGTACGGTTCCCAGGCATTAAATAAAAATTATTTCTGCTTATACCCCTACGTGGATTTCGATGATATTTGGTATACAGATATGTTATGTCTCGGGAAAGGACATAGGTTACTTTACATCCGGGAAAAAGGTACGGTACCAGTGTAATAAACAAAAATGATTTGCGCCTAAACTGCTAAACCGATTTTGATGAAAATCGGTGTGTACATACTTTGACTCTCGTGGAATGACATAATACAATTATTATTATCTTAAAAAATGTACGGTTATCACATTATAAATTTTCACATTTTGCGCCTAAACCGCTGATTCGATTGTTACGAAATTTAGTATGGAGATACTTTGAGTCCCGGAAAAGGCCAAAGGATCCTTTTTATCTCGGAAAAATGTACGGTTCTCACTTCTCAGGCGTTAAATAAAATGATTTCTGCTTATACCGCTACAATGGATTTTGATGATAATATTTGGTATGCAGATACGTTATGTCTCGGGAAAGGACAGAGAGTTCCCGCTTCTTCTGCTCTTGCCGCAATTCCCGCAGAGTGCTCTTGTGTATTGCGCACACACTTAACTGGCCTGTTTTTATTGAAACCTGCAGAGTGCTCTTATGTATTGCGCACACACTTGGGCACTATAAAATTACTTCTTCTTAACTGGCCTGCTTTTATTGAAACCAGAGTGCTCTTGTGTATTGCGCACACACTTGGGCACTATAAAATTACTCCTGCGTAACTGGTCTGTTTTCATTGAAACCAGAGTGCTCTTGTGAATTGCGCACATACTTGGGCACTATAAAATTACTCCTGCGTGACTGGTCTGTTTTCATTGAAACCAGAGTGCTCTTGTGAATTGCGCACACACTTGGGCACTATAAAATTACTCCTGCGTAACTGGCCTGGTTTCATTGAATCCAGAGTGCTCTTGTGTATTGCGCACATACTTGGGCACTATAAAATTACTCCTGCGTAACTGGCCTGTTTTCATTGAAACCAGAATGCTCTTGTGAATTGCGCACACACTTGGGCACTATAAAATTACTCCTGCGTGACTGGTCTGTTTTTATTGAAACCAGAGTGCTCTTGTGAATTGCGCACACACTTGGGCACTATAAAATTACTCCTGCGTAACTGGCCTGGTTTCATTGAATCCAGAGTGCTCTTGTGTATTGCGCACACACTTGGGCACTATGATGTTACTCCTGGTTTAATTGAAACCGGCCACCGCCACCGAAACCGGTGTGGGAGTATTTTTATATTTTATTATAATTGGACATTGGGCAAACTTATTGAAATACTCGTTAGTCTAATTAAATTAATAATCTAATTGCAAACTAAAATTAGAATACATTTTATACATATTATTATTAATCAACTTACGGGTAATTTGAAGATGCACAATTACTTCATCAATCTGCAGATTAATTTGTAATCTGATTAAAATTACTAATTACTTTTTTCCCAACACTGCACGTGATAAACTAATTATTTCTACATTAACTAAGTTTTATCAAAATCAGTTCAGCAGCTTAAACGTGTATTAATAAAGTTTATTGCGTGAAAACCGAACATTTCCCAAGATAAAAAATATACCTACTATGTCCTTTTAGAAAACCTTACGTAATATCTACATGTACTCGATATCGATATCATAAGCCAAATTCATTTTTGTCGACTGCGCGGAAACCATACATTTTCCGGGACAAAAAGTATCTAGTGTCATTTTAATTGATTCAAAGCATCTGCATGCAAAATTTTATCAAAATCGGTTCAGCGGTTTAAGTGCAAATCATTTTAGAAACATAGTACATAAATGCTATATACAAAACCTCACTTAGAGGAATAAGCATTAACCATCTTTGTACTCTAGAATATGCTACAGTGGGTTTTCAAAAAAATGGATTTCACTGTCGTAAACCTTATGTTCTAAAGAATAAAACTGCATTATTAACTCAAAACCCGATTTTATGTGGAATGGATCACCAATGCTAAACAGCAGCCAATTATTATTATGTTATAATAATAATTAAGAAGAAGTTAATTCCTGGGCAGATGGGGGACCTACGTAGTTTGGTCGCGACTCGCGTTATGTCAAACCCAGCCGACAGATCACAATTACATTGAATATTGACCACATATTGTACCATCGAGTACATAATCAAAGCGCACGGAAGTGCGCAGGCCTAGTTCCAGCAGGCCGCGCGCATGCCGTGCACTATTTAGTATTTACACGAACCGTTTCGACGCACTTTTGACCCCCCTATAGCTCAGTGTCTATTGTGAGAGCAAAGATAAAATTATACCTACGTAATTATATACTAGTACTTAAGCAGTATACCCAATTTCATAGATATAGCTACAGTAGATCCTGAGATATGTCCCTGTAAAAATAGCAAATTTTGGCACTCACTCACTCATTTACTCACTCACTCACTGACCGGTAATCAAAACCTCTAGGCCACTTCCAATTGTCCTAGCGTTATGAAATTTGGCACACAGTTCGTGTGTTATATGTAGGTTAACGAAAAATTAAGAAATTGTAGAAAATGGTCAAGCGTGAGTCGGTTCATCTACGAACTTTAGTGGCTACTTCCAAATGTCCTAGCGCGTTATGAAATTTGGTACACAGGACGTGTGTTATATTATGTAGATTAACAAAAAAATAAGAAATTTTAGAAATCGGTCAAGCGTGAGTCAGCCCGTCTACGAACTTTAATGTCCTAGCGTTATGAAATTTGGCACACAGGTCGTTTGTTATATTATTATATAGAAAAGAAAAATTAAGAAATTTAAGAAATCGTCAAGCGTGAGTCAGCTCATCTATGAACTTTAGATAAAAAATCTTATGTACCAGTGATACAATGAGGCATCTATTGAAAGTAGTGTTTATATCGGGCGTAGCACAAAAAGAAAATATAGGTATGTTCAGATGCACTTCATCGATCATAATCATCTTCATCAACAGCCTGATCCATAATATTTCTAAATTTGAACTTGGCAGGTTTTTTGCTATACGTTACACTTGATTAATTATAAAATTAGATAATATTTATAGAAATTAAATAACCTGCCAAGTCAAATTAGAAGTATTATGGATCAGGCTGTTGATGAAAATGATTATGATCGATGAAGTGCATCTGAACTTGGCATTGGATTGGATTTCAACTCTTTTTTTAGACCAACAATTAGCCTATAGGAACTAGGCCCTATTTTAACGGGTATGTTTTTGGTGGGATACAATATAACCGTAAATTATAATAATTATATTATAATCGTATTCTGTTTCCAGCAACATCTAACAGCACGGTTGTGCGGGGTCTGAACACGCGCGGTGTGGGCGCCCAGTGCCGGTTCGGTTCCTTGACGCTGGTCGTGGGGGACGAAGTGACTGCGGCCGACCCCTGCATGCGCTGCGCCTGCGACATGCCGCCCTTCGTCACCTGCTCCAAGAAAACTAGTTGCGACCAATGAGCAAAGCTCGAAATATTTGGAAAAATTCTTCCAAGAAAAAGAGACTGGATGTGACTCATCTGAATAGTAGAGATCTTAGCGGGCCCCTAGACCAGGGCCGGGGTCACCAATCAGTTTTGCTTGGGGAAATAAAATGACCTTCGCGATCCACACATTTTATAAAAAAATATTTATCAAAGTTAATTATAGTACGAGATACGACTGCAAAACTGTGCAGGTATCGAGTACACGCTTAAAACCACATTTTTACAAATATTTATGATAAGGAGAACCTATTTCTACTGGGGTGCCAGTCCAAATGTGGCCGCAACTATTTTTAAATATTTTTTTAAAAATTGAGTTTGCGGGATAAAATATTTTCATCGGGTATTGAAAGCAAACATGGTTCATTTCACGGCAATGAGTATAGAGATTTAGAAAAATCCGGTGTGCCGTTAGGCACCCGGCCGCAACTCTGTCGTAACCAGGTGTGAACAGGTACCATTCCGAAACATTTTTGCATCCATAACTTATATTGATCTTTTATATATCAAATGGAAGCTTATTTTCCTCTTATTATTATAATAAAGGTGTGCCTAGTTAAATCTGGCCGCAAATAAGGGGTGCCGGCTGTCAAAGATGGTAAACTATCGATGGTTGAGGGAAAGGGAGCTAGCGCGTAATATTACGGGCTTAACGAGGACCCGGCCGCAACTCTGTCGTAACCAGGTGTGAACAGGTACCATTCCGATACATTTTTGCATCCATAACGTATATTGATCTTTTATATATCAAATGGAAGCTTATTTTCCTCAAGACATTTCGTCACTTACATGAGACCATAATATTATATTACAACGTTTTAAATTTCGACAGTGCGGGTAGATTAAAAAAAATATAATAATTATTTAAGAAACGAATGTCTTTGCTATACATTTTGGGTGGTGGTCCAAGTACAAAACGCTATCACTGATTGTATTTGAATAATTATTATCATAATAAGGTTGATGATTTAGCTATCGTTAATGTAATTGCGTAATAATCGTTTAAAAGTATTCAAAGATTTCGCTTCTTTTACAGATTTTGGTAGTTTGTTAAACAGCTGTGCTCCCTTATAAGTAATGTTATTTTTACCGAAATTGGTTCGTATACAAGGTAATACAATGTTACTTGCTCGTCGCGTAATGTTCGTCTTGTTTGTTTGTTTTTTTTTTTGTTGTAAATTTAAGTTGTGTGTGTATTAGTTCGTGTTTTATTTTGTTAACAAGAATACATGTTTGGTATGTGAATAGTTGAGAGATAGTTACAAGTTTAGTTTCTTTATAAATAGTGTCTGATGGAGTTAGGTAATTGTAGTTGTATTTATAAGATTTTTATAATTTTGTTTTGAAGAAATTGAATGGTTTTTATATTTGTCTTAGCAGCGTTTCCCCATATTTCGACTACATAAAGTAAATGTGGTTTCCTAAGGGCATTGTAAATTAAGATTCTAGCATTTTTTGGGATTATTTGATGGAGCCGGTAATCTATATGTAACAAACTATTGAACACTTGAATAAACTTTTAAATTCTTTTGGAGTATTAATTTATTTGGTCTTTTTAGGGTTCCGTACCCAAAGAGTAAAAACGGGACCCTATTACTAAGACTTCGTTGTCTGTTCGTCTGTCCGTCTGTCTTTATGTCTCCAGGCTGTAACTAAAGAATGGTAATATCTAGAGAGATGAAATTTTCACAGATTATGTATATAATATGTTGCCGCTTTATAGCGGCATATATTATATATTATATAATTTGTTGTTATCAACAAATTCTAAAAACAAAATAAAATGTATATTCAAGGGGGAGTCCCATACAATAAACGTGATTTTCTTACCTTTTTCGCTCTATGTCGATAATGGCAACAGAATATAGGCACTTTTAAATTTCACGAAATCTTCAATTAAATGTGCAATTTAATTATCAGTAATACAATCAAATAAAAATTAAAATATAAGGGCGGCTCCCATACAAAAAACACAAAATGTTAACTTTGCTCTATAATATGTAGTACGGAACCCTTCGTGCGCGAGTCCGACTCGCACTTGGCTGATTATTACTATTGTTTGAACCGATGGTTAAGTACACTAACATGATGTACTATCACTATCCTCGTTAAACCCGTAATGTTTCGCGCTAACTCCCTTTCCCTCAACCATCGATAGTTTGCCATCTTTGACAGCCGGCACCCCTTATTTGCGGCCAGATTTAACTAGGCACACCTTTATTATAATAATCAGAGGAAAATAAGCTTCCATTTGATATATAAAAGATCAATATACGTTATGGATGCAAAAATGTTTCGGAATGGTACCGGTTCACACCACAGAGTACCTTTTTAAATCTCTATACTCATTGCCGTGAAATGAACCATGTTTGCTTTCAATACCCGATGAAAATATTTTATCCCGCGAACTCAATTTTTAAAAAAATATTTAAAAATAGTTGCGGCCACATTTGGACTGGCACCCCAGTAGAAATAGGTTCTCCTTATCATAAATATTTGTAAAAATGTGGTTTTAAGCGTGTACTCGATACCTGCACAGTTTTGCAGTGGGATCTTAGACTATTACGGAAATTACAATGTAGGTCTTAGGTAATATTTAAGGTGAACGCAGATTTGGCCGCACCGCACGCACCGCAGTCGCCGCATTCGCAATTCTTCATATGAAGTTGCGAAGACTGCGGCGCGGGTAGGTAGGTATGCAAGCTTGCCTATAACTTCATATAAAGAATTGCGAATGCGGCGACTGCGGTGCGTGCGGTGCGTGCGGTGCGGCCAAATCTGCGTTCACCTTTACATATCAATGACAAAAATGACAATTTTTGTTGCTATAGGTCTACCAGAATCTGATGGCAATTTTTGACAGCAAATTTTCAAAATATATCCTAAATCATTGGATAAATTTTTTAGTTGCATGTTTAATACACAGATTAGCTGCTAAAAGAAAAGGATCAAAATGTTTTATTCCAATTACCCCGGTATTGCTAGACTAGAGTCAATTTATTTTCTCACTTTTTGCCATCAGATTCTGGTACACCTATAATTATCGTTCTGAAGTTTGGAGTGAAATTGGTTCAAGCTATTGACATTAAATCCTGGAGATGTTTTTAACGATGTTCATCTTTGAAAATGCTTGGTCCGCACACAAATGGGTCGGCGCACACTGGTCCCAAAGTAAAATAAATGGGACATTAAGAATTTTCGGATCGAAAGTCAACGGATCAGGCTGTTTTTTTTTTGTTGTAGACAGCTGATGCAATTACAAGTCACTTTTATAGATGTCGTCCGGTCCGGAGGTAGTTTTCAAATATTTGCCGATTTAACCTGCCAGATTTCTTTTACTTGTGAATATTTTGTTTATAAGTTTAGGGCAACACAACTCGCAGGGATGATTGTAAGTACATTAGTAGCATCGAGGCAAATGCTTTTAATTCATTTTTAAAGAAAGCCTAATACCCAATTATTTATTTGTAATTGCATTTTCTAATAAACCTGCGTGTCCAAACGACTAGTACATGAGAATTTTAGATATAAAATATTATTCATAAGAGATAAACAAAACGCAAAAATACACCTAATTAATGAAAGTATTAGCTACAATCTCTTAAAATTTGGGACTTCTAAATCAAGAAATATCGAAACCAAAAAATAAACTGTTTTTGTAAACAAAATTTTCTATATCACCTGTCACCTTCAATATTTTTGTCTGGTGATAACACTAATTCCGTTCGGGCGTCCACTGCCCCTCCCGCCGGTCGCTTTAGTTGTCCGCTAACCGCGGGAGTGGCGAGACGTGTGCGAGTATATTCATTGTGACCAAAAAAAAATCATCTGTAGACGCCATCTGGAATTGTAACAGTAAGTTCTGTTTTTTCTGCCTAAAATAACTTCAACGCTTATAAACATTTCTGGTTAAAGTTTCACCTGATTATATGTCGCATGAGGCTTGCTTTGGGGTGGAGTAGGTATAATCGCGCTGACTTAAATATTTGCTCTGTTTGATGAAATAACGGTAATTTTCTCATTAACCTGTTTCTAAATAACCTGCCACAACTGTACAGGTGGATGAGATGTGTTCGAGTGAATGAGATCGCCTTAGCTTTCAGACACTAATTCTTTTATTAATACGCCTTAATATATATGTCCTAGGATGATTTGATAAATCGAATTATCGCGAAAATTCTAGGGACTTCGTGAAAATACGGATAGCTAAAAAACGGTGATTACATTTTTCAACCTTACTGACAAAAGGTAGTGTTTTCGCGAAAACGCGAGTCGCCTTAGTAAGATTCCAAAGTGAATCGTTAGTTATTACTTATTATCAAAAAAAATCACTGATTGGTCGGTTTGAGCGCCCCACAACAACATCTTCTCTAATTGGTTGAAGATTAAAAACGTCAAGTTTTCAACCAACTTGTTTTCGCGAAGTCCCTAGAACTTTTGCGATAATTCGATTTATCAAAATATTATCCTACGTCATAATATATACCATAAAAAGACAATATAATATTTGACATACTAACCGACCCGATACTAAGGGTGGATTGCACCAGAGGCGTAGTTAAAGTTAAGGTTATCGTCAAATATGGCGTCCATAATGGACTTTTACTAGGGATTTGACAGTTTGACTTTTTGTTATGGTTAAAGTAAGTTGGCGCACCCCACTCTAAGTTTAGTTAGATGATATATGTATAAAGTGTTTTGCTTGTAGATCAACAATGGGTCGACCAAAAACTATTACAAAGACTACAGAGGAAAGAAAAAAACGCAAAAGAGAACTAGAACGAGAGAGATATCGAAAAATTAAGGAAGATCCAGTGTTATACGCTCAATATCAGCTAAAAAATAAAACTAAATATGAGAAAAGGAAAGCTCAGAAGAAGGTTATTCCAATTAAAGATATGACACCCAAAGCCCAAAGAGTGCAAAGGAAAAAATGGCGTGAGGCTTTCAATGCCTATTATAAAAGAAAGAAGGATGCGAAAGCCGAAGAAAGATTTATGGAGACACATAAACCTTCAGATATTGAGACTGAACAGATCGAGCAACAACGTATGGATGTATCAAATAGGAACTCTCCGTCTCCTTCAATTCTCACCTCTCTTTCAATTCTCGAATCTCCTTCTATTTTATCTATAACGACAGGTAATAAAGAAAACACTGATCCCAATTCAAGAATAAGCCCACGTTCTGTCTGTAAATCAATCTCACACGTCTCTGAAACGTCTTCAACTTCCAACATAGGGAAGTCGCCTTCCCAGTTAATCAGAAAATTAAGATATAAAATGGATAAAGAAATTAAAGCACTTAAAAGACAATTGGAAGGAGTTAAGAAAGTAAATGAAGCCTATCGAAAGAAATTAAAAAGACTAACGGAGGAGAAAAAAGAAAGTAATATGGATACCTTTAATGATAAAATACTGCAGTCTTATAAAGCTCTAAAAACACACAAAGCTAAGCAAGAATTTTCAAGAAATCTACAAGTAAATGTAAAAAATACATTGAAAGAAAAAGGGCGTTTAGGAAAACTATCAAACATATTTAGACGACGAATAAGCGAGCACTTCTGCTAGCGTTCAAAAGTAAAGAAAATAAGAGAGGACATAAAAAAGTTTCTAGAAGAAGACGAGAATAGTTCTGTAACTGCTGGGAAGAAAGAGACAGTAAAGAAGGCAGGAGTAATTAAACAAAGACGCTATTTGACGAACTCCTTATATCAGTTGCACAGAAAATTTTTAACAAAAGTTAATTATACAGTAAGTTTCACAACTTTTAGCAGATTAAGGCCGTTTTGGATTTTATTTTCATCACAAAAACCCAAGGAGACATACCTGTGCATTACCCATGAAAATTTTGATCTGTTAGTTGAAGCGTTGCATAAAAACCATATTATTCCTCACAAAAACTCCACTGACGTGCTGATAGACATTTGCTGTGACCATTTTAGTTCTCAATGTTTGCTGAGGATATGCAAAGATTGCAAAGCAAAAAATATAACGAACTATCAAAACTTTGATAATTCTGTTGATATTTCTTATTGGGCTTGGGCTTCAAAACGAGAGCAAATTGTGCAAAATGGACGAGAAAAGTTTATCAGAGTCGTGAAAAAAGAGAAAATCATCACAAGGCCAAGAGATGCAATTCTGACTTTTGAAAAACAGCTAGAGAACTTTTCCAAACATTGTGGAAGAGTGACAGCTCAGCATAACGCTATAAGGACATTGAAAGACAATTTGCAACCTGATGAAGCTATCGTACATGTTGACTTCTCAGAAAATTACAAATGTCAGTATGCTAAAGAGATTCAGGTAGTACATTTTGGAGGAAGTCGAAAGCAAGTGACTTTACACACAAGCGTATTGTATTTCTTTGACCTCAACTGTACCAGAACAACACAATGTTTTGCTACATTCTGTCAGAATTTAAGACATGATGCTGCTGCGGTGTGAGCTCATATAGTGCCTATAATTGAATATCTTCAACAAAAGGCACCCCAAATTACGACCCTTCACTTCGTATCTGATTCTGCCACAAGCCAATATAGAAATTACAAGGCATTCTTTGTCATTGGCGCCTTAAAATGGCAATATCCCAGATTAGCCTCTTTGACGTGGAATTACACTGAGGCCGGCCACGGGAAGGGGGCACCCGACGATGTGGGAGGAACTCTGAAGCGAACGGCTGATGCCATTGTTTCCCGTGGTCACGACATTCCCGATTTTGATACTTTCGTTGAAGAACTAAAATCTAATACGAAAAACATAGTAATTGAAACGGTTTCTGATTACAACATTATGGAAAAAGACTTACTGTTACCTTCTGATCTCCGTTCTTTCAAAGGGACCCTACAAGTTCACCAAGTTATTTGGAATAATAACGATAAGCATCAGGTGATAATGCGCAATCTAAGTTGTGTTGAAAAGTCTTGCATTATTGAACCTCGAAGTTGTAGTCACGTCAAATATCTCGGCTCGCATGTTCTTAGATCAGAAATACTGACAAACCTATCCAACACTGACTCAGCCTACGAGATTGAAAATGAAAACTCATCAAATATAGCTTCCACAGTAGTTCCTTTACATAGATCCTACGCATTTTATTCTACGAGTGAAGCAGATCTTCCTGAAGAACTTAGACCTAGGATTGCGCCGATAGCGTCAGATATGAGATATGATTGTACTGATCTAAGTTTGTCTGATGAAATAATCATTCAAAATTTAAATTCATGTGATGCTTTTAATATAACAGAGACTGAAAGATTTGATTTCTTGGATGTTGAATTTCATGATAATTCTCTTGAGACGGTAACAAGGTCAACACAAGACGAAAGTTTCGTTCAACAATTTTCCTCGGACTTACCTGAACTGAACATCTCTGCTAAGTCTCCTGTAACAACAGAATCTGCTAATGACGTACCTTTCTTTCTATTATTATCCTCTGATGCTCGTCGCCCTGGCGTTGATTCTTCTGTGCCTGCAATAACTCCTGTCACCTGTTTGAAAACATCGCCATTGTGTATCGCTAAACCTTTAACTTCCACTTATGTGAGTCCAAATGACGCGTTAGTGACGCGTTCATCCATCCATCCAAGAGCAGGATCGTCAAAAATTAATAGCAAGGAGAAAAAGAAAGGACCGATACTACCACGTACATCTAAAAGAAATAAAAAATTAAAAGTAACACGTGAAGCAATAGAAAAGTAATAAGTCAGCGACCATTATAGAAAAAAGTACAACGAAGTGATGATTAGAAAGAGGACAATTTAAAGGCAACGAAAAAGTAGCGAAAGTACAAATTCATTGATCTCATTGTGATAATAGGTTTAGATAATAATCAAGTGCAATTTTTGAGGCTAGTGTAGTGTTATAGTTTAAAATACTAAAAATTTATTAATAAAAAATCTGATTTTGAAGCTTGTTTTCTTAATGTTGCCTAATTTATCATTCACTTTTCGAGGCTTTTCTAATCTAACCTGCCGGTATCTAATTTAACCTGCCTGTTTCTAATTAACCTGTCTCTTACCTGCTAAAAACTGGCAATTTCTAGTTCCCTTACACTGAAATGTATTTATTTTAATAAACAAATCGAATATAATATCATTTAAATTCCATCCCAACATTTTTTCACTTTTTGTCAAAAACGTCAATTTTTTGAAAACTACCCCCGGATGCGGACCGCGGTCCGCCAATTGGTGACAATCCGCCTGTCAATCTTATTGTCAAATAAATTGTTCAATAATATTGTTGACAGTTGAATGATAATTATGCACAACAAAATTTATCGTCTAGACTCTAGGGGCCCACTTAGATATCAAAGACTATCAGATTATATATTTATATATATTCATAATATTATTATTACTATAGAAATAATTTATTTCTTATATAGTAATAATATAAGACGTTCAACTATGAAAACTCAATTTTAGTGAACTTTTATTTGAATGGAATCAATATTGGTACTTACTTGTTAGCAATGTAAAATAAGAATATTAGCATTCGTGACTATAATATTGAAACATTGGATATGATGCATTTGTAATAACGATAAAGGTGCAGATGAGCTGCTTGTTAAGTAAAACATTTAATACATCTTATAAAGTTTTATTAATATTATTACTTATTACATCGTAAAATTGATCCAAACACATTTTGAACTAGCGCCTATATTATGTAATACGCGTACTAATCATTCGATCATAATATTTTTTTGCTGGTATAATATTTTTTAAATACCACTCCACCTCGATTCTCGTGGATTTCTTGATATCTAAATAACACAGTTTTGGGCTTGAGCCTGCTGTCAAAACGCTAGCCCCGCCTACACACACGGCTACCGTCCAATTATGATACAATGATTCCATGAATCGTGCCCGCATGAAATGTATTTTGCGCTGTAGCTAATAGTGAACAATATCGCGTAACAACGGTCCGGCGCATTATAGCACGAAAGTAAATTTCGCTAGTCCCAAAAATGTTTTTGATGATTACTTAAAAATTTTATACAATACTTACATTTCCTTTAGTTAATCTTTTATAAAGTGTGTGATTGTAGTAGTGCAAGTTATTGAATGAGAGTAACTCAATAAGTGTAACAGATATTTGTTGAAAAGCCCAGAAAAATTCATAATTTCGAAAAATAAAACTATCGAATCAAAATAAGTCAATCAAGTTTTCCGTTATGCAAGTATCAGATAAATATGCAATGATTAAATAAATCTCAATTTCATTTGTGTCAATCGTCTTCCGGGATCGTACGGATCGTAAAGCAAAAAAATTATCGTTATAATCGTAGCTTAAAATTTAATATTATTAAAGTAAGTATACAATATAATACCGAAGCTGTTTTTATTTAATAATTATTAATATGACTTATGTTTTATCCCGCGTAAATTAATGATTGTAGATGATGAATCTACGCTATTTGGTCAAGTTATGTCAAGCCAATGTTAATGGTTCCCATGATCCCAGATCCCATAGGAGCGATCAGATATAACTTATTGTCACATGGTCCATGGATGAACAATATTGTTATTTGTTGCTGTATTGTTTCATAAAACTGCCCATTCACTATCCTGCATTGCAGTCCGCCGTGCAGGCCTGCAACACCATTCACTACCCTACATAAGCCGCCGTGCAGTCCGCCGGCTTACTTAGGGTAGTGCAGGATAGTGAATGGGCCCTTTAAGGCGTTATTTTTATTTTATAAAATAAAATAACGCCTTAAAAACAATAAAGCAAGAACTTATTTTTTTGTTTTTGTCACATTAATTAACTAAAAGACTGAGAGGTAGATTATGCTTTCTTAACTAAGTACTAAAATGGACTGGCAAATAACAATATTAATTAAATTATCTGTTTTATTTTTACTACTTGTAATGTCTAATGTAAATGGTATAAGCTTATCACTATTATAGACCAAGATTTAACAAACAGCTTATCGAAAGTTTTTCCTCTGTAGTTCAATATGAAGTGAGCAGCGCAAAAACTTTAGAATAAGTTATTTTGTCTGTGTGTCGGCGAATGCTAAACTGGTAAGATAATATTTTTAAAAGATCTTTGTAAAAAATAAGAAACGCGCCTAGTTTTGTACTTGTCAGCTAGGGCTCTAATTCTACATAAATGCATGAGATTCTTCATGTCCAGGTCCTACGGTCTGCGTCTGGTCTTTGGAAGCGAGCGTAAATGTCTCTCTCGAAGCGACTATCATCACCATCACCTGAAATAAAACATAATATAATATTATAATGATTTTATATAGATTTATTTAACAATTGACTTTTAAACTCATCTTCGTATTTTTACGACATCGCCAGGTGGATTAGGTAATAACTGATAAGACGTATGTTGTAAAAAAGCGTTTTCTTTGTAAAATACACCCGAAAGCGGTCCAGTTTTTTAGTTTTCAAAATTAAAATTTGTTTCCTTAGGTACCTATCTAATACTACGTGAGCATCGGTGCAATTTGGATACCCCGGAAATGGGAATTAAACCAGAGTTATGTGTTTTTCTTCTCCCCCATAGTCTTTTTGTCTCTTTTATGAAATGTTTGTACGGTAATACAAAAAAAAATCCTCTAAATTTATTGTAGTCCTTCACGACTTACCCTGTCCAATTAGACATGGTTAGTTAAAAGCTTTAAGGCGTTGCGAACTGTGTTCACAGCATAAAATGCTCTTGAGTGCAGAGTGGGCGAAGTTTGGTGCTATTTGTCATTATTCACTACAAAGAGTTACCGACTGTTTTAATAAATCAAATATTTTTCTTTTCTTCATCTAGAAGCTATTGCTTATTAGGGCTTACCGTTGGCATCGCCTGTGTCCACCACGTTGTCGGTCAAGTTGTCACCGCACAGGAACTGGTCCAGCTGGCCCACGATCTTCTTGTAGGCGTCCATGATTAGCACTTTCCTCTCCTCTATTGTCATCGCGGGCTCGAACACCAGAGGGAGCTGCACGTTTGGATCCTCGCCCATATCTGGAATAGCAAGTTTATAATTAAGTCCAATAAAACTTTTTGTTTTTCTGATGATTGTTGTATAACAGTCGAAGTGTAGGTATGCTGCTGGTCATTTACGAGTACAACGCGCTTGCGCTGAAAGCCACAAGCTATACGGATGACAGGATGAGTATGAACATGCTAAAAGTTGGCCTCGGGCGAGTTTCTTACGCCGCGTAAAAAGTAATTCTTTCAGCGCTGCTACTTTCCGAACTACGAGTATAATATTATATAAGCACAAAGGACATTCACACGTCATACACATCCTAAAGTATTCTCGCGACATTCCTCCGGGTGTGAATCTAGTGAGGTACACTTACTTACAATACTGTAACCGTATCGGGAAGTAAAATTTAATAAGTAGGTACTCCCTCGCAGATTCCATCTCGTTCACACATTATACAACCTCTCAAGTGTCAACGTCCGACAGTCGAATATTATTTTGTTGCTGATACCCTTGCAGTATAATCGCTTTATTTTAAACCGTATAAAATGTAATACTAACTCTGTCTGATCATAGCAGTGATGGTGGCGGCGACGTACTGCAGGGCGTCGCCCGCGGCGCCCGGTGGTCCGCGCGGCCCGGCGGGACCGGCCGGCCCGGGCGCCCCGGGCTCGCCTGCGGGACCCGGCAGGCCGGGCGGACTCATAGGACCCTTCGCCCCCGGTACACCGTCTCTGCCGCTTGGGCCTGCATAAAATTATAATAATATAATGAGTAATCTATAGACACGCGGTAGCGCGTCTATATATACGGATAGAGAATACCGGATAGCTGCTATTCGGCCGGATAGGCATCCGGCCGAATAAAAAAAAGATCTGGATAAAAAAAAATATTTTAAGTAATTATTTACTTTATTAATTATTCATATGAAATATAAGTAGTTTAAGTTTAAACTAGAAAATGAATTAATTAATACTCATACTGCACTAAGGGCAAATTATGGTGAATAAAAACCAACTTCTCTGCATTGAGAGGTTTCGCTTCTCTTCATAAATAAGGCCAGCTTCAGAAAAAGTATTTCGCTGTACACACCGCTACAATGTATATAAGTATGTGCTTTGCACTAAACGGCTAAGTACCGCCGGATATTCGGCGGCCGGATATCCGGCTATCCGGCCAGGTGGCTGGCCGAATATCCGGTATCTGGTATCCGGCCAAACTACTATTTGTTTCATCTCTAGTTTTAATTATCAATTACGTACAATTTTGAAGTCGGTTTTATCTTTTTTTAAAAAATAAAAGTAGATAGCTGTTATTAGTGTTATTACCTACGAACTACGAATAATAAAACCTAAGGAAACGTAACTCCCATACTAATACAGTTTTAAATTTGGTTCCATTCGAACTGTCATGTAACGTCAGCCTTTATATCGCTCAAGGTCACCTAAATATCGCAAATGTATGAAAAGTGAACCTAAGGTACACTTTTTTGACAAGTATTTTGGAGCATGTTTTTTTACGGAGTCACTCTTCCTTAGTTTTTATTATTCGTAGACTACGAATAATAAAAACTAAGGAAACGTAACTCCCATACTATTACCGTTTAAAATTTGGTTCCTTTCGAACTGTCATGTAACGTCAGCCTTTATACCGCTCAAGGCCACCTAAATATGGAAATGTGTACCTAAGGTACACTTTTTTGACAAGTATTTTGGAGCATGTTTTTTTACGGAGTCACTCTTCCTTAGTTTATTACTTATTATTTTGAAGTTGTGTAGTAAGTAAATGATGAGCTCGGAATACGTCTTCGCACTAACACCTGACATATTATGTACCTGCGGGTCCAGGATTTCCTTTTGGTCCTGGCGGCCCTTGTGGTCCTGGAGGTCCAATTACTCCGTCCCTCCCCTTTTCACCGTCCACTCCGTTTTGTCCTCTGGGCCCGGGCGGACCCGTCTCCCCGTCTCTACCCGGCTCCCCTCGCTCGCCTTTCTCGCCCATGGGTCCATAGGGTCCCGTCGGGCCTGGAATCCCAGGGTAACCCATGTTACCTTTGTCCCCTCTTTGACCCCTCACACCTGGATACCCAGGTAGACCTGGTGGGCCCTAAAATACGTAATGCATAACGATTAAAATAAATAAATAATTCTATTGTTGACATTATGTCAAATTTTCCAGATGCGTTGGCACTTGGCAGCATATAAAAATATAAAATTACTAGCTGTCCCGGCAAACGTTGCTTTGCCATAATAATATAAAGTATTTCGCCCGTATTATTTTATTGAAGTGACTAAATAAGTATGTCGCCATGGCAACGTCGATCGCTATCCCGTCGCACAAACAATGGTCGCCGTCAGTCTCAAGTTGTAATAATTTACTATTATTTGTTCAACAAAATATGCACTTATCAATATATTATAAAGTACTCAGTAGCCGATTCTCAGACCTACTGAATATGCATATAAAATTTGGTAAAAATCAGTAAAGCCGTTTCGGAGGAGTTCGCTGACTAACATTGTGACACGAGAATTTTATATAATACTAGCTGTCCCGGCAAACGTTGCTTTGCCATAATATATTTGCCATATTATTTTATTGAAGTGACTAAATAAGTATGTCGCCATGGCAACGTCGATCGCTATCCCGTCGCACAAACAATGGTCGCCATCAGTCTCAGGTTGTAATAATTTGCTATTATTTCTTCAACAAATGCACTTATCAATATATAAAGTACCGAGTAGCCGATTCTCAGACCTACTGAATATGCATATAAAAATTGGTAAAAATCTATAAAGCCGTTTCGGAGGAGTTCGTGGACTAACATTGTGACACGAGAATTTTATATATAAGAAGATAAGACTAACTGTCCCGGCAA
This sequence comes from Lysandra bellargus, assembly GCA_905333045.1. Classification (NCBI taxonomy): domain Eukaryota; kingdom Metazoa; phylum Arthropoda; class Insecta; order Lepidoptera; family Lycaenidae; genus Lysandra; species Lysandra bellargus. Next base: position 12,828,952 of record HG995322.1, read on the forward strand.
ACGTTGCTTTGCCATAATATATTTGCCATATTATTATATTGAAGTGACTAAATAAGTATATCACCATGGCAACGTCGATCGCTATCCCGTCGCACAAACAATGGTCGCCGTCAGTCTCGGTTGTAACAATTTACTATTATTTATTCAACAAATGCACTTATCAATATATAAAGTACCGAGTAGCCGATTCTCAGATCTACTGAATATGCATATAAAATTTGGTAAAAATCAGTAAAGCCGTTTCGGAGAAATTCGTGGACTAACATTGTGACACGAGAATTTTATATATAAGAGAAGATAAGATAAGAAGAATAAGTAAGTCTCAATTAGTAGTGGACTGTAAGTAGTATTATAATATTAATATTAACTAAATTAATATTATAATACTTATTTAATAATATTAACTAAATATAATTATTAATTACGAGATAATATTATGCTTTGTATAACCTACCCGGAAACCGGGTGGTCCCGCCGGGCCGCGGGGTCCAGGGTATCCGACCGATCCTTTTTCTCCTTGCAAACCGTCGGTACCGGGCATGCCTGGGGTACCCGCGATACCTGGTGGTCCCCACTCGCCCTTGGGCCCGGGCAGTCCTTTTGGCCCCTGTAGACCCTGATCTCCCTTGATGCCATCGTAACCGGGTGCACCATCCGGACCGCGGGAACCCTGTAGCATATATACATATTCTAGATAATTATATAACTAATAAAACACTATTAAGTTTTTTTTGTTTAGTTAAACTTTAGTCGATCATAACGTGTATACTGTACTCGGCGAAACATGGCGGTAGCGGTCATTGACTCGCTCACTACAAAGCCGCGATTGACAACATTTGACACTTCATTGTCAATCGCGGTTTTAAATATAGAAAATGACAAGTTTTTGACAGGGAGTCAATGACCGCTACCGCCATGTTTCGCCGAGTACAGTATAGTCATGTAACCTATACACAGTAACTGGTTCGAAATTAAATAAACGCAGAGTAGCGTCCGTCAGTACGCTGCGTTTATTTATTTTTGAATAATTTGTAAAGAATTTTAAAGAATGATACGAAGCCACTGAGTTTCATATTTTTTTTCAGAAACATTATTTTTTAGAATATACTCCAGCAAAGCATTTAGCAAATATATTTTACAGATTTTTACACTAGGTACACACGATCAATGTAGGTTAGATATTATAATTATTGAGTAAGTCCTAGTTTCACTATTAGTAAATTCCAAAAAAATAATACCTTTTCACCTGGCATACCAGGGGATCCCGTCAACCCATTTAGGCCGCTTAATCCGCGTGGACCCTGCATACCAGGTGGACCAACGGGTCCATTGGGGCCTCTCGGACCTTCTATACCCATAAACCCTTTCTCGCCTTTATCTCCTTTCGGGCCTTGAACGCCCATTCTGCCCGTAAGTCCAGGGTTGCCAGGTAGTCCCGGATTTCCTTTGTCACCTTTCATGCCCGGTAGGCCCATGTTTCCTGGGCGGCCTGATTCTCCAATCGCTCCCTGTTAACATGTTTACCCCTTTATAATAAAAATATTTAGGCAGTGAATTTTCAAGACATATAATTTATTTTATTTTTTTATTTATTTCAGGCTACATAGGCCCATACAATATATACCTTAATGACTAACATACATATAAATTATATACACTTAATAACTACACTTTGTCACTTAGTTATCGGCGACGCGCGCTTCATTCCGGAGTCTCCCCCGGAACCTTCGGTAGACCACATCAGTCGGCCAGAATTCCTCCGCTTCAAAGCAGGGCTTCATAACGTTATTGAATAACAGAAAAAATATCGTTACGTACCGTTATTTTCATAATGGTAGCCAGATAACGTTATTTTTTTAACGGTATTTAGTAAAATAACGATATTTTTTCGTTATGTATAAACGAAATAATAATAACGGTAAATATAACGTTATTTTCTGGTATCAAGTATACGATCGTGCACGGTGCACTAAATCTCACTCGCAGCCCACTTTTTTTGCGAGATTTGTGTGAAAATACAAAGAAAAATACACCTTATAAGCGTAATTACGTTTAGAAAATTTTCCCGCCTGTCATAACTTTCTTGACGGACTATAACGTTATCAAAGAACATATATTTACCGTTATAAATCCTATATAGCGTTATAACATTAACCGTTATTAATATCAATTTTTAACGTTATTTTTAATATCGGGTAAATTTTCATAACGTTATCTATGCCCTTGAAGCAGTAACGTTATGAAAAAATAACGTTATTTGAAGACCTGCTTCAAAGGTCGACAGAAGATGCGTCGGTACTCTCACCACAAAGGAACTGAAGTTGACCTTGTGGCGAGACTGCAGACGTTCGACCCTCAAGTGGAGGGATGTCTTCTTACTGATGTAGTCCACGACGTCTTCGACCTCCATGGACCAGTGCAGGCGAGAAAACACAAAAAAATATATAAATAAATAGTAAATTTACTACAAAACATTTGAATACTAAAAAATATTTTTTAGAGTTGAAATATTTTGTAGTAAATTTACTATTTATTTATATATATTTTTAGTGTTTTACTCTATTTTTTAGTGTTTATATATTTAGTTGTAAATTTAGTAAAAAAATTTATACACAAAAAAAATATTTTAGTGTTTAAATATTTTGAAGTTAATTTTTGTACAGGAACCTAGGTAATTACTATTTTAAGCTGAAAAATAAATCAAACATGTTAAATATTTTCTTATGAGAAAATGATTTTGGTATTACGTATGTATGAGAATTTCGAGGGTAGCCCGGCCTCTTAATATAAAATACACTAAACTGTGCACATTGTCTAACATAAGTCGCGGACGCGACCTTGAGCGTTCGGACGTCCGAACAGAATCTGGCTGGACAGATGTTTTGCATCCGCGGACGTAGTGGCGGGGCAAGACCTAAATTTTATGTGGGCAAGATATATCTTACGAGGCCCCTAAGGCCCCTAAAATATATTGTGCGAGCCCCCCGAATTGGATGACACTTAAGAACGGATTAGTTAAGAGAAATAATTTTATAGGTTAGATCTTAGACGTCCACGGATGAACCGTGCTTATTGTAATTAAGCTTATGAAAGCGTCCGATAATATTTTGTTTCTAGCTTAATAATTATTATTGGCATAATATTTAATCGAATATAAAATACTTTTAGTAAGGATAAACATATACCTATTATGTATTCATCTTTTTCTTTAATAAATGTGAACTTTCAGGCACTATTTACATTTAAAGTGTCATTAAATGCTTTCAACTTACAGGAGGTCCCATGTCTCCCTTTTCACCCGGGACTCCGGGCCAGCCCTTTTCACCACTCAGTCCAGGTTCACCTGTTAAGCCTGGAGATCCCCTATCCCCTTTGTACCCTTGTGGACCAGTGTTCCCGTTTAACCCTTAAACATACGTAATATAATATTACTAGTAGACCCAGCCACGCGTTGCTGTGACATACATGCTATTAGTAAGAAAACATGGCGACCTTCATGACTGATTTTCTGCTGCCGAGGTTGATTTTCCTGTCACGCTGACCGTTCGCTGGCCATCGGCGCCGATACCGAAATGTATGAAATATCAGAGCAGACCGCTACGCGTTATTCATTAACAAAAAATTAAAACCGACTTCCAAGGTAAAAACAATAAGTAATAATATGAACTAAAAAGTATTAAATAATTCTTACTCTTTAATAGTGCCTCTTTCAGAATTCGTCTAAATCTCAACTACTTCTGTACATACTATAGTCTTCATTATTTTGAAGTCGGTACCAGCTAATTTAATCGTGAGTTAATCAGTCAATGTCAGAATATATGAAACTTTTGGGACTGGTACCGACTTTAAAGTAATGAAGACTATATATGTACAGAAGTAGTTGATATTTAGACGAATTCTGAAAGAGGCACTATTAAAGAGTAAGAATTATTTAATACTTTTTAGTTCATAATATTATTACTTATTGTTTTTACCTTGGAAGTCGGTTTTAATTTTTCGTTAAAAATAATAATTTCACTCTTTTTAGTTATTTACCCGTAAACGTATAAGCTGTCAGTTGTAGATAATATAATATAGGATTTTGGCATGAAACTATCACGACTACTATACTCAGACAGTTTTCAAAAAAGTTTTATGCTATGTCTCAAAAACCATGAGCCATATAGTGCAGTCGCCAGAGGTTTAACCTCCGAAAATTGTAATAGTGAACGGACTTTTGTTTTTGAGGTGTCATTTTCTTTTTTAACCGACTTCCAAAAAACGAGGAGGTTATATGTTCGGCTGTGGATATTTTTTTTTTTTTTTTTTTATTTTATTTTTTTTTGTATGTTCAACGATTACTCCGCCGTTTGTGAACCGATTTTCGAAATTTTTGTTTTGTTGTATTAGGTTTCACTCCAATTTGGTACCATGTTCACAAAAGTGGTGACCTGATGATGGGATCCATGAGTAATCGAGGGAACTCCTCGAAATTTATATGGAAACATATGGTGATTTTGGTTTTATGTGAAGTGTACTAAGAATATGCTACCAAAAAGTCAAATATTGGGTCAAAGTATACCATGGTTTCGAAGATGCTGAGAGAACTCCTGACTCCTTATAGATACACGTTCGGGAGTTTCGGCGTTGTTTTAAGAACAGAAAGCATATGCTACTATGCAATTCATATTCATCATCATAATCATCATCATCATCATCATCGTCATCATCATCATTAAGGTCACCAATGTCTCATGGCACAGAATTAATAATAGTACAAGGCATAGGTATGGATATACTAATAATAATAATTATGTACTGTATAACAACACCTGTTTGTTTGATACATGGCGGTCGGCGCCGCAGAGGCGACGGCATCGCCGCGCCGCGCCGCCGCGCCGCGGGGCGCGTGGCGGCAGACAACAGATCGAATACTTTACTAATTACTTTATAAAATTTAAATAGACAAATAGAATTAAAATAAAGTTATTTTAAAAAGAGCATTTACACAAAACAAAGTCATTAAGTGTCTTTTTAATCAGTTATACTTATTAATCGATAGATGGCGCACTAAGTATCGATTTGAATTCTTGATTAGGCGCTTATTCCACTTATCCTAGCTAGGAAGTCCTAGCTAGGGTCCTAAAAAATTTAGTCAAGTGGAATAACATTTAGAAGCTAGGATCCTAGCTAGGATCCTAAATCGGAAAAAATTTAGTCAAGTGGAATGACATTTAGAAAGCTAGGATCCTAGCTAGGACTTCCTAGCTAGGATAAGTGGAATAAGCGCTTTACAAGAACAGAGCTGTCAATAATTATGATAATATTAAATATTATGAGTAGCTACGCTACATCCTATGCAAGTTTATACAATTTTTTATCTGATAGATCCTTCGATCGTGGAAAAACGAGACACAATAGCCTTTCTATTGTTATCTCAATCGCCGGTGACCGCTTGGGGCTTGAAGCATTAAAATTGTTAAATTACTTAGCACAATATGTTCACTTCACTGATAATATATGATTTTGTGAGTGTGAGTTGTGACTCTTGACAAATTGTAATAAGATACGTAAAATATACGCGAAGGTTTACCTACTAGTGTAACTAAAAAGAGTGAAATTATTATTATTTTTAACAAAAAATTAAAACCGACTTCCAAGGTAAAAACAATAATAACATTAATATGAACTAAAAAGTATTAAATAATTTTTACTATCTAATGTTGCCTTTTTCCGAATTCGGCTAAAACTCAACTATTTCTGTATTCAATCTTCATAATTTTGAAGTCGGTGCCAGTTCCAAAAGTTTCAAATATTCTGTCAGAGGACTGAAGATTCAGCTATCTGGTACCGACTTCAAAATAATGAAGATTGAATACAGAAATAGTTGAGTTTTAGCCGAATTCGGAAAAAGGCAACATTAGATAGTAAAAATTATTTAATACTTTTTAGTTCATATTAATGTTATTATTGTTTTTACCTTGGAAGTCGGTTTTAATTTTTTGTTAAAAATAATAATAATTACACTATAACTTGCAAAGTTTACCAAAATTTTTTTTTGTGCTTTTAATTTTTTTAGTTACTTAATTAAAAATTAATATTTCACCATATAAAACCGTTCCAGAAAAAAATTTTTTTTCTTGTTCCTGTTATTTAATGACTCTTATCCGATTGTTTACGTTGAAAATTAACCAAATACACAATTTTTAAAAAAGAAAGTTTGCTTTGCTAAGCTAAATACAACAATAAGGTTTTTGCAAAGTTTTTAGAGATTAACGCTCGTCGTAACCAAGATAAAAGGGTTTGGGTGGATTTAAGGATTGTAACGAAAAGTGTGTTAAGCTTACTTGTTGTGCGTATTTAATTTTTAGAGAAATTATAACTTTCAAATACTTAAAAACGTTTAAATATCTCCAAAAATGTTTAAAATAGACCGAAAACATTTTTCTATATTTGTTGAGAATTTATTTAAGTGAGAGCTAAAACATTAAATGCATCGACAAATGAAGAGAAAGATTTTCTACGAAATATCCGTGAAAAGTTTGTGCTACATTTTCAGAAAATTTAATAAAGTAAGAGCTAAAAAATTATACACATTAAGAAATAGAAGGCTTTGGTAAGCCTAAAAAATTATTTTAAACTTCTTATTTAAAACCAAAGAAAAATAGGAACGCCATTTACCTGGCGAGGCACACAACAAGCACATATGGAGGTATGCTCTTCTACATACAAAATTATTAATTTTAAATCTAAATTATATATTTTTTCAACTTATTTTCTTTCTTTTGAATATAAGCAACGATACAAATCAAAAAAATAATAGTATATTTTATTATTTTGCTATATATTTAAAAGAAAGAAATATGCAAATTTTCTTCAAAATTTTACAGTTTATGAGTTTACTTGAAGTGGAAGAGAATAATTAAAAAATCAAAAGCACAACTTTTCAATAGGTAAACTTTATTATGTATGTTATCAGCTACACATTCCTTTTTTTCTTTTCAATTTTCATCCACTATTGCAAAAACCGGAGGTTTGCACGATTTTTACGCTCTGGGAACTCCACTAATACCCATGACTATAAATATATACAGACCTGTTAATCTAATACGCACTCAACTGTCATGAAATGGCTACTATAACACGTCGTTATTTATTACTTATTTACTATAATATTATTACTGAATTATCATGAATAGAATTTGGATAGTAGCATAGTTTCAGTTCTTAAAACAAATATGAAACCCCCAAACTTTCATATGAAAACTTATTATCTGAATTCACTACCACTTTAGAATTTCTTAAAGAACTCCAAGCATATACCCCTGTATATGCTTAGAGTTCATCAAGCAATGCTGAAATGTTCAAACGCCTATCTCTGAAGGCTCTAGAGTTCTGGTTCAGTGACTTTCGTTGTATTATAAAACTTCCGCATGTAAACTCATCAGCTCAACACACTAAAATATTATGCTTTAACTACTTTAAGCAACATTAATAGAACTAAGTTTAAATCATTTACTTTGTAACAACATTAATACAATTTTCAAAATCACTCGACAAAGAAAAGACTATGAAAAGTACCAATAATAGGGTCATAACTCATAACGATGCATCGTGTGATGGTACTGATAAGTAATAATTATGATGATGATGATGATGATGAATGTAATTTACATAGTAGCATATGCTTTCAGTTCTTAAAACATCGCCGAAAGTCCCGAACTTGTATCTATAAGGAATCCGGAGTTCTCTTAGTATCTCCGGAACCATAGCATGACTTGGTGTAAAATCTTACTTTTTGGTAGCATATGCCTAGGATCCTTCACATAAAACCAAAATCACCATATGTTTCCATATAAATTTTGAGGAGTTCCCTCGATTACTCATGGATCCCATCATCAGGTCACACTTTTGTGAACATGGTACCAAATTGGAGTTGAACCCTATACAACAAAAGAAAAAATTTGAAAATCGGTTCACAAACGGCGAAGTAATCGTTGAACATACACAAATAAAAAAATAAAAAAAATATCCACAGCCGAACATATAACCTCCTCCTTTTTGGAAGTCGGTTAAAAAACGCTTCCTTCAATTTCATACATCTCGGGCCATCAACGCCGACGGTGCGCGCGTAATCAGCGTGACAGGAAAATCAGCCCCCCCTTTCATTTGCAATAATATAATATTGTGAGCATATTGTGAGTTGTGACTAATGATTCAGATTTAATCTATCCTATCTTTTAAGTTGAGTCACATTGCACGCGGTGTACAAATCAAATTTTAAATCGGTTCAGTAATTTAGGAGTCCATCGCGGACAAACAATGTCACACGTAATTTTTAATAATTTAATAAAGATTTTATGAATTTTGATCGTTAAATAATTAATAGTATAACGTGTTTACAAAGTAGATTTAAAACATTTTTTTAAATATTTCTTACCTTTATTTCCTGGATATCCTTTCTGACCCTTTTCACCTCTATCACCTTTAGGGCCAAGTATTCCCGGGCGTCCATTTATACCTGGTAAACCTTTGAGACCAGGAGACCCTGGTAATCCATTGTAGCCGGGCTCTCCCTTGGACCCTTTAGGACCCGGCTCCCCTGGACTTCCCCAGGGACCTGTATTTCCCTTGTCGCCTTTAACCCCCGTATAACCAGGCAGTCCTTTTTCTCCTTTTGGGCCTTGATTGCCAGGGGGACCTGTCCAAAACATATTTCATAATTAAAAGAGGCACTACAAGGTCCCCATTCTTTTTCTAGGCACACTTTCAAGTTTATTCCGTTGAGGACCGGGCCTATATGGGAAGGCCTTCCGGCTAACAATAATTCTCGTAGACGTGCTTACAGTGACAAGTGACAATAAACTCAGCCAGGAATCTGGTCGTAAGAGCCACAAGGATAGTAATGGACGTTGTTAAGTATTCGTAAGTATTCGTATGTTATATTATATAGCCCATGAAAAAATTTGGTATTGACATAATAAGTGAAATTTATTCAAATGATCTAAATTCTAAAGACTAAGACTCATAACGGTGCGTTCACATTTGTATCATTTGCGCGATCAGATCTCCGATCAGATCTCCGTCATAGTGTGGACGTCTATTAGATCATTCTGCCGATCATGCATGTATTTGATACGACACGTATCAGACACGCGGCTAATAGCGATCGGGGCGTATCATGATACGCGTATCATTTTGACACGCTTCGATGATACGCGACGGAGATCTGATCGGAGATCTGATCGCGCAAATGATAAAAATGTGGACGCACCCTAACTCAAGCTTGATTTTTTTGTGGGTTAGCCTTGTTAGCTTAACAGCGTTCAGTTTCAAGGGGAAAATTCGCCTTACCTGTAGGTCCTCGGGGCCCGTCATATCCTCTTAAGCTATCTCCTTTTATTCCCGGCGGTCCTATTGGACCCGGCGGGCCAGGCCAGCCCGGGATACCCGGACGTCCTACATTGCCTTTCTCACCTGCCGGTCCTCGAAGACCCTACAATTTATTAAATAATTTAGTTATACCTGTTTAGTTATACCTAATTAGTAATAAATAATGCCATTAACGCCTCTGTGGTCCAGTGGTCTAGAGCGTGGCTCTTGACACGGAAGCAGGTTAGATTCCCGCGTTGGAAACATATTATGTATTTCCAAGTTTGGTTAGGACAATGCAGGCTGATCACCTGATTGTCTGACAAGTAAGATGATTCATGCGTCGGATGGGCATGTCAAAGTCGGTCCTGCGCCTGTCATGTCGGTCTTCCGTCCCACTGGGTTATGAGAGTAAAGGAATATAGTGTACTCTTGTGTACTGCGCTTATTATTATTATTACACACTTGGGCACTATAAAATTACTCCTGCGTAATTGGCCTGGTTTCGGAGAAACCGGCCACCGTCACCGATATCGGTGTGGGAGTTATAAATGAATAATCTATCTATTTATCTATCTATCTATACTTATAATAAAATCGTAGAGGTAAAATCTTTGTACATTGAAAATAAACTTGAAAAAACGAGACAGGGGCATGTTAGAGTAGTAGAACACATTTTAACTGTTTTTGAAATTTTTGTTTCTCTGTCTGTTTGTCTGTTTGTACAGGCTAATCTCTGTATCCACTAGACCGATTTCAATGAAATTTGGCATGGTGATATCTTATATCCCTGGTTAACATCTTAGATACTTTTTTTTAACCGACTTCCAAAAAAGGAGAAGTTAATGTTTACTCTGCTGTTTGTGGTCAGATTTTCAAAATTTTTTTGTTGTATAGATCGCTAACCCGAATTTGATACCATGTTTACAAAAACGGTGACTTGATAATGTTTTTTTGGGATTCGGAGGTATCGATGGAACTCCTTTACAACAAAAACATTACAGTAATTTTCACTTTTTTAAGTTAAATTAACATAACATGTCACCAAAGAGTAAGATTTGCACCAAGGCATATCCCAGGGTATAGGGCTTCCGAAGGTTCTGTTGCTGAACGGAACTCCTGATTCCTTATAAGAAGATAATATATTATGTAGATTGTAGGGAGTTCAGTGTTGCTTAAAATACTGGAAGCACATGCCACTATGTTATTATTATTTTTTTAGTTTATTATTATATATAATTATTTAATCATCATGATCACCACTAGGGATTGCAAAATTTTTTTTTTAAATCCGTATTTTAGGTTTTTTTCATCCTCAAATCCGGATTATCCGGATAATCCGGATTATTTGTAATATTTTAAATATTTTTTATAAATTATTATTTTCTTGTTGTTTCTTTATTTAACATTCATTTTAATTTATATTTATATTAACATTATAGTACCTAAACAATAATATAGTTAAACTAGCTGTTACCCGCAACTTCGTCCGCGTGAATGTATGTTATTATAATCGAGATTTATTAAGTAAAAGAATGATTTCACAAAGAAATCGCACAGAGACGGCGAAATAATAATTATGCTCATAACATAACTCACGTTCACGTAAAAGTTCACGCTCACGCTCACGTTCACATTCACGTTCATGCTCACGTTCACATTCACGATCACGTTCACGTTCAGGTTCACGTTCATGATCACGTTCAGGTTCACGATCACGTTCACGTTCACATTCACGTTCATGCTCACGTTCACGTTCACGTTCAGGTTCACGTTCACGTTCAGGTTCACGTTCACGTTCAGGTTCACGTTCACGTTTAGGTTCACGATCACGTTGACGTTTACGTTCACGTTCACGCTCACACTCACGCTCACGTTCACGTTCATTTCATGTAAGTACAGTGAATTGCTTACTTAAGCTCTTTTAAATGTGAAAAAAATGTAAAAAAAGTAATTAGTTAAATTGAAAACAAATAATTATTCTCATAACATAACTCACGTTCAGGTTCACAATCACGTTCACGTTCACGTTCACGTTAAGGTTCACGTTCACGTTCAGGTTCACGTTCATGCTCTCGTTCACGTTCACGTTCACGATCACGTTCACGTTCATCCTCATGTTCACGTTCACGTTCACGTTCACGATCACGTTCACGCTCACGCTCACGCTCACGTTTACGTTCATGCATCACGTGAACGTTCACGTGAACGTGAACGTCTTTCAAGTAAATTAAAAATTTCATGTGTCAACACATGAAATTTGTACTATTTTATTTTATTTCGATACTGTACTATTTTATTTCGATCTATATTTAGATCGAAATAAAATAGTCGTAGATGGGTGTTCAATTTTCTAAGTCTCGATTATAATTAAACATACGTATTAAACATATATATTCACGCGGACGAAGTTGCGGGCAACAGCTAGTGGTCAAATATAATGAAGGCGCTATATTGAAAAAACTGTCCTTTTTGGCGTAATACTATAGGACCCTCAGAAATGTTACAAATCTGGTAATGAGATATACATAATATCTTCATAGCCTTATCTAGGTTTGAGAAGAACTAGAAACACGATTAATGTATTTTGCCTCGATACATTTAATTTTCGAAATGACCTCTTAAAAATACGAAATTTGAAGATTATTTTTAAACGAAAATAGATGTATTGGAGATTAGTCTAATTAATAGACAGCTTTGCAACTTAAAATCGTACAGAAGCATTTTGTTATAAATGCTCCTAGTTATTTTTTTAATAATTATAATTACGTTTTGTCGCATGTTTTCTGAGCGTGCCGATAGTTTCTGGCCGCAGCGTATTCACGACTTTATAGTCATACAAATTAAGTATAAAATTGCCCTTGCGGTATAATTTATTTTCGATATATCGCCTTAAGCAAAAGATTGAGAAATTCCATCAATCGACAATCATCAATCATCATCTATCTATACAATATATATTATTTAAAACAAAGTCGCTTTTTTCCCTCATGCCCCTTTGTTCACTTTAACCTTTACAACTACGCAATGGATTTTGATGATTCTTTCAGTGTTAGATAGCCCATTTATCGAGGAAGGCTATAGACTATATTATATCACGCTAAGACTAATAGGAGCGAAGAAATTGAGAAAAATGTGGAAAAAACGGGGGAAAATATTTGAAAGGACTAACTTGAACGCGCTAATCTCAGGAACTACTGGTCCGATTTTATTCATTTTTTCAGTGGGCAGTGGCTATATAAGGTGCATTGGGGTAACTTCGGAAGAAAAAAAAAATGGGGATATTTCGAAAATGACAAATAATTACCAAACAGAAAGTAAGTTTGAGCTCAGGCCACATTTACCGAGTCGCCAATTTAATCACCTCCCCCGCTTCCCTTCCCTCGAGCCGTCAGCCGGGAGTGCGTGTGCGCTAAGTTCATTTTTTCGCGCCAAGTGCAATTTTATGATTTTTTGGGATTATCGAAATTACCCCGTTTTGTTTTACACAGAAATTAGGTAAGTTACGTAATAATTTGTTTGTTTTAAAGAAGCTTTGACGTTTTTTGCTTTCTTAAGAATATGTAATGTTGGTCTAGCTATGATTTTTAACAAACATTCTAAATAACCCCAGTGGGGTAAATTTGCTAACGAAATTTCCCCAATCATTTTTTCATAGTCTTTTGCAGGGGTGCACAACATATAAAATATTTACCTGCCTTTACCAACAAACATAAACGAATGAAAATACAGGGTCCAAACTTGACTCGACTCATACAAATCATGTCGATTTTCGACATTGAGAGGCTTAAAACGTATTTTTGAATAGACGTGTAGAATCAATTTTTATTGTTGTTAAAATAAAAATAAAAACAGTTTTAAAGTATAATCCGGGTTCCCAAAAACATTTTTTTATTACTAGCCAGCAAATGTTTCGTGAGTAGCTTCATTTTGATAAGACGAACAACAATTTCCTTTGCGTAAATTCTCGAAAGTGGTAGCTATATATATAATAAAATGTTATCTAGTTATCTAGTGTTGGCTTTTTTATTGTTCTTATCTATTTACTTCTTTGCTCCAAATGTTGAGGACATCTGCGTCCCCGATGGGGTAATTTCGAAAATTTTTCAGTCTAAAACTTAGTTTGGTGTCTTCTATGGCTTGTATACACAATGTTTTTGTATGGGGTAAAATAGAATAAAAATAAATGTGTGCCTTAAATGTATTTTTACATTAGGTCGTGTTTCGTTGTTATTCGAAATTACCCCTTGAGTTTTAGAAATTACCCATGAAAAGTAAAAATAGGGTTCATATTTTAAAGGGGTAGTTATACCAGAATCTGTAAATACTTTTGAACTAAAAAAGATACAATTCACATGGAAATATGTTTATTATAACTGAAATGTTAGAGTTATAGTTAAAAATATATACAATTCGTCTTCTAAAGTTGAAACAATGACACAATAGCCTCACTCTTCCAAAAAGTTTACGACATTACCCCAATGCACCTTATTTTATATCCGTGCGACGCCGGGGAGGTTCGCTAGTTGTATATGTCGTAGGATTATTTGATAAATCGAATTATCGCGAAAACACGGAAAATTAGACAATGGTGATTACATTTTTCAAACTTACTGACAAAAGGTAGTGTTTTCGCGAAAACACGAGTCGCCTTAGTAAGATTGCGAAACGAATCGTTGGTTATTATCGAAAAAAATCACTGATTGGTCGGTGAACGTGCCCCACAACAACATCTCTGATTGGTTGAAGAGTTGACATTTTAAATGTCAATTGATTGTCATGCGTTGTTTTGTTTGTGGTTGTTTTTGTAAGCGAACTAGTAGTTTTTAATATTTAATATATTTAAAATTGCAGTTGGATTTTATAAATAGTGCAAAAAGTTATCTAAAAGTATGTCTGTAAATACAAAATGACTGATACAAGTGAAATTAGTGCTCAAAGTTCAACAGAACCAGAAACTAATTCTGAGGTTATGTCCGATAAAAAAAGATTCGACATAGAGCTAAGAAAGTTTTACGCTAATAGACAGGACGGATGTACGAAACCTGAATGGACTAAAGAACGAATAAATATTGTAATAGCTTCAATTGAAGGATTCAACTCTGCTAATGTACTTAAACAACCAAAAACGCAACAACATTATAGAAATGCAAAAAAATACGACGTAATCAGCGTAGGAGATAAAAAAAATATTATTATTAAAAGACAGCATATTAACTCTCCTGTCATTCAAGTACCTTTATCTAGTGAGTACTATGACGTACATTATTAACCAAGAACACTTATCTACGGGACATGTCGGTCTAGATAAAATTATATATTTCCTAAAACAGAAATATTTAAGTTGCGTTTATATTATGACTAGTAACTTTTCTGTGATAGATATTTACCCAAGAAAAAGGTTAAATAAAAAGTAAAGTTCCTATGAACAGGCATTGTCATTTCTTACCCTTTATAAGTCTATGGTGTAATACCTCAAAGATACCAAAGGAAAGGTAGTAACCAATCAGATTAAGAGTTGGCTAGTAAGTAAAAATCGAGCCAATCAGCGTTAAGAATGTGCAATGTTACTAAGGCAACTCGTGTTTTCGCGAAAACACTACCTTTTGTCAGTAAGTTTGAAAAATGTAATCACCATTGTCTAATTATCCGTGTTTTCGCGAAGTCCCTAGAATTTTCGCGATAGTTCGATTTATCAAATCACCCTACGACATATATAAATAAATACTACTTATAAAATGTAATATTTTAGGCTTATTTTATGTATTACCGCTACTCATAAAATATAATAATATTATGTTAATGTTAAATTTTATTTGTAACCAGCAGTTGCCCGTAACGTCTGTGTCAACACATATTTTTTTCTTTTTTTTTCCGCATTTTCCACCTTACCTTCGCTCCTATCGATGTTGGATAGTCCCAAGTCTTCCGCGATAAATAAACAATCCAACACAAAAAATATTTTTCATTTCGAACCAGTAGTGTTAGGCTGCATTTCCACTGCAGCGGAGCGGAGCTTAGCTGCGGTGCCCGAATTGACCAATCGTGCTATTCCAGCGGAATGACAGCGAAGCGGAGCGAAGATTTCGAGCATGGTGATTGGTCAATTCGGCACCGCTAAGCTCCGCTCCGCTTCAGTGGAAACACAGCCTTAAACCAAAATGTATTCTGTGCCAGTAGTTTCTGAGCGCGCTTATATAAACATACTCTTCAGTTCTTAAAATCATAAACTTATTAAAGGTATACAATTATACATATAATATACTCACAGGTTCACCGTTAGTACCTCTTGCACCCGTCGGCCCCTTTAACCCCGGGTATCCCCGTTCCCCTGCTCTTCCCTTGTCACCCTTGGGGCCGCGATCCCCCTGCCGTCCGGACGGTCCAGGGAGTCCAGGGGGTCCGGATTCCCCTGGCGGGGCGTCGGCGCCGGGCTCGCCTTGCGCACCTCGCGGACCCTGAACAGATTATTACAACATTGTCTCAAAATTTACGGTTTCAGACTTTTCAGTTAAAAATAATATGTCGGTAACAATATCATAGTCGGTATCGGTAGGTAACTCTGAAGTTACATTTAATAAGACTACAAACAAAAAATTTAATATAATATAATAAAAGTGTTTTATAATTTTATTTAATATAAAACACTTTTATATAATAAAAGTGTTTTATAATAATATGTAGGTATATAATAATTAATAATATATTATGTTACCGTGTTGTACATATATTTTAAATTGTAATTTTCAATCTTTTTAGTAAAAGATGGCCCCGTGCGAGTTTCTTACGCCGGTTCTTCTCGCCGGGTTAGTTCCCGAACCGGTGGTGGGCACCGTAGTATCGACGTTCGGAAATGTTTTTGTAAAAAAAATACTCTGAGTAAAAAAAAATACAATAAATAAATAAAAAATGACTTGCTTGATCTCCACGTGGTCCTTGGGGCCCCACGGATCCTTTCTGACCAGGGGCTCCAATATCCCCCTGTGGTCCTTGGAATCCCGGGAGACCGACAGGGCCACGTTCTCCTTTATCACCTGGTACTCCGATCAGTCCCATTGGGCCCGCTGTTCCCTTCTGGCCCTATTTTAAAAATATTACGTGCAGGTGTATTTTTATTTAATTAAAATTTACTTATATGTACTTACTGTATATCATAATTCTACAGAAAAATGTACAAAAAAAACGTTTGTTTGCTTTGAATAGGCTCCAAATGTGCTGGGCCGATTTGGATGAAATTTTCAATAGACAGAATAGACCACGAGGGGGAATATAGGATGCTTTATATTTGGAGAAACTGCGTCATAAGTTATTTCGAAAACTTACAGCTGGATACTGTTTTACATTGTTTTTAATTTCAATTGAAAATGTTCTACACTACGTACCTTTATTCCTCTTCTTCCAGCAAGACCAGGGAAACCTGGTGGTCCCATATCGCCCGGTGGTCCCGACTCACCGGGTAGACCCGGGTACCCCGGCTCGCCTGGTTCGCCCTTAGGTCCAGATTGGAAGTCTGAGCCAAATAAAAAATAATAAATAATAGTCTGTTTTTTTTTTTCAGAAAAACTTTCTTAGAAAAAAATCTTACACGGTGGTCGGTATGTGAAAACTGGTCAAGAGTAGAATTAACAGACTTGCACAGACATAAATTGTGTAAAAGTGATTTTTGCAATATAAAATGTCACGAACGTCTACCACCATTCTGAATAATTTTACCCTTATCTTTTAATTCTGTATCGATATACAATGTAGACTTATAGCGAGCTATAACTCCATGTGATAACACTTATTGAACACCATTTGATGTGTTTAGCTCTCTTGTAGATCTGCTCTCTCTCTGTTCTAACTATTATGTTAGCGCCTAATGTTAGTTGGGAATAATACAATCTAGTTTTAAATGTAGTACAACGTTTGTTATTTATATTTTTAAGTATTGCAAACTCACTGTTAATGATTAAGTTATTAGTTAGTTAAGAGAACTAGAGAGGGGGAGCCAAGAGTCCCAAGGTACAGGGTAACCTAGTTTGGGCTCCTGTCTCCCACACTGCAAGTCTTTAAAATATTTATGACATATTTTTAATTTTGTTTTATTGACTCAATGTACTTCGCTGGCCCCGGGCAACAAAGCGGTAAATGCCGGTTACGCCCTTTTTAATGTTATTTGATTTTTGGCTTTTCTGAGTATTAGTCTATCACCCCTATTTATTTCATATTTTTAAAATAACATTTTGGGTATAATAAATGACAAAAGCTTTATTGAATGGAAAATTCTCTTAGGACTAAAATTGTATTCTTGCATTACTCTATGAAACATAACTAAAAAAACCGGTGAAGATACGATACAGCTAAACTTTCGCTGTAAGATTTCCCAGAAGAAGGGAGTAATCGGCTGGCACGCTCGAAATCTAAAGCGAAAAATACGTCGTGTTATGTTCTTACAGCCGTAAATCTCAAGCGGTTTGGTGATTTTATAAAGTATATTTTATAAATAATGTTACAATTGAAACAATATCGCTTATTAGTTGTATTATACATTTTTTCAATTATTTTAACAATTTTTTACACAATTAAAATTATTTTGATATGGTTAAATAGGTAAAAAATTTAACTTTCATATGACACTTCAAACTTTTGTTTTGGACCACTGTACGCTGCTCTATATACAAATTAGCTTATTTTGTCTCTCTTGAACAAAACGATTTTTGATATTACGCCTCCCACAACAAGTCGCTGGCCCCGGGCAATAAGCCCGGGGCCTGCGACTTGTTGTGGGAGGTATAAACTTATTTTATTATTATTATTATGCAATAGTCTGGTTCTCTTGAATCACTTGTAATTTTCAATGGCCGCTACTTTATTTTGTTTGCGTTTGTTATTCTAATGGAAAACAATAAATATATTATAATTTATTTTTACCCAGGTTAAGCATAGTAGCTATAGCAATAGCAACGAGGCGAATATCTTCGTCAGGTGTCCCGGGAAGACCCGGTGGTCCCGCCGGCCCGGGGGGCCCGTCAGCACCCCGCCTGCCCCGGGGACCCTTCAGGCCCGGAGGCCCGACGTCACCCGCCTCGCCCACACTCCCGTCTCGACCGTCAGATCCTGTGGTAAGGCTAAGAGTTATAACCTGACCAAAATTATTTTTAGATACCTTGTCATAATGATATACAGTTTACATTAAAATCTAGTGATAACATTAGCTTTTAGTGGAGTAATAAGTCGCCAAAACGCCATTCTCATAATTATTTTGAGACTGTTGTCGGGAATAAATTATTTTTTATCTTCGGCAGCAAAGCAAATGAAATAACAATATTAAATTAAATTAGCTCGGATCCAGACCTGTAGGTCCCATGTCTCCATTAAATCCCGGTGGTCCCGAATTTCCATGTAGTCCACTTGGTCCTCGCCGACCCGGTTTTCCATCTTTTCCCGGAAATCCGGTTTCGCCAGGGACCCCTATGTGCCCATCGACCCCGGCCACTCCCTTTTCTCCTCTGCTGCCGCTGAGACCACGTAATGATTTTCCCGTAACCCCTGGGAAGCCTTTGTCTCCGGGTGGACCTTTAAAGCCTTTTGGTCCCCGCTGTCCAAATACACCCCGGTAGCCTCGCGGTCCACGGACCTAATGTACAAATGACGTACTAATATTAATATTTTACTCATATATTTATGATTTTTATCTGCTTAACTCGTAGACAACACTCAAAATTAACAGTCGTCAATACAACAAATATGTATAGCTCGGTCAACAAAGTATTTGTAGAGTGCGTGAGCGGGAACCTAAGCGATTTCTGCTGGAACTTATTCAGGGTGGTTAAGGACAAAACATACTAAAACTCCTGACGTCTAGGAAGTGAGCCGGCGGGAGGGGGGGCAAAGGTCTAAATGTTTGGTTTTTCGTCAATAACAAAAAACTATGCGTTATAGCAAAAAATATTCTATGATGATATTAAAGCTTATTAAATTCTCTATAAATTAGATTCTATACAGTTTTTCCAAATTCTCATCCGTTTTCGAACTACACGCTCAGGAAAAGTAAAAATTAAAAAAGCTTTATTTTAAATATGTAGGTATTCCTTTCTAATTCTGTCAGCTCATTCCCGATGATTCCTGATGTTTTTTATACAAATAACTAAGCTGGCAAACAAGAGTATGCTCTACCTTATGTAAAACGGTTACCATAATCAATTATGCGTATGCGACGTCTGCAGCACCTGGGGTGCGTTGCCACTTTAAGGGGTGTGATGAGGTGAGAGGTGAGAGGACGGGTGAGGGGATGAGACATGTAGGGTTCGTTGAGTGAGGCCCTCTCACTCACTGAACAAAGCACAGAAGCGATAAAACTATTATTCAAACAGAAATAGAAAGGAATATTTAAAAATGAAGCTTTTTTGAATTTTCACTTTTCCTGAACGTGTAGTTCGAAAACGGATGAGAATTTGGAAAAAAACTGTATAGAATCTAATTTATAGAGAATTTAATTAACTTTTATGTCTTAATAGAATATTTTTTGCTACAACGCATAGTTTTTTAGTTATTGACGAAAAACCAAAAATTTAGACCTTTGTGCCCCCCCCCCCTCCCGCCGGCTCACCTCCTAGACGTCAGGACTTTTAGCATGTTTTGTCCCCAATCACCCTAAATAAGTTCCAGCAGAAATCGCTTAAGGCGCTATATCGAAAGTAATTTTACCGCAAGGGCAATTTTATATTTAATTTGTATGACTATAAAGTCGTGAATACGCTGCGGCCAGAAGCTATCGACTCGCTCGGAAAACATGCGAAAAAACGTAACTATAATCATTTAAAAAATAACTAGGAGCATTTAAGCAAAATGCTTCTATACGATTTTGAGTTGCAAAGTTGTCTATCAATTAGACTAATTTCCTACAATACATCTATTTTCGTTTAAAAGTAATCTTCAAATTTCGTATTTTTAAGAGGTCATTTCGATAATTAAATATATCGAGGCAAAATACATTAATCGTGTTTCTAGTTCTTCTCAAACCTAGATAAGGCTATGAAGATATGTATACATGTATCAGTCAAAGTTCGTCGTGATATTCCTGTAGCTTTTGTAACACGGTCATTATTCACGGTCACTCATGCGCATTATTAATTTTGGAGTACCATACTGTCCTTTGCCCGTGGTTGCCTGGAAGAAATTACTTATTAGTAATAAGGCCGCCATTGTGGTACACTAGTTATAAGTAATTGATAATTGTTGTATTTTTACTCCTTATAATTGTGTGCACAATAAAGAATATTTATTATTATTATTATTATATCTCATTTAACCAGATTAGTAATATTTCTGAGGGTCCTATAGTATTACGACGTCAAAAAGGACAGTTTTTTCAATATAGCGCCTTAAGTTCCCGCTCACGCACTCTATACCCTCTTTTGAGTCATTCGTTAACCGGACTAGTAGCACATTATAAATAATAATTATTGTGGGTGCGAAAGAACAAGTTGCGTTAGAACAATTCAATTAAATTAATTGAAAAGTCGCAGTAAAATGGTAAAATGTTTCTATGTTCTGTTCTTTAACAATATATTAATCATTATTATATTTAACAATATATACACACCCGTATACCAGGTAGTCCAGGCTGCCCCGTCTCTCCTATATCTCCCTTTCGGCCTTGTGGTCCATCAAAGCCGTTTGCTCCATTTTGCCCTTTTTGGCCAGGATCGCCCTTAGATCCACGTTCTCCGCTTAGCCCGCTCTGTCCCGCATCACCTCTATACCCTTTAAAACCAGGCATGCCCCGCAGGCCCGGCGAACCCATTTCACCCTGTAATAAAACTATTTCTTCTTATTCGATTAGGGCTGCAGGGCTGCTGTAAGAAATTTACATAAGCAGTCCTTTATATCGTTATGCCATGTAAATAGTATTAATTACATTACTTGATTTGTAACTCCAAAACTACCTACAATAGATTTTATATATTTACTTACTTTTGTACGTTCGACCAAAGTAAACGAGTCAGAAATCAGTTTTAACACTGCAGCTCGTTGGCTACTCTTTTTGATTTGTGTTAGCACCGCACAATATTGTTCGTTTTTAGGGTTCCGTACCCAAAGGGTAAAAACGGGACCCTATTACTAAGACTTCGTTTTCTGTCCTTCTGTCCGTCCGTCCGTCCGTCTGTCTGTCTCCAGGTTGTATCTCAAGAACCGCTATAGCTAGACTTCTGAATTTTTCACGGATTATGTATATCTATTGCCGCTATAACAACAAATACTAAAAACAAAATAATATTAATATTTAAGGGGGGTTCCGATACAACAATTGATTTTTTGGTCTTTTTTGCTCCACATCAATAATGACAACAGTTAGGCACTTGAAATTTTCACAAAGGCCTCACCTATATGTAAACTTTAATAATTTATAATAATATTTAAATAAAATACAAAATTAAGGGGGCTTCCATACAAAAACACAGCTTTTGGCCTATTTTTGCTCGATAACGGTACGGAACCCTCCGTGCGCGAGTCCGACTCGCACTTGGCCGACTATTTAGGGTTCCGTAGTCAACAAGAAACCCTTATAGTTTCGGTCTGTCCGTCTGTCTGTCCGCGGTTTTACTCAGAAACTGTGTAGGACCTACAAATGCAGGCATGAATGACATACATGATGTCGACAAAATGGTATATAAAATCTTAAAAAGATATTTTTTATGGTACCTCCCCTACACATCAAGCGGGGCTGATATATTCTTTTCGCGTCCACCCCACTGTGTAGGGTGTCGTTGGATAGGTTTTTTAAAAAATATTACGAGTATATAGATGCGCGGATTAAAAAAAATATGATTTTTTCGATTTAGGGATTGTAATTTGTGAAATATGAAGTTTCAAAGCGGAAAAACCGTGAGAGTCCAGTGAAACCCCGCTTCTACTATTTATTATAAGGTGCATTGGGGTAATCTCGTAAACTTTTTGGAAGAGTGAGGCTATTGTGTCATTGTTTCAACTTTAGAAGACGAATTGTATATATTTTTAACTATAACTCTAACATTTCAGTTATAATAAACATATTTCCATGTGAATTTTATCTTTTTTAGTTTAAAAGTATTTACGGATTCTGGTATAACTACCCCTTTAAAATATAAACCCTATTTTTACTTTTCATGGGTAATTTCGAAAACTCAAGGGGTAATTTCGAATAACAGCGAAACACGACCTAATGTAAAAATACATTTAAGGCACACATTTATTTTTATTCTATTTTACCCCATACAAAAACATTGTGTATACAAGCCATAGAAGACACCAAACTAAATTTTAGACTGAAAAATTTTCGAAATTACCCCATCGGGGACGCAGATGTCCTCAACATTTGGAGCAAAGAAGTAAATAGATAAGAACAATAAAAAAGCCAACACTAGATAATATTATTGTATTTATTTAAATTTAATACCCAGCAAAACTATAACTAACGAAATAAAATAGGAACACATTTTTTGTTAAAAATAAAAATAATTTTTACCCAGTCTCGTAAATAGCTAAATCAAAATTAAAACTAAATTAAAAAAAGGAAGTAGTTTTCAATTGCAGAGGAAAGGCGCGCCTTAGCTCTGCATTTAAAAACCACGTCAGCAATCAGCACCCGAGCAGTTGACACCTGCAAATAATAAAAGTGGCTTCTTCACTTAAATCATTTTCATATAGTCGTACAGGTTCCCTAGAACATTTTTTTTTATTACAATCAAGCTAATTTTTCGTGAGTAGCTTCATTTTGATAAGACGAACAACAATTTCCTCTGCGTAAATTCTTGAAAATGGTAGCTAACAGAGATAGAACTATTAACCTATCAATATACAAAAATCAGCTGGTTAGGGTTGTGTTTTAAGGTTCCGTAGTCAACCAAGTTTTGTTGATTAATGAACTAAAACGACTAAAACGGAACCCTAACGAGCTGATTTTTTGTACTTATATTGATAGGTTAATACATAGTTATAAAATTCAAGAGTAACCTTGTCCTACAAAATAAAAAACAATCCATATTTTAGGACCATCAAATAGAAATATTAAAATTTAAATCCTTTCTATCTCTGTTAGCTACCACTTTCGAGAATTTACGCAAAGGAAATTGTTGTTCGTCTTATCAAAATGAAGCTACTCACGAAACATTTGCTGGATAGTAATAAAAAAAATGTTTTTGGGAACCCGGATTATACTTTAAAACTGTTTTTATTTTTATTTTAACAACAATAAAAATTGATTCTACACGTCTATTCAAAAACACGTTTTAAACCTCTCAATGTCGAAAATCGACATGATTTGTACGAGTCGAGTCAAGTTTGGTCTCTGTATTTTCATTCGTTTATGTTTGTTGGTAAATATTTTATATGTTGCGCACCCCTGCAAAAGACTATGAAAAAATTATTGGGGAAATTTCGTTAACAAATTTACCCCACTGGGGTTATTCAGAATGTTTGTTAAAAATCATAGCTAGACCAACATTACATATTCTTAAGAAAGCAAAAAACGTGAAAGCTTCTTTAAAACAAACAAATTATTACGTAACTTACCTAATTTCTGTGTAAAACAAAACGGGGTAATTTCGATAATCCCAAAAAATCATAAAATTGCACTTGGCGCGAAAAAATGAACTTAGCGCACACGCACTTCCGGCTAACGGCTCGAGGGAAACTAAGCGGGGGAGGTGATTAAATTGGCGTCTCGGTAAATGTGGCCAGAGCTCAAAATTACTTTCTGTTTGGTAATTATTTGCCATTTTCGAAATATCCCCATTTTTTTTTCTTCCGAAGTTACCCCAATGCACCTTAGTTAAACGGTTGCTTCTGGAAATGTAAAAAAATCATGGGAGTAGGAAATATGCTTTTAAAAGGAAAATTATCACAGCCAAGAACTAAGAAGACGTCATAAGTTATTGAGTCGATCAACTAAAAAAAAAGATTCGGCGAAATATAAAAGAACTTTTTGTTCAAATTCCTTTGGACGTAACTCAAATGATGTCGAACTAATAGTGTAAAAAACGTTATCTCTATATATAAAAATCGGCCAAGTGCGAGTAGTACTCGCGCACGAAGGGTTCCGTACCGTTAGAGAGCAAAAATAGGCCAACATTGTATTTTTGTTTGGGAGCCCCCCTTATATTTTTATTTTATTTTAATATTATTATTAATTATTGATGTAGACGTACAATAAAGGCCTTCGTAAAAATATCATGTGCCTACCTGTTGCCATTACTGATATATAGAGCAAAAATGGCCAAAAATATCACGTTTGTTGTATGGGAGCCACCCTTAACTATTAATTTTATTTTGTTTTTAGTATTTGTTGTTATAGCGGCAACCGAAATACATAATCTGTGAAAATTTCAGAAGTCTAGCTATAGCGGTTCTTGAGTTACAGCCTGGAGACAGACAGACGGACGGATGGACGGACGGACGGATGGACAGACCTTTAAGAAAAGAGCGTATTCCCTCTTAAAAGGCCGGCAACGCACCTGCAGCTCTTCTGATGTTGCGAGTGTCCATGGGCGACGGTAGTTGCTTACCATCAGGTGACCCGTTTGCTCGTTTGCCCCCTTATTCAATAAAAAAAAGACATCGAAGTCTTAGTAATAGGGTCCCGTTTTTACCCTTTGGGTACGGAATCCTAAAAATGAATCCATATTCGCGTGGTCACGACATCACGCCTGAACGGCTGGACCGATTTCGCTGAAATTTGGCATAGAGATACTTTGAGTCCCGAAGACCAAAGTTGTCCCGGAAAAATGTACGATTACTGCACAATAAACTTTTATGATTTGCGCGTAAACTATTCAATCGATTTTGATGAATTTTGGTATGGAGATACTTTGAGTCTCGGGATAGGACAATGGATACTTTTTTGTCCCGGAAAATGTACGGTTCCCGCACAATAAACTTATGATTTTCGCCTAAACTATTCAATCGATTTTAATGAATTTTGGTATGGAGATACTTTGAGTCTCGGGAAAGGACAAGGGATACTTTTTGTCCCGGAAAATGTACGGTTCCCGCACAATAAACTTTTATGATTTTTGCCTAAACTATTCAATCGATTTTAATGAATTTTGGTATGGAGATACTTTGAGTCT
The DNA here is from genome assembly GCA_905333045.1 of Lysandra bellargus. Taxonomy (NCBI): domain Eukaryota; kingdom Metazoa; phylum Arthropoda; class Insecta; order Lepidoptera; family Lycaenidae; genus Lysandra; species Lysandra bellargus. The sequence continues at coordinate 12,854,394 of HG995322.1, forward strand.
CGGGATAGGACAATGGATACTTTTTTGTCCCGGAAAATGTACGGTTCCCGCACAATGAACTTATGATTTTCGTCTAAACTATTCAATCGATTTTAATGAATTTTGGTATGGAGATACTTTGAATCTCGGGAAAGGACAAGGGATACTTTTGTCCCGGAAAATGTACGGTTCCTGCACAATAAACTTTTATGATATTCGCTTATACTATTTAATCTATTTAGATGAAATTTGGAAATACTAATTTTAATCTATTGTTTACTTAGTTATGCCAATTCGAATTAAATAATCATAAGACAGGACAACGTCTGTCGGGTCAGCTAGTAAAATATAAATGTACATTCATTGACCATACAAAAATTATCAACGCACGCACTTGGTCGGTATTTTATATAATATTATTGTTTACAAATGACAATAAATTATCTTAACCTTTTGACCGTCGACGCCTGGCAAACCCGGCCTGCCAAGAGGGCCAAGTGTACCTCTCGGCCCTGGATCTCCAGCCAGTCCGGTATGTCCTGGAGGACCTTGTAGTCCTATTGCACCCTTGCTTCCCATTTCACCTTTGTATGCTGCAATTCCTGGGGAACCAACCGGTCCGTCCTCTCCTGGAGGACCGGATTCTCCCAGATCACCAGTTTCCCCATAAGGACCCGGTGCACCTGGGAATCCACCGAAACCAGGCATTCCTCGAAACCCCTGCAAAATATTTACACATCTATATATATAAAAATGGATTTTCAAATGTGTTAGTCGCGCTAAAACTCGAAAAAGGCTAAACGGATTGGGCTGATTTTAGTCTTAAAATATTCGTAGAAGTCCAGGGAAGGTTTTAAAGTGACACGAAGTTCACCGAGACAGCTAGTATAACAATAATTTTTACATTAATAAGTAATAACCAAAGGATAAAAACGGAACCCTTACATCACTCCGCTGTCTGTCCGTCTATCTGTCTCAAGAGTGTATCTCAAGAACCGCTATATTAGCTAGACTTCCACTATCTCACAGATTGTTTATTTCGGTTGCCGCTATAACAACAAAATATTATACTAAAAACAAAAATAAAATATTATGTATAAGAGGGGCTATAACAAATGTGGTTTTTTGCTCCATAATAATAATGGCGACAGCCAAAAACTTGAAATATTCACAAAATCCTCAAATATAATTATATTGTAATTTATTAAGACGTGATAATAAAATAAAATTAAAATAAACCTTTAAGGGGGCTCCCATAAAAAAACACTATAAGTTTTTAATTTTAGCCTATTTTTGCTCTTTAATGGTACGGATAACGGAACCCTTTGTGCGCGAATTTGACTCGCACTTGGCCATTTTTATGTAGACTTTTCATCAGAATCAAAATGTTTAATAGCTTTATGAAATGACTGATGTAATGGAAACTGGCCAAGTTAGATCTAATCTACTTTAAAATCTCACATTATTTAAATAACATCAATTGAGATATTCAATAAAGCAAAGAAATAGACTATTATTTGTTCATAATGTTATTTGGTTCCTTTACATACATATTTCAATTTTCCGTAGAACTTGTACTAATTTAGACCTCCGTCCTTTTTACGAATATCCATAGACAAGAATAATGTTTGTATGGAACTTGGCTCTCCATTTTTACATTTATTTTTTTGGTGGGATTATATTTTACTCACTTGGTCACCCTTCCATCCTTTTCTGCCCGGTCCCCCACCGCGACCTTTGAAACCTTTCCGTCCCTGGTCCCCCTTTTGACCAGAATCACCTGGTATGCCTTGCAATCCCCGCGGTCCAGGTATTCCATTAGTACCTAGAATTTTTACATGGAATTTAATATTCGATTGGATTGTGTGATTATTTAGATGACATATTATATTCGCGTTGCTTTTATATTCTGCCTGATTAGGACGTGTAGCTTGGTCAGGCGACATGAAAATATGTTTACGGTAAAATGGGGTGAATAGAAATCGCGAGGTGAATGGAAACAAATCTGAGAATTTGATTATGGTCGTTTTAGTTGCTCTATAGTCTGTTAAAGTATCTTTATTTCTACTATTAATGACACTACAATATTTTTCCTTTATTCTGGCAGCCCTCAAATTTACGTCAAGTCTAATGACATAGAGAAAAAAGCTGTTGAAGTGAACGTCTGCGTACAAGTGTTTATTGACTGTGTAAAATTAAAAAAAAAAACATCAAGTTCGTCACTGATAACTCTTTGTCAATTTGCATACTTGGATAGTTAAGTTTCTCATCTATTGGGAATAAAAAGTTGAGTATCAATATTCCATCATTTTGTTCTTATTTTTTAGTAAAGTAGAGGCTTAGTATTTTTTTACTGATTTCGAGGTGAATAGAAACGTGTGGGGGGGTGATTAGGAACGCCTTTAGGGTCAATAGACACGAAGAAAGAGGTGAATAGATACGAGTGAGGGGTTAATAGCAACGAGAAAGAGGTTAATAGAAACATGATTTTCAGGGTTGTCAATCGAGTATTTTTTCATCGTGACAGTTTTCATTTAATTTTTTTTTGTTAAACTGTTTTTCTGTGATACTTTAACGCTAGATATTATACTTAAATGATTATAATTTTGGAAGTGTTGTTTTGATCGCGGTAGCGAACGGTCGCGCACCGCTCAACAACACTCGCAGCAAATATTAATAAAATTAATTAATATTTCGCGAGTCGCGCGGCTCACAGCCGCTGCACCGATACCATGGCGCTCGTATCCAACGAGCTGCTGGCGTTCGTACAACACGTCGTCAACACCATGGACGAAGATAGCATTGTGCAGCTGTTCAGGTCAACCTACACCAGCGAGGAGATCTGCAAGGGCAGGCTTATGCTGTACGAAGCGCTCGGCAAGACGGCGCAGATGACGTCCCGGAGGAGAGACGGAAGCGAACGAAGCTTGCAGGACATCATCTCCCTGCCCAAGCAGACTAATCCTGCGGAATTGCCGGTGTTTGTGGCCAAGCAGCTCCACAAACTGCCGGCGGTATCGACGGACCACGTCAACGTCTCCAGCCTGCTCCAGAAATTCAACGTGATGAGGGCGAAGCTGGACGAGATGCGAGGTAGATGATAGATGCCTCGGAATCCACTATCAGTGAGTTACGTAATGAATTATTACAATTAAAAAGTAATAATTCATTATTATATTACCTGAGCATCCGATCGACTCGATAAATATGCGTCGTGGAGCTCAGCGCGACTCGCCGTTTTACATGTCAGCGAAACCGAGAGGGTCAGCAACAGCCGCCGCCGTCAGCTCGCCGCCACCGCGTGACGTCGACACGAAATTGAGGCCATCGACTCGACAGAAAAATTATGCAAGCGTCGCTGCTTGCCCCGCACCGCCCCCGCGGGTAAAGGCGAGGGGTGCAAAGGAGGGCCGCAAGGCTGAACACCTTTGACTCGACAAGGACGAGAGCAGGAGGTGCGATGAGGAGGGCTTCACTCTGGTGGAGAGGAGGAAGAAGAGGAAGACCACCGTCCGCAATCACCGCGGCACCGCACCTTATGTGCCCGAGCTGCCGCTCTACGTGTCGCATCTGCACTGGTCCATGACGGTCGAAGACGTCGTTAACTACATCCGCGAGAAGACCACCTACACCTTGAGGGTGGAGCCTCTGCACTCTCGCCACAAAGTGAATTTCAGTTCCTTTGTGGTATGAGTACTGACTCAAGTTTTATCCATCTTCGAGGTGGAGGAGTTCTGGCCCGCCGGTGTAGTTTTCCGGAGGTTCCGGGGGAGGCTCCCGAACGAAGCGCGCATCACGTCGCCAAAAGAGACTTTACGTGATAAAGTGTAGTGTGATTGTGTGTGTGAATGTGTAAATAATATATATTAGGACAAAATTGTTCAGCGTGCATCCGTTGTCTGATTGCCATAACACAAGTTTTTACTTAGCATGGGATTAGATTACGTAATGTACGCTAATGTAAGCTTTTATACTATTATATATTATTGTATGCTTAATAAATAATTTGAATTTGAATTTTGAATAATTACAAAAATTAAATTCTTCAATTATTGTTGATAGTTGTTTACTGAAAAACGAATTACCTACTTACATAGACGTACAATAAAAGTTGATTTTGACAACCCTAACGTTCTTTCTCTATTCGCCCCTCAGTCGTATCTTTTGACTCCAGTTTCAAGGTAAATACAAACCGCCTACTTTTCCTATTTTACAAATAATTCTCAAATTTATGCATAATTAAAGAATAACTATTTGGTAAATTAAAACGAGACTTCGACAATTCTTTAATAACAGCTTTCATACAAAATATGTAAAAAAATCAGTGTTAAAAGTTGTGTCTATTCACCCCAATCTTAATCTTATACGGACCGCAAGTTGCAGTCGGGACTCGGGATTCGGCGTTGAAAGAACTGCTCCAGGCAGCGGTCCGTATATTATAATAATTGCAGATATGAATTTAGAACGGAAACTGTAGAAACGTGCGGCAACCGCAGATTGCAGTCGGTCTCGACTGCAAGTTGCGGTCCGTCTATTGCCGGCCTTAAAACAAACTTTTAAACGTAAAGATATTTGAATTAAACTTACAGTTAATTAACTTTTATTTAAGAATTTCCTTGTGCAAATTAAGATCTAGTCTGTTACGAACTATTCAAGACAGAAATGAGATGGAAAAAATGTAGGTATTACTAATTAGTGATATATCTCGATTTTCGCATATTGCTACACTAAGCATGCCGGTTTGACTAACCAATAAACTATAATACATACCAGAAACACCTAGTTGTCCCAGTTCTCCTTTGTCACCTTGATGGCCCTTATTTATTTGGCCATTCCTTCCGGGCAGGCCTGGAAGTCCGTCTAGTCCAGGAGGGCCAGGAATGCCATCACTACCGGGAGCTCCCTTCTCGCCCGCAACACTTGATCCTGGAAGACCAGAGTCCCCTGTGTCTCCTCTCTGTCCCTGGAGTCCTTCGGGCCCAGATTCACCTCCAACACCCGTTGGTCCTTCCACACCTTTTAAACCTTTGAGAAAGGAAATTTAATTTAAGATAATATTATCGAGTCATATTATGTGAGTGATACTTGTTAAATATTTTTGTAACCTATCTAACTGGGTGACATTTGAGAATCTTTTAGCATTAATTATTATTTTTAACAAAAAAATGAAAACCGACTTCCAATGTAAAAAACAATCGTAATATTAACTAAAAAGTATTAAATAACTCTTACTCTTTAATAGTGCCTTTTTCAGAATTTGTCTAAATCTCAACTATTTCTGTACATACTACAGTCTTCATTATTTTGAAGTCGGTACCAGCTAATTTAATCGTGAGTTCAGTAATGTCAGAATATCTGAAACTTTTGGGACTGGTACCGACTTCAAAGTAATGAAGAGTGTAATAATGTACAGAAATAGTTGAGATTTAGACAAATTCTGAAAAAGGCACTATTAAAGAGTAAGAGTTATTTAATACTTTTTAGTTCATATTACGATTGTTTTTACCTTGGAAGTCGGTTTTCATTTTTTTATTAAAAATAATAATTTCACTCTTTTTAGTGTTGTCTACAAAATAAGGCTTTATGCGTAAATAACCAATACGAATGTTAACTATTCAGTATATTATGTTATCTAAGCGATGCTGCAATTTCCAAACTTTTATCTTTAAAGGTTCAGGAGTTCTGTTCAGTGCCTTTGGACCAAGAGACGCCTTTGTATGAAATTTCTCTTATTCGTAATATATGTTTAACTTACAAGAAACAACATTTTAACCACTATGAGCGTTTTGATAAATTTCAAGGATTTCCCTCGATTGCTCATAGTGGATCATCAGCTCACCACTTTCGTAATTGTTATACAAAATTAAGATTATATCCTATACAACAACACGAAAATTTCGAAAATCGGTCCACAAACAGTGAAATCATCGTCAAAAACATCTGCTTCGATGCAAAATATCACGAAAAGTACCAATAATTGGGTCATAGTGTGATGACCATGGTATAATTATAGTTGTGATGATGATGATTAATCAAATTGATGTGTTGGCTTATGCTTTCAGTTGTTTGCACAACGCCGAAATCCCCGAATCTGTACCTATAAGCATTCAAAAGTTCTGTTCGGTACATTCGGATCCAGGGTATAACCTGGTGCGAAGTCTTACTTTTTGGTAGCATTTACCTCGAATTCTTCAGAAAAAATCGAAATCACTATATGTTTCCATACAAATTTCAAGGAGTCCCCTCGATCCCTCAAGGATCCCATCATCAGATCGCCACTTTTGTGAACATGGTACCAAATTCGAGTTAAACCCTATACAACACAAAAATAATTTTGAAAATCGGACCACAAACGGCTGAGTAATCGAGGAACATACAAAAAAAAAAAAAGATACATACAGCCGAACGTATTACCTCCTCCTTTTTGGAAGTCGGTCAAAAAAAGGATTTCTTAGATCGCTTTGTTATCCGTTTGTCCGTCAGTTGGTCAAGGTCATTTATTTTGGGCACGCGTCGAGATATCATTAGCTTTGTCCACACTGTGCCTTTTTTTGTTCATCAAGGGCATGCGTTATAGCGCAGTCAACAGCGAACGTGAGGCATGCCCGCGACGCTTGCCCTCTGACAGTATCCAAAACTTTCGCTTTGTTCCTTAATGACAATTTTGGCGTTGCGTTTGTTGACGCATTCAATTATTATTGAATGCTCTAATACGAAAGTTGAATGAAAGAAGATGACGAAAATTGAAGGCGAAAGTGCACAGTGTGCAGTGTGGACATAGCTATAAGCTATGAGTATGTGTATATATGTATAAGTGCACAGTGTGCAGTGTGGACATAGCTTTAAGCTATGTCCACACTCCACATTATGCAATTTCATCTTCAATTTTCGTCATCTTCTTTTTATTCAACTTTCGTTTGACATATTCAATAATTGAATGCGTCAAATTCCACCCCACCAGTGTGGACAAAGGACAAAGCTATAGAGTAACCACTAACCTATATTGAAATTAAAACTGTACGTACCATAGTCCTTGTTGTAAAAAAATTAACAAAGTTAATAATACTTAATATTCAACAAGTGTCTAACCAGATGGTCCTGTACGACCAAGGAAACCTCGGTCTCCCTTGAGTCCCTTTGGTCCTGGAATGAGTGACATTGGCCCCGGCGCACCCAACGAGCCCCGAGGGCCGGTATCACCTGTAGGTCCGCGTTCTCCTTGGAGGCCCTGAAATTTTCAAATTTCATATGTCAATTATTATAAGTAGTAGATATGTTACCGTTAGAATGCAGAATTTGTTACTGTGCACATTAACTAGTTAATCTGCAGATTTCCTGCTACCATCCGTTAAAGTGTGAAATTTAAATCAAAAAAGCTTACATTCGCACTTTTCCTAGTTAGTTTGTTTGCATAGTAACGAATAGTACATACTTAGTTAAATTACGGATGACAGTGAAATGTGAATGAAACACTTTTGTTCCACTCCTCCGCTAGGACTGCACCCCCTGTTTCCTCGTTCGATGATTTTATATGATATTTTATTCCTTTAGTTCTTGGCGCTTCGGCTATACACTATACAGGGTGTTTAATACTTTAGAATGTATATTATGGGTCCCCTATATAAAGTTCACAGTAAAAGTAGCAGCGCTGAAAGAGTAACTTTTTTTTCACCTTTGTATCCAGGAAAAATTCGTGACGCGGGGTCGCTTGCCTTAAAAAACAAAATATTTAATTATTGAATGCGCCAATACGAAAGTTGAATGAAAGAAGATGACGAAGATTTTCTATACTATTAGGAGAGTCCATTTAACAAAAAAAATTGGGTGTTTTATTTAGATGACATATTATTATTTTATCCCATTTAAAATCGTTGCAGAACGGTCACTTCGCGGTGGTGAGCGGAGGTGACGCGGGGGAGGCGCGCGCGCGGGGGCACGTCACGCGCGGGTGACGCGTCGTGTCCATTAATTGTGGTATATATATATATATATATATATATATATATATATATATATATATATATATATATATATATATATATATATATATATATATATATATTTTAACAAGGAAGAGTTGGAGTGAAAACAATGTCATTGTAACAATTTTTAGCACCGATTTTCTATTTGGTGAAATCCAAAGTCTAGTCAAAGTGTAAGTAAAAGTCAGTGCAGTCAAGGAGTCAAGTCGGTCGATTCAGTAAAGTGGGCATTTTACTGAAACTTTCCATGGAGTTTAGGAGAGAACATAAAAGGCACGTCTCTGTAAGTATAAAGTCCTAAAAAAACTTTGACTTAAGCTTGTAACCTAAGACCGCTGTTGTTTTATTGTTTTTTTTTTTTTTCTAGTTGATATGATCTGTTTTCTGATTTTATTTTATCAGTGGAGTAACATTTTACATTAAAGACGAATGGGCGGTTTCGTCCCATGTGTTGTAACATCTTCCTACCTATATCATAATTATGAAAGATCTCAATTAATGTTATGTTTTTTTGTATGGGCGTAACTCTGTATCTTGAGCAGGGAAGCTGTTAAAGTCGTTTAATTTTTTTAATAAAACTTAATCAAAAGTATTTTAATTTAAAATCAAGTGGAAAATACCACACGGTCGACTGTGCGCCTACTCTAAACCCCCCCTCTCACCGTGCGTTACACGCTGCCATATTGGCCGTGTTCGTCGTCGTAATGTTTTTTTTTTTTTTGCACTAAACCTTTTTTTGCACATTAATAAAAACTGACTGTGTCATGTCATGGCAACGCCACGAACAAAGTTGTTTAAACTTGACAACTGGATACTAAGATATATACTAAATACTGGATATATGTAAATAACTTTGTTCGTGAATCATGGCGTTACCATTGCCATGACATGACAATATGAGACAGTCAGTATTTGGTAGCTGTGCTTCACTTCTATGTTTAAAATTGTTACTCCCCTATTTATTTATTGACGACTTACCTACGCATTATTAAAGGACTTCTGGTGTTTCTACATTTACAACTATCGACTTCGGCTAAGGGTAATATTATTCCTTTGTTATTTATGTATTTATTTGAAAATATATAAATAACAAAGGAAATAATACAATTATCAGAACTGTATTATTTCCTTTGTTATTTACAACAATAAACAATGCATATCCAGCATTATTTAAATTAGGAGACATAAGTTCCAGTGACGGCGAGGATATCTCAAACATGTTTAGCAATTATTTCCATTCAAATTTTCTTTCTCGGCCCAGCACTAGTAATGACCCTTGTCTAAATCGCCCACGCTCTTCCATCTCGAGTAACACTTCGATGTGTGTGTCTGACATCCACACAATTGAAGTACGTGAATCGGAAGTACGCAAACTACTGGAAGGGATTGATTTAAACAAATCTGCGGGACCAGATCACATTCCACCGATCCTAATTCGCAAATGCGCTGAATCCCTGACCCCTCCGCTCACGTTACTCTATAGAAGATCACTCACCGAGGGAGTTGTGCCGTCTATCTGGAAATCGGCTTTCATAACGCCGATTCACAAAAAAGGGCCGAAGGACGTAGTTAGTAATTATAGGCCAGTATCTAAACTGTGTCTTGCAAAACTACTTGAAAGGATAATTTATAATCAGCTGTACCTATCCTAAGTCCAATTATCACTACGTGTCAGCACGGATTTATGCGTGGGCGGTCTACTACTACCAATCTAATACTTGGTAGCGACTATTTGTCTGATTGTATGTCTGAGCGACGCAGGTTGATATAACTGATTTTACAAAATGTTTTGACCGTCTGGATCATCACACACTGCTGCGCAAGTTGTCTGCAATAGGAATTAGGGGTAACCTCTTCAGATGGTTCTCCTCTTACGTCGACAATAGATGTCAATCTGTTGTTCTTAATGGTTACACATCTAGGCCTATATTCATACCATCAGGTGTGCCCCAGGGCTCGTTATTGGGACCCCTGTTCTTTAATATTTTTATCAACGATACGACTACAAAATTACAGATGTATCCTTAACTAGAGTCAACAAGATAAAAGACGTTGAAGCCTAGTAACTTTTGACCTGCACGCAATTACAACAAAAACTTGGCATATTGATAATAAAAATGCTTATTTGAACATGTTTATACTAGTCGCAACTTGTTACAAGGGTTGGGACACACCTCATACAAAATGCCTCCTTATACAAAATCCTTTGTTTATATCCAAAACAAATTATATAAAATAATTGCCTATAACTAGAGATATGCCGGCTGCAAAGAAGCCGACTAATCAGCCGACTAGTCGGCCAAGCCGATCATGGTTTCGGAAGTTTCCGTAACGCTTCTTTACTGTTGTTTCGCGGGTATGTTTACCTCGCGTATACGTTACTTTGTTTTGTTTCTATGATATAGTTGATGGTTTTCATTCAATATTTCATGTACATAAAATCTCGATTTAATAAAACGTAATTAATTTGTTGCTAAAATTACAATTTACAAAAATAATTTCTTTACTAGCAAGTAATTTCATAAAAACTTCATTAATTTTAAAATCTGTAGCACTGATTGAGTGTGATATGAACACATTATAAAATATAATAATCAAGGTTTTTATTTAATGTAATTTTAATAATAGCAAAAAAGTAAACAGCCGATTAGTCGGCGCTTTTTGCCGACTATTCGCCGACTAGTCGCCGACTACAAAAGTGGTCGGATAGTCGGCTTTACCGACTAGTCGGCACATCTCTACCTATAACTAAATAACATATTTTTATTCAAACAAGAACCAGCTGTTTTATGCAATTTAGCGTATGCATGGTCGTTAGTCCGCAGATTACCTAGGTGTTCTGCAGATTATCGCGTTAATGTAAGAATAGAATACCTAATATTTTGTCACTTTAAGGGCCCTCTCTCCCTAAATTAGCAGGTCGATAGTCTGTCAGTGCGAATATCGACGTAAATGACATTAAAATAACATTCATAACAGCGCGCCTTGTACGGTGGCGGTTACGACGCTCGCCGCGTCCATGATAGGGCGAAAATAAATAGGAGAAAAAACCTTTTTAAGGCTTAATATAATACATATTTCAAAAAAGTAAAAAAAAAAACAAATTATTAACTTATGTATTGCAAAGCAGTACATATTTTTTATATATTCTTTTGATAAATAATGAAGGAGAAAAGTGGTTTCATTCAACGATTTGGAGGTGATTTGGTTTTTTATTTCTTTATTATATGATACCGATAGAAAAAATATGACAAAACCAAATTGCGTATCATATCATGTAGATTACTAATTATTTTTTTCAGATATAATTTCTCTGTTAATGCCGATGAAAAGTTGTTTCATCTGCACGCTTTTTTTGAAAGAGCAGCCTTAACTGACTCACCCAGATAATCTGCAGAATTCCGCGTTAATCTACATTCTAACTGATTTACTCACATTAACGGTAACAGATATTTTAATAATTACATTAATATTTCCATTAAAGGTGCCATAAAAAAATTATAGGCAGATGGCGGACCTACGTAAATTAGTCGCTTTATCACACGCATAATCCCTGCTGACAAAACACGACTATTGTAACATTGACTTGACATAGCCCGAATAAATAACGTATCGTAATGAAATGTAATGACTAATGACTAATGAGCCTAATATGACCACTATTAATAAAGGCATTTGTTTATACGGAAGAAAAACGACAGGTTGACAAAGAAAATCTGTGAGTTAGTGCCTAAAGTCTGTAAGTACGAAAACCTTCATGCACAATTCCGACTCGTACTTAGCCGATTTTATTATATTTTCTGACCTGGCTGAAAGTGAAATAAAAAGTATTACTTACGGGAAAACCAGTTACACCTTTGGGCCCAGGTTCGCCTTTTTGTCCAGGGATTCCTGGAGGTCCCTTAATTCTGTTCGTGAAGCCGCGGTAGCCCCGCTCTCCTGGACTACCTTTTCGACCGGGTAGTCCATATGGTCCAATTACACCTCGCTTCCCCTTTTCACTAGACCTGGGTAATCCTGTTTGACCCTGGACACCCTACAATTTTTTAAATAAAAGTTACAACCACCTCAACAATATTTATTCGTTGGCAAAAAATAATGTGAGCGTCATCAGTCATGATTCGATATTCATCATGTTTATTCGCAATTTTCTTTTTATTAAATAAGGGGGCAAACGAGCAAACGGGTCATCTGATGGTAAGCAACTACCGTCGCCCATGGACACTCGCAACATCAGAAGAGCTGCAGGTGCGTTGCCGGCCTTTTAAGAGGTTTGCAGGTCGTATAGGTCCGGAAATACTGCTGGTGACAGTTCGTTCCAGAGTTTTACAGTGCGCGGCAGAAAAATACGCGAAAAACGCACTGTGGAAGACTGCCACTCATCAATGGCAGTGATGAGGATGGTATGTTTTTCGCGTGGGACGATGGCGAAAAGTTGCAGGTGGTATGATTCCGAACAATTCCTCAGAGCACTCCCCGTGATACAACCGATAGAGGATACAGAGTGAAGCTACATCTCGGCATAATTCCAAGGGGTCCAAGCTGTTTGAAACACTATGGCAGTCAACAATTCTAGCGGCCCTTCGTTGGATACGATCCAGAGGGAGCAGTTGGTATTTTGGCGCCCCTGCCCAGAGATGAGAACAATATTCCATATTATGAGGCCGAACCTGCGCCTTGTAGAGTTGTAGGCGTTGGTCCGGACTGAAGTACTGTCTCGCTCTGTTAAGAACACCAAGCTTCTTCGAGGCTAATTTGACCTTACCCTCTAGATGATATCGGAACTGGACTTCGCTCGATATGTTGACGCCAAGTATCTCAACGCTAGGAGAGATGGTTAAAGATGTGCCCTCGAAACGAGGATATACGACCATTGGTGACTTTTTAGTGGTAAACGCGCAGACTTGTGTCTTGGCGGGGTTGAATTGGATCAAGTTACGTCTACCCCATTCAGAGACCTTCTCCAATGAATGAATGATACCAGAGTAACATCATGGAGTTATTACAACAACATAAGAAGAACTATAGATTGCCAGGTGACAGGCAATATTTAAGACCTATTACAAGAAAGAAATCAAACGCGTAACATCTTTCTCAATATTATTAGCATTTATTAAAAAAGTAACTTACAGGTTCCCCCGTGGGTCCTGGAGGCCCGACGTCCCCCGCCTCACCGAGTGCCCCTGGGGGTCCCGGGGCCCCTGCTAACCCCGGGACACCTTCAACACCGGGGTCCCCTTTGTAAGGAGAGGGGTCTCCTTTACGTCCCAGTCTACCTCGCTGGCCGGGATCACCCTATAACATTTTAGAATTTAAACGAAGCTGCTTTTGAATACTTTTGATTATGATTTAAGATAAGTTTATTTTTTTAATAATAAAATACTTGAAAAAATAAATAATTTGATAAACACGTTAATGAAAACGTAGATGAACACTTGCTTTATTCAAGTAATTTTTATTCTGAACATACCTAAATATTTCAAATAGGATTAGTGCTTATTATAACAAGGGTGTCTCCTTGTAACTCATAACTAAATTATTTTATGCGCAGTTAGTCAAAACAGCTTGGTAGCACCTCAGATAAGTTTTCTGATATTTTGCATAACATAATAATATGTCCACATGTCTGTGTGGGCCGGTACCGACTGCCGACGCATCATTCGCGCAATGGAATGTAAGGAGATACTATTTTTCGAATAATTGTACAATGTATTATTTTCCTTTAAAGATTGTTTTAATAAATAACAATGATGAGATAGTATACTTACGTGTAGTAAGTTCTGTCTGTGATAGTAACACAATAGTACTGAGTAGCCTTTTCTATTTTCAACAAGGAGAAATTTGACTTTGAAACTTATATGAATGCAGTTATGTTCATAAGATCATTTAGAACAAGACTGCATCCACAATAGTTCCTATGATAGTACTTAGTACACAAATGCATAATGCATGGCGATGTTCTCCTAAGTTGCAACAAAATCGCTTTAAAACAATAAATACCTTTGACCCCTTTTCTCCGATGATTCCCTCAGGACCTTGTGGTCCTTGAGAACCACAAGGTCCTGGGTACCCAGGTGGTCCATCGATCCCAGGCAAGCCCTGATCTCCGGAAGGCCCAGGTCTACCGACTACTCCTGGACCGAAGTGGTCGTCGATCATCTCTTGTATCCACAAAGGTATTTCAGTCTTGTTGTATGGACTGCTGTCTTCCTTCACATAGTCGATAGAGTCTAAAATGCATAGAACAAAGTAATTTACATTACTAGCAAATCCGGTGGGCGTTGTCCTGTACACACTTTTTTTTTAAATAGAAGCTTAAGCCTTAATACAGTCTGACCTCGGAACCATACAATTAATGAAACATACGTGTGGAATGCATTCTGTACGGAGAAAAACGAACACGGTGCGGCAGTTAAAGTATTTTCTACTGATTCCTGCATGCATTCTGATTTCCTAATACGGAAGACGAATTCGGAAATCGCATACGAAAATCGTATGTACGCGGTCGGCCTTACAGTACAATCCCGAACCCAATGCTGCTCTGAATGCATTGAACGATGCGGCTGGGGTTGCTTCGAACTTCCTCTGTGGTAGTCGGTAGAGTAGCGCCGACTAGCGCCCAATGCACCCGTTTCTGCTTTGTTGTAGAGCAGGACAGTAAAGGAGATGGTTGAGAGGTGGAAGCACTTACTGTAGTCATTGTCCAGGTCTGGTGATGGATCCTCGCGGGTGACCGTCTTGCTGAGCGCCGGCACCGCCAGCAGCGCCATCATGCACCACCCGACCCACATCCTGAACAACAGTATGTTGAGAGGTGGAAGCACTTACTGTAGTCATTGTCCAGGTCTGTTGATGGATCCTCGCGGGAAGTGACCGTCTTGCTGAACGCCGGCACCGCCAGCAGCGCCAGCATGCACTACCCGACCCATATCCTGAACAACAGTATGTTGAGAGGTGGAAGCACTTACTGTAGTCATTGTCCAGGTCTGTTGATGGATCCTCGCGGGAAGTGACCGTCTTGCTGAGCACCGGCACCGCCAGCAGCGCCAGCATGCACCACCCGACCCACATCCTGAACAAACCAATATTAGTATTCCTAAAACTATTAGCAAAAAATATATTCCCAGAAAAAATTACGGTTCCCGCGCCCAAAGAATTTTGCCGCAACGGAGTTGCGGGCGTCATCTAGTATGCCAATAGATTTAAAATGGGTAAATTCCCGATTTCCAACGATAGGGGAACTGAAGGCAAAATGGTATATTTAAGGCAAAACTCGTCTTACTCTACAATTCCTATTAATCACACTTTATTCGAATCACGGAATATGAAGATATTGAATGATTTCCAAAATCTTCCTAATGGGCCATTTTGCCCTCTCGTGAAGGTAAAATGGACTACGGTAAAGGGCAAAATGGACCCAATGCATATGTAATCTGGGGAATACCTTTTACAAATAAATGTTTTGTACAACTAAACTACAATGTGCCTAGAGGAGAAAAATCAGGTATTGCACCCGTCTTTTTGTTTTAGTGCAGTCTTTGGTAACTTATAGATTTCAGCTGTTTTTTAAATCCTATTTCTTTGATTTTCACCTTTTGTTAGCTTTTTCATATTGCCTTTGCCTATTAGTGGTTCTTATATAATAATGAAACATCTGAAATAGAAAACGCAACAAAAAAAAAACATATGAAAAAAATATATGAAGGCCACCTTGTCCATTTTTCCCGGGCCGTTTTGCCTTTTAGGTGCTCATGAATAAAATATATCAAATTTTGAAGTTAACCGTTTTAAGGCACTATATTGAAAGAACTGTCCTTTTTGACGTAATACTATAGGACCCTCAGAAATATTACAAATCTGGTAATGAGATATACACATCTTCATAGCCTTATCTAGGTTTGAAAAGAACCAGAAACACGATTAATGTATTTTGCCTCAATACATTTCTCGATCGAAATGACCTCTTAAAAATACGAAATTTGAAGATTATTTTTAAACGAAAATAGATGTATTGTAGGAAATTAGTTTAATTGATAGACACCTTTACAACTGAAAATCGTATAGAAGCATTTTGCTTAAATTATCCTAGTTATTTTGTAAATAATTAAAATTACGTTTTTCGCATGTTTTCCGAACGAGCCGATAGCTTCTGGCCGCAGCGTATTCACGACTTTGTAGTCATACAAATTAAGTATAAAATTGCCCTTGCGGTAAAATTACTTTCAATAAAGCGCCCTAACCCCTTTTCATTCTTTACATACTATATTAAAGTTAAAATCATGCAGAACACTGTGTCGTATCATTAAATAGAAAATATTAATTATAACAAAAGTGTAGACTGGTCAAAAACGATGTTTTTTGCATCAAAATGTGAAAAAAATGTTTAACCACGATAAAAATCCGCTGTCACGTATGATAATTTCGCCGGCACTGACTGAGAACGGGAAGGACCCGAGTAATTAGTTGCGTTACCTAGCAAATAGATGGCCCTAATAGGCTTCAAGTAATTGAACCGTTCCGTTTTGCCTGCATGGTCCGTTTTGCATGCAGTTCCCCTACCCATAATATTCCTGATATTGTAATAAGAAACTCTTTGTTACATTAATTTTATTATCTTTCATGAGATACCATGATTCGAGTTCCAACGGGAAGTTGAATGAATACTTCTCATTGTTTTTATTGTTGCAACAATTTCTATTATAATAATTATTACTGAATTGTTTGTTGAATTTACGTAGAGCGAGTTGGATGTGGTTTACAGAGAAGCAGATTTTATACCGACCAAAGTACACGTTAATTTTTAAGTCAGAATTTTACAACCATATGTCTAAATATAATCAAATATATATTTTTAATAATTTGTATAACTAGTGCTTCTTATCAATTACGATAACCCGGGAACCATGATTATAAAATATCCTCATAATGCGGTGCAGAGAGTCTGGTTGGCAAGGTCAAAGATTAGCAGATATTTTAAATAAAATAAAGATATACTCGTAACGGTAAAAAATAAGCGATGTAAAATTTCAGCTTTATAACTTAAAGGCCGTCCCCCTACGGAGATAATTTGCAATAGATGCATTAATAATTCATATAGGTACAATCCGACTTTGAGAACATTACCAAATGGGCACATATTATGACAACGGTATTATAATTTATAACTTCAATAAAACAAATGCTATGCACATTACTTACCGTATAGTAAACTAGACGTTCCACGCGGCTTCGCCCGCGTAAATTAGATATTTCACAGACAAATTAGGCCACATAGCCTATGATCCTTTACGTAGTCTACTTCTTATCTGTGCCTAATAACAGAAAAATTGCTCCAGTAGTTCGTGAGATAAGCCCTTTCAAATAATTTTCCCCGTTTTTTCCACATTTTCCTCTATTTCTTCGCTCCTTAATAGGACTAATGTCTTAGCGTAATAAAATATAGCCTATAACCTTCCTCGATAAATGGGCTATCTAACATTGAAAAAGTCATCAAAATCAGTTGCGTAGTCTTAAAGATTAAAGGGAACAAAGGGACATGAGGGGAAAAAAGCGAATTTGTTTTATAATATTACTAGCGGCCTCGCACGAGTATAAAATATATAGCCACTGAAAAAATGATTAAAATCAATAGCCTATGATCCTTCACGTGGTCTACTTCTTATCTTGCCAAATAACATAAAATTGCTCCAGTAGTTCGCTAAATAAGCCCTTTCAAATAATTTCCGCCTTTTTTTTCCACATTCTCCTATTAGTCTTAGCGTGATAAAATATAGCCTATAGCCTTCCTCAATAAATGGGCTATCTAACACTGAAAGAATTTTTAAAATCGGACCAGTAGTTTCTGAGATTAGCGCGTTCAAGTTAGCCCTTTCAAATAATTTTCCCCGTTTTTTCCACATTTTCCTCTATTTCTTCGCTCCTGTTAGTCTTAGTATGATAAAATATAGCCTATAGCCTTCCTCGATAAATGGGCTATCTATAGCACTGGAAGAATCACCAAAAACCGTTGCGTAGTTTTAAAGATTAAAGGGAACAAAGGGACATGAGGGGAAAAAAGCGACTTTGTTTTATAATATTATGTATAGATATAGAAGTTTATATATAATTAACAAAAAATTAAAACCGACTTCCAAGGTAAAAACAATAGTAATATGAACTAAAAAGTATTAAATAACTCTTACTCTTTAATAGTGCCTTTTTCAGAATTCGTCTAAATCTCAACTATTTCTGTAGCTGGTACCGACTTCAAAGTAACGAAGATTGTGGTATACAGTACAGAAATAGTTGAGATTTAGACGAATTCTGAAAAAGGCACTATTAAAGAGTAAGAGTTATTTCATACTTTTTAGTTCATAATACTATTGTTTTTACCTTGGAAGTCGGTTTTAAGTTTTTGTTAAAAACAATAATTTCACACTTTTTAGTTAAGTATCGACAAAATTAGGCTTTATGCGTAAATAACCAATACGAATGTTAACTATTCACATGTCACTGTAAGCGAAATTATGGTAAATGCTTGCAGTTATCTAAGCGATGCTGCAATTTCCATACTTTTATCTTTAAAGATTCAGGAGTTCTGTTCAGTGCCTTTGGACCAAGAGACACCTTCGTATAAAATTTCTCTTATTCGTAACATATGTTTAACTTACTAGAAACAACATTTTAACCACTATGAGTGTTTTGATAAAATTCAAGGATTTTCCTCGATTGCTCATAGATCCCATCATCACCACTTTCGTAATTGTTATACAAAATTAACATTATATTCTATACAACAAAATGAGAATTTTGAAAATCGGTCCACAAACAGCGAAATCATTATCAAAAACGTCTGCTTCGATAGAAAACATCACGAAAAGTACCAATAATTGGGTCATAGTGTGATGACTCATGGTATAATTATGGTTGTGATGATGATGATTAATCAAATTGATGTATTAGCTTATGCTTTCAGTTGTTTAAACAACGCCGAAATCCCCGAACCTGTACCTATAAGCATTCAAAAGTTCTGTTCGGTACCTTTGGATCCAGGCTATAACCTGGTGCCAAGTCTTACTTTTTGGTAGAATTTACCTCGAATGCTTCAGAAAAAATTGAAATCACTATATGTTTCCAAACAAATTTCAAGAAGTCCCCTCGATTCCTCAAGGATCCCATCATCAGATCACCGATTTTGTGAACATGGTACCAAATTCGAGTTAAGCCCTATATAACACAAAAATAATTTTGAAAATCGGACCACAAACAACTGAGTAATCGTGGAACATACAAAAAAAAAGATACATACAGCCGAACATATTATTACCTCCTCCTTTTTGGAAGTCGGTCAAAAATGGATTTTCAAATGTGTTAGTCGCGCTAAAACTCGAAATCGGCTAAACGGATTGGGCTGATTATAGTCTTAAAATATTCGTAGAAGTCCAAGAAATAAATTTTTCCATTATTTATCATCTTTAAAAAAGATTGTAAATAATGGAAAAACGACAATTTAATTTTCCCCATACAAAATATTTTTACCTGTTTGTTACGAAGATTCGGTATTTTTGGCATGATAACACGTAGATCTAGATAAAATAACGGTTTTGAAAATAGCCGAATTATCACGTATTTGCAAAAATAAGAACACTATTAAGGCACTTTCCAAATTCAATTTGACACAAAAACAAAATATATATTTTTTATCAAATACCTACATTTTCTAACAAGTCAGCTATATAATTGACATTTCGATAGATTATAGAACAAAGAATACTTCTTTTAAATTGCTCCTGCGTGAATCGCCAACATCAGGGTGAGATGAACTGATGACGGAGACTGTATAGTCGGGACATTTTAATAGGCAACATTTGACAGTTCATCAAAATTGTACCAGGTAACCTTATAGCGACGTACATAAAAAATAAATATTTTCGTTTTGTTATAACTGCACAATTGATTAACTTTTTTCAATTACGATTACATATTTATTGTAAATATGACCGATACGAATTATCTAACTATTTTCTTTTACTGATAAACAATTCTGAACGTAATAAACAAATTCTGATCTTAATAATTGCACGTCGTCACAATGTTACGTCAGCTGACGTTTTTTCTTTTTAAACTCTAGGGAAGTTACCCTAAGAATCGAAAGCGAATAAACAGTATCGATGCATTGATTACTTGTAACGAAATATCCCCATAAATTAATAACCACGTTGTGAAAAGTGACACATATTTATGTGAAATGAATAATGATAATACTACATTTAACAGTTTCTGTAATTCAAGCGAATAAATGCATTTTTTTTTTTTGTAAATTATGTACTTGTCTTATTTTGCTCCTTGAATTTGCAAAAGAAAAAGTAATAATGGGACAGGAGGATGTTTCAAACGTATAAAATTCAAATATTTTATTTCAAGTCCGTATCGATTTATTCGTTTTGGTCGATGTTTTTACGCAGCTCACCTCACTATGGAGATTAATCTGACAGATGTCAAATGTGGCCTATTAAAATGCCCCGACTGTAATATTATAATACCACTATTAAAATAACCCTTTGGATGGGTTGCACCATATCTATAACTGTAACTTTAACAATAACTACAACGCAAAATGTCAAATCTTTGGGTAAAGTCAATAGATAATAGACGACATAATATTTAACAATAACCATAACCGCTAAAACGTATATAGAAGTTTTTTCGTGAAAATTATGGCTCACAGTGTTGTTATAACAAACATTTTTGGTGACGATTTTTACGGATAATTCATTTTTATATACTCTCAACCCCATTAACTGTAGCTTTAACAAAAAATAAACGCAACAAACATCAGCTGTCAAATTCTGTGGTCAAAGTAAATATTACAGTTAAGTTAGCCTTAACTATGACCATAACTCTATTACTATAACAACGCCTTTGGTGCAACCCACTCTTATATGCTCGGGCCACACTAACGAGAAATGCCGTTAATCATCGCGTTGATTCTAATACATGTTATAGAATTATCGCCTTTATATACCTCTAATTATAGGTGATAATGCTATAACAAGTTTTAACATTATCGCGATAATTAACGGCATTTCTCGTTAGTGTGGCTAGTACTTGGGGGCTCCGCCCATCTTCCCCTCGCTCCAAGAATCGGTTGCTTATAAAACAAAAGGGCTTCGCGTCGTTAGTGTTGCGTTTTTTTCTCATGTTTTAAGAAAATACCAAGTTATTGATATATTTTGTCACGGCGCCGCAGGCTGAAATTTTTGGATTACTGATTAAAAATGAATGGATACGTATTTAAGCGTTTTTGGAAATTCTACCCCTAAGGGGGTGAAATTGGGGTTGAAAGTTTCAATGAAAGGCCGTTATTTCTTGAGTTAGAAACATGAAATTGTATGTTTGGGCTACTGATAAAAATGATTGGATACGTGTTTAAGCGTTTTTGGAAATTCTACCCCCAAAGGGGTGAAATAGGGCTTAAAAGTTTAAATGAAAGTCCGTAATTTCTTGAGTAAGAAATATGAAAGTTAATTGACGTTTGCTTAAATAGGGTCCCGTTTTTACCCTTTGTATAAGGAACCACAAAAAGTTTTAACTATCCATCTTTTTTATTATAGGTACTATGTTAATGCGGACTAAGTCGCGGGCAACAGCTAGTTAACCTATAAAATACACTACTTAATTACGTTAAAAAACTCATTTTTATTATTTATTTTTTCAAAAATTTTAACAATTAATTATTATTGCATCGTCAAGGCTCTTAAGTCCTAACCTTACTACCCTACTTATGCAAAGTTTCGAATTAAAAATATTACTGGAAATAGGTAAAAATCGTGCTCAAATATTCAGTTACATAATATATTACTAGTTATATGACCGAGCTTCGCTCGGTATTCAAATAATTAAAAAACACACATAAAATGACATTTTATGAAAAAGATTCCTAGCTAGATCGATTTATCGCCCCCGAAACCCCCAATATACTAAATTTCATGAAAATCGTTGGAGCCGATTCGGAGATTCCAATTATATATTTATATATATACAAGAATTGCTCGTTTAAAGATATAAGATAAGATACATGATACAGGCTACATCCCTACACGTTAAGTATAATAAAAGCGTGTTAAAAACATGCTTCCATCAATTAATTACAAAACTTTAAGACATTGCCTAGCTCAGGCATGGCCAATGGCCATTATAATTGTATAGACGTTAAGTAATTCAATAAGTTGGAAAATAACTATATACCCTTAGTAAAAAAAAATATCTCATACGTATGGGTGCAGATTGCAGACTCTCTGCTTCATAATATGCACGAGTTGAATCCTTCGAAAATTAACAGTTTTACATAGCATTTAAGAAATATTGGAAAAACGGGAAAACCTAAAATGTAAGAAATAATAAATAACGGGTGATCTGAGATTGTGCAGTGGCAGGGTTTGAGTTTTAAAGTGAATTTTTAGGGTAAAAATGGGTTACCTAATCTCGAATTCGATCGATTTCTGGCAAAACTAGAAGTCCTATACTTACTTTAAAATTCATGTTAAAAATTAAAAAAAAAATTGTATCCACTAAAAAGCTGCCAATTTAAAGTTAACGGACATTTTAATTTTATTTGCGTCGATGTTTAATAATTGCTGTAAGCTTTTTATTAACCTTAAAAAAATAAAGCGTACCTCGTGTCTGCGCGTGCGCTGTTCGGCCGTTTTTGAGTTAGACGCAAGCCACAGTTCTCACTTCTGAGCAAAGAGTAAACTTATCTAATGGCAGCGTTTGATTATAATTCGCCCATGACTATTTATAATGTCGGATGTGAAAAACAGCAACTTTACAGGAGAGCGATTTAAAGTCTAAATTGTGAATAACTTTTTACTTATTTCAAGTAGAATCATGAAATTTCAGGATTGTACTCTATAAGTTATTCACGCTTAGTATATTATTAGGAGTATCCCGTATTTTATGAATAAATATGAGAAAAGTCACTTCTAATCTTTTTAACGGAGTACGACTAAAGCGCTTATTCCATTTCACTAAATTTAGAAATTCTAAATGATTTAGTCAAGTGGAATAACATTTAGTAACTTTCTAAATGCTATCCCACTTGACTAAATTTAGTCACTAAATCATTTAGAATTTCTAAATTTAGTGAAATGGAATAAGCGCTTTATGCTGATTTGTCGGAAGTGCCAGAACCGACATTGTTGCTTGTACAAAATCAATGATTGCTTGTCGGAAGTGGCACTTACGCCATTGTTAAAAAAAACTTTTAATTTAAAATATGTCGCATGTACAAATTACCAACAAAAATGACAACGATTTCAAGAAAATATATATTTTATATGGACTTCTCTCAAATAAAACGTAAAGATAATGTATGTATAAAAATACAAAATATTTCTTATGACATAAATAATTCGGAAAATCAAATTTTCGTCCGAAATGTAAATTAACCTAAAACATTGAAATTAAAAATTATTGCCATCACTATTTTGTTAACTTTTTGATACCATAACTTAAATTAACTTAATAAAATATATATTTTTTTGTATCAATCATAAAGAAAAAAAAGTTTGTTTCGTGTTTGGAAAAGTCTTTATATCTTTGTTTGTATTGAATAGGTTCAATAACTACTGAACTAATTTTAAAAATTATTTTACCCTTGGTAAGCTACATTGTTTGCAAAGAACATGAGTAGTGTATTATTCAGAAAAATATTAGGTATCATACCGAAAATCGCAAAAATATAACCAAAAGTGGTAAATAATTGCAATAAATTACATTATTTCGCTTGCGATGCGAAAAATACAGCTAATTCATAGAAATAATATTACAAATATTATAGTATTCATCATTATCTTCAAAAAAGTTCATGACAGTATATATGTATCTTTTATGGTTAACGAATAATAACCATTTCCTTCATTAAAAAATTAACTTCAAATCATCTCCTAGTAGCGTGGCTTTTTTTTAATATTAACAATTGATACTTACCTAAATAAATATCAAAATATTAATTGTGATTCTGTAAAAAATAGAATTGTCTCACAAATTATTACCATGGGGCAAATATTTTAAAAGTTAGGGCAGTTTTATTAAAGCTCAAAACAAGGCGCCGACGCGGCAACGGCGGTGGCTACCATGAATTTGTAATTTAGCAACATAAGAGGTAACAGCGGGTAAAAGTTGCGCACATGAGATATTTTGATTGTGAAATTATTATTGAGTTTCACATGAGAGTTTTTTTTCGCCTCCTTTTCACATGTGAGTTTTTGTACAAGGTAGAGAATTTAATTTGTAGAGAATTAAATTCTCCACCTTGTACAAAAACTCACATGGTGTAAAAAAGTAATTTTCGTCCAGACCGTCACATAAGAGGTCTTGTTTTGGCAACGACGATATTGCAAGCTCTGCATTTACAATGTCTACAAGATCAATAAGGCTAATCAAACCAGCTACTCAACAAATTTGAGAAAATTATAATAATAGTAATAGGAAAAAAATGCTCATGGAAATCTTTTGACTGAAGTTAAACCTAGTGTGAAAAAAGGTCCTTTACTTTTTTATGATTTTTAACAGTATAGCTTATGTTTTATTACTATTCTGTATTTAAAAAATGCTAAGACAATCAGCTATTAGATACCAGATCGCCAAAACACAATTATTTAATTAAAAAAATATATTTATCCATTATGTATGTGTGCCAACAAAAACTTAATTTTCGTACAAAAATGACATATTTTGATGACTTCTGAAAATTGTTTAAAGTCGGTAAGCAATGAAAGATATGAAACAAACTCTAAGTGGCATTAAACCAATTAGAAAAATAAGTGAAATGATTATAATGTAATACTACCGACATTTTGCCAATTTATAAATCCGCATAACAATGTCGGAAGTGGTACTACCGACAAATTAACCATTTATAAAACCGATTAAAAATGTCGTATGTGGTACAACCGACATTTTATACATTCGAAAAACCGGTTAAGAACGTTGGATGTGGCACATCCGACAATTTTAAATGACCTACGACAAAATGTCAATGCAGGTAAATGTTTTTCTTATAATCAAGTCTAAATCAATAAAACATAAGCTATACTGTTCAAAATTTTTAAAGAATATAATAAAGAATAGTAAATACCATTTTCCGCACTAGTATTAGCTTCGATCATAACATTTCCATCAGTATTTTTTTCCCTATTACTATATTTTTCTTAATTTCGTTGAGTACCTATTTTGATTAGCCGTGTTGATCTTGTAGACATTAAAATGGCGTCGAAAATTAAAAAAATATAACTAAAGTTGCAAAAAAACAAGTGACAGTGCGAGGCCCGACACGCACTTGGCCGGTTTTAATTAAGGATTTAAAATTTTCTTTACTTATTATTATTATCCTTAATCTGTTTTTCCCTCGGTTTCTGCATTATTGTAATTTTTTATATGGGCTAAATATAAATAAATAGGTAAGTATAGATATTTTTTATATATTCTCCTTAAATTATTTCACAGTTTCTAATGAGTTTGAAAATATCGTTATTCTTTTATCGAGTGACCTTATTATAATCATTGAATCATGAATTCGCCCATGACTATTAACAATGTCGGATGTGAAAAATCGTTATTTTTATTTTATTTCATAAAACATGTCCTTATAACCAAGGCTATCATTAGCTGAAAAGATAAAATCTATATTATGAATAGTGTCTGAAATAGCTACATTAAAAATGTCGTATATTACTAACATAGTCCGCTAACAATGTCGGATAGTCACTACCTACGTTGTTAACGGGACGCTGGGGCGAGTGAGAGCGCTCGATGTGCCACTTCCGACTATGTTAACGGAGGAAACGGACCTCGCGCTGTCACTTGTTTTTTTGCAATCTTAGTTATATATCAAACTAGGTACTCAACGAAATTAAGAAAAATATAATAATAGGGAAAAAATACAGATGGAAATGTTATGATCGAAGCTAATACTAGTGCGGAAAATGGTATTTATTATTCTTTATTATATTCTTTAAAGATTTTGAACAGTATAGCTTATGTTTTATTGCTTTAGATTTGATTATAAGAAAAACATTTACCTTCATTGACATTTTGTCGTAGGTCATTTAAAATTGTCGGATGTGCCACATCCAACGTTCTTAACCGGTTTTTCAAATGTGTAAAATGTCGGTTGTACCACATACGACATTTTTAATCGGTTTTACAAATGGTTAAATTGTCGGTAGTACCACTTCCGACATTGTTATGGGGATTTATAAATTGGCAAAATGTCGGTAGTATTAACATCATAATCATTTCACTTATTTTTCTAATTGGTTTAATGCCACTTAGAGTTTGCTTGTCATTAGCATTTTAAAATTCGAAGTTGTAAGATACGGAATCGCCTTTCTGAATGACGCAGAATCTGCCTGGAACAAAACGTATCCTGGCCTTTCTTTGATCCCATAGAAGAAAGGTCGTCGTCGTCCTCTTCCAGCTTCGCCCATTTCCAGCACTGCCTGAACTGTGGGGTCTGCCACCGAGTTATGCGGCTAGGCAGACGCACTATAAGTACTTAAACTAAATAAGAGAAACTGTGCCTGTTCGTGTCTTTTGCCGTGGAAACGGGAGGTCCTAGAGGTGCAGCGAAGCGAAAGCTTTCGTACGCCAACTCGGAAGATGGTTGCGGTAATCCGGCAACGATACTCGTTCCGGGGCGTACTTGGCCCAACATGCTGGCCACTCAGCACGGCAAACTGGCCATCGTTGGGGACATTTGAGCGTGGTGCGATGCGGGGTGGACTTTTTAGGGTTCCGTAGTCAACAAGGAACCCTTATAGTTTCGGCCTGTCCGTCCTTCTGTCCGCCTGTCTGTCTGTCCGTCTGTCTGGCCGTCTGTCTGTCCGCGGTTTTACTCGGAGACTATAGGACTTACAAAGCTGTAATTCGCCATGAATGCGTATGGATACGTTACCGAGAAGCACGCGGACTTGTGTTAAAGTTTTGCATTTATTCTCTAGGGTTATTAGGGGTGTGTAAGGAAATAAGGCCAGAAGAACAATTAAAGGTAGGCCTTTTTACAATCGAAACGAATTCGAGAACAACCCCACAAAACTAATGCATACCATATCTAAAGATGACGTGAATAAAATAAGTGATGCATTTCAAAATCCTATGCAAATGTAACAAAAAACAAACTGACTGACGTCCCCGCCCCCCGGTACCAACGACACACCTAATGCCAACTAACCAACTAGAACAACTAGATACCTACCTAAAACAAGCGGAAAAAATGGATGGATCTCATACTGCAGTAAATGAGCACCTTAATGGGGCTTCTCCACAATACTTGTCAACACCTTGACAAAATGATTGACACACTCAAGATAGCACAGAACAATAAAAACAGCAAGATAGCAACTTGGAAATCAAATCAAAAATCAAACGATAAATCGTAATATGCCTAATCGCATTTTTTTCTAATGGTTTGAAATAAAACTAACGTAATGAATTCTTTGTTTTAATTATTTATTATATCTTTACAACGAAATAAAAATAAACTTATTTTCTAAAAAGTTGGTGAGGTTACCAGTCCACTTAAACTAACATCACTATAATGTACATCCACAGCACCCTTGGAATTACTTAACTAAACGTTGTGACTTTCATATTTTAAGTACAGTTTAATACTACTTAGACTTTGAACACAATATAATTATTGTCTTACTTAAAAATAATTTGTCACTAATAAAACGAGCCTAGGTCATGGCTTATAAGTTAATATTAAACTACTAAACTATAAGATAAAAATATTCCTTTTGAGAATTGGCATTCTAAACTAGTTACGACTTAGAGCGCTTACAGACGAACGGCACGTGTCGGCGGCAGTCGGCGGCAGTTGACGACAGCCGTCGACAGTTTATAACGCTTGCAGTCGTGACGTAACGCGTAAAGGTAAGCGTCCACAGGTCGGTATAGTACGCAACGGACGTTTCGCATCAGACGGATATTTTTTTTTTACAGTACGTCTCACTGTATCGGCAGCGTACGGATTACCGACTAGCTAGTATGTTTATCTTCATATTAGTCCAAACAAAGTTCCTAAGTCAAAATTTCTGCTTTCGACTTTTCCATCCATACCCCCCTTTTGAGCATTCATTTACTAGGCTAAACAGTAATCCGTACACTGCCGATTCAGCGTACGTACTGTGAAAATAATATCCGTTTGATGCGAGATGTCCGTTGCGTACGATACCGACCTGTGGACGCGACGCTTACCTTGCGGAGGTGCGTCACATCTGGGGGCCTACCACCACCTCTACTAACCGACATCGTTTGACAGATAAGAATTTATTACTTTAACGTCAAGCTAACGATCTTAAAAAAGTTGATATTTCACAGCGGATTTAACATTGTTTTGCATTTGTTACTGTTTTTTAGTAAAATTATATTTAAAAAGTGAGTACGGTAATGTTGTTGTAATCTTACAACAAAGTGTTCTGGAAACATGATAGTTTTAGGAAATGTCGTGGTAGGCCCCCTGCAAGCGTCATAAACTGTCAAAGGCTGCCGTCGACTGCCACCAACTGCCGCCGACACGTGCCGCCGACACGTGTCGTTCGTCTGTAAGAAGCCTTACGTGACGCGTGAATATCTAGCGGCCTTTGAACTATATAATATCGTAATGTCATAATATTATATAATTCAAAGACCGTTAGGTACCCAGTCTCTAAATTTTTGCTATAAATACCTCTCATAAAGTGATAAAAAGATATAAACCTAAAACTATAATATAGAGAACTTTTAACTTCGCTGATATTAATATATACTATCAAATAACTTTACATTATGTAATAAAATCTATACAGTATACATTGTACTAAAACAGCATAATATGAAATGCTTTTTCTGGATCTTAATAAAATTATACTAAGATTCGTAATGTTATAGATAAAGCACACGTCGAACGTTTTATACGTTATACCATCGTTATACGGTATACACTATACGGTATACCCCTTAGTAAAATAGTAATAAATATTCTTAATAACTTCAGGGACTGCTGTCGCCTGTCTCTCTCTCTCTGTATATATCCAGAAAGAGACAAGACCTCTAATAGAAAGAGACCTCTAATAGTTATTAGCTGTGTAAATATTAGGAAGGGGTTAATATTACGTCAATATTCACTTGAAACTTCAAAAAATCGTACAAGAGATCGTACAGTCGTCAACAGATGTGGTGTGTTACTTTTCGACTTTTTTACTTGTTAATAAGACTGAAATTTTTTAAGATTCTATTTACATAATGCAGTATTATGTGAACATAATTTGCTCTATAGCTTAATAGTTATGGTGGGTTGCACCAACTTACTTTAACTATAACTGTAACTTCAACTATAACCTTAACTATAACTACAGAGCAAAATGTCAAATCTTTGGTTACCGTTAAATATGGCGTCCGACGCCATATTTAACGGTAACCGCTCATACTAATTATATCTAAATTTTTTCGTGAAAATTTACTATGTTTCACAGTGTTATAATTTTCCTGTCGATTTTTACGGATAATTCATTTTTTTATACTCTCAATCCCATTACCTGTAGCTTTAAAAATAAACGCAACAGACATCTGTCAATTTCTGTGGTCAAAGTTAAGGTTAAAGCTAAGTTAGCCTTAACTATAACCATGACTTTAACCACGCCTCTGGTGCAACCTACCCTTAATAGTTAGTGTTATTTTATTACACAAGGCATAAGTTAAATATACATATAGGACACAAGACTTCTTTGAGATTATTTTTATACCATTCCAAAAATATGAGGTAAATGAAACAAAAGTTCCTGTATGTCTGCGATACCAACGCCTCTATGATGTCATACAATGTCGGCGTACTTACAACTTACTCTCGATAAATTTTAACTTGCTAAGAGACCTATCAGACAGAAAGCGGTCATGCGTTCAAGCGTTCGCATTCTGCGTTCGAGCGGTCAGTCACACAGGATCAATTCTGTGTGTGAGAGTACATCTATAATATAATATAATACAAAGAACGCAAAACTGACCGCTTGAACGCTTGACCGCGTGATCGCTCTCTGTCTGATAGGTCCCTAAAATCTTGCGCCAGCTACGCAAAAAGCGTTTGACGAATGCGTCCGCCCGAACGCGCGGATTGTATGTCACGAAATTTTTGACGCCAGATACTTAGCAATATCTGTTGTAAAATCCCTGCTGCATATCTGGCGCAAGATACGCCATGTCGGTGTACTTAGTTATGATTTTAAAACATCGCACCCCCATTTTTTGCGGGCCGCGCATCAAAATAGTTCGGCAAACATGGAAGGGATAGACGTGTTTGATTTCATGAGTGAGTGGCATAGTTTTGGTAGATTTGTGATCAGACACTAGCACGCTATTAGCTGCTATTGGTAGATGTTACAGATTACCCCTCCAGTTTCGTTAAAGGGTCAATTCAGACCGCAACGCGACGAGGCAAGGCGAGGCGCGGCGCGGCATAAATTAGTATGGATTGCACAGATGTCATTGGCGTGAGCCTTCTTGCGAATCTGTCAAATCCATATTTAAGAAATGCATCTACGCGTTGCGGTCTGAATCAACCCAAAGTTGTACCCAGGCTATCTATCTGAAGCAGGCGAGGCCCAGCTCCACGCGGAAGGTCTGTCCCGGTCTGGCAGTGTCGCGCACCGCCACGTCCAGAAGCGGCAGCCGCGTCGGCCGGTCCGTCTCGTACTCCACCACCGTCCGCGCCCACTCCGACTTCTTGTGCTGTGGATGATTATTATTATGATGTGTTACTAGATGTCGAAATTCGCGTAAAGGTGCTCCCAGACAGAAGTTATATAACGTTAGATAACATTTTTGTATATTTTTTTTAACAAATTTTAACAAAAGACACGTTTATTTTTTGACATGTTGTACTATCGAGGAAGTTGATTCCTATGCAGATGGGGGACCTACGTAATTTGGTCGCGTTACATCAAATCCAGCCGACAGCTCACAATAAACATTAAATTGACATGATTCAACCAAATGACGTTGGTCTATGAACTGGAATCAATCTCCTCGATGGTACATAGCGTATGTTACACGATGTTATAAAATGTTATCGTGCTACACAATGTTTTATAACGTTATATGTAAACTTCTGTCTGGGAGCACCTTAAGAGCCGTAAGTTTATTTTTTTGGAATAAAAGCTATCCTTTGTTTTTTTTTAACACTCTGGAGATTATTTATTTCCATACCATATTTCGTTAGAATCGTTTCAGGGATTTAAGCGTGAAGATACCTCTGGCACACTCTTGTATATCCTCCAACAGTGTGTTAATATCCAACAGTGTGTCCTTTGGTCTCTTACCAAAGGACACACTGTTGGATATTATATTAGTAGAAAATTATTTTCAGACACATCACAAATCACACTATTAACCCAATTCTATTTTAGTTCTTATTTAATTTAACATTAATAAAACTTTCAAAAAGTTTAGATGCAGTCTCTGTATAACTTAAAAATCTTTAGAAATAAATTGCAGATGGTCGGCCTACGTCAAGTCAATGCTAGTCGGGACTCGGAATCTATCGGCCGGGATTGACATAGCTCGACCAAAATATGTAGGCTCGCCATCTGCCTACGAACTAATCTCATCGATGGTAGATACATTTTTCTCTGAAAGAAGAAGTAAGAACTCACCTGGCACTCATCCAGCAACGCCTTGTATCGTAGCCGGTTGTTCGCTTTGGGCAGGATCTCGGCGTCATTGAAGGCCAGCAATTTCAGCCCTCGCTTGTAATTGCGGGCGGCCGGGTCGTAGTACCCCACGGTATTGCGACAGTGTAACGTCACGTTCTGTACCGCTGACACTGAGAGCAGCTGCAGGTAGGTCAGCTGGCTGTGCTCGGCTTTGTATGAGATCTGAAATTATGGCAATCCTTATCATTTTGGCAATCTCCTGATATACAATTTATATTATGTTTAGTCCCAAGTCTAACTTCTAGGTGTCAACAAAAACAAGGAGTTTAGAATTGCACCAGTGTTGTTGCAATTCTATGCACCAGGCCGTTTAGAGTCAGAAAGTTGAGGCTTAGGAAAGTAGGACTTGATAACCTTTTTTACACTGCCAGCGAGTATAATCACTAAAAGCTTATGACAATTTTAAGTTTCAGTATCTAAAGCTATCTAAAGGGTAAAAACGGAACCCCGTTACTAAGTTTGTCTTTTTTGTCAGTATAATTTTCTTCTCAATGTTGCCAAATGCCAGCCCAACTGCACCTCGGTCAGTGCTGCCAACTGCTCACTCACCGTGAAGCCGTCGTCCAGCTCGCTGAGCCAGGCCTCGCCGCTGCCGGTGCGGGTAATATCGGCGGACGTGGTGGGCGCGGGGTACACGCAGCTGGCGCCGGCCGCCATGTCGCAGTGCACCAGGATCGCGTCGCTGAAGTCACCGCCGTTCGGGTCGATCCAGTACTGACCTGAATAGGGTGTGTTTAGTTATGGGTTAGTATGCGTTGACTGGTGTAAAGATTGTCACACAATTTTAAGATTGTACGGAAAAAGTAGAAAATGGAAAGGGGGTGTTAGATTTTTAGGGCTTTCAAAACAAGATTTTATTGTGTTTTGTTTTCTTAAAAACAAGGTTTGTGTTTTGAAAGACAAAGGCCCAATAGTTTTATCTCTAATCTCGAATGTACGGCTGACTCAACCACGCAAACGAAGATCCAATATACGATAGCAAAACCAATAAGAAATGTACTCACCACTGGGGAAGTCAGGATGGTGATACTTAATGTCGCCACACGTCTTCGCCGGGGCCTCCTTACTGCCGTCGGGCTTCAGGAACTTGTCCAGGGAGACCTTCAGCCGCTCGTACGCCTTCAACACGATCTTCTTCCTCTCCTCTGGCGACATGTCCTCCTTGAAGAACCTCGGCGGTATCGCGTTTGGATCGTCGCCCAGTGGGTCCGGGCCTTTTATTGAACCTGGGAATCATTCTGTGAGTTGCAGCAAATATAATAAAGAAAAAAACTATAAATATTTATATAGAGTACCTCCTGAGCACCTAACTTTTTTTCCGTCCAGTGTATGTTGTGTGTTGACAAAATAAATGTATTCTAAGGGCCTGTTTCACCGCTTCCTGATAAGGCTATCCAGTATCCACCACTTAACTTGACAGATGGAGTATGGAGAATCTGTCAAGTAAGCCTAACCGGCACCTTATCCGAAAGCGGTGAAACAGGCCCTTATTCTTCTATTAGTTTAGGGTAGTTAGTACTAGTTATATCTTGCATTCGATAATTTTGGTTGCAAAGTTAGAAATCAAAATGCCTATTGTATTGTACCAGGCGCTATCGAAGTCTTCAACGCAAGCTGGCCGAGTGCCTGTCCTGTTTGGTGCCAGTGGCAGACATTTGGGACGAAGTAAAATATCCAAGACGTGAAAAAAATCATAACATAGAAACAGTTCTATAATGCCATAAGGCTCGCGCATCTACTATGCCTTTTATGTCATAAATACGAAGATCGAGACATAGCAAGATGTTTAATCAACGATTAACTTCAGCACAAAATATAAACAAGTCCTGTACCTTGTTGTAGCATAGCAGCAATAGCAGCGGCGTCATACTGAAGCGAGTCTCCTGGCGGGCCGGGTGGCCCGGGCGGACCGACGGGACCGGCGGGTCCGTGACGGCCCGGCTCTCCCGGGGGGCCGCGACCGCCCACCGGCCCGACGGGGCCGGGCGGACCCGCGCTGCCGTCCCGGCCGGCTGGTCCTAGAGGCCATAAAGTAAGATTGTTATCAAGACGTGTTGTTCGTTAAAAATATATTAAAATGTTTGTTGTCTAAAGAAAAGGAGTTCCAGGTATTTATTTGGCCTTGTGTGGACAGAATATGAGTATTTCACAATAGGCGATCATATCATGACATGAATTTGGCTCTATAACTTCAAGAGCAACTTCTTATGTGACTTTAAAACTTACATTTTTAATACAAAATAATTTACGTATCAGGGCTTACCTCGCGGTCCCGCGTCGCCGTCTTTCCCTGGTGGTCCCATAGCTCCAGGTAAACCTCTTTCTCCCTGGCGACCCGGCGCCCCCACCATCCCCGGCAGCCCCGGCAGGCCGGCGTGACCCTTAGCCCCGTTTGCCCCGGCTTCGCCTCTCTCGCCTTTAGCCCCGTCGAGGCCGGGTGGTCCTTGTCTGCCCATTGGTCCTTGAGGACCATCGACCCCAGGTGGACCACTCTCACCTCTTGGCCCCCTTTCTCCAGCCGGGCCTGGTGGTCCCGAGGGACCAGATGGACCCTAAGGATGAATAGGGCTTATGATATTTCCCATTGTTGTAGTAAGTAGTGTATTTTTATTATTATTTTATTTTATATTATTACAAGTATTTTTATTTCAAATATTCAACATCGGCTTATTGAGTTGTCAACTAACTGATGCATCGATTAGTCGTCGCGATGTTGTATTTACATTAGCCACGTACTAATGAAAATTAAACGAAATTCCTGTCTTTAATAATTGTCTGTCCATACGCAGTCTCTCTACTATGAAAACAAATATATTATCAGTAATTATCACATAAAGAAATGTGCGGATGAAAAGTAAACGAGGTAAACATACCTGCAAGCTATAAAACTATATATCACACAGAATATTCAAAGATGCCATATATCTTAAAAAAAAACTTGACATATATATGGTTATAATAAAATAACAGAGCATATATGGACTAAGTAATTAATTAAGTAATTAATATATAAACATAAAACGAAATTGTATTTAGAATAAATCAATATGTTTAAGTACGTACAAAAAATAAATATAAAATACTATAGAATATAGAAATATTATGTATTAATTATAAATTAAACCTTATGTTATAAGCCCTGTCATTATTAATATATAGAGAAAAGTTAATGATATTAACTATGAGATGTTGAAATGTAAATGGATTGTCACTGCAGTTGGTCATATGTACAAGCCTGATGCATCCCACTCACTTGCAAGGAAATATTCATTGTATAAATATTTTAAGTAAAACAACTCACAACAGATACCCCGCGCTGAGCGTAGGTATTGGTAACATAAATGGATGTATAACTTCAATCTTAATATATATAAATCTCGTGTCACAATGTTTGTCCTCAATGGACTCCTAAACCACTTAACCGATTATAATAAAATTCGCACACCATGTGCAGTTCGATCCAACTTGAGAGATAGGATAGTTTAAATCTCAAATTATAGTCGCAATTTTATTTTATTGCAAATTATTTGTCTATAAAGAGCGACCATTGTTTATGCGACGCGGGTCACGGGATAGCGATGGACGTTGCCATGGTGATATACTTATATTTTAGTCACTAATTCAATAAAATAATACGGGCGATATACTTAATATAATATGGCAAAGAAACGTTTGCCGGGACAGCTAGTATTATTAGAAAAGATAAATTGTAAAATGAAACTAGATAAAGAAGAGTACAGTAATATAAAAGGTATATAAGTAACTGTAAAACGCAATCAAAATTTAAACAAAAAATGTGTAGGAATAGTAAATAAAATTAAGAATGTATTTAAAAATAAATAAGAAAGATGTGAAATAGACTAAAAATAGAAATATGTAAAGGACATGTGATAGTTATAAGAAAATAAAAAATGTTAAAAGTAAAATATAAGGAACAGTCTATACAACAGTATCATAATATATAAATTGTAAATATATACCTCTGTATAAATAAGTACCCAGATATAACGAAATCTGTAAAAAATTGTCTCTTCCCTTCGGAAGGGGGAACAAGAGGTCCCGCAGTAGGGGCCGTATAAAATAAAAAATAAAATAAAAACATACTTGCAAGCCAGGCGCTCCCGGTGGACCAGACTGTCCTGGTTGGCCAACAGGTCCTTTGTCCCCGGGTCGTCCAGGAATACCAGGCTGCCCTAACTTCCCTGGCCGACCCTCAGGGCCTGGCTCACCCATAGGTCCTGGTGGTCCTTGAACTCCTGCGCTTCCCATGGGCCCTGGTGGACCATCGGCACCGGGTTTACCTGGTACACCAGTTTCTCCCTATTGAAGAAAAGTATATAAATAATATTACTATGATTATAATGGTTTTATAAGTTCCTGGTCTATCTGAGAAATCGCATTAAAGTTAAATTCTTCTTAACACGGAAAAAAAAGATAAAATATATTATAAGTCACCTGTATACCACGCAGACCCTGTGGTCCTGGCGGGCCAATCATACCAGGCAAGCCACTCGGTCCTCGCTCTCCAGTTGGTCCGGCCGGCCCGGGTGGTCCTTGTCGTCCTAATTCGCCCTCACTTCCTCTCTCGCCCTTAGCTCCCTCAGGGCCAGGAGGGCCAGTTAACCCTTGTGGTCCCGGTGCGCCAGGTCGTCCCGAGTCCCCTGTTGCTCCCTTAGCACCTGGTATCCCTGGTATACCAGCAGCACCTGGGCTTCCTTGTTGACCCTGTTAAAATACATTTTAATATAAAATGGTAGGTTTTTATACGATAAACTCATTACTGCGCATCCAAGAAGTGGAAATAATCTAGTTTTAAGCACAAATTTTTCAGGAAACCCATAGATCAACACTTACAGGTGGTCCTAATTCACCCGGTCTTCCCGGCAGTCCAGGGTGACCTGCGTCGCCCTTCAGCCCTTGTTCGCCTCTCGCACCCTTAGCTCCATTAGCCCCTGGCAATCCTCGCAATCCAGGCTCCCCAGGAATACCTAAATTAAACGTCAAATAAAAGTTGATTTTAACTTATACGTGAGTGCAAACTGCAAAGTCTCGCATTTTATAAAGTAGAGGCAGTTAAAAATAATTTTATAATACATAGTTTAGTCGCGGAATATCCTTAAATTCATATGCACTAGGTACGACTTATTGTCATTTTTCTGTCTCGGTGTATCCAGATAACAGTGTATTTTAAATAAACTTTCTATGTACTCTGCGACTATATTTTACCTGGATGTCCAGTTGATCCTTGCTGT
Source organism: Lysandra bellargus (assembly GCA_905333045.1). Lineage (NCBI taxonomy): Eukaryota > Metazoa > Arthropoda > Insecta > Lepidoptera > Lycaenidae > Lysandra > Lysandra bellargus. The sequence continues at coordinate 12,891,336 of HG995322.1, forward strand.
CCCTTTGCTCCAGCGTAGCCTCTGTCGCCTTTCAGTCCAGGCATTCCAGTCAGGCCTGGCTGGCCCGGAAGACCAGGCGAGCCTTGTAGTCCGGGATGACCGCGCTCCCCAGTTGAGCCCGGAGCACCTGGTTCTCCGGGTGTCCCTGGGGCGCCCGGTTCACCTCGCTCCGCTGGCTCCCCTGGAGGACCAGTTGGACCAATCGGTCCTTGTGGTCCTTGCTCCCCTTGTCGACCTTTTAAAAGAGAAATTATAATGTAAAAACTAATAACAGAACCGGTGGTAGGTCTTATAGGCTTATGTAGACCTTCTAAAAGTGTTAACTTTGTTAACCTGCTTAGAAATAAATATTTTGATTTTGATAATACGGTATTAAAATGATAAAACAAGCTATGCCCTAACGACATTACCTGGAGGTCCCTCAGGGCCTTGTAATCCCATTGATCCACGTTCTCCTTTTTCCCCAGCAACGCCGGGCATACCACGTAGACCAGGCATACCCATAGCACCGATCTGACCAGGATGACCCTTGGCGCCCCTTGCGCCTTCGGGACCCTTTAATTTAAAACGTCATTTTTGTTAATATAGTTCCAAAACATTCCACTAATTTTTCATAACTTATTTCAATAAAGCCTAAAAACAAACATTTTATGGAATTTCATATAAGAGTCGCAAGTGGTATAGTGGTGATCGAGTTAGAGATAGACACTTAGGTACTTATATCGAGTCCCACGCACTTTTATTTTCGAACTTTCAACATTTAAAAAAACTTCATCGTAACATGCGTCGTAAATATACCCCGACTTACCTTTAACGTTTGTATAAGTATAGTTAAATATTGTAGTGTAACGTTTGTATATATGTTAGATAATTGGAAATGTTTTGTCGTTTTATAAACTCTAGCTGTGTTTTGCCCCTTGTGTGTATAAATATGTTTTTATGGCTGTCACTTTGTTCATGGTCATTGCTATGGTTATACTTAAAAAAATATACTAAGCATTTTACTTACGGGTGGACCATCAGCACCTTGAGCTCCCGCTTCACCCTTTTCTCCCGGAGTACCTGGTTGTCCGGGCACTCCTCTGTCCCCGGGAAACCCTCTTTCACCCCTGGGTCCGGCTTGTCCAGGCGGACCAACTGGCCCTGTAACACCTGGTTCTCCCTCCTTTCCTGGGGTACCCGGTAATCCTGCAGCACCTGGCATGCCCTGAAGTTATTTTGCACTTTAATGTTGGGTTAAGGTAATTTGTCGCTTATATTGTTAAATATAATCTACAATACCCGGCAATAAATATTGCACATCGACCTTTGGAAAGAGACATTCGGCTAATTTCGGTTTCATAGAGCGTTATCTTTGTAGCACACACCTATTTGACATTATGCCAGTCGTTGTTCAAATTCAATAGAGTGCAGTCGCGTCCAGTTCAAAATATATATCTAGAGTTGTTAACACCCCTAAATTTGCTACGGCTGTAATTTTCCAAAAGAATTTTAAATACGTAAACATAATTTGAACACCCTTTTTTGTTTTATTTTACCCGAATATAAAGCCATAACTTATATAAAATTTGGTGTATTTTATATAAAGAATAATAAAATTGTCAAAAGAAGCAAACCTTAATAATTGTTTTAACAGCTCCTAATGTATACCGGACTTTTTGTATTTCGTGCGTAAGAGATAACGCTCTACAAAACCGAAATTAGCCGATTGTCACTTTCCAAAGGTCGATGTGCAATATTTATTGCCGGGTACTGTACTAGATGACGCCCGCAACTTCGTTGCGCCAAAATTCATTTATCGCGCGGGAACCGTACATTTTTCCGGGTTAAAAAGTATCCTATGTCCTTTCCTAGGACTCAAAGTATCTCCATGCAAAATTTTAGCAAAATCGGTTCAGTGGTTTGGGCATGAAGAGGTAACAGACAGACAGACAGACAGACAGACAGACAGACAGACAGACAGATAGACAGACAGACAGACAGATAGACACATTTATAATATTGGTATGGATTTATTCATAAATATTTTGCAAATGAGGAATGCAGGACATACCTACGATAAGTTTTGTTTTATTTGATTAACGTAAGTATAAAGTCCTGCTATAATAATTTTATTATATTCAAAACAACGAAAAATTGAAAAAATCAAATAATTTTTTTTTTAAGAAATTCTAAGCTTTTGCATAACAAGAAATTTTTACCGGAAATCCTGTTGGTCCGGTTGGTCCTACAGGTCCTCTTTCACCAGCGGCACCGATAGGTCCCTGTGGTCCTTGTATTCCCGGGCTACCATCTCTACCTGGGTCTCCTTTAGGACCTGTAGGTCCAGGCTGTCCGATTTCTCCATCTTTGCCAGGCTCACCCTATAAGAATACCATTGTGAAGATGCAAATCATTGAACGGCGGGGCTAAAATGGTCGCTTTGTTGAATCATGAGATGAATCATAATACGATTCATTTCTTTAATATCGCAAAATGCAACTCTGCTTGCAATTCATTTTTGTATTTTTGTACTGATTTGACATTTGTCAGTTTCACAGTTATGACAATTCATTTGCTGAATTGATTGAGAGGAATTGCTAAATATTACCATTTTAGCCCCGCGGAACGCAAAAAGAAACAATTTTTTAAGCCCGATACGTACTTGTAGTCCCCTCTCGCCAACCGGACCCATGAGACCGGGTGGTCCCTGTAATCCTTGCGGGCCTTGTTCACCAGGCCTTCCATCAGCTCCAGGTATGCCCCTCTCACCGGGAGGCCCAGATTTGCCCGCGATACCTGGTCTACCTATCATTCCCCGGGGCCCTGGAATTCCTTGAGGACCGGCTCTGCCAACATCTCCGGTACTGCCCTTGGCTCCGGGTAGCCCAACACTTCCCCTTTCGCCGGGCTGTCCTTTTGCACCCATAGGCCCATCGGCTCCCGGTAAGCCCCGCATACCCTGTAATCCCCTCTCTCCTTGAGGGCCTACGTTACCAGCGGGGCCTCTCAACCCCCTTTTGCCTCGTTTGCCCTCAGGACCCACGTTTCCAGGTAAACCTCTCGGCCCAGGTATACCCTGTTCACCTCTTACACCAGATTCTCCTTTCAGTCCTCTTTCGCCTGGTTGCCCCTAAAATGTAAAATTAAGTATAATGCAACAAGTTTTTGATATCTACATATTTCATCAGACAAAAATAAGAACATAATCCTACCGGCATTCCCTTTGTTCCTGGTATACCCGGATCGCCAGCAACTCCAGGTGTTCCCCGCGGTCCGGGAAAGCCGGGGGCGCCTGCCACTCCCGGCTGACCGTGCACGCCCTTCTCTCCGGGTATACCATCACGTCCCGCCAAGCCCGGTGCGCCAGCTTCACCTGATTGTCCCGGGCGGCCAGGTTCGCCTCGGGGACCCTGCATTCCTTGACTTCCTTTGGGACCCGCTACGCCTTGTTCACCTTTTATACCTGGTGCGCCTGGGAATCCAGGGGAACCTGGCTTTCCGACGTTACCCTGCGGTAAATATTACAATAATTAATAAGGATGTAATTTTATATGAGGATGTAAAATTTAGAAATAGGTACTTACGACAAGTCCAGGCGCTCCTGGAGCTCCATCCGCTCCACGCATTCCCGGTGACCCTGGTGGTCCTTCTCGTCCTCTTTCACCACGAGGACCAGTAGGACCCTTAAAAAAACAAAAAAGTTTGGAGCTCATTGCGATTGACATTTTATGGTTAAACATATGGCTTTCTTCATTTAGTGACACTGAATTATTATAGCTAAGTCATTAAAAATAGCTTACAATAGGAATAGTCAATATAGATATAGCTTATCATAATATTACGCTTTCTTAATTTAGAGACACTGAATTTTTATAGGACTTATTATAAATAACTTACGATAGGACCAGGTGGCCCCATCTGTCCAGGTAATCCGGTAGGGCCCTTCTCGCCGGCGACGCCCTGTTCGCCCTTGGCACCGTCTTTGCCATCGAACCCTCGATGGCCCTTCAGCCCCTGTATCCCGGGCATGCCGGGGGTGCCCCTCGGTCCCGGCTGCCCTGCTGTTCCCGCTGGGCCGGGCTCACCGTCCTCTCCCGGAGAACCCTACGAGTAGAAAACTATTTATAGCCGAGCTCTTAGTATGGAGCTATTAAAAAATACCTCGATCGTGGAAATCGCAGACACAATAGATTTTCAATTGTTATGCGACAGCCAGCTGCCGCTTGGGGGATTGATGGGTTAAAATAAATTTATGTGATGTTAAAATAATATTATGTGACTAACATCTTTTCCAGGGGGTCCTTGTGGTCCTCTTTCGCCAGGTGGTCCTAAAGGTCCAGGAAGACCAGGCTCTCCGGGCTCGCCGCGTGGTCCCTGGAAACCCTGAGGACCAGGCGGTCCTTGTGGTCCTGTAGGGCCAAAAAATAAAAAACGTTATTATTTTAGAACTGTATAAAGAATAAAACTTGTTTCTTACAACATATTTTTATATTTTTAAGAGAAATAGAACACAGCTATCATTAGCCTTGTTACTTGTAAGTTGTACATTTAAGCATTGTCAAAATAAAAAAACAGACAATGAAAAGATAAATAAATACCGGGTATTCCCCTAATGCCAGGGCTGCCAACGGACGCTTGCATGTACTGGTAGGGGTCGAAGGGTGGACCCTTGTCGCCTCCAGCGCTCGCAGCCAGTTGTGCCAAATACGCGTTCACCTATTTAAATATTGTATCAAATATAAATAGGTGAATATAAATAATAGAAAAACCGGCCAAGTGCGTGTCGTCCACGAGGGATGGGCGCGAAAAAAAATCATCCCTGCTTAATGTGTGGGAGGTACCATAAAATACATTTTTTTTTTAAATGTTATAGGATTTTATATACCATTTTGTCGGCATCATTAATATGTGCAATGTTGAATTACATGTTACATGTACATTACATTCATGTTGAATTACAGCTTTGTAGGTTCTATAGTCTCTGAGAGAAACCGCGGACAGACAGACGGATGGACAGAGCGAAACTATAAGGGTTCCTTGTTGACTACGGAACCCTAAAAAACTAAGAAATTGAATTTATGTATAAATAATCAAAATACGAAATCCGACTCGCACTTGATGAATTTATGATACCGCACCATATTAATTATGCAGGGCTCAATAATTAACATAATCATCATGAGTTGAAGCATTTCTAGTAGAAGTCAGCTGCTATTTTCACGGTGAACTCATCGTCTCGTCATCAGACATAGACACGGGATACCCAAAAATTACTGTATGTACTTGTAATATAGTTTTGTTACAAATATACTCACATCAGGCATAGGACCAATATTTCCGGGCATCCCCGGCGCCCCGGGCACCCCACTGGCTCCGGGCATTCCCGGTGGTCCTGGAGGACCGTCCTCTCCCTGCGGGCCAGATACTCCTCTCACAGGGGTGATCCCGGACGACGCGCTGTTGTATCCCGGAGACGTAGCTCTACCTGAAATTAAAAGGAATTTATCCTTGGCAGATTGTAAATTATGTTCATCTAATTTGTAAACAACTACTATATATATTGTAGTGTCATAGACCATAGCTTTACTTAATTTTGACTGTGAAATAATAATAAAAAAGGCATTTGAGTAAACAACGAATGCATTTTATAGACGGGTAGAACTCTACCCTACCCTACTCTACCCTAACTAGGGATGCCCAAAAAACTAACCGTCTGAGATCAGCATAAATATTTTTGGTCCTTTTGATTTTGATTTTATTTTTGAAAGTTACGAATAATATGTGCAATACATATTACATCCAACATATGTACCGTACATATTATTCGTAACTTTCAAAGCGGGGCTAGCGGTTGTTTCAAATGTACAACTCTACAGACCCTCTGATTTTCTTCTTCCTTCTCTTACCTGTGAGACAAGCGGGTATCATGGAGCAGTTGACTCGTCCGGCGTAGCACTGACAGAGCGTGCAATTGTCTCGCTTCCACGTCTGCCCGTCCGACCACGACTGACCGATGTCGATGCATCGTCGGGGTGGAGCTGAAAGAGATAGAGTATTTTGACTTCCTCTTTCTCTATGTTCTTATGATGGCAATGCTTATGAGTAATTAAAATAAGATATCCTACCTCTGGTCGGTATCGTTGGAGGTGCCCTGGATGCTGCAAAAATTAAATAGCGTTGAATAAATTATTATTCGAAAGAACAAAGAAGAAGAAAGAATATTAAAGTAACTCACTAAGATCTAAAATCTAAATAAGTAGGTACTACATATTAGATACTACATTAAAGTCAGTGGCGGGGCAAGACCAAAATATTATGTGGGCGAGATACATTTTGCAAGGCCCCCTAGGCCCAAATGGATTATTTTTAGACAAACGTTTTTTTATAAATAAAATTTGAGTCTTAAAAGGCGTAAATCGGCGGTCGCCCACATCGCCCATGCCTTGCGCCGCCTCTGATTAAAATTTTAGTATTACATAAAATAAAATAAAATAAAAACTTACTCGCACTTGGCCCTCGGAAGTCCCTGTCAGAAATTATCGCTAAAACATAAAGAAAAACAATTTTATATCTTTTCTCCAGGCATGTTAAACAAAGAGGCTCGACCCAGGTCCCAGATATTTGATAAAATCTTTTAACAGTTCCCGCGTTGGATAGTTAGTTAAACTGTAGGTTAAACTATACTAAACTATTAGGTACAAAGGCAAAATTTTCAAACTATTAAAAAGGTAGTGCATCTTCGTTGACCACTACCATTTACGATTGACGACCTCCGTGGCGCAGTGGTGAGCGCGTTGAGCTCAAGTCGGAGGTCGCGGGTTCGAGTCCCGCCGACGGAACAAAAACTTTATAAAGTTCCTGGGTCATGAATGTATATTAAATATGTGTATAATATAATAAAAATCTTAAATATATATGTATAGTATAAAAGTATTAAATATATTTCCGTTGTCTGGTACCCGTAACACAAGTCCTTCGGGTACTTAGCACGGGGCCAGACTGACGTGGTGTGAAGCGTCCATAGATATTATTATTATTTAAGCCTCCGTTGCAGTTGTGATGAAATAGGACGTCCTAAAGTCTTAGAGGCTGGTAGACCAGGAAAATAAACCAAATTATGAAACTCAACTGAATAACCAGCACCGGATTTAAAACTTATTAATCGGGACTTAACGCCTCACGATTGAAATTCTTGTACTTTGTAAGAATGTAAGGCAGCGTCTATCGCCAGTAAAAACTATAAATTCGGCACTGTGAAGAACAACGGCAGTTGACTTACCATTCAGATCCTCATCGATGGGGTTGTAGTCGTCGTAGTTGACGAGGTCCGGCTCCTGCGCCTGCGGCAGCTCCTCGCGCACCTCCATGCCCAGGGCCGGCAGCACCAGCAGCGCGACGGCGGTGGTGCCCAGCCACATCCTGGATGTAACAGTCATAAATATAAAAGTGTGTCGGTCTCCTCTTCAAACTGAAGCCGGGTCCAGACGAGTGTAACGTGTAATGTAATTCAGCGTGTAATGTAACACGAATTCTACGTGTGGACGGCACTACGAGCATTACATGTAACGCTCCGGAAGGCTCGTTTGGACAATTCGCTTTAAGTTCGTCTGCCGTCCACACTATTGACGCTAAATTACACGTAATTTTACATTACACGTTACACTCGTCTGAACCCGGTTTTAAGGCTCTATTTCACCAACGTCTGTTAGTGTTAACAGCTTGTTAAAATGTCATGTCTTTTTTATATTATTTCATATGAAAAACGAAAGAGGTAACGTGATACTAATTCGAGCATTGGCTTTAACAGTCGTTGGTAAAATTGGGCCTAAGCCTTTGAAAAGTTTTTGTTTACTGATAATAATTGAAATATAGAACAGTTTGTCCGTTTAATCTTTACGAAATTCAGAATGGAGTTACATTGAGTACTCATACAGTTTGATTCCGTAATGCGGCTCCCACGCCATAAACGAGTTTTATCAGAACGAAGTTGTGGGCTCTATTTTATAATTCAGTTGTAGAAATAAGATATTGGTTAGAGCTTAGCTCTTAAGGGTCCGTATACGAAATTTACCGATTTCGCTGATTTTACAGACGTGATTTAACAGTTAAAATACAGTATTTCTATAAGTTTTAATGCACAACATGTAAGATCGTTTCAATTATAATCTAGTGTTGGAGCTAGATTTTTTATTTTTTAAAGTATTTTTAAATAATCCAACTCAAACACGCGACAGTTTTGTGATTTTTGCTGTAAAAGGTTTAGAATATCACCTGTTTATGGATTGTATTGACGTTTTAACGGTATGAAAAAAATACAATGTACTGTTGAGAAAGTCGTCTATAAAATGTTGGAATTACTTTTTACCACTTTAATATGAAATAGTTGAGTAAAAAAATATGTAACTCGGCAAAATTTTAGAGAAAATGGGCAAAGAATTGCTGTTAATTTCGGCAACATGGAGCTGTAATTCATTAAAAAAAACGACAGAAATAATCTATAGATAAAATTCTATTCAATTCGAGAAAAAAGAAAAACAAATTGTGCCAAAAAAACACGATTCAAAACTACCTAAATCTCACATTATATTTCTCGCCGCAAGGTCGAGTCGGCTTTCCGCGCTTAAATATATTTAAAATCTAATAATTAATATATATATTTCTTAGTCTAATAAGGGGAAAAAACCTAATAATATTCCTGTAGCCAACCTTTGCAATTTCGGCAAAATCGGCAAAATTTCGTATACGGGCTCTTAACACGATGGTCGTGGTGCGGTTCCTACATTAGAGCAACTATAAAATGTGTTGTTTTCAAGCTTGGTTGAGACAATGCAGGCTGGTGGCCCAACTGGTCTGATAAAAAAGATAATCTCTTGCAGGTCGTGGCGGATTATTCGTCAAACAGAATTAAGAGAGTGAAAGAGCACAGAGTATGGTATCCGTACTTCAAACGCGTAGCACTATGAAAAGGACTCAAGGGCCCTGATTCACAATTCCGAATTCGACTCGGATTCGGAATTTTCATCGAGCGACATTCCTCCGCCGCGCTCGGCATTGACCATTAAGGGCCTTCCCTACGGAGATTCCGTAATTTACCGTATTTAGAGCCTTATAAACTCATAAATTGAAAGCTACAAAAATAAAAAACAGCAATAATCTTCAGTATATCAACATCATTTTCCACGTTTTAAATTTTCTATTTTTGTTTATTATATTCATTACATCAGCTTCCAAGTAGGGCATCGAAACCCGGACCCAATTTTCAAACCCCGGGTTTTCGGGTTTTTTTAAATGAAAACCCGGGTACCCGGGTTTTTCGGGTTTTTTCGGGTTTTCTTAAAATTCAAAGATTAACGACGCGAAAATAATTTAAATATGATTTTCAGCGATTGCCAGCACTTTTCCAGTAAAATACTATTTAAATACCATAGCGTGCGGTCACGGCAGTGCCCAACCAAGTCTCGAGTGAACGGGCACGGCCGTATCATACTTTTATAGAAGCGACTATTTACCTCTCCTATTATATATATATTGGATCTTATCAAAGCTAGGAATTAAGATTTTCGGGCCAAGGTTAAGTATTAATTGATGTTGGCATACTTTACACCTGTAATTAAATTTTTGTGCCTAGTTTTTACCTGAAATTGCCTTTTGTCTGCCTTGCTACGGTATGAAGCCGAATGTTCTTTGCAACTTAAGGTAAGTAACTTTTCTGTCATCTCAGTGGAAAATCTTACATTACTGAAAAATCTTACATTACACTACACCTCAAAGCTATTTGTAGTCATTAGTTCTAGTCACAATAGACAAAATTCATGTCAGATTACCATATAATTGACCAGACCAGAACATAATATTATGGCAAATGCGGAAGGTTACTTTTAATGAATTTGTAAGATTAACCATGGTGGCTCTGGCGCTGGTGCTGATAAAAACTCTGTTTGTTATATTTTATCTCGATTAACTAAAATCACGTCTTTTAATAACACCGCAGTAAGACATCCACGGCCCGCTAAAGAAAGCCACCATTCGTCCTATTATACAGTGTTACTAACATCAGTATCTCAAGCAATGAAAAGCAATCTGCCGCATTTGCCAGACCGCAATACAAAAATATGGATTCAAATTTTACTTGATGGAAACTCCATGGCATGAAACAGTTTGTCAGTTTCTAGGGGCTGGTTGTTCTCCTGGAACCTTTTTACTGATTGCATTGTCTTAATATTGTCATTTTTTGTTATGTTGTGAATATAACAAATAATGACAAAAAGCATAACGATAAAAAAAACCTTTAAGTGTTTTGACGTGATAACGTCTTATAATTCGATATGGGGTGCGCGCACGAAAAACATGACAGTTCATGCGGCGTTACCTCGCTCTGAGGCGTTCCATTTAAGGCTTGAAGTGCAAGCGAGAGCGCGGAACGAGCGACAAAGAGGCACGTTGTCTCTCAACAACCATAAAACTCTCAGTCTCGAAACAAAGAGCGCGGCCCAGGTGTGCCGCGCTCTTTGATTATATTACGTATTTCGATGATTTAGAGAATACTTTTGTATGAAGAAGTTTGGTTAGTTATGACCTTTGATACATTGACCACATTCTGAATGAAAAATAAATAAACAATCTGTGAGCTATTAATATTATTTCGGCTATTCAAAATTGTGCTCTATTTCCTACGTGTCAATGTATGACTTGTGCTTTGTTCGAAGATTTTACTGGATTTCACGAATGTATACAGTAGCGTTTTGTATTGCGAATAGTTTAATTTACTCATTATAAATATTTTTAGACAGTCATTTAAAAGAAATACATCGAAATAACTTTAGGTTACACTCGAAAAGGTTTGTTTCTATTTATAGAGATTTGGAAGCGAGGGTTAAGGGGTTAAGGATAGTTGAACGTGACAACGTCATACGTTGTCACGTTCAACTATCGTCAGTAAGCCGACTTTACAGACAACCGATTTTTTAGTAAGTTAGACGACTGAAAATAATGACTTTAAATTGCAAAGAAGACTGGGTGTCATACCGCAGCAGGACACAAAAAATATTTTATTGTAAAAATACTTTATGCCAAACATCGGTCAGTATAAATTATTGCTATTAATTTGACAATCAGCAGTAAAAATATCTCATTCGAATGAAATTTTCAGTTTATAAGACGAAATGAAGATTTAATTGAAACTAATTATCCGACTTAACGCGACTTATTCTATTTCTAGTAGTAATGCTATTATAATGCAACGCGAAAGTTTAAAAGAAATGAAGATTTGTTGACTTATCATTGATTTTTTATGACTGTAGATGTGATTGCTTTAGAAACGATAAAATTCGGAATTAAAAGTGTTTTAATAATATGTTTTATTAAATACTAAAAAATAAGCTATCATTGTTCCATACACTGTCTTCAAAAATTCCTGACAGGTTTTTAGATATTCCAAAAATACAAATATCCCGAAGACTTGGTTGATGGGTGTATTTTATCAGCAACGGTCCATACAAGTTTCAACGTTTTGTCGCCTAGTGGCTAACTTGCCCATCATCAAGAGTCTACGGTACTTTCAGCAGACTTAGAAGTTAGAACCCTTTGAAGCTGTCCACACTTTATTTTGTAAACCTTTGATCACATAATAAACTAAACTGTAGTTAATCACTGAATGTTGATTGAAAACTATAAAATAAGTTTAACAAGACTTGGCTTCTATGAAATTAGAAAACTTTTTGCGAAGGATAGATTGTTTAAAGAGACTTGGTTTTTTCACATTGAATAGTTTTGGTAGGATTTTTAAAATATGTATTATTAATTATTATTAATAAATATTTTTATGACAATTAGTCTTTATTGCTCTTAAAGCGAAACTTTTCCTTTAAAATATTGTATTTTGTTTAATAATGACTAATATAAATAATTAAACCTATACAATATGTTATAAAAATAAATAATTTGGATGTTAGTTTGTTATAAATACCTTTTATCAGGTCTGGCCTTTAATAATTATCAAAAAAAACGAAAATCCCGAAAAGCTCGAAAAACCCGGGTTCCATTTTTGAAACCCGGGTTTTCTCATGATCCCCAAAATCCGGGTTTTCCCGGGTTTTCGGTTTTCGGGAAAACCCGGTCTCGATGCCCTACTTCCAAGTAAAACCAATTTATGAAAATTTTTGCATACATTCAGCATCTCCTTAGTATTTAAAAATTACTTTTATTTGAAACACACGCCAATAGATCGACAATATCATAAACAACATATTCCACGTTTTAATAAAGATAAGTAAAAAAAAGGGTTTTAGTGCGATCTCGGCAACGCGCCAAATGTATGGTCAAGGTCGTTTGCTCGGGGGATGGCCTTAATGGCCGCATAGTAAAGTTTCCGAATCCGTGTCGAACGAGAATCGTGTATCGCCCTGCGGTTTCCATGAAAACAGACCACCACTACCGAAACCTGAGTATTATTACGAAGAAAGCGATAAATTAATTGCATTGGCCTTACGTCCCAGTGACCTGAAAAGGCCTAGACATTTGTCTCAGTAGAGATGACAGACTCAATTGTACATGTACCAGCTGACTGTTTCTATACTAGTATGACCTAAAAATTTTAATAGTATGCTGTAAAATGTTCGTTACTGTTTTTGTTATAAAGACTTTAAGTCAATTAAAAATCGGCCAAGTACGAGTCGGATTTGCGCACGAAGGGTTCGTACTGTAATAGAGCAAAAATAGGCCAAAATTGTGGTTTTTGTATGGGAGCCCCTCTTAATTTTTTAATTTAATATTATTATTAATTATTAAAGTACACATACCTACAATCAAGGATTTTATGAAAATTTCAAGTGTCTACTTGTTACCATTGAAATCGAGCAAAAAAGACCAATCACGTTTGATTGTATGGGAGCCCCCCTTAATTATTAATTTTATTTTGTTTTTAGTATTTGTTGTTATAACGGCAACAGAAATACACAATCTGTGAAAATTCCAGAAGTCTAGCTATAGTGGTTTTTGAGATACAGCCTGGAGACAGACAGACAACGAAGTCCCGTTTTTACCCTTTGGGTACGGAACCCTAAAAAAAGGAATATTTGTTAAAATTTACTTGAGATATTTTTTAAAAAGCTTAAACTCTAATGTACTAATTAGCACAGCAGGAGTTGTCCACGTTCACGAATCTAAAATCTTTTTTTTTCCACAAAGATTCTAATACCAAAACTAGTAAGACTAAACAAAATTAGTGCTTACAATAAAATATTTCTATATACCTTAGGGCATCCCCGGAATGCCTATTCAAATCTTTTGGGACACTCAAGTATAGTTAGTAGAGAGAGACCTATAAAAATAAACTTAAAAAATTAAACAAAAATCACACTGTCACGAAAACAAAATCACCCAAACGGACATACTTACATTAAACATGCATTAAACAACATAAAATTATCATAACAATACACATCTTCATAATAAGATGAAATTCAACATAAACACCAATTTACATAATAATTTACCAATACATGCATTAACATATTGTATAACTGTCTATGGGCGACGGTAGTTGCTTTCAATCGGGTAACCCGTTTGCTCGTTGGCCCTCTTATTTTATTACAAAAAACTCTCACCTCGTGTTGGGGTAGCGCGGCAAGTGGGTGCGTCTGTCGCGCTGACAGTAAATATACGCGGACGCACTGCGACCATATCTATGCCTGACCCGCAGGCCGCAGCCACCGGCGACCGCAGGGCTGCGCAACTGGCCTGCTGAAACTGCTGAAAAAACCTGAGACGAAAAAAAGAAAAATTAAAAAATCTCATCCTAATAAGGTTTTATGGTAAACTAGATGACGACCGCAACCCTTTTGCGTTAAACTTCGTTTATGGCGCGGAAACCGTACATTTTTCCGGGATAAAAAGTATCCAATGTCCTTTCCCGGGCTTCAAAGTATCTCCATACCTCATTTCAGCAAAATCGGTTCAGCGGTTTGGGCGTGAAGAGGTAACAAACAGACAGAAAGAAAGACAGACAGACACACTTTCGCATTTATAATATTACTAGAGGATGCCCGCAACATTCGTTTATCACGCTGGAACCGTACATTTTTCCGGGATAAAAACTATCCTATGTCCTTTCCCGGGACTCAAGGTATCTCCAAGCCAAATTTCAGCAAAATCGGTTCAGCGATTTGGGCGTAAAGTACACCCAGACAAGACAAGAACAAACAGACAGAAAGAAAGACAGACAGACACACTTTCGCATTTATAACATTATATTAGTATATTAGATAAGGACAGGAACTACTAAATACAATTTTTACCGACATACTTTTTTCCACCTGAAAAAAAAACATGATAGGGCCAATATTTAACAGACTTGCTGCCATAACGAAGAGGTTCAACAAATGTAGAGATTGCTGAAGCTTTTTCCTTTCGTAGAATGTTATTAAGAAAGGATGATGGAAGCATCGATATGTAGAGTATAATAATAATATAATAGGGAGTTATAGACGGCCGAAGATAGACAAGACTGAAGAAAGCAGCTAGCACAATAAAAAAACACACACAAACACACTGTATACACACTACTAAATTATAAGATTCTTTTTTACTTTAAAATTAAACTGATAACTGATACAATAATTTTGTTTTGGAGGGGCCTGGAGATATCACAGGGTTGGCCTAGTTTATCTCCCACAAGTTACAACAATAATATATTGTGTAAACAATTCGTTTTTAAGTACCATATATTCTTGTAATTTGTGGAGATTTATTATTACATATTATAAAATGTTACAAGGCAAGTATATACATTCAGTAGTTGGCAAATGAAGTTTTAGAGAAACAGAGAAAGAAAAATCTCCGAAAAATTATCAAAGCGCCTTAAATGCCCCGAATTTTCTACTTGACAGATCCCTAAATCTTAAATAGCTCTACATAAAGCCGAAGGCTAACAAAACTTCATCGTATCTAGAAAAGGGCTTTACACTGTGTTATTGCGGATGATAGAAAATACCTATTATTACCGGAAATTTAAAGGTACTATTAGTTTTTATTCCAAATCAACCTAGTCCTGCCAATATTTTATTGTTAAAACTTAAATTACATAGAGTATATAACTATATAATAGTGTTACGGATACGAGCAGTTGTTTACGTGTTACGAATACGGGCAGTTGTTTACCTGCGCGCGACAGTTGCGCGTACTTTCTAGAAAAGTGCAACCCTTGTTTATGTGAATTACGTGTTTACGTAAACAATCCAAAATAGAACGCTCCAGAATTCGACGCGGGCCATATAAAAGGTAAACAAGCCGGCAGTCAGTTCAGTTCGATCCGAGCGATCATCAAGGCGACTTCAAAGTGAGACAAGTGATCAATAGTGAGTGATTGTGATAGTGAACTAACGACTCGGCTACGACCTAGGACAGTGATAGTGCTCAGTGATTTGGATCTAGTGCTTAGTGTTTGGACTTAGTGATTTGTGTGAGCTAGTGTTTGTGAATAAAGTCTTCAAGAGAGTCACCAGGTCTTTCTCTCCGAATCCTCGAACCCTAGCACGTAACGACTGGTGTCAGAAGTGGGATTTGGAGATGCCATTGACTCCGAGAGACGACTTCAAGGGGAGTGTCAGGACAAGGGCGCAGCGAGCTGCTGCCATCGACTTCGAGAGAGGGGTTGGAGGTGGGGCTGCGGAGGCCACACCCACTGGGGACCAAGCTCCGCCCACTGCGGGGCAGGCCCCACCCGCTGGCCCCGCCCACCAGGCTCCGCCCACTGACCACGCCCCCCAGGCTCCACCCACTTCGGGTGAAGCCACGCCCACTGACTCCGCCCACTAGGACCCGCCCACTGACCACGCCCCTCAGGCCCCGCCCACTCTGGACATGGCCACGCCCACTGGCTCCGCCCACCAGGCCACGCCCACTGGCCCCGCCCACTGGGCCCCGCCTGCTCAGGACCCGTCGACTAGCTACATCTACCCTGCCACGCCCGTAGTTTCTACAGCCCCTCAAATGGCTCCTCAATTGGAAAGCATAATCGAGTTAATCCAGGCTTTGCAAGATTCTCAAAGGGCAATGATGGAGGCACAAGACCGCAAGCTGGGCGCTTTGCAAGAGTCACAAGACCGCAAGCTCGGCACTATGCAAGATTCTCAAAGGGCAATGATGGAGTCTCAAGAGCAACAAAAGGACCTCCAAGAAAAGGCACTATTGGCTATAAAGGATGTTAGTGACACGGTGACTAAGCTTCGGAAAGATGTCGATGTTATAGAAGAACGAGTTACCGGGCTAGGAGTGGATATGGAAAATGTGAAAACCGGCCTCACAGAACTACAGAAGTGGAAAGTGCGCCTGGAAACCACAGGAGTGGCGGCGTCCAGTGGAACTACCGGAGTGGTGCAAGTGGTACAAGGACCAAGAGTTAAAGTGCCACCATACGACGGTACTACTTCTTGGAACGCTTATCGTCAGCAATTCCAAACGGTTGCTTCTGCCAACGGATGGACTGACGAACAATGCCTGACCGCTCTCACTGTTGCGCTCAGAGGGCAAGCTTTGTCAGTCCTAGAAGCACATACAGGAAATGGGTTCCAAGACCTGATGGAGGCCCTTGAATCCAGATACGGGGAGCGACACCTGGAGCACGTGTTCCGTGCTCAACTTCGTGACAGAGTCCAACGCTCAGGAGAGGGACTACAACAATGGGCGTTGGAAATTGAAAAACTGGTCAAGAAGGCACATCCAGGAGCAGACTCCAAGATGGTCGACTAGAACACTATTCAAGCCTTTGTCGACGGAATCAGGGACCTGGAAGTCAGAGCTGCAGTAAGGCTACGTCACCACACCTCGCTAAAGGAAGTGTTGGCGCATGCTTTAGAGGTCAAGGCTGTTCGGCGTGACATACGGCAGACCTATAAGATCCGCGAGGTCCCCGAGGAAGTCAGGGAGGTTAAGGCTCCTACGAAGAGAAATTATGGAGCCATGTGCTATAAGTGCGGTGAGAGGGGCCATCTTCAGCTCAACTGCCCGCAGAAGGAGACCCATCTGGCAAGGATGAAAAGTCTCGAGGAACGCATGAAACAAATAGAGGAGCTGAAGAAAGGAGCTTCATCCCCTGCCCGGGATCAGGGAAACGAATAAAAGCCAGGACTGAGGGGCGAGTACTGGCTGACGCGGAAGAAGCCCCGATAACTGTTATCTCCCAAGCATGCAGCGGGAATAGTCTTGTGATTCAGGGGACTATTAGCAGGACGGATTGCAAAATGACTCTAGATACAGGAGCCTCTAGAACGATAGCTAACCCAAATCTGGTAAAAGCCACAAGAAGACACAAGAGGAGAATTAACTGTCGGCTCCTTACTGCCTCCGGTCAGCCAATACCCGTCCTGGGAGAAATGTCAGTAACGATTAATGTAGGGGGATCCTCATACCCCCATGACGTTATCGTGGCTGAAATTATGGATGATTGCATCTTGGGTTTGGATTTCATGAAGAAGCATAACTGCAGAATTAATGTCGCTGACGGAGTTTTCAAGTGTGGCGAAGAAGAAATTTTCATCCTTGGAGGCGCCTGCGGGAAAGTCGCATGTGTAAAGGAAGTCATCATACCTGGACGAGCGGAAGCTAGAGTGCTCGTAAAACTACCGCCAGCTGGAAAGAAGAAGTCAAACAGATGCGTGTTGATCGAAGACATACCTACCAAGACATCAGCGCGGAAACTGATGACGGCGAGAACCCTTGTTAGTGGAAGCAGTAACGCTGTGGTCAGGGTTTTGAATCTTGGTGATCACGAGATCTGCTTGAACAAAGGTGACGTCATTGGAAAGTGCGAGGAAGTTGTCTGGATGAGAAAGTGTAGTTCGATCACAGGCTCAGACTCAGCCAACGGCAGCAACTATGGAATAGTGACTGAGCTACTCGATGACTGCAAGAGTAATTTGACTTATTCGCAGAGCATGAAAGCTAAGAAGTTTTTACAACGCCACGCGAGTATCTTCTCCAGTCAGGAAGGCGACCTTGGAAGAACGTCGATGGTTCAGCACAGGATAGATACCGGAAGCGAGAACCCAATTCGTCAACGAGCAAGACGGATACCCATTGCAAAGGAAAAAGAAGTTGAAGGCCTTTTGGAGGACATGAGAAGGCATAAGATTATTGAACCATCTGCAAGTCCGTGGTGCTCACCTGTTGTGTTGGTGAAGAAGAAAGACGGCAGCACAAGATTTTGTGTGGACTACAGGCGTCTCAATGATGTCACTAAGAAGGACAGCTATCCATTACCTCGAATCGACGACACTCTGGATACCTTGAGTGGCATGAAATGGTTCTCGACCCTGGACCTGAAATCTGGATACTGGCAGGTGGAAATTCATCCAAAAGACAAGGAGAAGACAGCTTTCTCCACCGGTAAAGGTTTATGGCAGTTTAACGTCATGCCCTTTGGATTGTGCAACGCACCTGCCACATTTGAGCGACTCATGGAGTGTGTACTGGCAGGCTTAGTTGGAGAGGCTTGCTTAGTCTACTTGGACGACGTCATCATTGTTGGCCGCGACTTCGAGGACCATTTGCGAAACTTAGAACGTGTTTTCGCCAAAATAGAGGGGGCCAAGTTAAAGCTGAATCCGAAAAAGTGTCGTTTATTCAGGAGTAAGGTCAATTATCTTGGCCATGTCATCGCCAGTGATGGAATCCAGACGGACCCGGAGAAACTGGAAGCAGTTCAAAATTGGCCAACCCCTAAGAACAAAACCGAAGTGCGGGCATTTCTCGGCCTATGCTCCTACTACAGGCGTTTTGTCAAGGGATTCTCAGAGATAGCCAAGCCATTACATCGGCTGACGGAAGATAAACGACAGTTTATGTGGGACGAGACTTCTGAAGATTCTTTTCAGAAACTGAAGAAACATCTGTGTGAAACACCAATCCTGGGGTATCCACAACCTGAAGGTCAGTTTATAGTCGACACTGACGCAAGCAACACGGCCATTGGAGGGGTGTTATCTCAAAAGCAGGGCGAAAGAGACGTTGTAATTGCATATTTCAGCAAATCTTTATCTAAGCCAGAGAGAAACTACTGTGTGACAAGAAGAGAACTCTTGGCTGTTGTAAAGACGCTACAACATTTCAGCAAATATCTCATTGGCAGACAGTTTTTACTGCGAACTGATCACGCAGCGTTGAAGTGGCTACTGCAATTCAAGAACCCTGAAGGTCAAGTAGCTCGATGGATTGAACAGCTCCAGGAGTACGACTTCAAGACGGAACACCGCAGCGGAAAGGCTCATGGGAATGCCGACGCCCTTTCACGAAGACCGTGTTCAGAGGACTGCAAACATTGTGTTAAGCAGGAATCTAATGAAGTGACATTAAAGTTAACGAAAACAAGTCCTTTGGGTCCATGGGAGAATGATTCTATGATGCTCAAGAAACAGATGACGACCTACGGCACGTCATCACATGGAAGAAACGAGGTGACGAAAAACCAATCTGGAGTGAGGTTGCACCCACTGGCGCTGTCACTAAGGCGTACTGGGCGCAATGGGACAGTCTGATACTTCAAAATGGAATACTTTACCGAAAATGGGAGAAGACTAACGACAGAGAGTTCCATCTTCAGATAGTTGTCCCAAGAACGAGAGTACCGGATGTTCTCCGTGAAATACACGATGGCGTATCAGGAGGTCATCTAGGTGTTAAGAGGACGTTAACAAAAGTGCGAGAACGATTCTACTGGTTGCATTGTCGAGATGATGTACAGGATTGGTGCCGCAAATGCACTACTTGCGCTGCAGTGAAGGGACCACAGACCAGGAGCCGTGGGAACCTGCGGTTGTATAACGTTGGCGCACCGTGGGAACGAATTGCAGTTGATGTAGCTGGGCCATTTCCCGTGACGGAATCGGGAAACAAGTACTTTATGGTCGTCATGGACTACTTCACCAAATGGCCCGAAGTGTTCGCCATACCAAACCAGGAAGCTACAACAGTTGCTTCTAAGCTAGTCGAAGAAGTGATATCTCGCTTTGGTGTGCCTCTCGAAATCCATTCCGATCAGGGCAGGAACTTCGAATCGCAGGTCTTCCAGGAAGTGTGCAGAATTTTGGGAATGCATAAGACGAGGACCACCGCGTACCATCCACAGTCTGATGGAATGGTTGAGAGATTTAACCAGACTCTAGAGAGGCATTTGGCGAAATTGGTAGATGACAGACAAAAGGATTGGGACAAGTATATACCACTCTTCCTTCTCTCGTACCGTACCGCCGAGCATGAGAGCATAAAAGCTACCCCGGCATTTGTCAATTACGGTAGAGAACTACGAATACCAATAGACCTCTTGACAGGAGCGTCACCGGGGGAACCAAAGACCGTACAAGACTATGTCTGCGATTTAAGGGAAAAGATGCACTACATACACGCCATGGTTCGGGAAAATGGGTTACAGTCAAGTGAGAACATGAAGACCAGATACGACCGGAAAGCGAACACGAGCGGCTTCGAAGAAGGGTCACTGGTATGGCTGCATAACCCAACTCGCCGAAAAGGGAAATCTCCAAAGTTGCAGACCAAGTGGGACGGCCCATATAAAGTGGTTACCCGATTGAATGATGTGACTTACAGGATTCAAAAGCCACCAAGAGGCACATTCAAAGTGGTACACATAGACCGTTTGGCGCGTTATCATGGCAGTAACAACGATGCTCGGGACGAGCATCTCTAAGATGGGAGTAGTGTTACGGATACGAGCAGTTGTTTACGTGTTACGAATACGGGCAGTTGTTTACCTGCGCGCGACAGTTGCGCGTACTTTCTAGAAAAGTGCAACCCTTGTTTATGTGAATTACGTGTTTACGTAAACAATCCAAAATAGAACGCTCCAGAATTCGACGCGGGCCATATAAAAGGTAAACAAGCCGGCAGTCAGTTCAGTTCGATCCGAGCGATCATCAAGGCGACTTCAAAGTGAGACAAGTGATCAATAGTGAGTGATTGTGATAGTGAACTAACGACTCGGCTACGACCTAGGACAGTGATAGTGCTCAGTGATTTGGATCTAGTGCTTAGTGTTTGGACTTAGTGATTTGTGTGAGCTAGTGTTTGTGAATAAAGTCTTCAAGAGAGTCACCAGGTCTTTCTCTCCGAATCCTCG
Source organism: Lysandra bellargus (assembly GCA_905333045.1). Taxonomy (NCBI): domain Eukaryota; kingdom Metazoa; phylum Arthropoda; class Insecta; order Lepidoptera; family Lycaenidae; genus Lysandra; species Lysandra bellargus. The sequence continues at coordinate 12,912,445 of HG995322.1, forward strand.
AACCCTAGCACGTAACAATATTTTATTTATTTAATAGTTTGTTGCGCGTTTATTTTATAAATAAGAAAGGAAAACGATACATCAGACACTGTTTACGTATAAAATAAATTACTTGAGCAGAGAACAGCTGTTGCGGGGAAATAACAAATAGGGAAAACCTTCTGAAAAAGACATACTAGAAGAAATGTTGCGCGCCCCGTCACCAGCTAATATGTAGGCCGCGATCTAATGTTAATTTAGTGGCATTCAGCAATCGCGATACAGGCGCACTAGTTCTTAAAACAAATGATCACTTTTTAATGCCCGGGTCAAACACCGCACGCGCCTCTATTAGACGCAAGCGCAGACCAATTACGCGCAGAGGCTGCGGGATTGTTATGTTGTAGATATACATATCTCATAGACTCACAAGTCACATCGACATTGTTTAGGGATAGTCTGACATTTTTTAGATTAAATATTACAGACAATCATGAATACCTTAGAAAATGTATATGTGTGTTTATGTAGAAGCGGAGACTATGTATTATAAGACAGAAACGCTTTGTATTATTTCAATTTATTCTTTTGACGTGAAAATGAAACACAAAAATTATTTCTGATTAGCCATATTTTATTAATTTTTGACGACCTCTGTGACTCAGTTGGTGGGCTGTTGGTAGCTCAAGCCGGGGGTCGCGGGTTTGAATACCGCCGACGGAACAAAAAGTTTTCAAAGTTCATGTCATGGATGTGTATTAAATATATTGTGTATCATATTATAAAAAAAAGTATTAAATATATTTCCGTTATCTGGTATCCGTAACACAAGTCCTTCGGGTACTTACCACGGGGCCAGACTGACGTGGTGTAAAACGTCCATAGATATTATAAATTTTAAAAGCTAAATATTTACATTAATATCAAAACAATACAGCGCTTTTTATTGTATTTACAATATTCCGCTATGTCTACGTTGCTTCTCCCTTGAGAGCACCAAGTGACTTTTGTATTAGCTCAATATAAGGCACAACATTTTGTATAATATTAACCTTATAACCTTCATAAATATGAAAGTTACTGTTTCTTTATTTGTACTTCTTATTATATTTGTCTTTTGAATATTACTCACTTCATCAATCTTTATAACAAATCACACAACATCTTTTAAATCTGCTTGCATTTTATAAATGTCATATTATATTTTTTTAGTTTTCCGTAAAAATTAAATGATTTCTCTGTCGCTGCACTACTCAGTACTCTGTGCGATGTTCGTTGGTCCATTCGGCTTTATTTAGAGAAATGGCGGTTGCAGTTGATTTATTTTTATTGCCACAGCTATAGTACCTCTGTGGTGACATAATTTTGGGGTCGATTCTAATGAACTTCTTGTTCGAGCGAATTGCACGTAGGACGTCTATGGCTCACTATGGCAATTGATTTAAGTTTGATTTTCAATTCAAAATAATACACTAGTATTATAGCGGAAGTGTTTCTGTCTGCGATCTCTTTAAGCTTAAACCGCTGAACAGATTTTTATATTAAGTTATTATTCTGTATTTTTTATCGACAAAAATTGTACATTTCCACTGCGAAATCAAAGACTACAAAAGAAAATTAATCCATACTAATATAATAAATGTGAAAGTGTGTTTGTCTGTCTGTCTGTCTGTTCCTCTCACGTCCAAACCGCTGAACCGATTGTGCTGAAATTTGGCAGGAGATACTTTGAGTCCCGGGAAAAGACATAGGATACTTTTTGTCCCGGAAAAATGTACGGTTCCCGCGCGATAAACGAGTTTTGCCGCAACGGAATTTCGGGTGTCATCTAGTAATTTATACAGAAGTAAAACAATACTGTCTGAGTTATTTAATAACTGTCTGTAATTGTCAGTTAGTCGACAGTAACCCAAATAGCGCGTCCTTCGAAGGGCACTCACTCCGACCAATTTACTATAATTGCCCAGTGACACCATTCGCAATGGCATCAACAAATCACAACTATTACACTTGCACATTTGTACACTTGCACACTAGACAGTGCCAAGAGACTCCTCTCTTGGCACTGTCTAGTGTGCACGTAGACGTAGACGGCAGCTCATAGCAGGTTCCAATGTCAGCTGGAAGGTAAAGTGTCCGATTGAAGGTCGATTCAAGACAGTATATTTGGGCCTCTACGACGCTTGCTACGAAATGCCCTACGAGCTACGACAGATATTTTCTTTATTTTTTTTCATTTATGTTAAATATCGAGTATTTATGATAATGTTTGCTAACTCTTAATGTGTTTTAAACATAGCATTTTCGTTTTTTATCATTATGACAAAATACAAACGAGATATTTTACATTAACACCTTCGCTGCGGGACTAAAAGAGACGGTTTTTTATATGGTGCGTTAACGGGCCGATTAGCCTTATACTTTTTTAGCCTTAAACTCTCTGCCGCTGCGGTATAGGGCTTATTGACCTAATAAGGTATCGACCAATATAAATGACTATAACTATGCGAAAACTTAAAAATTTGGAAATCCACCAATTAATATCGATCGTAGGAGAGTTAGGGCCGGGACACAAAAACACGGCACGGCGCCGTACGGCATCGTACGGCGCCGTACGGTGCCGCGCCGTGAGAATTCACGGCGCGCGTCGTAAAAAACTACGGCACGGCGCCGTGCGGCGTCGTACGACGTCGTGCAGTAGAAACTCATCTTGAATTTCTATGTGAGTTCTCACGGCGCGGCACCGTGCAGTGTTTTTGTGTCCCGGCCCTTAGTGTTCATGGTGCTGGCTTCGCCCTGGATTTCTACTACTTACTTGAGAGATACATGCAAAAATATATGTAAGGTCTTGTAACCCGATACCGCACTGAATTATAGTTAGAATTATAGTTTATTTAAGGGAGTTTTACTGATGGGAAATAACTTATCGACATTTTATTTTTAATCTTATATCTTTAAACGAGCAATTCTTGTGTGTATATATATACAATTTGAATCTCGGAATCGGCTCCAACGATATTCATGAAATTTAGTATATAGGGGGTTTCGGGGGCGATAAATCGATCTAGCTAGGAATCATTTTCATAAAATGTCATTGTATGTGTGTTTTTTTTTTTTAATTTTTTTAATACCGAGCGAAGCTCGGTCATATAGCTAGTATCATTTATTGAAGAAACAAAAATATTTTTTTTATTTTGAAAAGGTAACAGGAAAGTAAGGATTTAGTGTGAATTATTATTTTTTATGTCATTTTTCGAATAATCTATGTCAGAACGTTCACTTTCACGATTTCTTCCTTGCTGGAACGATTATTCAAGCATTTTCTACATTGTTTATTTGGCCGAGGCATTATTAATGATTTAACACCAATAAAAAATCTCAAAACGTAAACAAACGACTGTGTAAATGCACTATCGTACCGCTCCCGCTAATTACGTCACAACACTAATATGAAGTAAACAATTCAATTAACTACACCAGTGCGGGAAGGGGTGGAGTGACCCTGTGATCTATGACGGGCCTTTCGGCCCGTTACCTGCAAGGAATGGAAAAAAATATCAATCAGTGCGTTATCAGGCCGAAAGACCTTAGCACGATTTTAATGCTTCATCGAGTAGCCCTTAAAGTCCTAAACTTAAACCTATACTTGTCTCCTTTTTAACCGACTTCCAAAAAACGAGGAGGTTATATGTTCGACTGTGGATTTTTTTTTTTTTTTATTTATTTTTTTTTTTTTGTATGTTCAACGATTACTCCGCCGTTTGTGAACCGATTTTCGAAATTTTTGTTTTGTTGTATTAGGTTTCACTCCAATTTGGTACCATGTTCACAAAAGTGGTGACCTGATGATGGGATCCATGAGTAATCGAGGGAACTCCTCGAAATTTATATGGAAACATATGGTGATTTTGGTTTTATGAGAAGCATCCTAAGCATATGCTACCAAAACGCAAGATTTTGCACCGAGGTATACCATGGTTCCGAAGATACTAAGAGAACTCCGGATTCCTTATAGATACAAGTTTGGGGGTTTAGGCGCTGTTTTAAGAACTGAAAGCATATGCTACTATGCAAATTACATTCATCATCATCATCATTACCACATTAGGGTCACCGATGTCACCAAAATTGAACAAAACAAATTCATCCTTAAGTCCAGAGCATAAGGCACACATTTGACATTACTTCTGAGAAGTAAGCTGCTTCGATAATTAATATAAATAACATGCATGTCTCACAACAACACATGAAACAACCTAATTTCAACCTTTTGCATTGCGCTTAGCGTTCATAGTACATTAACTGTCTGGCGTCTCGCTTGCTATAATCTGCTAGGGCTGTCAAGCGAGCGGCGCGGCGCGCGCGTTGCCAGGTACCAGACCGGGCGGCGTATTTACAAAGGCTTATACTGTTTGAGTCACGAGCCAGACTCTAATAGATGAGCTTTTGTTTATTTATCTAAGATAGTTTTATAATTATATTTTGTACTCTCAACAAGTGTGTAGTTATGTACATACCTGTTTCTTACCTATTAATTAAAGTTTGTTAGTTAATTAAGTAGTATTTTTTGTCACTTAAGAGCCCGTATTCTCTTTTCTACTGCTCTCTTCACACTCACGCCCGTCTTTCATGTGCCAGGTGAAAAAGGACGATCGCCAAGTTAGCGGGCAGATAGAGGTTTTCTGTTTTTAAACGGTTTTTTATATTAAAGTGGTAAAAAGTAATTCCAACATTTTATAGACGACTTTCTTAACAGTGAATTGTATTTTTTTCATACCGTTAAGACGTCAATACAATTCATAAAAAGGTGATATTCTAAACCTTTTACAGCAAAAATCACAAAACTGTCGCGGGTTTGAGTTGGATTATTTAAAGATACTTAAAAAAAATAAAAAATCTAGCTCCAACACTATATTATAATTGAAATGATCTTACATGTTGTGCATTAAAACTTATAGAAATACTGTATTTTAACTGTTAAATCACGTCTGTAAAATCAGCGAAATCGACAAATTTCGTATACGGACCCTTAAATACAGAATAGAAACGAGTAAGTAATTTCATTACTGTAACATTAAAATAATAAGTAATAACAATTTTCATATAACTATCCACCTACATATTTTTAAAGATAACAATGACGATGTATTTACCATATCGGTATCAAATTGAATAGCATAATATGTTGCTGCAACGTTAGAAACAATTTAGCTAATCTCGTTCTAGGCGATTTCGGTCATTTTCTGTACTAAAACAGATAAGTGTTTTGTCAAGTTTTTGTCTAACAAAAGCTAAGCCAGTTCAGTTTGCGCTTTCACTCTAATGATATAGCCTTTGTAAATTCGCGACCGGGCGCGCACTAGCGGCCGAGCCGCAGCGGCGCGCGGCGACGGCCATCGAGATAGATAATATATTAATATTATACCTTAGTATGCAACCGCCATAGACGGTAGACCTCGCGCACCTGGGATCCAATCCAGAACATGAGAAAAGTTCATCTTCGAATAAAATACCGAATAATGAGATTTTTACGAGCGTAACACAGTTTGTCTATTTTCAAAACTTCACACTCAAAATTTTTCGTGCAAAGATCGCTCGAGTCGAACGAGTGGGGCCGGTTATTAATAGATGTCCGAATTCGTATAACACCACAATGTGGCCGCTTGGGAGTTGAAGCGTTCGAGACCGGTCTCTGCACGATACTTATGATTTGTTGCTAATAGTTTGTATCCTTCGATCGTGGATTCTTGGAAATATATTGTTATTCTATTGTGTCTCGCTCACCGGTGAGCTTGTAATAAGATACGTAAAATAATATAATACAGGTGTATTATTCTACGTACCATCGAGGAAATTGATTCCTATGCAATAATTGATAGACCAACTTTATTTGGTCGAATATGTCAATTCAATGTTAATTGTGATCTGTCGGCTGGGTTTGACGTAACGCAACCAAACTGCTCCCCGATCTGCATAGGAATCAACTTCTTTGATAGTACATAGTACGCGATAGTTTACTACTTACTAGGTAACTAAAAACTAAAAAGAGTGAAATTATTATTTTTAACAAAAAATTAAAACCGATTTCCAAGGTAAAAACAATAACATCCTTATAATATGAACTAAAAAGTATTAAATAATTTTTCCTATCGAATAGTGCCTTTTTCCGAATTCGGCAAAAACTCAACTATTTCTGTACTCAATCCTTCATCATTTTGAAGTCGGTACCAGATATAGCTGAATCTTCAGTCTGCCAAAATATTTGAAACATTTGTAACTGGCACCGACTTCAAAATTATGAAGGATTGAGTACAGAAATAGTTGAGTTTTTGCCGAATTCGGAAAAAGGCACTATTCGATAGGAAAAATTATTTAATACTTTTTAGTTCATATTATAAGGATGTTATTGTTTTTACCTTGGAAGTCGGTTTTAATTTTTTGTTATAACATACAAAAATACTCATTATACAGCGCCCGCACCAGAGGAAGTTCGCCGTTTCTCGCCTCCGCACAGAGCGCGAGGACATGCATCGGGCGTTTTAGCCTTATAACGCAGCGAACGTGTTAAGTAACGCTATTTTGTTCTATTATTATATTTTATACCTTTACATATCGGTCCAGAACTAGAGAAATCAAAATTTGTCATAGGCCTGCGGGTTACGAAGATTGAAAGGGGTAAGGCATGAGGTGAATATTAAAACCATACAAACTGTCCACTCCGAAGAAGAAGAGCGTTGGGAAAAATATTTAATACAGTTACACACTGATTTAGCTAAAATAGATATTAAATGCTAGAAATTAAAATACTATACAGTATATATATTGAAAATTAATCCTTTTTTTCATAAGTCATAGGAATAACGAGTAAACGGCTGGACATAATTTGATGAAATTTTGTACAGCTATTAAGATTGGGCCACGGGGCGAGCGAGGCATGTAAACAGCATATAAATTTCGCCTGCTAAATCGCAGTCTCTGCTAGATTTTCTTTTTCGCGTACGAGGTCGCGGGTAAAAGTTAGCAACAGAATTTTATTATTGTTAGAAACAATCTACATACATCCTATCTTTTTAAACAAGAAAGGAAAATATGTTGAAAGTTTTGTAATATTCAGTGGATGAATTTTTTATGTATCATGCTACAACGAAAATCACACTTGCAATACACCCGAGGGAAGATTTTCTTTTTAATAAATTGTTTTATGACAAAAGAAAAGATCGTGTGGTAGGACCTTATTATATGGGGCAGTGTAAAGCTCCCTAAGCTACGTTTTATCGCACCACAGGAATCTCATTCTTCTATCATCACTATCATCACCATAAAAGAGTATTATTCTTAAATTAAGTCCAGCTAAATGCAACTAGAAACAATATTGAAGTACGTTAATAGTTAGTATCAGAAAGGATGTGAATAATGCAATATTATGCAATTAATAAAATTTCGAACTACGTAGGAAGATTTACATGTTTCAATTAAGCAACAACAGTTGTGTAGTGTATTTTGTTAAAAATGAAATAATTACATTTAGAGATTAACTACGATAACTTGGCGCGCCCCTCCAAAATTCAAAACGTTTGAAGTGCGTTATCAAAACGTTTAAAGTGCGCGTTGTCTTGCGCGGTCGGCTAGTTATGATTAGTTGACCAACAAATCTTGGTAATAAGTGACATTAACTGAAATATTACGTGTACTGTGATTGGTTGAATACTTACTACATACAAACTCTTTCTTAAGGATGTGACAGTCATTTGGAGGGGCGCGCCAAGTTATCGTAGTTGATCTCTACATAGTACTTAGCTGTACCTACCTACCGACCAAGTACATAAGACTTTCATTTTACTTGGTAGGGACAGCTAAGTATTATGTATACCTAAAAATCAAAATCTGACATAATATCAGTATTATACGAAAAAGAAAAAAAATTTTTTTTGACGAGATGAGATGAGATGCTGCCGATTCAGACTCGAATTTTCTAGATTTTTTTTCTTTGTAAAGTAAAGCAGCAAACTTAGTACGACAGCAATAAGGTTCATCATACTATCGGCGACTGTACAGCCAAATTCGCGCACAATGGCAGCCCTTAGTGTCCCCGCGAAAGCCTCCGCGGCAACACGTGTGACGTCATGTACGGGTGGCTACTGGAGAGCGTGCAGCACTTTATAGTCGTAAGTCACGTTATATCGAACTTAATAATAGACCTATTTAATTTGGCTTCACTATACAGTGTGTAACAAAACTAAGTGATAAATAATAATACTTTAGGGTACAACGTAAGAGTTCACAAATAGCACTAAAAGGTAGCAGCGCTATGAGCATTTTTTTTTTGTGATTTGTATGGGCAAGCGCCCCTGCAGCGTCTACTTTACTACTTTTTTCCTGCTTTTTCGGCGCTGCCACTTTCACAGTGAACTCTATATCTATATACCCATACACACCCTAAAGTACTATCACTTAGTTTTGTTACAACCTGTATAATATTATACTGTAGAAGATTAGTTACTCAACTATTTCATAGTGCGTGAGTTTTGTGACTCGCCTGTCAATATGTCTGTCTATTAATTGCGAAAGTACATATATTTTTGTCTGCCGATCTGTACACCTGTTTCTGTCTACTATGTTTAATCCACTGAACCGATTTTAATTAGATTTAGTACGAAGACACTTCGAGTAGATAGTTACTGGGCAGTGTTACAGGATAGGTTTTGTTACACTGGAAAATGTACGGTTCCATCGCGATAAATAAATTTTGTCGCCAAGAAACAGCAAGCAACATCAAGTTTGTTAAACGAATTCGTTTAAACGAAAAAAAGCGAACTGCCCTATGTACCATCGAGGAAATTGATTCCTAGCCAGTTGACAGACCAACGCGACGTTGTGATCTGTCGGCTGGGTTTGACGTAACGCGACCAAACTACGTAGGTCCCCCATCTGCATAGGAATCAACTTCTCTGATTCGTTAGGTCTGACTTCTGAGAATAGGTTTTTGATACTAGAAATAATTATTATGGCAAAACAACATTTGCCGGGTCAGCTATCCATACTAATATCACAGTGTAGTTATTTACACTGTGCTAATATTATAAATGCGAAAGTGTGTCTGTCTGTCTGTCTGTTACCTCTTCGCGCCAAAACCGCTGAACTGATTTTGCTGAAATTTGGTATGGAGATACTTTGAGTCCCGGGAAAGGACAAAGGATACTTTTTATCCCGGAAAAATGTACGGTTCCCGCGCGATAAACTAATTTTGGCGCAACGGAGTTGCGGGTGTCATCTAGTTGAGATATAAATATAATTGCGAATATTCACGAGTGCTCTATTATGAGTTCAGTGGACAACGGTCATTAATCAACGAGCTATAATTAAAACAAATCGCTCCATTTTGGTCAGATAATGGATCTAGGGCAGGGGTTCCCAATCTTTTTCAGCCTGTGGCGCAGTTGCACGTCACAATAATATTTACTCTAGGCCCTACTCTACCTAGTTATTAGAAAGAGGTACATAAACACATTTAATCATAATTCATAACATTTACGTTATGACGGTAAATAATAATGAACAAATATTTAATCATCTACCTGCTTTACATAGTTAATATTATTTTATAATATTTGTGGTTTTGGATAATGATGGAGGATCAACTCACGGCGCCCCTCTTGTCTTTCCATGGCGCACCAGGGCACCGCGGCGCACACTTTGGGAGCCCCTGATCTAGGGAATTGTAACGCAGAAATGGCTTATCCGATTAATTAAATATGAAGCTTCTTGAGAAAGTATTGTGAATTTTTTAAGAACACTTTCATCAGATTCGAACTGACTTTTAAACAGAAGTTGACTTTTTGACTAACATAAGCCCAAGCCCCAAAGTTAAAAAAAGTTTTAAAAAAGGCCAAGTGCAAGACGGACTCGCGCATGAAGGGTTCCGTACAGTTATAGAGCAAAAATAGCCCAAAAATTGTGATTTTTGTGTGGTAGCCCCGATTAAATATTTATTTTAATTTAAATATCAATGATTAAATTACAAATACAATTAAGGATTTTGTGAAAATTTCAAATGCCTAGCTATAGTCATTATTGATATCGAGCAAAAAAATAGCAAAACAATCATATTTGTTGTATGGGAGCCACCCTTAAATATTAATTTTATTTTGTCTTTAGTATTTGTTGTTATAGCGGCAACAGATATACACTTTCTGTGAAAATTTCAGAAGTCTAGCTATAGCCGTTCTTGAGATACAGCCTGGAGACAGACAGACGGACAGAGTGACATACATCGTCTTAGTAATAGCGTTCTGTTTTTACCCTTTGTGTACAGAACCCTAAAATAGACGAGAAATACCTACCTGGCTTTAGTAAGAATGGGCCGGCCATTAAAGAAAAAAATACAAAGAATTTGTTATCCTAGGTAATCCGGTGAATACTTACCAAGTTTGTTTAATGTTACACTATTAGAACTTAGTCTATTTATATTTACTACGCAGTATGTGGTAGGTCAATAAGGGCAAACATGTCATTTTCCCTTTGTTTACAAAGCTGAAAGCATTATCGTTATGAAGATAAAGGAACATTTTTCTCCGTCATAATACACACTCATGTAATATTCCGGTGCTGTAAAATATTACAACATTTTATCCGCAGGGACTCAAGGATTATAATATTTTAAACGTGGAATATTAAGGTACGAATAGTAGGTCGAATTCTAAGTTACTTTGTGACTACATTTTATTATTTAGATACTAGTAGTTCTACGAATATTCGTTCGCTTAGAAGTTCGCATTTCGAGTAAATTATAAATTTTGCCGTGACATAAGCTATCCTCCCAAACTACATCCCAAAAAGGAAAGTAATCTGCGAACGTCATGTCACTCGTTTGTGTGGTTTAAAGCGGTATTATTATAAACATTTTACAACATAAATACATGTTTAACATAGTATTAATATGGAAGCATGGACTTAAATGACTAATGAATTAACCTTTTTTTTTACGGACTAATGAATTAACCTATGAACCGCGATCCGCGATCGAAGGATTAATGATGAACTAAGATTGTACTTATGATATTCCCTTGTCAAAATAATTTAACCGCACCCATTGACACCTGCAATACAAGAACGTTACAAGTGCGTTGCCGGCCTTAAAATATACGTGATGATATTATCATTATATTCACGTTTTGCAGCATTTGGGCACTTGGATGCCAATTGTTGTGCAACAACTTACTTTGATGTAAAGGCCATTAAATACTGCATCATATTCTGCGACATGATTCGTTTACAAAGTTATTAAAGTTCATTCGATTTCCAGGAAGAATGTGGGGAAGACATATGGGATGCAATTCTACGGGAAGCCGGAGCCAAGAATACAGTATTTATTACAAGACAGGTACGTAATAGAAGGATTTTTTTTTTTTAGATTTGAATACTATAATTATTTTTCCATCCTTACACGTTGTATTATCCTTCACAGCAATACCCAGATGCTTTGATGCTACGCATAGCTTCAGCGCTAGCTAGACTTCTCAACAAAGACTCTCAGAGCCCAAGCAACTCGACACCGAGCAGCCCAATCCCTAAAAAACCTTCTATAAAGTCGAAACCGACGTGGCGGAGCTCATCAGTCCACGCAGACAACAGAAAACAATCACTCGGTCAGTACAAATGTCCGTTCTCAGCATATGCAGCTCTATCCGCTGTGACCAAGAAGGAGATCGACGCTTACAACTCCTCGGAAGAAATTCGTTCACCCACACAGAGTACGGTGTCCGTAGACGTAGCAGCCAAAACTGAGGAACCTATGTCTCCATGTGCCAGGGACAGACGAAGCCTGGGGATCAATCTGGAGAAAATCAAACTCACCGAAATCACACCCGAGGAGGGAGATCCTACTGTCCGCTTCGAGAACAAAGATGGTGATAATACGGAAGTTTCTCCAACTTCTCAGCCAACCTCACCGAAGTCGGAATCTATACCGAACCCGGGACCAAGACGAAGTTCTTTGAAGCCATCGACGAGAAAAACCTCAACAGTACTAGAGACGTATCAGCGACGTGGTTCAGGTGTGTCGATGAGACCGCGATTGAACAGCATCACTCTGATACCCTCCGATCGACTCCCATATCTGAAGGAGAAATTTGGCACACCCGAAAAAGTGATGCATTTCTTTGGGCGGTGTTTCGTGAAGTTCTTCTCAAATTATGGGTAAGACAATAAACATTATAGTTAGTTACTGATTATTACAAGAAACTTACGAATTATGTCACTTAGTTCTTGTTCAACTTCTTGTACCAGCACAGTTTATTCAGCAGTTATTTGATCAAGATATGTCAAGTAAATGTTAGTCATGATCTGTCCGATAAGCTCCTCAAAATTTGACCTAATAACGAAGGTCCATGATCTGCCTATTATAATTTCTCTGATAGTACCTACCACAGTAAAGAACCTAGTACTTTAGTAGCTGATTGCTTCTCTCAGAGATTATGCTGTCAAGTGCTCAAACTTCAAAGAACTTTCCAGACAAGTCAAATCTAGACATCATATTTTTTATGAAATAAGGGGGCAAACGAGCAAACTGCAGCTGCAGGTGCGTTGCCGGCCTTTGAAGAGGGAATAGGGTAGGGGAGGGTAAGGAAGGGAATAGGGAAGGGTAGGGAAGCTGAAGGGAATAGGGTAGGGGATTGGGCCTCCGGTAAACTCACTCACTCGGCGAAACACAGCCAAGCGTTGTTTCACGCCGGTTTTCTGTGAGCCCTTGGTATTTCTCCGGTCGAGACAGCCCATTCGTGCCGAAGTATGGTTCTACCACGTAAAGCATGGCTCTACCACGTAATCATCTTCATCCTTACAGGTATGATACCATGATCCGCGCCACCGGACGCTACTTCTGCACGTTCCTGCAGTCAGTGGACAGCATCCACCAGCGCATGCGGTTCACGTTCCCGCGCATGCGCTCACCCAGCATGCAGCTGACACGCGCGCACCGTCACGGAGCTGAACTGGTGTACAGCAGCGGTAGAACAGGATACGCGCACTATCTCATGGGTAGGCAAAGATTAGCAGTGACATCCATTAATTCATCCGTCCATGAAGACAGTGTGTCCAGTCACACCTTAATAAAGCTAGTTCTTCCCAAATTCTTTACATATACTAAAGTTTCCGGTGTCCAATAAGGTTATAAAGAGCCATGCTGCAGTATTCTTCTGATTCAAGTGAATTCGGATCTCTTTCTCACGCTTTTTCTGATTGTGTTATCAGGAGATGCCATAAGGCGATATAAAAGAGAAGTGATGACGATGATTTGCCTTTCTTTATTCTGTATCTGATCTTTAAAAGTTTTACTCTCACTGGAATGGTAGTCAAAAGCATACATAATATTATTAATGTTATTTTACAGGTCAGCTGTATGAGATAGCCGAAGACATCTTCTCGCTGAAACTAAAAGTGTCAATAGTCAAAGAGAGCATGGAGGGGAACTACTACGTGGCTGTGCTACGACTGGAGTTCGACAACAGTGACTACGTGAGTTACTTAAACTACAACACTTTTACATTTTCAAGAAGATTTTCAAGAAGATACAGGATGTTCTGTAACGTTGGAAAAGTCTTTTTTTTAACATAAATATGCAACTTGTCCTTTGTAACTTTTCGGTTATGGGAACTCAATATGAAAATCATCAAGCTTTGAAAGATAACAAAGGTCTATAAAGGAGATAACTTAGGTCTTAGATGGTTAGTCAAACAGCAGTCAGCGGATCCTTACCTAAGGTTCATCGTATTTTTCTAAAAATCCGTAAAACCCAGTAAACGTTTTATAAAATAGCCGAAAATTCAATGCCAGACTTTTACCTACTTAAATAGTATTGGAACGATATTTATAGCATTCTCACCGCACTTCCATTACAGAGAGATCTAAATCTCCACAATTGGGTTTTCACATTGTTTAAGATAATTGAAAATTTAAGTAAATTAAGTTAGTATATTTTTAACTAACTTAAACTTTTAAAGTAAGTTAAAAGAGTGGATTACTTTTTAAGAACGATTTTTTATGACTTTGAAAAGTAAGAGAAGGTTTATCTCTACAACTTTATCTTTATTTACCGCCTGCCGTTAATTTAATTGAAAACGCTGTACCATAAAATGGAGAACCTTAGAGTTTGCTACACCCATAAATGTATTTACGATCACATAACGTTCAAGGCTTGCAATTATAACACGAATACAATAGTCAATATCATACGCCACGCTTGGTGTAGAATTTAAAGAGGTAAGTCTGTATGTGGTACTACACAATACCTAGGCCCTAGGGGATTGGACTAATAGGGGGAAACGAGTAATTATAAGACTTTTAGATTTTGTTCGCAACTTAGTTTGCACATAATTCTTCATGATGAAACCCATCGGGATATCAAATTGGGTTCACGTGCTTTAAACGTGAATAGGTTTAGAAAGTCATAGTCTTCATAGACACGCTTTTGAATTTATAATATTACTAGCGACCCGCCCCGGCGTCGCACGGGTATAAAATATACAGCCACTGAAAAAATCTCAGACCAATTATCTTTTTTTATTGGTCTGAGCAAAAAATGATTAAAATCGATAGCCTATGATTCTTCACAGTCATGGTCTACTTCTTATCTGTGCCAAATAACATAAAAATTGCTTCGTAGTTCGCGAGATAAGCCCTTTTGAATAATTTCCCCCATTTTTCCACATTCTCCTATTAGTCTTACGATGATAAAATAAAGCTTATAGCCTTCCTCAATAAATAGGCTATCTAACACTGAAATAATTTTTCAAATTGGACCAGTAGTTCCTGAGATTCGCGTGTTCAAGTTAGCCCTTTCAAATAATTTTCCCCGTTTTTTCCACATTTTCCTCTATTCGCTCCTATTAGTCTTAGCGTGATAAAATATAGTCTATAGCCATCCTCGATAAATGGGCTATCTAACACTGGAAGAATCATCAAAATCCGTTGCGTAGTTTTAAATATTAAAGGGAACAAAGGGACATGAGGGAAAAAAAGCGACTTTGTTTTATAATAAGTATAGATAATTAAGGGAAAAGACCTAATGCTAGACACGGAAGTAATAGATGACACTTACGAAAAAAATACCATAAAAATAAGAATTACTCTACTTATTTCTCAACACTGTAAATTTTATAAGCTTCTCAAACTATCTGTTGATGTGACAAAATGTATTAGGGACGCCTTCGGGAACAAAATTTTAAAATGGGATCAGTTTTCGTAAACAATGTGACCGCGTCGACACGCGCTCGGCAATTTCTTAGCAAATAGGATAAGGAAGGCGAAATTTTGCACGTAAGTTTTGAATACATTTATTTGATTTTTTGTAATTTTATTATATAAATTAATGGTCATGTTGTAAACACTAATTGATGTTTATTTATGACTTTTTATCCATTTTCCCTAACAATATAAAGGGTGTCTACTATTAGTTCTTGAAAATGTAAAAAAACCTAATAGATGACATGGATCTCATCTTTTAGTTTTGCAGTACATAAGTACTAAAGTTATTTTGTAGTTTATTCTACTGCAAATATCATCACTATTCTCTGAAAATATAATTCTATCAACAAACTAACAACTTAGAACTACTGTACCGAAAAATGGACATGGTGTCAAATATTAGAACTTGTACTGATCTAAAAATCGATTGCTTTAGTTTTTCAACAGTAAAAAGAAGAAAAAGGAGAACTGAGAAAAGAAAGAAGAAAAAAGAAGAGGCAAGAGAAGCATGGAGACTAAAGACTGAAAATAAATTTGCTAGGAAAAAAATATTAAAAATAAAAATAAGAGGAAAGATAGTTTCAGCATGGAAGAAGAATGGATAGAATCTGGAGACAACGTGGATAATATTTCTGATGCATGTAGTTACCATGATGAAGTAAATAAAATATTTTGAAAAACGGCAAATAAAGACCTAAATAATAGGAAAAATGTAAAATGTAATGTAATGTACTATGTCAACTATTAGTTAATATTGGTGTCTACTATTAGTGATGTTCGCTTATTGTGATGTCATCCATTAGGGCTTATGGCTAAGTTTACAAAAAGACCAATAATATATTTTTTTATTGATTTATCAGAGAATAGCTATAATAGTTTTAATTTGTTAAAGTTACAGAAGACATAAAACAAGTTATCAATCTTTTATTTTCATAAATATACATTTTATTACATTCAAATATTTTATTTTTCCTTATAGTGTCTACTATAAGTGCTTTTCCCTTAGAATAAATTTCCATTTTCATAGAATTGAGGAACCTTAACGATGTATAACACTATTAACAAACCGGGAAAGTGCGTGTCAGGCCACGCGCAATATAGGGTTCCGTAGTACCCTAGTTTTTGATATTTTTTGTATGGGTAATGAATATACATTTATCACGTGTTTTACACTACTAACAACATCGTCTCAGTTACTTTCAAAGGAATTTGAACGAAAAGTTCCTTTATACTACGCCGAATATATTTTTTAGTTGATCGGCTATTACTCAATAACTTATGAAGTCTTCTTAGCCGTGGTAGTTTTCCTTTTTAATTCAGCATATTTTCTACTTCCGTGAATTTTTTCACATTTCCAGAAACAACCGGTTCCAGAAACACTGGACTCTAACGATTTTTTCCACTTTAATTTTATTTATTTATTTAAATCAGGCATCTTGGCCCATTTTATATATACCTTATAGACTAACATACAATATACCATTTATACTAACACTAAGCACTAAACACGTATTGTCTGCGAAGTGGGGTGCGTGGACTCCAAAACTTAATATGTTACAAATGAATCCCTAAATCAGAAAATGATCTATGAATACTCATAATCGGCATCATTAAGATGTGTATTCATGCCAAATTACAGCGTTGTAGGTCTTGTAGTCTCTGAGCAAAACCGCGGGCAGACAGACGGACAGACCCAAACTATAAGGGTTCCTTGTTGACTACGGAACCCTAAAAACGGATCATGGCTACTTAAAAAATGCTTTTTAATTCTGCTGGACTCTCGAAAGTAGACTAATCAGTTCTTAGAACTATTGATAGCCTGTATATTCATAGAACTGAATTGCAAGATTAATGATTAGCAATGAACTCTAATAGTAATTGGTATGACTAGGTCAGTGGTTCTCCCATTAGTGCTAGGAATGCTAGGATAGTATTTCTGGCATCAACTAGTCGATGTCTCAAGTACGTACTATCAGAGAAATTGATTCATAGGTAGATAGCAGACTCTAGAGATCAACTACGATAACATGGCGCGCCCCTCCAAATGACTGTTTCAATGTGTGTAGTCACATCTGCATCCTAATGAAAGAGTTTGTAAGTAGTAAGTATTCAACCAATCACAGTACACGTAATATTTCACTTAATGTCACTTATTACCAAGATTTGTTGGTCAACTAATCATAACTAGCTTACCGCGCAAGACAACGTACTTCAAACGTTTTGAATTTTGAAGGGGCGCGCCATGTTATCGTAGTTGATCTTTACTTCATTATTCAATCGGGTTATTATTCAGTCGTGAATCGTGATGATGCCGACTAAATTAGAAATTACCCAACAGAATAACGTCCACCATACGGCAGACCTACGAGGGGAGGTCCAAAAGTTCGCGGAATGGAAGGGTTCTAAATCTGGATATTGTCTTTTCCAAATCATCAAAAAATAATATTTTCTTGTACCTACCCTTCAATTTCGCCTCCTTCACTTCGTTATTATCCAAATATATTTTTCCCCTTAACTCTTTTTTAAAATTTGGAAAGAAATAAAAATTATTGAGGTCTAGAACTGGACTGTATGGTGGGTGTACAGTACAGTGTACAGGAGACACGAAACCACACTTGTGTAGGGCATTCATTGCAACTTCGCTCATGTGAACCGGAGCGAGCGAGCGATGCGCGACGTGAGCGTGATCTGGCAATAAGTTTTTTCCAGGGGTTTTTTCATATCAAGATGGTCATGTAGGACCCTCAAAATGGTGGCATTTTGTAGTCTAGCTATGGCAGATAGCTGTTTTTTTTCTAAATAAGCGTCTTTCAAACAAAATTTTCCACTTTTCTAACGTTGACCTCAGGCGGCCAAATGCGACAAGTTACAGGAGTCATGTTTAATGGATGTTTTGCCTAGTTTAAAAAGTCATATGACATTTATAAAATCCTCGTTTTATTAGGACAAACATACAATTTGTTTAAAATGATTTGAACTGTTAAATAACCGACTTTTCCTTGCTAGATTGAAAACTTTATCGCAGCACGAAATTCAGTTTGCTCCATTGACTTCCCGATTTACTTTTTATTTCGGCGATATACTCTTAAACAAATGAAGCTAAAGCATTGTAATTTGACATTTAAAGTAATAATGAGTTATCCTGAACGACGGTACTAAAAAAATGTACCGTGATTGCTTCATTGCTTTGTGCAACTATAACATTGAATTGACGTAAGTCGACCACATGACGTAGGTCCGTCAACTGCCTAGGAATCAATTTCCTCGATGGTGGCCAATAAATCAATCTGACTGAGAGCGACCGCAGACTTACAATTTTAAGTTGGTCAACTGAGTCGCACAGTATACCAATTAACAATAATTATAGCTATAGCGACTTATGAGAGCTCGCACATTTTTGCAACTAAATTCGATTCCTTTCCGATTACCTACAATTTAAAAGTTGTCCAATTAAATTGCGATATTACGTAAGTAATTTAGTTTAAACTAGTTGTCCCGGTGAACTTCGTGTCACTTTAAAACCTTCCCTGGACTTATATGAATATTTTAAGACTAAAATCATCCCAATCCGTTCAGCCGTTTTCGAGTTTTAGCACGACTAACACATTTGAAAATTCATTTTTATTTATAAGATAAGATACTATGGTCGGCCAGCTTGAAATTGTATATCTCCGGTGACCCTGAAAGTAAACACCGAAACTCCAAATCGTCCCATTTTCAGTAGAGTTGTCTAGGAAGTACCTTTAAATACTGCTCGTATACAGTCAATACATTTAGTGTAGCACTTTCCGATCTGATTTCTAATTTCTTATTAAGCTAAGCTAGGTCTAAAAACCTAATATAGTACGGCAAAATATATAATTAGATCTCAAAAAACGCATATGGAATTATCACATTTTAAAATTATTTTATGAATAAAAAAACATGAACCTTGGTTTCTAGGTGCAGTCGCTAATGGCACGTAAGGCACAGCCGTGCCTGCTGCCGGCGGTGCCCGCGTCGCTGC
The DNA here is from genome assembly GCA_905333045.1 of Lysandra bellargus. Taxonomy (NCBI): domain Eukaryota; kingdom Metazoa; phylum Arthropoda; class Insecta; order Lepidoptera; family Lycaenidae; genus Lysandra; species Lysandra bellargus. The sequence continues at coordinate 12,931,670 of HG995322.1, forward strand.
TGCTGCAGCTGTTCCCCTTCGGCGTGCTGCTCGATAGGAAGATGAGGATACTGGAAGCGGGGGATAAGGTAAGTTGCTAAAAAAGTCATAATATATATAACTAGCTGTTGCCCGCGACTTCGTCCGCATAGTATTATAACAAAGATGGATAGTTTTCCCCTTTTTGTGGTTCCTTAAGCAAAGGGTAAAAACGGGACCCTATTTAAGCAAACGTCAAACGCAAACGTCAATAAACTTTCATGTTTCTAACTCAAGAAATGACGAACTTTCATTGAAACTTTCTACCCCAATTTCACTCCCTTGGGGGTAGAATTACCAGAAACGCTTAAATACGTATCCATTCATTTTTAATCAGTAGCACAAAAATAAAGTTTTATGTTTCTAACTCAAGAAATGACGGACTTTCATTCAAACTTTCAACCCCAATTTCACCCTCTGGGGGGTAGAATTTCCAAAAACGCTTAAATATCTATCCATTTATTTTTAATCAGCAGTCCAAAAATAAACTTTCATGTTTCTAACTTAAGAAATGACGGACTTTCGTTTAAACTTTCAACCCCCTTGGGAGTAGAGTTTCCAAAAACGCTTAAACCTGTATCCACTCATTTTTAATCAGTAGCCCAAACATAAAATTTCATGTTTCTAATTTAAGAAATAACGGATTTTCATTCAAACTTTCAACCCCAATTTCACCCCCTTGGGGGTAGAATTTCCAAAAACGCTTAAATACATATCCATTCATTTTTAATCAGTAACCCAAAAATAAAGTTTCATGTTTCTAACCCAAGAAATGACGGACCTTCATTCAAACTTTCAACCCCTATTTCACCCTCTTCGGAGTAAAATTTTCAAAATTCCTTCCTTAGTGAGTGTCTACTTAATAAAACAACCCTACTCACCAAATTTCGTTGTTGTAACTTTAACAGCTTTTGCTCAGCGATGATGAATCTGTCAGTCAGTCAGTCAGTCAGTCAGTCAGTCAGGACATGTAATTTTATGAGTATAGATGTTCTAAAAAACTACACTTAAGAGTCCGTATACGAAATTTCGCCGATTTCGCTCATTTAACAGACGTGATTTAACAGTTAAAATACAGTATTTCTATAAGTTTTAATGCACAACATGTAGGATCATTTCAATTATAATATGGTGTTGGAGCTAGATTTTTTATTTTTTTTAAGTATCTTTAAATAATCCAACTCAAACCCGCGACAGTTTTGTGATTTTTGTTGTAAAAGGTTTAGAATATCACCTTTTTATGGATTGTATTGACGTCTTAACGGTATGAAAAAAATACAATATACTGTTGAGAAAGTCGTCTATAAAGTGTTGGAATTACTTTTTACCACTTCAATATAAAAAACCCTTTAAAAACAGAAAACCTCTATCTGCCCGCTAACTTGGCGATAGTCCTTTTTCATCTGGCATATGAAAGACGGGCGTGAGTGTGAAGAGAGCAGTAGAAAAGAGAGGACGGGCTCTTAACGCGGGCTTAAAGATTTGGATGGTCTTCATACTTCAATTTAAATTTTCCTGGTTTCAGTTAATGGAAGCGTGGGGCGGGCCTTACAGCCGCATTCACAAGTCTCCCGTCTGCGAGATCCTGAAATTGCGGAAACCCAAAGTGTCGTTTACTTGGGACAAGGTAATGTAACCATCTACATACCTACGAGTCTTTATTATAAGGAAATATTAGCTATATGGTACATAGACACTTTAAGAGATATTAATATGCTGAAGAGTGAAGCCTTGATAATCTGCCATAAAGATGTCCAGTTTATTACCTAGTACAAAAAATAATCCACCTTAAACTTTTTAGATTGTATGCATGCAGACGATGCTATTCGAATTGGAGCTGATACGGTGGCGCGCACGCACGGTGGTCGACAGTCGACGGGGCTCGCAGGGCGCCAGAGCAGTACTACTGAAGGGACCCATATACTTCCTGGAGGAAATTGATTCCCTTATTTTCTTGTGCAGTCCTATGTAAGTGTTACACTTTTCGGAGATGGTGTCCATACATGATGAGTTGTTTAATAAAAGTTAAACATGGTCCAAGTGCGTCCAACCGTGTTTCTATTAAAAATTTGCAGGCGCTAGGATAAATATTGTACTATCAGAGAAGTTGATTCCTAGGCAGATGGGGGACCTACGTAGTTGGTCGCGCGTCAAACCCATCCGACACTCGACAGATCACAATTAACAATAAATTTACACGATCCGACCAAATAATGTTGGTCTGTCGACTGCCAAGGAATCAATTTCCTCGATGGTACATATAACATTTTATTAAAATTCCCAGCTTCAACGATTTGGAAGAACTTAGGCAAGCGGGATTGTACTTGGCGGATATGAACGGCCACGGACTCTCAAAGGAGATGCTTCTTCAGGGCTGGCAACATCTGTCTCGCCTGGAACTGCTGTTTGAAAAAGCTGAAAGCAGAAGTATGACGTTGGAGAAGTCATGCAGACTGCAGGATCAGTGGAAGAAGAGAGGAGACCAGCTGCTATACTCGATGATACCGAAAGCTGTCGCTGATCACTTGCGAGCTGGCAAGTCACCGATGGCTGCTTGTCAGGTAACTATTATACTTAGTTTATGTACCATCGAAGAAATTGATTCATGGGCAGGATCTACGTCATTTGTTCGTATTGTGTCAATTCAATAATAAGCCGTGCCCCGTGGTCTGTCGGCTGGGCTTGACATAACACTACCAAAGTACGTAGCTCCGCTATCTGCCTATAAGTAAATGAATTTCTCTGATAGTACTAACAAAAATTAATTGTTCCTACAAGTAAACGATACTCCTTGCAATATTTTGTCAGTCACAAATATGGCCGTTGATAATATACGAAGTGTCTATAGTAGGTACCACAGATCAGAATCTTCCACATCATTGCACTCGTTCTCTAGAAACGCGACTCTAGATTCTAGAAGATGTAGTTAGTTACTGACGATTCATCGATGATATTATGGCGGCTGTCAAACACCCCGAGCGCGCTTGTGTACAGAGCGCTCTCATCCTCGTCTCGTTGGCTCTCGCGAGGACCATAGCTAGTATGTACGGCCGAGGATCCCGGCGAGAGGCTCTCGTCGAGTGTATACAACCTATTCTAGGGTTCATGGTATCATTCCAGGGTTTCGAGTGCGTGACGGTGATGTTCTGCGGGCTGCAGCTGGCGGAGGCGGGCAGCCGCGCCGGTGTCATGCAGACAGTCAGCTACATGAACGACGTCTATTCGCGGATAGACCGCCTGCTCGATACGCATAGAGTCTACAAGGTATGATAGAGTAGAAAATGTAGTTTACTACACCGACCTTCAGTCATGCAGACTGAAGGTCCATCTGCACAGATCTGAGTTTGCTATAAGTTAAATACCTATCATTTCTTGGTATTTTGAGGGGAACTGCAGTAACGGCCTGATACAAGTTCTTTCCACTCAGCTAACTCAATTACAGATAGAAGTAATGAAGGTATTCTCTATTGCGTGTGCCTATGCCTAATCCATTTCAGGTGGAGACAGTGGGCACAGTGTACATGGTTGTATCGGGCGCGCCGGAGCGACGCCGCGCGCATGCTGCCAGCACCGCCAGCGCTGCACTCGCTGTGGCTAGGACGCTTCCCATGCTTACTATAGGTATACCTACCCTTTGAGATGAGCTGATTGCTGAGAAAAGTAATAATATGTAATAATATCTAGGCTACATGAATTACGACCGGCTTCTTGGGTTTTGAGAGCCCAACTTTGCACGGTGTTGTAAATTGGAATTTTTTACATTAACCAATCAAAATGCATGAGCTTAGAGACTTACATTACTTATCGTACATTCTTCAGACCACAAAAACTTATTCAAATCAAATATATTTATTTCCAGAATGTTCTTGATATAAAGGTCTTAGCCAAGTTTTAATCAACTACCTTAAGATACTTAGCCAAGTTTTGCCACTCCTTGGAAGTAGAGTTTAGATTTTGTAATGGATATAGATGAATATTTTGTTACAGGTATCCACTCGGGGCCGTGCGTGGCGGGAGTGCTGGGTCTGCGGCAGCCGCGGTACTGCCTGGTAGGCGACACCGTCAACACAGCCAGCCGCATGCAGACTACTAGCGAGGTGGGTCGTTGGAGCTTCACCCTGTATGAAGATCATAGTCACTGGGATCATAGAAGCTATATAAAAATCGGATTGAGCTTGAGACGCCCGAGAAATATCGTTTCGCAGTCCACCAGTCATCGCAGTCATCCACTACGAAAAGATCGTAAGTGGACGCAGGTACTTCGACAGCAACGTTCTTCGGCGAGGAAATATCAAGACATCTGCGACTTCGGCGACAATAGCCCCCCTAGTATTGTCTAATATTGTGCAATAGGTGCAAATTCCAGTTCTTGTACGGCGATAGTTGCTTACGATTATAAAATACTTACACTTTTATCTCTATCAAAAATCTTATTATACGGGCAGCTATATTGTCCGCCAAATCAGTAGTATGATGAGTATTTCGCAAAATAAAATATATTATACAGCCTAACAACGATAATAATTAATTTACTGATTATTGTAAACCTGTTCCAGCCTGGCAGAATACAGATATCGGCCAAAACTGCTGCAGAACTACCCGCGGGAAAGTTCAGACTTCGACGCCGTGGCCTCATCAAGGTTAAGGTAGGTTTCTAAGGTTTCGTTACGTCTGTCCCTCGGTTACGTGTCAGCCTAACACACACACTAGTCTCTAAAGTCTAAGCCTAAATCGTATTGTGCGGTGTACTTACGTCTTCGTCTTAGTTGTTACGTTTTAAACGGTGATTCGACTTGGTTGTTCCAGGGCAAGGGATTGATGGAGACCTTCTGGTTGGAAGGCGAGGTGGAGGAAGAGGAACAGGACGAAGCGCTACAACTCTTCTCAACTCTCTGTGGAGATGATTAGATTATGATATCGTTTAACTTTTATCAGATTAATTGAGCAACTGAAGTACCTACAAATTTGGTTCAGAAACATACATTTCATTTATGAGCGGTTTTAGCGAAATTTGACAACAGCTTATCTATTAGCTAACCCTTTTGATTGGCAGACGTCACACGTGGAACAATCAACAGTTTTGAAACTAGAAAATCCTGCCAAAAAACTTTAGAAACCGAACATAAGTAAAATAAAAGGAACCATATACACATCATAATACCAATTTATGGTAATAAATCGTAATTTTTACCTTCTAATTAAAAGTTACGTGACCTTACATTTTCTCAATTTTCTACCATTTCATAAATATTTACCTAACAAAAATGCTGTTGATAATAAACATTATTACTTATACTATTTATCTTTTCTTTGGTCACGATTTAACTATTGTATTCTAGGTCAGCAGGTTCTATTGCGCTTAGTCAAGGCAAAAAGTACTTGAGATTTTACCTGTTGATAAAGACTAGTTTTTTGCGACTTTATTTTTATCTTCTTTTGCAGATTTCTTCGAAGTGGACTCACTTATTCGACGAAATATATCACAAGTTTTACTTTAGGTTCCCTGTGAGGTGGTGATATTTGATTACTCGAAGCAAGAAGTTTCTTAGGACGTCTTAAACAATAAAACAAAGCTTCATAGTCTCTCATTATAATAATGATAAATAGTAGATAACAATAACATGATCACTATTAACAATAAAGCCCGACCAGTGATATAAAATACCTTGCCAATTGCCATGTTGAAATCTTGAAATCTTTGAGATTTTCAAACCAATCACAAGAGGACATTTTGTGTATATTCTGCTGTAGTAAAAAATAAAATGCAAGGTTCTTTGTATTCCTGGCAAGGCAATAGTTTACACGAAAGTTATTGGCACTGTTAACTAGGACGGTGGAGGTATGAGGTATCTACAGTGAGCTTTAGTCAGTTGGACTAATATTCCATGCGTAGGTAGTGCCATACAAAATATTCCTGTCTTAGAAAAAGGCCCCAACTAACATTTACATTATTTAATTACGGTCAAAGATAGTGCATACTGCATAGCTGCCACAGAGAAATAAGGAAATCGTAAATGTGAATACTATTGAAGTATGCTGGATCATTATATTATGAATTAATACTTCAGTCGGAATTTCCAGGAATTGCTATTGTATTCTATTGTTGTCGCGATCACCGGTGCTCGCGCGGGGCCTGAAGGATTAAGTATAAATTATTATAATCGTAATTCGTTCTTAATTGTGGGTAAGTTAACTGCTTAATGCAAAAGATCTATAAATATTATCTTACCCTAGAATAATTTATCAATATTGTTTGGCTTAGAAATTTTCACAAAATATTTTGTTGTTGTTTTTATATTATGTAGCGCGCGTAAAAATCCATCTTAGTGACCAATTCGGTGGAAATTTTTTATTCCATTAGTGTTTACGATATCAAATGCAACGTGTCATAGAAATAACTCAGCATTCCAGGTGATTTTAAAAAACGTTTGAATATCATGCTGATACTTTTCTCGCTGATGTTAAGAGCCCGGGACACCCTCGAAATTCTCATACATACGTAATACCAAAATCATTTTCTCATACGAAAATATTTAACATGTTTGAGTTATTTTTCAGCTTTTAATAGTAATTACCTAGGTTCCTGTACAAAAATTAACTTAAAAATATTTTAACACTAAAAAAATTTTTTTTGTGTATAATTTTTTTTTACTAAATTTACTATTAAATATTTAAACACTAAAAAATAGAGTAAAACACTAAAAAATATATAAATAAATATTAAATTTACCACAAAATATTTCAACTCTAAAAAATATTTTTTAGTATTTAAATATTTTGTAGTAAATTTATATTTATTTCTATATTTTGTAGTGTTTTACTCTATTTTTTAGTGTTTAAATATTTAGCAGTAAATTTAGTAAAAAAAATTTATATACAAAAAATTTTTTTTTGGTGTTTCAATATTTTGAAGTTAATTTTTGTTCAGGAACCTAGGTAATTACTATTTTAAGCTGAAAAATAACTCAAACATGTTAAATATTTTCGTATGACAAAATGATTTTGGTATTACGTATGTATGAGAATTTCGAGGGTAGCCCGGCCCCTTAACAGATTTTTTTACTAATCCAAATATTATTCTGCTAAGAATGTTCTATCCTTACGCTTAAATACTTTATGCAAATGTTTAAATTCCTTATTTTAATAATATATTATAAAGTAATTTAACCATTGGTACCATATATGCTATACTTGTGCTAGTAGAGTAACAAAACCAGGCAATTATACGGAATAATTAAAGGCACTGTAGAAATATAGAAAAAAAATTTTAGCACCAAAATTATAGGTCTCAACAAACCTATCTAGCTGATGGAAAATAATAAAGAGTTAAAAAAGAATTACAAAATATATCTACAGTAAAAATACATGTACATGAAATAATTTCTCTTATGGTACTTGATCAAATTTCTTTTGAACTATTTGACATGAACATTGAGCTAGACAAGTTTGCTGAACTAAACCCTAATTTAAATAAATATTACAAAGTATAAAACAACTGAAAACATAACACACATTTCCAGTATAATCTGAAATAATTATTTCAAATCAAAATAATATGATGTAAGAAGTTACATGATAATAAATAATAACAAATTGGTCCTACTATATTTGTCTGCAGTAAAGATTATGACGACCAAATAATAAAAAAAAACACTCCAAATCAAACATTATGAATCAAAATAGACTATTAGAAGTAGATGCTTGTCAAATCAATTTTATAAGTTTGCAAGCCATTAGCTTGTGGGACGAATGCGTGGAGGCCAAAGGAAGATCTTCCGACCGAGCGAGGTGTTATGCCCGGTCAGGCCGAAGCCCACGTAATACATTTCAGCTGTCGTATATATACCGCCGCGCTTAGAAAACTTCGATAGCGCGATGCAGGAATGTTAAGCGAATTGTGGGTACCGCCACATCACTCCCCCCCGAAGACCGGAGGTCGATCTTGAAGTCTTGTCGCTTGAGTCGCCAGTGCCAGCCAGTACCGCCACAAGCTCATCCTGGCCCAAGACTCATGATGACATGATTGCTAGTAAATTGCATCTAACTCTACTATTACGAATCAACTGATTATTATTGTGTATCACATGACAGTTTAAAAACTTAGTAGTTGCCTAAGCTTCTATAATAACAAGTGTTACTTATTTACTAATTATTATTAACTATTTGTAGAAAACTGTGTGTAAACTTGCTACAGATGAAAATGCGAGTGTGCAATACTACTTTGAAATGATTATTATATTATTACTTGTGACTTAGCTTACTGTAATAATATTCTTTACTGCAGACAATTAATACAACTGTCTTCTTACATTTAAATTTAATCATTAGTAATTTAGGAGGAATAATGGTATAGTCTTAAATATAACTCCATTACAATATCCTTTACATCTAGATGCCATTGTTCATGAGTAAGTACTTCTAGAGAGTAAGTGTAAGTGAAGTTCAGTCTCCTAGTTGAAATCTAAATCCATTACATCTTAATATAGTAAAATAGGATTTACAAAGTTCTCTATAATAATAAACAAAATACAATAACAACTATTTATTACTCAGGTAATGTAAAAATAAATACAAGTAATCCTACGGAATGTGAGCTGCCCTAGTGTTATTTCTTAAATAGTGCCGTTACCTCGTCGATCGTCCTATTCTTAGTTTCGGGGAGTTTCAAGTACGTGAAGATGAAGAATAGTATCAGAAGGACGGTGTAGGGCAGGAAAACGAAATTGCCCAAAGCGTTCGACATGTAAATAAAGGTGAGGCCGACGATGAAGTTGGCGAACCAGTTCACGAGAGCCCCCACACTGACGGCCGCGCTCCTCGCGCCCTGACCGAACATCTCCGACAAGATCATCCAGGGGATAGAGCTCGGCCCCACCCCGAAGAACGCTACATACAACAGCGTGAATATAACCGCGAATATACTCATCGTGTAGTTGTTCTCGTACGTGAAGAAAGCGACGGTCATGAGCACCGAGAACACCGCCATACCGCCGAGACCGCACAGCTGCAGCGTGCGCCGGCCGAGACGATCCATCAGGGGGATCGACACGAGAGCCATGATGAAGAGCATGCTGCCTACTCCGATGGACGCCAACCTGGCGTCGGGCTCGCTGAGCCCGGCGCTGGTGAATATCGTGGTGGAGAAGTACAGCACCGCGTTGATTCCGCCCAGCTGCTGGGAGAGGTGCATCACGATACCGATGACGAGCGGGGTGCGAAGAGCTTCGATCCTGAACAGGTCCCCGATGGTGAACTTCTGCTCCTGTTTCTCGGCGAGTTCCTCATCGCGCATATCTTTAATTTCATCTTCGATGTCGTCGGTGCCTCTTAATTTTTTAAGTACGGTTCGGGTTTGCTCCTCGTCCTGTTGGACGAACATGAGATACCGGGGAGATTCGGGAACGAAAGGCAGCATTATGCACTGAACCGCGGAGGGGATTATCGCCAACCCCAGGAGCCAGGGCCAGCCCTCGTCGCTTCCCATTATCACGTCGATGCCCAAAATCTGGCCCCCGACGAGACCGAACGCGACGGCCAGTTGATTGACCGTCCCGAAAGCGCCTCTCAGCCGCACGGGCGCCACCTCCGACACGTAGGTCGGGGACGCCGTCGTAGCGAATCCGCAGTTGATACCGATAAGGAACCTTCCGATTATGAGCATAGCGACTGACGTTGCGCTCTCGCTGAAGCCCATGAAGACAGCTCCGACGACGCCGAAAGCGGCATTTATGATCAAGGCGAACTTCCGGCCCTTTTTATCGGCGACCCAGCTGGCCAGCGGGCAGCCGATCATCCCGCCGACGGCGAATATCGAGACGATCACACTGAACAGGGTGTCGGCGTTGACCTCGTAGTTCGCTATTATGAAGTTTTGTATGAACTCCTTCGGCGAATTTATGACCCCAGTGTTGAAGCCGAACTGGAGCATTCCGAGAACGGCGCTGAACACTGCGTACAGCAGTGCGCCTGTCACGCCCCCGCTCATTGTGCCACGAGGTAGAGAATCTGAAATGAGAGAAAAATGCAATTCAGTAAAGTGTTTGTGTGTCCCTTATCTTATCTGTGGACCTGACGTTCACATCTCAAAGATCTGCTTAAAACAGTCGCTACGCTAACATTTTTAAGACTTTAAAACCTCGTTATAAACACAAGTTATCGATAATATTTTTGATCTCTAAACGAGATGATATTATCTAAGATGAAATTTGTAAAGTTAAAAAACCATAATGTACAGGAAAATTTTATAGGGATAACCTATTTAACGTTTATTCTATTTTAGATAAAACTACTGACGCGGAACGGGCAGATAACATTATTTTTTGTCTTCGTTAAGAATAAAACTTGAAAGTAACTAGCATTAAGGTACTTTCACTGTCAGGGTGAATTTATAATCAAGGACCTGGGTAATTATGAATTCACCCCTAAATGCCATGCAGTATAACTAGACTGGGTGGTATTTGGAAATTATGTTAAAAACGAAGCACCTTTGGTCGGAACCATGATACTACTAGAGGCGATTCAAAAACTTATCTATCTATAATAATACTAATGTTGTAAAGCGGAAGAGTTTTTTTTTTTTATAATATAATTTGTTGTTTGTTTCTTTGAACGCGCTAATCTCAGGAACTACTGGTCCGATTTGAAAAATTATTTCAATGTGAGATAGCCCATTTATGGAGGAAGGCTATATTTTATCACGGCGAAGAAGTAGAGGAAAATGTGGAAAAAACGGGGGAAATTATATAAAAGGGCTTAGCTCATGAACTACTGGAGCAATTTTTCTGTTATTTGGCACACATAAGAAGTAGACCACGAAAAGGATCATAGGCTATTTTTTGTGGACTAATTTGCCTATAAAATATCTAATTTACGCGGGCGAAGCCGCTCGGAACGTCTAGTTATTAATAATATAAAATTTCATACAAATTTATATTATTAACATTTGAGTTTTTTGAGTCGCCCTGTTATTGGGACCATAGTCACAACTCACAACTAATATTTTTACAGTTTATGTACTAAGATAACTGATAGTTTAGTCTTTAACATTATCTCTATTAATTATTCTAAAATTTTGCAAGGTAATTTCACGCTTGATTTAAAACATATTTCACAGTGGCTTAACAATATGCAATTTACATAATGTTCCGTGGAATAATAGTGTCCTTTTTGTGCAAAAATACTAAAGATATTGAGAAAACTTAACATATATATTTTAATGAAGTATGGAAAACCAAGTGGTTGTCCATACTAATATCTACATTATAAATACCAAAGTGTATCTGTATGTCTTTCTGTCTTCACATGCGATTTACGCAAAACAGATTTGGAAGACATTTTGGTTTAAAGAATAGAGATACTTTGAGAAAGGACATAGGATAGTTTGTAACGTAGAAATATGTAGTAGAAGGGGAGAGGAGGGTGCTATTTGTGTAGTCACTCGAGCGTCATAGTCATGGAGACCCAGTAGGTCAGGGGTCACCAAATGGCGGACCGCGGTCCGCATCCGGACCGCCGCGCCGCCGACCCATTGTGTGCGGACCGAGCAAGTTCGAAGATGAACTTCGTTAAAAATTAATTTCGGTCTCGACATACTGAATACTGATGAACATGTAGCAACAAAAATTGTCGCTTTTCTCATTGATACAAATACCGTAACTATAATTTCCCTAACTATATTTGTTTATTTATTTTTAGGGTTCCGTACCCAAAGGGTAAAAACGGGACCCTATTACTAAGACTTCGTTGTCTGTCCGTCTGTCCGTCTGTCCGTCCGTCCGTCCGTCCGTCTGTCTGTCTCCAGGCTGTATATCAAGAACCGCTATAGCTAGACTTCTGAATTTTTCACAGATTATATATCTATTGCCACTATAAACAACAAATACTAAAAACAAAATAATATTACTATTTAAGGGAGGCTCCCATACAACAAACGTGATTTTTTTGGTCTTTTTTGCTCCATATCAATAATAACAACAGGTAGGCACTTCAAATTTTTATAAAGGCCTCACCTATATGTAAACTTTAATAATTAATTATAATATTTAAATAAAATAAACATTAAGGGGGGCTTCCATACAAGAAACACAATTTTTGGCCTATTTTTGTTCGATAACGGTACGGAACTCTCCGTGCGCGAGTCCGACTCGCACTTGGCCGATTATTTTAAATGTGCGGACCGCGATGGTCACTTTATTTCTTAAAACGGACCCCGAGCGAAACTAATTGGTGACCCCTGTAGTAGGTTTTTTACATTATGTAAAAGTGATAAAAAAAATAAGAGCGTTTTTTTTATTTTAGCGGTGGGTTCAGAAACTACAGCCATTTTAAAGTTTTGAAAGAGAAAATATATTCAGAAAATTGCTTATTTAGGTAAATTACAAATATATTTTAGACAACAAGGACTAAATCATTTAGTTTAATGCAAAATAAAATATCTGAGAAGTTTAGTTAGGAAATTAATTATGAAGGGTGTGAAGGTTTATTATTTTTATTTTTTTAAATGTCCCTACCGACTTACCTTACCTTTAAATCGTGCTTTTTATGGAAGCTTCTTTGGGGTATAACTAAACATCCCCTATCTTAATCTGACAGATCGGATGACATTTCAATATTCAAAAAAAAAAAATTTTAACCCACCACGTGAGAAATCTGATTTCTATACCATGATAACTAGACACATGTTGGAAGCCTATATAAGCTTAATCTGACACGCTCGAGCTACTCCCGAAATCCCCTCTTCCCCTCACATACTATAGAGTTCCTACACGAAACAGTTTCTGAGAACTTGAACAACATTTTAAAGAGATTTATTTAAATCTGACAAACAAAATTGACACTACAATGCGAAATATGCCGCAAACAAGACAATCTAATAAATGTCGCCTTAATTTTCCTTCCCTCCATATTCATAAAGTGTAATAAATGATGTACTTTTGCAACGGAGCTTTGTGGGTCATGCCCTTTGGCACGTGCAATATTCCAGTAATGAAAGCAATTCGCGTGGATCGAAGAAGCTGGAGAATTCCATTCAAGAAATCCTCAATAACATCCACATTTCTTTACTACGATCAATGAATTTCATTGTTAAGCTATAAGAAATAGACGCGATTAAAATAATTTCAATCGCACTTTGACCGTCTTGCAAAGACACAAAGTAAGTACCTATTTCTGTTTCTGTTGTTTTAACCTAACCTTTTTTTTTTTGCATCTTGCGGGGGATGGGGATCCTGCCCGCAAGTATGTGGGTCTCTGCTGCGCCCGAAAGATGGTAGTAGACGTAGCCCCTACTAGTGGTGGGTCGTCGACGCTTTTTCGATCAACGAAACGAGACCGTTTATCGTTCATCGTATACTAGTTGAAAAAACAGTTTTTTTTCGACTAGTTTACGTCTTCGACGAATAGTGTGGTGGGTCGTCGACGCTTTTTCGGTCAACGAAACGAGACCGTTTATCGTTCATCGTAAACTAGTCAATGACAAAACAGATTTTTTTTCAACTAGTTTTCGTCTTCGACGAACACTGAACTAAACAATAAACTATGACAAATAAAGTAGCTTTTTTGACTAAACGACTTTTAGCATTAACTGTTTTGAGTTTTGACAAACTTGTTGTCGTTTTGCACTTCGACGCGACAAGTGATGACGACGAACGACGAGACGGTTTAATATGTGAGGTGGAAATGCACTTCCCTACATACTTAGTACATACTTTTTTCCAGGCTAAGGACTGGCAGGCAGGCAGATTAATTACTGAAATTTTACATTTACTTAATTAATTTAAAATATCACCACCCATTCGTCGATCGCGTCGTCGCGTCGCGACGAACGGCCTCTGTCACACACACCGTTCCGGCATGGCAACCGTTCACGCATAAACCAGTTTATCAGTAGACGCTAGACTAGTTTACCCGTTCATGACTAATAAACAGTTTAATAAAACGGTTCGTTCATTCAACGCCCATCCCTAGCCCCTACCCACTAAAAACTCGGCGGCACTCCACCACAATAGACATAACCACCAGTAATTCGACTGCTAAAAGACGGACGAGTATTAACATCTGTCATTTCTTTCGGGTTTCGCGAGGATAAGTTAAAGGCTGGCGCGCTGGCTGGTATAATTTATTTTTAAAAATAAGATTTTGAAATTGAATTCTGACAGTTTTCTTTGCATGTACCAAAATATAAACAACAACTAATTTGTAGGTAACGACCCTAGCGAGGACTTTTGTCATAATACGTCACTTAATTTTTTTACATCAGTTCTAAGTCGGCTATACTCTATTCTGTCTACTCTGACTCCACTATTTGCCCTAGGCGGACCGCGGGGTCGCGTGAGCTTACACCACGGCTACGCCGGCGAGTGCCTGTGCTGCTGCAGGCTCTTCTCTGTGTGGCCCAAGGGCCTCCCACGGCCGAACAGAGGCGTCATGAGGCTTGCATAATTGCATAAGCCATTGCTTTTAATGTTGCGATGCACAGGAGTCCATTGTGTATCACTACCAACTCGGGGGCTCGGTACGATTGATGACGGCGTCCCCACACCGCCACTCCGACTCCACTGCTAGGGCGGGACATTGTTTTAACCTAACCTAACTTTCTGGTACGGAAATATATCTAATATGATCAGTGAACAATTTTATAGGCTTAGTTTTTTCGAAACTCTACACACAATTCATTATCGAGAAAGACGATGAATTCCTGTGTCCTAACACTCCATAAAGTCCTAACTAATAATATTATGGTAACAAATGACGAATATACATACCGTAATAATAACACAAATGCCTTGACTATGATAAAACGATACTCCTATTGAAAGTCGAAATAGAAATACGAATATATCGGCGTTTCTGATAACGAATTGGTAACTTTTTCAGATAAAAGATTCCAATCTAATCATGATATGGATAATGTGATGTAATAATTACTTGAAATACCTACTGAAAACCAAATACAAATTTTTTAGCTATCCACTTTATTAATTTTTATACCCTTATCTTTCATAACACTCATGGTGAGTTGCACCAGAGGCGTGGTTAAAGTTAAAGTTATGGTTATAGTTAAATATGGCGTCCTTTAGCTTTAACTTTAACCTTAACTTTGATAGGAGAAATTCACAGACGTTTGTTGCGTTTATTTTTTTATTTAAGGTGCAGTGGTTGTTGCAACTACGCAAAAAGGGTTTTTTAAATAATGTTTTTTGTAAAGGAAATGTCATTATTTAAGTATAAAAAAGTACAGTTTTAAAATTGAGAAAATTTCCTATACGCAAAGGTATATCAGTACACAATTTGAAAAATTCTGCTCGATAGAAAAAAATCTCAAAGATGACTCTTAAAAACGCTGTTTTTCATAATTAAATCATTTTATAGCTAAACTACACACTTTCTAGAAAAAACAAAAGATGTAGCACATTTGTCATGACCTAACCTAAACGATTTGATATATTTGATTTGTATAATACTAAAAACAAAAGGTTTTTTCTCCTATTTTCTATTATCAAGGCACGCGGCGAGCGCGTAAACGCCACTGTACAAGGCGCGCTGATATGAATGTTATTTTAATGTGCTTTACGTCGATATTCGTACTAACAGACATCAACCTGCTAATTTTAGGGACTACTGGGCCTTAAGCTACAGGTAACGGGATTGAGAGTATAGAAAATTGAATTATCCGTAAAAATCGACAGGAAAAATATAATACTGTAAAACATAGTAAATTTTCACGAAAAATTTAGATATATATTATATACGTATGAGCGGTTATGGTTAAATATGGCGTCCTTGGACGCCATATTTAACTTTAACCAAAGATTTGACATTTTGCACTGTAGTTATTGTTAAAGTTATAGTTAAAGTTACGGTTATAGTTAAAGTAAGTTGGTGCAACCCAACCTTAAAGGTAAGCTCTGTAGTTACGGCTTCACTGTTTTCAAGCGACCACCCAGGCCTCCCAAAGCATAGTTATGTACTGCCGAGTTTTGGTGGGTAACCCACCAAAACTCGGCACCCACCGTGGGTGGCGTGGGCTCTTGGCCGCGACAGCCAAGAGGCTCCATCTCTACATACTCTCGGATGGATAAGGTTAGGTTAGGTTACTTAAGTCAAATGAAAGCCGTATTTATGAAAACGCAATCAAATCTTGCTGTTTTAATACTGTTAGTGTAGGTTAAAATTAAACCTCAATTTGCAAACATTTATAGCGCGATTCGCACCAAGAGACACAGAGCTGATTGGATGGATTTCCACGTGCACTTTTATAGCCCACTGCCCATGTCAACCATACGGACATTGAAAATCTTGTCCCGTGCACTACGGTATTTGAAGAGTAGTTACTTCGTTCTAAAAATACTGAATAAATTATCCACAACGGATGCAAAGAACTTGTTTTATAGCTCTTTTAAACCGTAACATATTTTAATATAGCCTTTAGAGTTTTGAACATTAATAGTTAATAGCATGATGAGAAGAACGTAAAACAATAATTTAAGGACCAATTTATTTAATGACTTTTGTTTAAGTGTCAGCTTGTTAATAGAGTTTCCTCGAAATGTGTGATTTTACAAATGGTTCCTTTGCTGTAGTTTCCGTGATTACAAAATATTTCTTATATTTACTTCGAATTCAGCATTAAATAACTCTTATGTTATCACCGAAAAAGGGTCCAGCGGGGCTAAAATGGTCGCTTTGTTGAATCATGAGATGAATCATAATACGATTCATTTCTTTAATATCGCAAAATGCAACTCTGCTTGCAATTCATTTTTGTATTTTTGTACTGATTTGACATTTGTCAGTTTGACAGTTTTGACAATTCATTTGCTGAATTTATTGAGAGGAATTGCTAAATATTACCATTTTAGCCCCGCTGACTCCTGGCTGACATAAGGCCTGATGTATTTGACTTCTCTTAATATCATAATTAGTATCATGTTATTAGTTCTATCATTGACATTAGTAGTCATTTTGACCAACAGCAGCAATAGACGCTGCATTAAAAGGTAACAACAGGTTATTTTTAAAACATTAAACATAACATAACCCCAAACATACGTAAACTTAGTTAAGAAATTGTCGGGTTCCTAATTAGTAATTAGGTACTTGCTTTCTTCTTTTTTTTTTGGAGTCAATATCTGCAACTCTACATTGTACGTCAAAGTTGGAAAACTGAATTCCTTATTTTATAGTAAGTTGAACTTTGGAACCTCAAATTCATAAAGCATAAAAACAATAAAATATTTGATACATGTAGTATTATGAACGGTATATTAACACTTAAAACAGGTTGTAATACTGACTATATAATTTCGAAGTCGAAAAACCCTTATTTGATCAGCGGGGCTAAATTGGTAACTTTTTGCAATTCCTCCAGAAAATGAATTGTCAAAACTGTCAAACTGACAAATGTCAAATTAGTACAAATTGTGCAAATTACTAGACATATGAATTGCAAGCAGAGTGATTTAAAAAAAAATTAAGATTCGTTTTTAGCCGACTTCGAAAAAGGAGGTTATCAATTCGACGCGTATGTATGTAATATTTCCAGAACTGCCCAGTTTTTGTATATGTTAATCTATAAGAGCTTATGAACAAATGTGCCAAATTTCAAAAGTGTATATATGTATGTATGTATGTTTTTATGTTTGTGCACGCATATCTCCGGAACCACAAGTCCCATTTTAGTGATTCTTTTTTTATTGTACTAGGTATTGTTCAACTTAGGGAATACTGCAAGTTTCATTAAAAATCGGTTCAGTAGTCTTTGAGAATTGAGATAGGGAATTTTAATTCTTAATTACGTACAAAAATTTAAAGTCGGTTTTATCTTTTTAAAATACTATTATTTAAAAATCACTCTGCTTGCAATTCATATGTCTAGTATTGTGCACAATTTGTAATAATTTGACATTTGTCAGTTTGACAGTTTTGACAATTCATTTTCTGGAGGAATTGCAAAACGTTACCATTTTAGCCCCGCAGCTGTTGTTTTCGTTTACAATAGTGGTCAATGACTGTACGTTGGGGAATGTCACAACAATCGGTGTCGACATTTGAACTATTTCACCGGAGTTGGGCAACTACATTCGTTACCAAGGACAAAGATAACGCTGATGATAAGGAGTTACAATAATAATATATACATTTTCTTGAATTCTACATAATAAACATATTGCATTCCACGAAATCAATACTTTAATAAAAGCCCAAGATTTTGTTCCTTTAAATTAAACGCGCTTATCACACGTACTACATGTAATGACTAATTTTAATGTAATTTGACTCATATTATATAGACACACGGAGATGGAAGAAACAAATAGACTCATCTGTTGCGGAAAAATGTAATTCCGCGAAATTCCTTTTTAGCACGGGAGAAGCCGCGCGAAATCTTGTTGCAACATAAAAACAGTAAAAAAATTACAATAATATTTTGGCGGCCTTTTCGCTAAGGATATATTCCAGGCAACAATCTAGGGACTAAATTATTCATTTTATTATTTTTACGTCATGCTGGTTCAAAACAGGTGGATAATCATTTTACTGTAAAGTTTGTGAATAGAGTAATAGTTTTCGTGTCACAAATCGATTCATCAGAGGTTAAAGTAAATATTTTGGTAACAATGTGACATTAAAATCAGCCAAGTGCGAGTCGGACTTGCGCACGAAGGGCTCCGTACCGATACAGAGCAAAAATAGGCTAAAAATTGTGTTTTTTGTATGGGAGCCCCCCTTAAATTTTTATTTTATTTTAATATTATTATTAAATATTAAAGTAGACATATAAAAAATAATGTGTGAAAAATTCAAGTGCCTACCTCTTGCCATTATTGATATAGAGCGAAAAAGGTCGAAAAAATCACGTTTGTTGTATGAGAGCTCCCCTTAAATAATTTTATTCTGTTTTTAGTATTTGTTGTTATAGCGGCAACAGATATACACAATCTAGGAAAATTTCAGAAGTGTAGCTATAGCGGTTCTTGAGATACAGCCTGGAGACAGACAGACAGACAGACAACGAAGTTTTAGTAATAGGGTCCCGTTTTTACCCTTTGGGTACGGAACCCTAAAAAATATGCCAGGGGTTCCTAAACTAATTTTGTATACTACCCACTTTAGAACAAATCATGTTTTAGCGCCCCTCTTGTTTCAGTTTAAAATGCATCCAGATGAAATGAAAACACAAATCACCCTCCAAGCCTCTACACAACGCCTCCATTTTTTTTCTGGGTCCCACACCCCTTGGACAGCGCCGACAATGGGGCGTTATCGCCCACTTTGGTAAAGGCTGTGCCCTTCGAAAGGAGTTATTTGGAAAACTACTTACAAAATTACAATCTACGAAAATTTTAAAACTTTGAGAATATAACGATGAAAATGCTAAAATATGGTCACTTTATGCGCAATTTAAATCCTACTCTGCTTGAGTAATTACGAAAACTGGTTTAAATGTGCCTAAATATACTTAATGGCTATAATGCTGGGAATAAGAAATCTCGATTTAATGTTACTTGGTTGATTAATTCTTTGTATATTTCATGTTAAACTAAGAATTCATTGACCAACTTTGAGATTGTTTAGACGTTCATCAACAACTTAAAATTAGAATAATCTTGTTTCAACTTTTGCTGATTCCACAGAAAACTGCCTGAGGCAGGTTTCTTGTAACATTATGATAATATATTGTATAGCAGTCGCATCTTTCATCAGGTATTCAACACTACCACTTTCATTTTACGAATAGAATGTAAACATTCCAATTTCCAACGCTTACTTTATTCAGAACACTTCGAAACAATTTTTCCAAATAGCACACGATTATAAAACACTTTACTTACATTTTTATCACAAATCTCAATTAATGTTTCATAGACACAACGTAAACAGAACTAGTAACAGTGAGCGTAGACCGCGATACAGGCGGCGAAGCGAAACAGACTGACTGAGTAAGGCCACGCGGTAGGGCCACCACTCACCACTAACCAGTTTCACAAACAAATCCGAAAATATTATAATGTATAATATTGACTTTATTTCGACAATATTATTATCAACGAATGCATTTGTACAGTTTACTGCTTAGGTTAGTTATGATTTGTTCACTTGCACTAGTTATACTATGCAAGTGAACAAATCATAATCTGCAGAATACGTAGGGTTGCGTCAGATATAATCGTCGTGTATTGTATTACTTTTTACGTAGCGAGTGTACCATACATTTTTTATTTCGTTCGATAAAAAATATCGTACTTTCCCGGGACTCAAAATTATCTTCATATTTACCAAAAATTCTGCGAAAACGGTTCAGTGGTAAAATCATAGAGAGATAAGAGACAGACAGATAGACAGACTTCCATGGAAGATGATAAGAATAGAGGTATGAATATCTTACAACGCTAAGTTTTATTTCACCTCGATCTACCAAAAATTATTACCAGCAAAAAATGCGACAACGGCAGCCCTGAACCTCAATATATTGTTTGCATTAAGATGAACAAGCAACTTGATGCAGTGAAAAGTGATTACAAATGACAGACTACACGCAATCACAGTCTAGATTATCAACAGCTACGCAACTACCAAACTACTATTATTAATGTTAGAATTGGTAGGAATCATGCTTCAGAACAGACAGAAATAAGAATTTCATTTTATAAGGCAGGCTACACAAACATTAAACGAAGAATGAGTTAATAAACCGGAATAACCACAATAATATACAAGTCTATTATGTTGTAGTAACCAAAAAGATATAATAAAACATAATATGACATATGTAGACATCAAGTTATTAATATACGATTCAAAACAAGAGATATTTCTTCCAAATATCAAAGATAAACACATTTTACGTTCAGCCAACAACAAAACTCTACTTTATGATTTGGTAGAAGAAGTACGAATTGTTTTAGTTTCGAGACTCAGTTGTGTGGCTAAGCAGACAATGCTCTATAAATTCTTATAGTTAATATTCACTCATAATCAAGTGATTTAAATACATCTCAGTACGTCTACTTAGATCAGTTTACCACTTAGGTAGGTACTAAAGCAAAACCGGTTATGCTAGTAAGTAGTAACACTCATTGAGCAAAAACAACTAGTACACACTACATACAAACTCAACATAATAAAAATACGTATTGAAATCAAGTTAGGTACTTTGACTCCTACATAAAATCTGTAAAAATATGGGGAAAAAATGTAATTCTAAATAAGGTAAGTGTGAAATTAAAATTCTACAAAAAATTAAAGGTGCACAAAACACCGATAGAACTCTACCATTGGCCAATATTTTTTAACGTTGGATAAATTTCTGAAAATTAGATGAATGCCCGAAAATGGTGAGGAAATTACATTATAGTATACATAGTACATACAGATATCACAAGACAACCTAAAAGAAGGTTCGCGCACGAAGGTTTCCATACCATAAACCATTATAGAGCAAAAATAGGTAAAAAATAGTTTTGTCATTCGCAGAAAAAAATGTGTTTTTCTGTATGGGAACCCCCCTTTAGTGTTTATTTTATTATTTATTATTAATTATTAAAGTATAAATACAACTGAGTATTCTGTGAACATTTCAAGCCTACCTATTGCCATTATTGATATCGAGGAAAAAATATGAAAACATACATATTTTTTTGTATTGGGCTCCCATATTGATATCGAGCAAAAAATTTTTAAAAAATACATTTTTGTATGGGAGCCCCCTTTGTTGTTATAGCGGCAACAGATATAAAATTATACAATCTGTGAAAATGTCAGAAATCTAGCTATAGTGGTTCTTGAGATACAGCAGTAGTTCTAGAGATTGAGATTCTGGAGACAGACAGACATCGCGAAGTCCTAGTAATAGGGTCCTGTTTTTACCCTCTGGGTACGGAACCTTAAAAATCACCAAACAATATAATGTGCCACACTTTTATATATTTTTTCCGGATCAAAAGGAAAATAACTGTGTAGTACTCCGTTCATCTTTGTTCTTTAGATATTCTGATACCTTCAGCCCCTCGAGATTGTACTTACTGCTTATTCCTTTGATTAAGTAATCGCTTGTTTGGCCATTCAGTCAATTGTCCGTTACAAATACAAAGTACAATGCAGACGCGAAAATCATTTTGATGGAATGATTGATATTTGCCCACCAGACCATTGTTCGCGAGTACAAAACGACCATAATTGACCATCATCAATGCATTGTGGAAAATGATTCAACAGAGCCTGCAAGAGAATGATTAGCAAAGTAACGACAAAGTTAAGACGAACGAGAGCCCCGTAGACTTATTAAATTAAGTGACGCTAAAATATCATAGCATTGTACACATTTTCACATTCTTTATTTATTTTAAATTATAAAATTGTAACACATTTTTTTTTAAACAATTTCACCATCTTTTTGGCAAAAGGTGATCTTGCCGGGCTAGTTCCCGATCCGGTGGCCTACCACCAATGAGGCCTACCTCATGTAGACATTCTAAGAGGCTAATAATTTTTAACCGATTTAGAAAAAATAAAGAATTTCAATTTAATTTTTCGTTGATAAGCAAGAAGAAAGTGATCTGGGATTACTCTCAGTTTTTTTTTTTTAATATTATTCCTTAATCTGACTTATTGAGTAAGTTGTAACTCTACAGATATATTTTAGTTTTGTTTGATTTTATTACACAGCACTGTAATTTGGGAATCGACAACAAGCGAAAATAGGTGAACATGGTTCAGCTTAAATGGACCTTTACTCACAATTAACTTTACAAGTAAAAGCACTAACTTCCCTTTTTTAGCACTAATCTCCGTTTTCAGCCTTCCGAACAGAATTTCCACCAAGAACCAACAGTACAATCAATTACATATTTCGAGAAGCAAATAAATCACTACATATTACTGAATAAGTAATTGCTTTTAGTTTTTCATAAGGCGTTCATTTAAAAGGCACAAAATGCAATCAACCCACAATAACGTTGCGATTGGAAATATGAGAGGCTTTATTCCCTTGAAATCCCTGACCGAAGATCGGAGGTATTAGAAATGGGTCGGCCTGAACTTGGACGCAGTTGTTCTATTATGCAGCTCTTACGAAGAGGACACCTGTCTTAAATATCTTTAAACGAGCAATTCTAAAAGGGGGTTTCGGGGGCGATAAATCGATCTAGCTAGTAATCATTTTTAGAAAATGTCATTTTATTCATGTTTTATCGAATACCGAGCAAAGCTCGGTCAAATAGCTAGTAATAGTTGTCTGCTTACATTATTCTAATCCAGCGCTAGCTGCTACTGTAATAACGTAAACGCCCGTTTACATTCTTTTAATAGCAACTGGATTGGAATAATGTAAACCTGCTATAAATTACGTGAGACATTTTTGATGACTTCTTAGTTCATTAATTATTTGCTCTTAAAGTAAAGTTTTTACCACTTTAAGTAGAGTAAATAAACGAATTTTAAAGAAGCTGTCCCTCTATTATTTACAAAAAAAACCGGCCAAGTGCGAGTTGGACTCGCACATGAAGGGTTCCGCAGCAGCAATAAGAATTGTTTCTATGAAATTATAAGGTTTTTGATTTATTTTAATATTGCATTTTTGATATAATGAAAGTTAAATTAAGGTTTATCATTTATGACGTATAAAAAAAACTACTGGCTAGATCTCGTTCAAACCAATTTTCGTTGGTAGTTTTTATAGTAATGTACATCATATATTTTTTTTTAGAATTATCATCTTATAGTTTCGGAGAAAAGTGGCTGTGACATACGGACAGACAGACAGACAGACAGACAGACAGACAGACAGACAGACAGACAGACAGACATGATGAATCTATAAGGGTTCCGTTTTTTGCCATTTTGGCTACGGAACCCTAAAAAGGTTTTAAAATATTCTAGGTATTCATATTATTATTTTGGTAAATATAACAATTGACATAATTATTATATTCAAAGCACGTAAGGAACATTAGCACGCCACGTGCGTAACTCTTTGGGTTTTTACGCCCGTTTTGATTCACATGAAAATGTAATAATATTAGAGTTTGTTTTATAATCTATCTAATTATTACCATAGGGACTCTGAAAAAGCGAAGGGTAATGTGTTAAATATAGTAAAGACAGAGGAAAAGGGGCAAAATGATCAAACCTATAAAACCTTTGATGGTTTAAAGCCATAGTAATCTATGATATTATGTAAGAGTTTTGCCTTATAAGTAGTGTGCTTTGGGTCCTCGTCGCTCATGATTACCACCACCAACACCACCAACACTCTAGAGGCCGCTGACGCAGCCATCACCGCCGCCACCGTCGCCGCAGAAACACCAATCCACTACTCACTCTGATCATGATCATTAATTTTCAACATTATTTCAACAAATACCAACATAACATGACACACCACTCACATACATACTACACCCACTGAGGGATCTTCTTACACTGGTTTTTCGCTGCTCTAGGACATACACATGCACGCTACTCTTATAGGGTATTTTTTAGCAGAATCAGGATAAGTTATCAAAAAAATTCGCAAATCGCGCTGCAAATTTCATTTCCCGGGACTCGCACACCCATCGATATTATTTCATTTGACTTTGGATCCCTTCAACCGTCGGAGGTTTAGATGGTAATAGAGACTTTCACATTATAATATTACTGATGACGGATAAAAAGTATCCTATGTCCTTTCCCGGGACTCAAAGAATCTCCATACCAAATTTCAGCAAAATCGGTTCAGCGGTTTGGGCGTGAAGAGGTAACAGACAGATATAATATTAGTATGGATTGGTAATAGATAAATTAGATAATAAAGCAGATTACAGATAGACAATAAACCAAGAAGTAAAACTGTAACGTAGTCTATTCGCATCAATGGATTAAAAAATACTGTTTTATACCCGGATATTTACGAGCTGTATTTCATAGCAATTGAGCCAGTGGCGTACCGACAGGGCTGGGCAGGGCTGAAAAATGACACGGACCCCTGACCCAAGAGGCCGCGAGTTCTATTTCTTTTAATTCTACCTGAAAAATGCCACGGGCCCCTGACCTGACCCAAGAGGTTGCGAGCTCTATATTTTTTTAATTCTACCTGGTTCATTATTAACACGACAATTTTCAATTATAAGAACCCATCAAAACAATTTTCCTCAGGTCCCAGACGGTAAGTTACGCAACTGAATTGAGCAGATTTATATGTTTTTCACAAGACAGGGGTCAGTGACTGATGATTAACGGAAACCAGGGCGTTAACAATACCTGACCTAGATGCTCAATGCTCATCCTTAAACAATACATTTAAATATATTTTAAAAGTATGACTAATATAAGTACCTATTAGCACTATTAGTCACAGCGAAACGATTTGAGGTGTAAGAATCAGTTCCCTTAGTACTGAAGCTAATAATATTACTAGACGACGAATCGCGAGGAAACCCTTAATTTTTCCGGGATAAAAGTATCCTACGTCATTTCCCGGGACTTAAAGTATCTCCATGCCAAATTTCAACAAAATCGGTTCAGCAGCTTGGCCCTTGGGCGTGAAGAGACAACAGACAGATCGTCAGACACATGTGCCGCCATCATTGCAGTAAAGGCCGGCAACGCACCTGCAGCTCTTCTGACGTTGCGAGTGTCCATGGGCGACGGTAGTTGCTTACCATCAGGTGACCCGTTTGCTCGTTTGCCCCCTTATTTAATAAAAAAAATTTAAAAAATATAGTAATCTATTTAATGATCTACCAGTATCTGATGGCAAATTTGAATGGCAGATTTTAAAAAGATATCCTTGATCATTGGATACTTTTTTAATATTTGCATGTTTCACGCACAGAATCAGCCGCTACAAGGGAAAAAAATCATAATGTTTTATTCCAATTACCCCGGTATTGCTAGTCAATTTCTTTTCTCACTTTTTGCCATCAGATCCTGGTAGACCTACACTAGCGCTGTTATTAACTGTCATAACATTATCCAGTCAACAGAACTACTGAATACAATAACCTCCTGTCAAAAAAGTCCCAGAAACCGGGCATGAGGCATCGAATGAAGTAAAAAGTGTTATCGATGTAATAAGTCCAGGCGGCGCCACCGACCGGGTACGTGATATCATGCAGTTGCCGCACGGGCGCCGAATTACTTGACGTCAGAGGTTACAGGGTTGTCAACTATACTATTGCAATCGCATATTGTCGCAACAAAAATAAGGCCGCCCTAACCATTGAGAAATAAGCATTAAGCACACACGGCATAAAAGTCGCGATGCTGTAGCCTTTAGCTAAGCCGTTGCGCGTTTGCTAAACGAGGGAGAGCGATTTATACGTGGGACTTGGGAGAGCCATGCTTCGACCGGAGAAATACCACGTTCTCACGGAAAACCGGCGTGAAACAGCGCTTGCGCTGTGTTTCGCCGAGTGAGTGAGTTTACCGGAGGCCCAATCCCCTACCCTATTCCCTTCCCTAACCTCCCCTATTCCCTTCCCTTCCCATACCTACCCTCCCCTCATAATCTATTCCCTCTTAAAAGGCCGGCAACGCATCTGCAGTTCCTCTGAGGCTGCGCGTATCCATGGGCGACGGAAGTTGCTTTCCATCAGGTGACCCGTTTGTTCGTTTGCCCTCTTATTTAATTTTAAAAAAACCCGTGTGCTAGGGCTCTTACAATTAGACCTATAACAGTATATTATGTAGTTCATAGTTGACTAACTATGAAGTATACTGTTATTTAACTTTGTTGTTTCTAAAAATCAGGTGTTACACCCAACAGTTTTAAGGCGCATACACTCATTGTATTTCATCTTTAAGACCTGCTTCACAATATTCTTATAAGTTAAACCTGTTTAAGATAGTTTAGTCACTGATTTATAACGAGGGACAACAAGCTGACACTTAAAAGAAGAACACCCTTTATAGGAAAAAAATTGTACAGAAAATAACTTGCTGATAGCTCTACCACTACATAACATCCAGGCTACAGGATTATTATTGTAACTTTAAAAGAGTGACACTGATAAGTAGGGTACTTATAAGAAAATTTGTATAAGTGCATCTAATTATTTATAGGTCATAAGTAAGCAAGTACTTAATCCCTCGATCATGGAAAAAACGAGACACAATAGATTTGTATTGTTATCGCGGTCACATGCGGCTTGAAGCATTAAAGGCTACCATTGTATCAATGGCATCATAAGCTTAATAACTTCTACCACTAACTATGTTGCATGTTGAGATTGGACACTGGAATGTAAAGTCGTGCATAGGAAAATATTTGAACTTGCTTTAGAAAAAAAAATTCCTTGCTTATTTTTAGATTTATCTGACTGTACAATATTCTTTTTACTGTACTACTTATAAAATAATAGAAATCTCAAATTGCAAAATTCTGACTATTATTCAAACCCAAGAGAGTTATATTATGCCAATGCACTAATCATGATAAAGCTAGAATAATTTAATGTAAAGTTCTTCTACCTAAGCGCATTAAGTTTGAAATTAAAACAGCTGGTAAGTAACCAATAGACTTTTTTGTGATATGGTAAAAATCAATTTAGTCTTGATAATAAGAACTTAAATACAACTGGAGATTGGTACTTTAGATTCCAGAAGGATGCAGTTTTTTTATGTAAAATAATCGTTATATTACCTCGTCGTTGGAGCAGGGACGATGCGTGAATTTCTTCCTCCATGGCGTTCCGCGCACAACTGTTAATAAATTAGGCGGTTTTTAACAATATATTGTGAGCAATCACATCGGCAACAACGCGAGCAAAGGCGTGAATTTGTATAAAGTGGTTGAGCGAAACAGATCACGGTCCGCGTAATTGAAATAATTAATAAACTACGCGTGAGAATACGCAACTGTGCCACCTATTTATTTACGCTTTTTAAACGTTTAGTTTCCATAGGAACCGTGGTGGAATGAAAATTTTACTAACGTATTTAATACTTTATTTCATGAAATTTAAAAGTAAGTAATTTAGTGAGGAATACCTAAATAAACAAATTAGTGTAATATTAAATTGGTACCTTTATCTGAAGAAAATTAACTTCATTTCTTGATTTGTCACGAAATCATTGTTCTGTTCAGTTAAACAACATTTATTATAGCCTTTTTCCAGCACATAAGATTTATAAAGTTCGTTTTATTTATTATTTTTATAAATTTAATGATCGCTCATCGCACCCCTGACCCAAGTACCTACCAAATCCTTATAAACCGTAAATACAGTTCTTCTTCATCTTCTTCATAATTAATTTTTAACTGTCATCTAACTCCCTAACAAAATGTATAAAGGCTCCCGTGGACAGGGGCTGTCATTTTGTTAGGGAGTTAGACCAACAGGCGCGATATATCGCGCGATCTAAACTTAAATTTTAACTTTAACCAGAGATTTGACATTGGTCATTACACAGTGCAAAATGTCAAATCTCTGGTTATAGTTAAATATGGCGTCCAAACACCCCTTAAGCTCATACGATATCTGTCAATTTTTCCGGTTAAAGTTAAGGTTAAAGTTAAAGCTAAGGACGCCATATTTAACTTTAACCGTAACTTTAACCTTAACTTTAACCACGCCTCTGGTGCAATCCACTCCTAGTTACACACTGCTGCGATATCGCGCGATCTATTCCGCGATCTATAGCGCGATCTATGGCATTTCACGTCATTTTTGACAGTTCTCCTTTCAGCGCTCCCGGAGCACAGATTATAAAGCGCCTGATATACGGTTTAAAACTGAAGTTTGAAACCATGTAGATAGTTGTTTTATGCCAAATTTGGTATTTTTTGGTATAAAACAACGGTTTCAAACTTCAGTTTTAAACCGCCGTTTTCTTGCGGCTCCCCACGATGGGCCAGCGTAGTGGCCCATCACGATGGGCCAGCGTGGGGAGGACGTAGTGGCGTAGGATGGCTGTTGGCGCCAGCGATGGCCGTGGAATGGCGGCGGTGTCGATTTTTCCGCCGCACATCAAAGGATGATGGCCCAGCGATGGCGGTACCCCTCTACACGTTGGTGATACAACAGTCGGTACCTGACCGCGGGCGAGTGAGGACGTCGTAATTTGTATTACAATTTACAAATTTCATTCAAAATGACGAGAACGTGATCTCATAATGAATGAAAATATAATAATATTATGATAAAGGCGAAAGTTTGTATGGATGTTTGTTACTCTTTTTGTTGTGTAATAATTATTATAGATTTTACATTATAATATACAAAACTCCTAAACTTTTAAAGATCCAACTTTGGGAGTTTCGGTGTTGTTTTAAGAATGGAAAGCATATTAATATCAGGGCTTCATAACAGAATTCGAATAACAGAAAAAATATCGTTACGTACCGTTATTTTCATAATGGTAGCCAGATAACGTTATTTTTTTAACGATATCTAGTAAAAAAAACGTTATATTTACCGTTATTATTATAACGTTATTTTTTCGTTATGGCATAACAAAAAAATAACGTTATAATAATAACGGTAAATATAACGTTATTTTCTGGTATCAGGTATGCGATCGTGCACGGTGCACCAAATCTCACTCATATTTAAAATGTAATAAGCGTTTTCTGTGAAAATACAAAGAAAAAATACACCTTTAAAGCGTGATTACGTTTAGAAATTTTTCTCGCCTGTCATGACTTTCTTGACGGACTATAACGTTATCAAAGAACATATATTTACCGTTATAAATCCTATATAACGTTACAACATTTACCGTTATTAAATACATTTATAACGTTATTTCTAGTATCGGTTAAATTTTCATAACGTTAGCCATGCCCTTGAAACAATAACGTTATGAAGAAATAACGTTATTTGAAGCCCTGATTAATATGCTATTATTACATTCATCATTGTCATCATCATCACTGCCATAAACCATTATTTTAATTTTAGTCTCGAAATAATTATTCCTAGAATTCAAAAGAAGGTTCATATTAGGAGGGAGGTGATACGAAGTTCACCGGGTCATCTGGTGAAGTCATAAATTATTTAAAATGCACGTTTTGCATTGCCGCAATGGCTAATGCTTACACGTCCATCTTGAACGACGTTTAGATCGCAACTGAACACGGCCATCATGTAGAGGCGTTGCGACCATTGCATGGCCATCGAAGACGCCATTCGATCGCCCAGCGCTGGCCACTGTTGTAGAGGGGCCATTAAACCGTGTATCAGGCGCTTAAGTATTATAATATATGCTTGAAACACATATATGATATAGCTATCTTTGACATTGCCTTATAATTATACGATTCCTTATAAATTTTTGTAATTCCGTGGCATTTTGCTATTTCACTCGCACTCATGGGAAATCTTAATCTTGAAATAACAATAACAGTTACAAAACATATAGTTCTGACTTTTTACTGCATTTCGAATGTGCCAGTCTGTAGCCGTGCGCATCATTTGTTTTGACAGTTACGATAATAAAATGAAAGAGACAGAAGAAAGTCGCGTTCGCTAACTAGAAATTATGCGGCAGAACTTTTGCCAGAAACTGTAAGTGCTAACATAGCACTCAAGTTTAAATTCTGCTAAGTTTCCTCAGTGAATGTGGAGCGAACCTTTTCTATTCACAAAAATATTTTAAACTAGACGTTCCACGCGGCTATCTATCGTGCGATAGATCGCTCGATAGATCGCGCGATATATCTGTGGGAGCCTTAAAAAATAAAAATAATAAAAGCAGAATACGTGGCCATATACCTTTTCGTCGCTATATGAGATTGGAAATCCATTTTTATATAAATAGATACAAAAAAAATGATTTTCTTTCCTAAAAAGGTAGTAAATTACCGGCCCGTATCCTGTAGTGTAGTAACTTAGAAGACAAAACGCACATCAAAGGAGTCAAAATAATATGCAAGTAAACAAAATCAAGTTAAATTTTGGTACTTGACGTCCATGTGTGGAAGGTCGTATTTGCCAAATATTTGTCAATAGTTTTGGCAAATACAACAAATAGCCAATAGCAAATACAAATAGCCATGTGAAGCAAATGTGAAGTGCCTGCATCTTAATGAAGGCGAAAGCGCATAATGTGGACACTGGAGTCTGGACCTAGTTCTTGATCTGTGCACTGGACATACCCAGGTCAACCAAGTCATAGCTAAATGAGGGATTTTCTTATTTTTAATCTCCACCAGACGGCGCGACGATAGACATTTCTAGATTTTCTATTGTTTCCCCACCGATCTGAAATTATCTGCAGGTTGGCATCACGGATACATATTGGTTGTGTTTCTAAAAAATATCAGAGTACTGTCAAGTGTGACATAAGTCAAAATGTCTTAAACCTAAGCGATCATTAGCCTAAGCGTTTAAGCCAGTATACTGGTAATAGTTTAGGAACACGCTGAGATGAAATACTTGTCAAACTGAAAACTGACAAGTGACAACAGTTTTGGCGGCCATGTTACTTTCAAACTTCTTCTACTTTGTATTGTTGGTGTAGTTTTTATTATTTTTTCCCAAATTGTGTTATTTGGGTCTTTGATGTTCATTATTGGTAAAATATTAGCCACGAAATACCCGTTATCTTGCACAAGTGCAGGTAAGATGTTGTCAAAACCAAAATGTATAATTCCTGTGACATTTGGTCTGAATATCGGTAAATAGGGCTATTTCTTCCGTGAGTTTTAACTAAAACATCGTTGTAATAACTAATGGAATATTATGGCGTCTTTTTCAGATTGAAATGTCTCCAGTTTTACATTCTTTTGCCCAGCTTTGTAGCAATTATTGATGGTATTCCCTGGTATTACCGATAGTTGTCTACCCATACGCCATCTAGTTACTAAAATGGAATCTGTTTGACAATCAAATTAAAAAGCTAAGAAAAGTATAACTGTCAATGTCAAAATTTTGACCAAGTCCCAAGAAGAAGAAGAAAAAACTACAAAAGAGTAAAACTGTTTGTTGCGCAATACGAGCTAAATAAATAATTCATATTAAATTTGCAGTAATTTCTCCAATAAGCTGAAATAGCAAAGCACACAAAGAATTTGTGAAAGTTACGTTTAGAATGTCGCAAGATAGTTTCATGAACAAAATTCGCTCATTTTTGGGCATACCGACAGAACCTCCTAGAAACGACTTTAGAAATCCCATTTGGGGCTCGGATGATGACGACGATGATGTCGACGAGTTGTATACAAGAGACCGCATGGAAAATTTTAGCGACCCGCTGCAAATGCACAGAGAATTGTTTCAACAAATGCACGAGATGTTCAGTAATTTTGGAACCTTGTTCGACGAAATGGGGTCATTCTTTAACGATGAAAACTTCCGTTCCCTCGGTACGATGACTGTCGTACCCGAAATCGAGGAGCACCCAGAAAATTTTGATAGCAATCGCATCAGAGATTACTACCTTAAGCCTGGCTTCCAGAAACCTAAACTCGGTCAGCCCAAGGAGGATGTAGACCTGGACGGAAAAATAAGCTCCAACGAAATATCTGACATGCTCCAGCTGAAGGACAGGCAGCCCAACTCCCCGTCTTCATTTCATGGTGAAGTTCTGCCTGGCAGGTCAGTGAGAAGAACAATTATAACAACGAGCATCACCAAGCCAGACGGTACCATAGAGACAAGGAGGATTGTTAAAGATGGTAATGAAGTGTTGGAGGAGACCATAACATCTACAGATCCATCGAGAGGTCCGTACAATCCCAGCACGGGTCCCATAGATGCCTCTCACATCTTCTCCCAGCTCTCCTCCTTTTTTCGGAACTTTCACTAACATTTACTTATACCATTTTAGGATTTTGTAATTTTTGTGATAATAGTAATTTTATATCATTGTTGTATTTAATTTTAAACAAGTGGTGTTCTTAAATTTTTATACATGTTAGTAATTTGTAGTATTTTATTCTTTAAAATTTATTTTAGTTATAGTTTAGTAGTTGATAAAGGAGAGGCTCACTGTACCTTTATGTACTGATAAACGCCACTGATTTTTGTTTGCTTCATGAAGCAATTAAGTAACATTACTCACTTTTAGGGACAAATGTATAATTTAATGCTTCAACTCCCAAGCAGTTGAATTCAAACCACGATAACAATATAGATTTCCACGAATCCAGGATCTAGGGATTAATTATATAAGTACATGATTTTTTTTAACTTAATTCACTCACTTCAAAGCAATAATATATACAAATATTTTCATAATAAATAAAACTAGACATTGAAATCTTACTGTCCACAAATTTTACTAAAAATAAGGCTATTAAAAGTAAACAGTAGTACTATCAAATTTTTAAAAATCAACAATGAAATGTTCTGCCAAACCTTGCACTTTGAACCATAAAATGTAAAAGTAGAATAGAATATAGCTCATAAATTGTATTGTATTAACTAACAGATTAATTAATAGAACAGTTAAAGTTTTGAAAATGTTTGTAATTTTTTTTTAATATATTGGATTATTAGTTTATAGTTTGTAATTATTGCGAACCACATTATGTACCTTCATTAGAATTCAATACTAAGCAATAAAAATACATTTCTAGCATTTAGATTATTTTATTTTCTTTCAATCACAACAATTTTCATTTAAAAATTCTGAAGTAAAATTATTTTATAACTAAACCCTAAAGAGTTATCATAATTTACTAACAGTTACAAAATCTTATAAAATTAATAACAAAAGCTAAATTACCCACACTTAACCTATGCTGATTAAATAAAAGCATAGATTACTTAAAATCTCTTAAATTAATTCTAACTTATTGTTATCCATGTGTGCAGTCATGATAGGAAATAACATCATTTCTTCATGGTAGTTTGCTCACCAAGAAAGTATTACTAGATCCATAATAATATAGTTGTCCACTTAGGGGTTGCCACTGTGAGGAAAATATGAGAATGTCCTTTCTAGTCTGCGTTGTAAGCTGCAAAGCGCGAGAGACTCGAGAAAATGACTATCTCCAGTTTTTTGGGTATCGTCAGACCCTACCTGGGTATCGCCAGACCCTTTGAGATTACCCAGTTGCTCAGAAGTGACGATTGATCAAGCTGGCGATTTGCGATTGATTCCACGTTGATTACCAGATAATGGGCATGTTAATCACGGCGAACACTATGAACAGAGGGCCTGATTACCGCACAATCGACATATCTGCAAATCGGCAACATGTTATGGCCCTTATCGCGGCTTTAAGCTGAACCACTTCAAAATAGACATTCCATATTTCTCTCCAGCGACGTCATGCAGTCTATTTACAATAGCAGGCGTCCTTGGTGTTGCTCTTTATCCAGGTCAGATATCTGTTGACTCGCGTATATACTCCGGGCTTATCGGGTCTAGCACAGCCTTCGCCCCAGGACACCACACCTGGAAAAGTAAGTTATGAAGAAGATAAGGTCAAGTTTTACCTCAATCAACCTTTGAGAGAGCCGTTGATTCATAATTATCGTAGAAAGGTGTGAAATTTCGAATTCGCACAATATGACTAGGAGTTAGGACTGACCTACTTCCTTAATGTTTGATTCAAAGTTAAACAACATTTTCTGTCTATTCAATACCTAGCTACCCGCCCCGGCGCGCGGCGTCGCACGGGTATAAAATATATAGCCACAGAAAAAATGAAATGTGCCTATGATCCTTCACGTAGTCTACTTCTTATCTGTGCCAAATAACACAAAAATTGCTCCAGTAGTTCGCGAGATAAGCCCTTTCAAATAATTTTACCCGTTTTTTCCACATTCTCTTATTACTCTTAGCGTGATAAAATATAGCCTATAACAGCTTCCTCAATAAATGGTCTATCTAACACTAAAATAATTTTTCGAATCGGACCAGTAGTTCCTGAGATTAGCGCGTTCAAGTTAGACCTTTCAAATAATTTTCCCCGTTTTTCCACATTTTCCTCTATTTCTTCGCTCCTATTAGTCTTAGTGTGACAAAATATAGTTTAAAGCCTTCCTCGATAAATGGGCTATCTAACACTGAAAGAATCATTAAAATCCGTTGCGTAGTTTTAAAGAAAGGAAAGAAAGGGACATAAGAGAAAAACGACTTTGTTTTATAATATTAATAGAAGATTACTCAAGTCTCTTACTGTAGACTCAAGACTGTAATCTGGTAGCGAAGCACATAGTTGTGAATACTCAGAATCTTTATCGTACGTAGAAAGTTGTAAAATATCTTTGATAGCCGATAGCTAAGGTAGGTAAACGATGGAACTTCTACAATCTACTCACTCGGCGGGAAAACTGGTCAGTATAGTGCGGACTGCCTATAATAGGTATGTGCTTCGCTTGGATTACAGTCTACAGTAAAAAAAGTAATCCTATTGAACAGGAAGACAGAAAATGTTAAGTCTGAGATGATACAGGCAGTGCCGTAAATAGGGCAATGCCACCGGTGCCCAGGCACAGGGCGTAGACTCTGGGGGGCGCAAGACCAGGCAGAACTATTATTTTTTTCTGTTTTCTCCCGATAAGTTCCCGCTGCGCTCCTAGTGCTATAATTATAATTGGAGCACTAGGAGATTTTTTTATCACCCTGAATGGACGAAAATAGGCCTAAATTGCTCTCAGTGCCTGTAATATTTAAAAAACCAGGGGCGTTGTTATAGAAGCTCGCACAGGGCGCAAAAAAGGCTATTTACGGCACTGGATACAGGTTAAGAAACTTCTAAAGATATTTGAGACCTAAATTCTTCACTTACCGACTTCCTGATACTTGTTGGTGGTGGTGTTCAGGACATGGAGAGGGCCACCGGAGTCCCCCTGGCAGGCGTCCTTCCCACCATCCGGGTAGCCGGCGCACAGCATGTTCTCCGTGATACGCTGCTTGTAACTCGTCTCCTTGCAGGCCGAGTTCGACATTATTGGGACGTAGACCTGCAAGAGAGTATACCTTTACTTAATTCTTTGGCACTTAACTATATACCTATATAGGTAAGTGCCAAAGAATTAAGTAAAATTGGGTCAGAGTTCAGGTCTTAACAATAGATGTAGGTACAATGAAAATGAAGGTAACCTATTTTAAGAAAAAAAAAAAGACGGTAAGGTAGAAAGCATTGCAACACGGTTATGACATTAAGTACCGCGGTACCTTAATTGTGGCAAAACCCTGAAACATTATCAAAAATTTCGAACGAATCTAAAAAAACATGCATGACATGGAATGGGTGGTCATTGTATGGTTTTTAAAATCATAAGACATTAGAAGGGGCATAACATTCAAAATACCTCCTGCAAAGTACTCGAGACGCTTCCGCCCTCTTCAGTGGTGCCCCATCCGGAGACGACGGCGCTGTGGTTGCTAAACGACAGCCCACGCGTGGGCAGGCACACCGGGCTGGGCTTGATGTTGTCCAAGTCCAAGTCCTCGTCGTCGCGAGCACGCTTTATCGCGGTACTGAGGTCCATCTAGCACAAAGAGGCATCTTAAAGTTAGTCGTAGCATATTCTTATATTTTTAATAATTCATGCGTTCGGTAAGAACAATTGAGCAGATTGGATGGTGCAATTAGTGATTAAGGCTGGTATAAATAGTCAGTACTTAAGATGCGACCCGGTTCAAGACGCGGTTCGGCTCTGTGATTGGTCCAAATTTTGACGGCCAACCAATTTCAGAGCCTGAACCGTGTCTAGAGACCGAGATGCATCTTGAGTACTGACTATTTATACCAGCCTAAATATTTGGTTCAAATACGTAATTTCTACAGTTTACCTATTGCGACTAGTATCAAAACTTCGCCCCTCCTAGGAGGCTGTAGCAAGAGACGCAAGGGCAGCTGTAGGAGTATACAGGTGTTACTAATACTGTGGAAGGCTGTTCTTACCCGTTTGTCGAGCCTCAGCAATGCGATGTCATTGTCGTAGGTGCCGGGGTTGTAGCGCAGATGTCTGATGATGGCAGACACCTTCCGGTCGATGGTCCTCGTCTCGTTGGCCATGGACCGGTCGTGCTCCAGGAAACGCACGGTGATTCTTTCCTTTCGGAAACTGGAATAAAAGTTGCATAATATAAAGTTTATTTGTGTAGATTTTTTTGAGCTCAGATGATAGTGACGGTTAAAATTGGTTACATGTAGTCAAATCAATTTGGAAGTCGAGTAGCAATCGAATTCAACTGAGAATATTGCAGTGATCACTGATCACTGATAGCCCGTTACTTACTTACTGCGGCGCAGCGACCCAAATTGAGTCTTGGCCTCTGACACAAGCACACGCTAATTCTAACCGAAAATAAATTTTCTTTCATAGAGTCGTTTTTACAAGGACGAAAGCTGAAAGCTACCTCGTTAGCCCTGTGTTTTTGTTGCCTTTCAACAGGAAATAGCGAATAGGCTGGTTTAAATCTTGTCCCCAGGGATATGACAGGTTCTTAGTGTTAGTCGACTAAGTCGGTAAGTACTCACCCTGCGGTACAGTGCGCGGCGGTGAGCACATACAGATCGTTAATGAGGGCGCCGCCGCAGTAGAAGCGGCCGCCGTACAGCAGCACCGCCATCCACAGCATCTCCAGCTTCACCGTCTCGTAGCCGCCCACGATGCGCCGCCGCGTGCGCGCTATGCCGCAATCTGGAAGGTTCCATTTGTTAAACTGAATCGCGAGAATCATTACTCCACTTTTACATTATTACACCTATAAGTGTTACAGCCTGGCAAAAACCACCTGGGTAGACCGAGGAATGCTTCAATGCTAAACATGTAGTTAAAATGTTCATTGATTTTCTTT
Source organism: Lysandra bellargus (assembly GCA_905333045.1). NCBI lineage: Eukaryota > Metazoa > Arthropoda > Insecta > Lepidoptera > Lycaenidae > Lysandra > Lysandra bellargus. Next base: position 12,969,374 of record HG995322.1, read on the forward strand.
TTGGGCAATTTCCTATAAAACCATTTCCAAACAGCTCATTCATCAGGAATTCGGTTCCAATAATTTCCGATTTCGAAACATCTCCTTCCAAATGCAGGAGAAGCAATAATTTAACTTCTTAAACCCATCGACTAAAATTCATCGGCTACAAACTACAAAGCTTGAAACTTACGGCATTCTGGGCAATCTTCTGGCGGTTCATTAGAGGGTATTGCTGGGGGGCTGGTGGAGGAGAACCATCCGCTGATCCAGTCGACCACGCCCTTCGACTCCGGTGTCTCCGTGGTGTGGCACCACACTATGCACACCACACTCGCTAGTACAATCAACCAACGCATCGTGATCTGAAAGGCAAACGTGTTTTTATTCGTTTATTGGGCATATTTAATTGTGTAAATTAATGATAATATAGGGTGCTCTATAATAATGGTAAAAGGTCCCTTATTTATCAGTTGAACCTTAGAATAGAAAATAAATTCTGTACAGATGTATCCAAATGCCATAGCATACAAAGTACAATTTGCAACATTCGACATGTAATTCTCAGAACTTTCTTATCGCATTAAACACGGCTTAAATTAGGTATAATGATTGCCTTGTATTACCTTAAACACTTTAAATAATGTCAACTTTTTATCGTTTCTCATAAAGACACAAATACTTTCTCGTATATAAAATTAGTAAGTAGGCTTTTGTAAAACACGACTTTTATTGGGCAGTTTTAACAAACTCGTATATGCAAGTGACCCAATTGTGCTCCTTTAATTTTAATGATCACAATCAAGGACAGTGGGACCAAGATGGCCGTCTACCGTTATGTGACATCCCATTATTTACAAAATCACCACTTGCGCTCCTGCAACGGGTAAAACGACCCATCATAATGTGACGTAATTGCGTTATTACAGGACAAAAAATAAATTATTTACTGGAAGGTTAGGTAAAAAGTTAATGTACAGTGTAACATGTTCAAACCGTTATAAAACTTGTCGAGAGATAACATACAATTAGCGTGATTACATCCCCTGCAAAGTAATGGAATTCTTAACAGTATTTTATAATACGGTACATTATATACTTGTTCATTAGGAAAATCTACACCTACCTCCTATAAATAGCTATATAAAAGCAGTGTGTTAATTTAATACAAGTCTACAATACAAATATTTAATTTTAATGTGTTTTTACGTTTACGCGGATATACGGATAAAATATAATTTTAGTAAACTTTACAACAATTTTCTTTGCATAAAAAATGTAGTTGCATCTACGAACGGCTACGAACGAGCTACGAACTGCTACGCGAGTCAAAATCCATCAAAATTATAAAATTTATTATTCGTATTGTTATAAATAGTGATAATTTATAACTCGTATAAAATGAAAGTAGTAAAATTTGAGACAGATTAATGATTTTGATTTTAAATATTATAATATTGAGTATAAGTAATTATAATTTAGATTTGTGTACTGCGCCAACAGTTAACAGTGCAATGCATCTAATTGTTCTGCCAACTTTCAACTTAATTTCATTTTTAACTAGATGACCGAGTGAACTATCACTTCCTTTCTATAAATAAAAACCTTCGCTGGACTTCCATGAATATTAAATAAGACTAAAATTAGCCAAGTCGGTTCTACCGTTATCGAATTTAACGAGACTAACAAAATTAAAATTCATTTTTATTTATATATAGATTTTGAAAACTTATAGTACATTCATTAATGTATGAGTTTAGCTTGAATTATGCTTCATATGATGCCGGTAATATTATGCAAATCACCCGCGCTGACAATGAGACCAATGAATACATAATCATCTTTGTCACGCTTTAGATAACTGTCCTTAGCAGATCGGTATATAATATGTTTATATTTAACAAAATTATAATAAAAGAGTCTTTTGTTAAGTTTATGTTTTTTTTTTTCTCTTTTACCTTTTTTTGTCTCTTTGTGTACATGGCCCATCTGTGACAAATACATCCACTATTTATATAAGGTTTGCTGGAAGATAATATCTCTTATAGAGATAAGTACTACTAAATTATGGCGGTTATATTCATATATTGATATTGCATATGGAAGCTTTTAAAACAAATTCTACATAGTTTTACTCAAACCGTCACTACAAGGTTTTTGTTCACAAGAATTTTCACAGAAGAAATTGTTGTTCTGACTGAATTATGTTGAAGTTAATACTGATGTATATAATGACTAATGAGCATTTAAGAAAAAATAATGTTGAGGAGCACACGGTATGTCATAGGCATAGTAAGCTGAAATAGTGCGATCATTAATTCTATTAATGGTCTTTGGACGCAGTTTTTCGTACATGACTAATTAAATCTAGTCATGGACACTATTTAGAAAAATTGCAAAAGGCGAAAACCTTACTTTACAATATACTATCCTGTTTAGTGTAACAAAATAAAGTGATAATTATATATTTTGGGTATGTTGTGTTCCTTACATAGTAGAGTTCACTGTAAAAGTGGCATCGCTGAAAGAGTAACTTTTTAAACTTTTGTATGGGAAAATGTATGACGCTGAAGAGCTTACCCATTCAAATCACAGAAAAAACTTTCACAGTGAACTCTATAAAAAGGACACAAACACAGCCTAAAGTGTTACCACTTTAGTACACCCTGTATAATTAAAATAATGTGGCACAGATTCATAGTAAACTAGATGACGCCCGCAACTCCGTTGCGCTGAAACTCGTTTATCGCGCGGGAACCGTACATTTTCCCGCGACAAAAAGTATCCTATGTCCTTTCCCGGGACTCAAATTAGTATCTCCATGCCAAATTTCAGCAAAATCGGTTCAGGGGCTTGGGCGTGAAGAGGTAACAGACAGACAGACAGGCAGACAGACAGACAGACAGACAGACGAACAGACAGACAGACACACATTCGCATTTATAATATTAGTATGGATATGAAAGTATGGATTACATTTTATATGAAGTTTCGTTTGGACTTTGGATATGGCGATAATTTGCGACTGCGTATTTTTGTCAATTTGAAAACGAAACTTCTGCGAACTCGTTTCTGGGTCGAAAGTTTCCGAATTAATTAGTATGACGGATAGCAAAACATAAACACCAAACATAGCCACCGGATTGTAAATCAGATACATTTTAATTAGTCAAACCGCGTCAAAGGAATTACTACCTTAAAATATCTGGATAGAATTTATTACTGAATGGTTCGATATAGCAAAATAAACCCACGTGCAAAGAAAATTGTCCTTTTTGGTATGCCGTTTGCATCGCGATTCCTTGAACAGGTTCTAGGCGAGAGCTGGCTGCCCCTGTCCGTTGGTCACAGATATAGAAAGTGGATTGATTCGATTGATAACTGACCGAACCTAACGCGAACTAGAAATTTTAGGTTTATAATGCACTTTCTAGACAATATAATAAGGTCGTGGAGGCTTATATTGGTTAGTTGTAAATTTTAATACCTCGATCGTAGGAATCACAGACACAATAGATTTTCAATTGATGAGCGGCACCCGAGTGCCGCTCATGAGAGTTATGTTATCAGTTGATGGGTTAAATTTTACTAATAAATTATTTCATTTTTACGACTCCTTTACTTATGATCCACAACACCACACAAAGTTACTCACAGAGTGATCTGCTTTATTAAATTGAGACTTGCTCGTGTATCGATTAAGAATTAGGAATTATACATAATGAGTTAAATAATTAATAACATCTTAAACGATAACTGGAAATTTATTAAAATTTAGCACATGCTATCGAAGGAATAAACGTGAAGAATTCTCAAATATATTGAAGTAAAACCTAGTTATTAATTTAAGGTAGTTTTTGATATAACAAGGAGTACTTGTCGATATCTTTTTAAAATTATAAATTCTTAAAAAAATAAAATAATAAAAACTCACAGCAGGTCGATCCTGTGTTGGCAAAGGAAGCGGAGTGACCACTGAGACCGCCGCCTTTGGTGATAGAAAGAGAAAAAGCTATCACCACTTTCACTCGTTCCACTTAGTCCTGGCGACTGTACGATGCGCCTGCGCCTTCCACTTATGTACTAACTGTATACCTACCTGTTTACCATTATCAGCTAATGATATAATCGTTGCAATTTTGCTTTATGTGGGATCGTAATCGTCTGTTTTTGCACACAAACTGATGACCTGATTGATATTGGAGTGTAGAACCTAGGATTTAGGTACTAAGGTTGAGTTGGAGCTAAGCTCTATGCAGGTGCGGTCCCTTAATTTTATTGGGGGTCACGGATAGTTTTGGGTACAAAACCTACACATCATAATAAAATTATTCATAACCCTCATCACTCATTACTCATCACTCATACAGCTATACTGCCAAATAAAACATCCTTTAAAAATATAGAGATTTAAGTAGAATTTCGAGGTTAACTGTGGGTTAACTGCTGCACTCAACACGAATATTAAAGTAGATTTTGAGATAAACCCCAAACCCATTCTATCAAAATTATCATTAATCCTTCAAGCCCCATAATAGCACCGGTGATCGCGACAGCAAAGAATACAATAGCATTTCCAAGAATCCGCGATCGAAGGATTAAATTGAAGTTAAACCATCAACAATTTAATGTCTCTGAGTGTGGCTGTTAATTAATCCGGCAATGGTGGTAGAGTCACCCTATAGTTTACGTATTAATCCGGCAACGGTGGTAGAATCACCTTATAGTTTACGTATTAATCCGGCAACGGTGGTAGAGTCACCTTATAGTTTGCGTATTAATCCGGCAACGGTGGTAGAGTCACCTTATAGTTTACGTATTAATCCGGCAGCGGTGGTAGAGTCACCTTATAGTTTACGTATTAATCCGGCAACGGTGGTAGAGTCACCTTATAGTTTACGTATTAATCCGGCAACGGTGGTAGAGTCACCCTATAGTTTACGTATTAATCCGGCAACGGTGGTAGAGTCACCCTATAGTTTACGTATTAATCCGGCAACGGTGGTAGAATCACCTTATAGTTTACGTATTAATCCGGCAACGGTGGTAGAGTCACCTTATAGTTTACGTATTAATCCGGCAGCGGTGGTAGAGTCACCTTATAGTTTACGTATTAATCCGGCAACGGTGGTAGAGTCACCTTATAGTTTACGTATTAATCCGGCAGCGGTGGTAGAGTCACCTTATAGTTTACGTATTAATCCGGCAACGGTGGTAGAGTCACCTTATAGTTTACGTATTAATCCGGCAACGGTGGTAGAGTCACCCTATAGTTTACGTATTAATCCGGCAACGGTGGTAGAATCACCTTATAGTTTACGTATTAATCCGGCAACGGTGGTAGAGTCACCTTATAGTTTACGTATTAATCCGGCAGCGGTGGTAGAGTCACCTTAAAGTTTACGTATTAATCCGGCAACGGTGGTAGAGTCACCTTATAGTTTACGTATTAATCCGGCAGCGGTGGTAGAGTCACCTTATAGTTTACGTATTAATCCGGCAGCGGTGGTAGAGTCACCTTATAGTTTACGTATTAATCCGGCAACGGTGGTAGAGTCACCCTATAGTTTACGTATTAATCCGGCAACGGTGGTAGAGTCACCCTATAGTTTACGTATTAATCCGGCAACGGTGGTAGAATCACCTTATAGTTTACGTATTAATCCGGCAACGGTGGTAGAGTCACCTTATAGTTTACGTATTAATCCGGCAGCGGTGGTAGAGTCACCTTATAGTTTACGTATTAATCCGGCAGCGGTGGTAGAGTCACCTTATAGTTTACGTATTAATCCGGCAACGGTGGTAGAGTTACCTTATAGTTTACGTATTAATCCGGCAACGGTGGTAGAGTCACCCTATAGTTTACGTATTAATCCGGCAACGGTGGTAGAGTCACCCTATAGTTTACGTATTAATCCGGCAACGGTGGTAGAATCACCTTATAGTTTACGTATTAATCCGGCAACGGTGGTAGAGTCACCTTATAGTTTACGTATTAATCCGGCAGCGGTGGTAGAGTCACCTTATAGTTTACGTATTAATCCGGCAACGGTGGTAGAGTCACCTTATAGTTTACGTATTAATCCGGCAGCGGTGGTAGAGTCACCTTATAGTTTACGTATTAATCCGGCAGCGGTGGTAGAGTCACCTTATAGTTTACGTATTAATCCGGCAACGGTGGTAGAGTCACCTTATAGTTTACGTATTAATCCGGCAGCGGTGATAGAGTCACCTTATAGTTTACGTATTAATCCGGCAGCGGTGGTAGAGTCACCTTATAGTTTACGTATTAATCCGGCAGCGGTGGTAGAGTCACCTTATAGTTTACGTATTAATCCGGCAACGGTGGTAGAGTCACCTTATAGTTTACGTATTAATCCGGCAGCGGTGGTAGAGTCACCTTATAGTTTACGTATTAATCCGGCAGCGGTGGTAGAGTCACCTTATAGTTTACGTATTAATCCGGCAACGGTGGTAGAGTCACCTTATAGTTTACGTATTAATCCGGCAGCGGTGGTAGAGTCACCTTATAGTTTACGTATTAATCCGGCAACGGTGGTAGAGTCACCTTATAGTTTACGTATTAATCCGGCAACGGTGGTAGAGTCACCCTATAGTTTACGTATTAATCCGGCAACGGTGGTAGAGTCACCCTATAGTTTACGTATTAATCCGGCAACGGTAGAAGAATCACCTTATAGTTTACGTATTAATCCGGCAACGGTGGTAGAGTCACCTTATAGTTTACGTATTAATCCGGCAGCGGTGGTAGAGTCACCTTATAGTTTACGTATTAATCCGGCAACGGTGGTAGAGTCACCTTATAGTTTACGTATTAATCCGGCAGCGGTGGTAGAGTCACCTTATAGTTTACGTATTAATCCGGCAGCGGTGGTAGAGTCACCTTATAGTTTACGTATTAATCCGGCAACGGTGGTAGAGTCACCTTATAGTTTACGTATTAATCCGGCAGCGGTGGTAGAGTCACCTTATAGTTTACGTATTAATCCGGCAGCGGTGGTAGTCACCTTATAGTTTACGTATTAATCCGGCAGCAGTGGTAGAGTCACCTTATAGTTTACGTATTAATCCGGCAACGGTGGTAGAGTCACCTTATAGTTTACGTATTAATCCGGCAGCGGTGGTAGAGTCACCTTATAATTTACGTATTAATCCGGCAGCGGTGGTAGAGTCACCTTATAGTTTACGTATTAATCCGGCAACGGTGGTAGAGTCACCTTATAGTTTACGTATTAATCCGGCAGCGGTGGTAGAGTCACCTTATAGTTTACGTATTAATCCGGCAGCAGTGGTAGAGTCACCTTATAGTTTACGTATTAATCCGGCAACGGTGGTAGAGTCACCTTATAGTTTACGTATTAATCCGGCAGCGGTGGTAGAGTCACCTTATAATTTACGTATTAATCCGGCAGCGGTGGTAGAGTCACCTTATAGTTTACGTATTAATCCGGCAACGGTGGTAGAGTCACCTTATAGTTTACGTATTAATCCGGCAGCGGTGGTAGAGTCACCTTATAGTTTACGTATTAATCCGGCAGCGGTGGTAGTCACCTTATAGTTTACGTATTAATCCGGCAGCAGTGGTAGAGTCACCTTATAGTTTACGTATTAATCCGGCAACGGTGGTAGAGTCACCTTATAGTTTACGTATTAATCCGGCAGCGGTGGTAGAGTCACCTTATATTTTACGTATTAATCCGGCAGCGGTGGTAGAGTCACCTTATAGTTTACGTATTAATCCGGCAGCGGTGGTAGAGTCACCTTATAGTTTACGTATTAATCCGGCAGCGGTGGTAGAGTCACCTTATAGTTTACGTATTAATCCGGCAGCGGTGGTAGAGTCACCTTATAGTTTACGTATTAATCCGGCAGCGGTGGTAGAGTCACCTTATAGTTTACGTATTAATCCGGCAACGGTGGTAGAGTCACCTTATAGTTTACGTATTAATCCGGCAGCGGTGGTAGAGTCACCTTATAGTTTACGTATTAATCCGGCAGCGGTGGTAGAGTCACCTTATAGTTTACGTATTAATCCGGCAGCAGTGGTAGAGTCACCTTATAGTTTACGTATTAATCCGGCAACGGTGGTAGAGTCACCTTATAGTTTACGTATTAATCCGGCAGCGGTGGTAGAGTCACCTTATAGTTTACGTCTTACTAGATCTTGCCCGGGTGCCGGGACTCTGTGCGCACTCTGTTAATTTCAGGGTTTATTTTATATTCTGAGATTTTCACGAATCTCGGTAAACCTTTCTGATACCACCTAAAACAGAGAAGAAGATATTTTATGTATATATCTAATATATAAAATTCTCATGTCACGGTGTGCGTAATTGAACTCCTCTGAAACGGCTCGACCGATTTTCGTGAATCTTAGCGAGCATATCGGCTAGGGTTGAGAATCGGACAACATCTACTTTTTATATTGATAAGTGCATTTGTTGAATAAATAATAGCAAATTATTAAAACTCGAGACTGACGGTGACTATTGTTTGTGCGACGGGATAGTGTTGCCATGGTGTAAAATAATATGGCCGAAATACTTTATATGGCAAAACAACTTTTGCCGGAACAGCTAGTGTTACTATAAAATCTCGAACTGCAGTAAATCCTAAGATCTACCAGTCCCTAATGGTAAATGTCCGAAAAGGTTTGCGATACGAACTTTTAACACCATATAGCTGCTAAATCTTAGGATTTACAGTAATGGCATGGTTTATGTTGAAAAATAACGACCAAGTGAGAGTCGGACTCGCGCACGAAGGGTTCCGTATTGTTATAGAGCAAAAACATTATATCTTTATTTTATTATAATATTATTATAAACGATTAAAGTGGTATAATTAACCGTGGGAGAGCCATGCTTCGGCACGAATGGGCCGGCTCGACCTGAAATACCACGGACTCACAGAAAACTGGCGTGAAATAGTTGCGCTGTGTTTCGCCGAGTGAGTGAGTTTACCGGAGGCCCAATCCCCCTACCCTTCCCTACCCTCCCCTACCCCTATTACCCTATTTCCTCTTAAAGGTCGACCTACCTGCAGCTCTTCTGAAGTTGCGAGTGTCCATGGGCACCGGAAGTTGCTTTTCATCAAGTGAAATATTTTGTTTATATTAATTAATAACATATTTTGATTGCCTTTTTACTTTTTTTTAAACCAAATATAAGAAGAATACTGATTGAATTATAGTAGCTTAAGTAAGCATTATGTTAACTATAATATATACCTACCTGTTTTGTCTTATAGTTTATTAAGGTAAATAATTTAGAATTACTCTTCGTTTTATTCCTAAAACCAACATTTACCAGTTGACAGTAGTAAAACCTAGCATATAGGTACCTACCGAATTTTAATAATAAATGTTCGAAAAAAATGTCGTATTATTAGAAATACTTACGTACATTTACCAACTCGTGTCGGTAAATCCTAAGATTGACACTTAAATCTTAAGATTTATCGAACTTCGAGCTTTTGCAGTAACATATATATGTTATATACTAAATAACCATACTGTAGGTACTAAAGGTATTATACAGGGTGTAACAAAAGTCAAAACAAAGTGACAATACTTTAGGATGTGTATGAGTGCACTGTGAATTATTACGATGATAATACTTTAGGTCTTAGGATGTGTATAAGTAGCAGCGCTGAAACGATTTTGTGTTTACTTTTTATGTGCAAATGCATGACGCTGGGGCACTTCTCCATAGAAATCATAAAAAAATAATCTTTCAGCGCTGCTGCTCTCACAGTGAACTTTGAACACGTTAAAAATTTAACACTTTGTTTTTGTTACACCCTGTATGACTATATCACTATACCAACCGACTTCTTTTTCTCATATACCTAATACCCTCAATTCGCATCTAAAATATCCGATTTCTGACAATAAAGTATTCAAGTTATTTCCTTTTCTTCGATACATCGCATTACCGACCGTATGTAGGTCGAATCTTTTGAATAACTGGATCTGAATAACTAAGCTTTTGCTTACATTTTCCTGTGTGATTCTTGGAATAAACGCTAAAAAACTATAAAATAGAATACAAGATTTATCTAGCGATCTAGTAGGCTATTGCCTGTGGGTTCATTTAGGCGCTCAATGTTATTTCATTTCATTTACCTATCTAATATCTATTATTTAATCGCTACCCATTTTTTCAAACGGAATGCTTAGATTTTTTTGTGTACATATTTTATTTATGATTACATACTTAAGTAAGATTATAGTAGTTCCATTTTAAATTATGTCTCATCAAAACAAGAGAAAGGCTGGCTCGACTTCGCTAACTTTGGGTAAATGCCTACGTTTTATTTATTGCAATATTACTTTACAATCTTTGCTGATTTATTTGAATAAGATGTAAAAAAGCGTTCACCACTTACACCTAGTTTAATCACTTCGAAAATATTTATTTAACATAAAATTCAATTAAAAATAATAAGCTTAAATTAAAATTATAAATGCTATCAGATAAGTTGATTCCTAGGCATATGGCGGACCTAAGTAATTTATTCGCGTTAAACCAAAACCAAACCGTAGACAAGTGGCAAACTCTAACGCTAACGCCAACGCTAACGCTACAAAATGTATGGATTTGACATTAGTATTCGCTAGCGAAGCGATGACTAATGTCAAATCGCATACATTTTGTAACGTTAGCGTTAGCGTTTTTCCGCTTGTCTAGGGGGGCAGATCACACGATCACAGCTAACATTGAATTGTCATAAGCCGACCAACTCACGTAGGTCCGTCAACTGCCTAGGAATCAATTTCCTCTGTGGTACCTACGCTAGGTACAATTTATTTTACGGTGGTATCTACACTAGGCACAATTTATGTTATAAAACATTAGGTAAATTGGTATAGAGTAAAGGTTTGTAACAAAACATAATATTTTAATGAGCATCAACTGCTACATCAAGTCTTTCCCAAATGCACTTGATCACGTCTTGACCGGTTCATAATCATCGATTCTGCCATCCGGCCAAAAATGGTGGTGAGCAGCGGTACTCGAGGAGCTACGTGTGCAATTTATTGCAAAACTTACACAAACATTATCGTGTGTTACACGTATGACATCAAACATTTAAAACGTAATAAATGTAAGGCCTTAGAGACGAGAAATATCGATTACATATCGATGTTTTTGTTGGAAGACATTATTCTTTGTCAGAATTACGCCAGAGTACAAAATATTGAATATTTTAGCGATTAAGGCTATGCAACAAAGTATACAAAATGCAGATTACATTTTCGAAGCATTGTTAATATATCTTTCTCTTGAGTCAGCGTAGGCGGCTGTGTTCGATTTGATGTTAAACTAAGTAAAAGATGTAAAAATAAAAAAATATATACACACTGTAGGTTTATATTTACATTTAATCACGTGGGTAAGCTGACAGTAAAATTATTATTATTCATTGGTTAAACCGCAAATTACTGAATTGCTTTACCCATAAGCCATAACAAGTTTATTAATAATAAACAATCGTACTGTAAAAAATGTATATTACTGACATCGAAATCATTATTATTGTAAACTTTGTGTCATGTCATAAATCATAATACACATAACAAACGAAATCTAACTGCTGTACGCAGAAACAAAATTATTAATTACTTAATTACAATTAAATAAGGAGTTTAATAGAATCAGAAGTTTCTGTCAAACTCCTTACATTATCAGATAATGTGAGGGAATAAAGTCAAAATCTTCATAAAAAATTACGTACTTAATTCATATTCGTCTCTGAGTGCAGCGGATTAAGTTTAAAAAAGTAATTGTTTATAAACGGTCAAATTGACAAAACCTCCTCCTTTTTGGACGCCAGTTAAAATATTTTTTAGTTCTATATCGACATATTGATATCGATACCTGCAGTCAGTCCCTTCACTACACCCAAAGGTTTGATATTTATTACTGCCCTTATTGTTTGTTTACTGTTACTTGACATTACTCGATTAATTAAAAGCTGGTTTAATGAGCGGTAACTGTCCTGCTTACTGTTTATTAAGTGACTTACACATGCAGCTTCTAATTAGTTTTCATTAATTTGTGAAAGATATTGCCCTGCTGAGTCATAGCGATTGGCCACACAAGATATGCAGAGAGTTCGTTGTTGAATGTTGAATTAAAGCTTAAAACAAACCTAAGCGTCAGTGACAGGGGACGCGGTACGCGATACGGGAGCGTCTGCAACGCGAAACTGGCCGTGCGCACCTGCGCGACTACGGTGCAAATCGTCAAACGTTAATATCATGACACAATCTATCAATACGTATACAAATCAAAAAATCATAAACTAAAGAGTTGTAGAAAATAATATAGAAAAAGGTTTTAAAAAAAGGTCTAGTTATGTACACTTCAAAACACGCGTCTGACAACTTGACGCGCACGTTCCGCTTGCCGACGCAAACATCCCGCGTCGCGGTCGTGCAGGTGTGCACAGCGGCATAAGATTACATGGGCAGCGTCCGCCGCGCGGTAGACGCTACCGCTTCGCAGTCGCTTTGGTCGCGTAGGTTTGTGCAATCCTTAAAGGTCCTTCGAATTTTTGTATGGTATTCGAATTTAGGTCAAGACTTGACTAAAGCCCTACGACTACTAGGTATTGTGAATGTAATATTATGTGTGTCCATCTGTCTATTAAACGACTGACGCGATTAAGATAAAATTTAGTCTTAGATCTACCTAGGTACCTTAATAATGACGCCGCGTTAAAGTAAAAAACCGTGTTGGATACGTTTTAGATTGCTTGTTTTTGGCATCTCATACAAAACAAGCAATGGAACAGCAAAAAATGGAAAGGGCGTAAGCGACAAAATGGTTTGGTCGCGTAATTTAAAAACCATAAATACTTTTCATATAAGCTATAATGGGCAAATTAAAGTGTATGTTTAATTTCTTAGCTTTAGTCATTGCTGAGAAAAATCTATATCGCTACAGCCAAATCATCAAGGCGTCGCCTTAAATTGTAATAAAAAAATCAGCCAAGTGCGAGTTGGACTTGCCCATGAAGGATTCCACAGCAGAAATAAGGCTTAGTTTTTTGAAATTAAAAAGTTTTTGATTAATTTTTATATTTCAGTTGATTCAATGAAAGTTAAATTAATGTTTACCATTTATGTCGTATATAAAAAAAAAACTACTTGCTACAATTTTCGTTGGTAGTTTTTCTAGTTAGACTTATCATGCCCCTAGGCCCTACCTTAGAAGTTAGGGGGACAAACATTTTACCACTTTGGAAGAGTCTCTCTTGCAAACTATTCAGGTTAGAAGAAAATGATATTAGAAACCTCAATATGATTTTTGACGACCTATCCATAGATACCCCAAATGCATAGGTTAAATGTTTTTTTTTTTGTTTCAGTTGTACCTTGGGGAGCCCTAAAATTTTTAATAATATATTTTATTTTTGTATCAAAATCTTAATGTGGTTCACAGATTACATCAATTTACCAATTTTTAATAGTACCTATAGCTGTTATAGTTTCGGAGAAAAGTGCAGGCTGTGATATACGGATAGACGGACGGACGGATGGACGGACGGACAGACAGACATGACGAATCTATAAGGGTTCCGTTTTTTGTCATTTGACTACGGAACCCTAAAAAACGTGTAGAACACAATATTATGAACTATGAACGCAAGTTCAGCGATTGCATATTTTTATTTAGAGCAGCACACGGTCAAATATGTTGAAGGCTGATACGTTATCAAGGACTCGCATGCATTCCAATTTTAAGTATTATGACGACTGTAAATAATAAATATTATGACATTTGCACAACGTCCGCGCTGGCGCATCGGTTTCGAAAATACCGTGAAACTTCATATTTGGAGACGATTATCATGTTATTTATGATCGCGTTTATAGTCAATAGAACCTTTTTCGATGTAGATATTACTAGAAGACGCCCGCAACTCTGCTGCGCCAATTTTTACCTTAAAAAATATCTTATATCCTTTGCCGGGACTCAAAGTATCTCCATACCAAACAGCAAAATCGGTTCAGTGGCTCGGGTGTGAAGAGATAGCATACAGACAGACACTCTTTCGCATTTATAATATTAGTAAGGACTAAGGATGGATGTTTGGTGCAAACAAATATTTTGGTCCTGTAATTTTTACTCCCTCTAACAATGTTTAGGAAAATATATTACTGTTATTAATACTCTAAGGTAGACTCATTGTATAGGTACATGCGAAATACGCCAGAGTCTGACGTGAAAAACTTTACCACAAATGTAATACCTTAGTAGGCTTTTGTCATAAATAAACTATACTAAGCTTACTTATATAGTATTGATAAAGATATTGTAGAAGTACAAGTAAAAAGTTTGTCGTGTAGTACATTTGGGTTAAGCGTCTACACGCAATTATGTAGCGGTTTCGGAGCTGGAGAAATAAAAAACAAAACGCGAAGGAGATCTTGACCTCTTTCGATGTGTTCTATATTCAAAAACATTTTTTATGGATTTTTTATTGACAGCCAGGGCTTACGGTAGTTACAAGCGAAGTTTATTACAGCTGGTCCAGCGTATGTATACGTGATTCATAAAATCAAATGGTTACAAGTAGATTTTAAAAGTTATTGCTTATATTAGATCATAGATTATGGAACTAAGCTATTGATTATTATTGAGATAAATCATGTTAAGTTTTTGAGGGGGCAAACGAGCAAACGGGTCACCTAGTGGAAAGCAACTACCGTCGCCCATGGACACTCGTAACATCAGAAGAGCTGCAGGTGCGTTGCCGACCTTTTAAGAGGGAATACGCTCTCTTCTTGAAGGTTTGCCGGTGTTCTAAACCATGAGGATATAAGTCGCAAAATCAGTGACTTCACTGATCCTTGAATTGTGGATGTTATAAGAGAAACTTGCGAGTTTCTTACGCTGGTTCTTCTCGCCGGGTTAGTTCCCGAACCGGTGGTGGTAGTCACGTAGACATTCTGAAAAGATTTGATTCAAATTCACTCTGAAATAAAACAATTTTTATTAATTTTTTAATTTTTTTACACAAGTGTTTTGCACTCAATTGGTAGGTTTTTTTTTATTATTCGTACTTTTTGTGTTATCATTATTTCCAGAGAGCAAATATTTCGTAACTCTACATCAAATATTTATTTGTCTCTACAAATTAACATATTTGTGTTGATGTAGGTACAGAACAAACAAACAGTCATAATTAGGGCAGACATAATCGCCTCGTTATCTGCATACGGGCGCGACTGCCGCCTTGACACACTGCTGCGATTTACGAGCTACGACTGCTGCACAATGGAACACACCCACTGCCGTCACGGCCGTACATTTCCGAAAACAATCGCCATTTAGGAGGTCTCTCAATAAAAAAATAATAACAGAAAAAAAAAAACGGAAAGTCAATTTACTACATGCTTTTCTTTTAAATGGCAGACGATAAAAATATTGTTTTGGCATGCTGAAATCGATACATTGAGTCCCGGGAAAGGACATAGGATACTTACTTTTTATACCGAAAAAATGTACGGTTCCGGGGCGATAAACTAATTTTGGCGCAACGGAGTTGCGGGCGTCATCTAGTTGATGATAATTTTAATACTAAGGGATCTTCGTTTTTTTCTCTCGATAGATGACGGAACTATTGATGCAACTCGTCAGATATCAATTAGTTGTCTTCTAGGTCAATGTTACCGAATATAAATAGCTGCCAGTGATCTAAATACCTTAATTGTAACGTCTAAATACTAAATATTGACTAATATAATAAAGATTATATTCGGGTCAAGTACATAAATTATGGACAGAGTTGCATTGTCGTCGAGGGACTCAGAACATATTCCATCTTAATGTTATAAAAATTAAGTTTAAATACATGCTTTGTAGTGATGTGATTGATTCTCTGTACATCTGTTAAACCGAAAAAATCCATATCATCACATCAGAATTTGCAGTTTCAATAACTTTTATTCTTATTCAAGCTTAGCACTTATGTGTACAATTTTTAACTTATAAAAAAGCTCATCTAGTAAATCAGATGAAGTCGTTTAGTAACATTTAAAAAAATAATCCATATTTAAGTAAATACTTATGAGTGATTTTGTTAGTATATTATACCTACTAATTCATTTATTTCCTAAAGAACCCTAAAACAATAGAAAATGTGAAGTGTGACTTACGAGTCAATAAATAATTAGGATAACAAAAGAATTTTAATATTCATAAGGTTTTGTCTCGCAGTGACATAGATATACCATAGTATAAATAAAATGCAGTAGTTCACCATATTATTAAAACTGCCCAACTAAACACACGTACACATTTTGAGATAACTTTAGAGTGCAATTAGTGTGCATGGGTTCCAACTTCCAGGTACTCGTAACGTTATCGAAAAACTAATATCGAATGTTTGGGACCATTCAAAAAGCTTTAAGCTTCTTAACAGCTTAACGTACACGAATGCGTATTCGCGATCGTTAAGCTGTTAATGGGAGTATTCCCATAATCAATAATACCGTATTACGTCGCGCCTGAAATTTATTTCAGTACTAGATGACGCCCGCAACTCCAAAATTCGTTTATCGCGAGAGAACCGTACATTTTTGCGGGATAAAAAGTATCCTATGTCCTTTCCCAGTACTCAAAATATTATTAGTATTTATAATATTAGTATTTTAGCAAAATCAGTTCAACTGTTTGAGCGTGAAGAGGTAACGGACAGACAGACAGACAGACAAACTTTCGCATTTAAGTATAATATTATTAGTATGGATTAGTATGGATTGCATACATTTGATATCCACAACTTGGCTGACTTAGTCTACTGTATGATATTTAAACTGTTTATACTGAGCCGAATTTCGACATGTAATGGAAGTTTTACTCGGAAAGATACATGTGTTTTATGCAATACGATGTTGATAAAATATATCAAAATTAATATACAAGGAAAACATAATATAAATAATGAAATATGTTTAAACAACTGATTATTGCGAGATATTCGAAAATATCGAAATTACATGAATCGGAAACGGAAATTTTCAGGACGTGAGTGGAAAATCTGGACTGGTAGATTTGCCATTATACGTATATTTTGTACGTTTTATTATTTTTTATTTGTGCATTGTGGTTTTATTAATGTTTTGTGTTTTGTGCCTAAAATTAAACATTTTTGACGCTGTCAAATTAATTAGGTATTTCACTATAATTTCTTATTAAAATACGTGAATTAATTTTACTGACTGCAAATATACTTACTGTGTCAGGAACTATACTTTATATTCAATTTTGCAGATAAACTCACCTAATTCCAGAAATGGTTTATACAACTAATAAAAAGTGCGAAATTAAGAAAATGATATAAAGCTTTTATTAGGGTTAGTAACAAACTTTTCCTCCTTTAACACTACAAAATATTTTGTGTAACGGTACCCAAGTTTATAAGATTTTGGCGCTATAGAATGAAACGATTTATTACATCGGGTCGCCGCAAACTCACCACAGACACGGCCAGTGGCCAGGAAGACTTTTCATACTTTTTGTACACTTGTAGGCTATACTCTAAATACTATACTCAAAATATAGGGATACCGCGTGACAGATCATTAGCTTCTAGATTGCGGCCTTAATAAACTCCTGGGTAGGTACCTATACTTAGTCAAACAATATACGCGCACTGTAAAACTCTGGAACGAACTGTCACCAGCAGTATTTCCGGACCTATACGACCTGCAAACCTTCAAGAAAAGAGCGTATTCCCTCTTAAAAGGCCGGCGACGCACCTGCAGCTCTTCTGATGTTGCGAGTGTCCATGGGCGACCCGCGACGGTAGTTGCTTACCATCAGGTTTGCTCCTTTGCCCCCTTATTTAATAAAAAAATACATAACTGAAGTTAGGTATGAAGAATGTATGAGATTTTGGCATGCTTTATGTCGATTTCGAATCCCGATTTTAGGGTTCCTCAGCCAAATGGCAAAAACGTAACCCTTATAGATTCGTTACCTATCTATCTGTCTTTCTTTCTGTCTGTCGGTTTTTGTGGTACGGAACCCTTTGCGAGGATCCGACTCGCACTGGCCAATTATTTTAAACTAAATTAACTGATGTAATTTACCCAGTATCTACCCAGAATGGAAAGGCTCGAAATGTGCCAGCGATATGTGCCAATGTGTATTTATGGTAGGTCAGTGCAACTGCGCACAAGACCAATATCGAAAATTGCAAAACGCAAGTCCTGAATTGCGCAAGCCGTTGAGCAAGTCCGGCCGAATATTATAAGAGAGCCACCATCCGTTTACGTAATGCGTCCAGCCTCCGCCTAGTGCGCAGTACCTAGAGCCTAATCTAGTCTTGTGATCTCCTAGACCTTTCACTCAAAAGGTTTAGGAACAATGAGTTAATGAACAATGGATGCCCAGCAAAGTTGTATAGAACATTTTGAAATATCCTAGAAAGTATCTCTTATGGATTAGGTCTCTTAAGGGTTAAATGTAGAAGACTTTTTAAAAAGCTCTGGTAAAGGGCTCAACTTCTTTTAGGATTGGCCATTTCATAGCATTTATTGCCTACATTAGATTTTTTATAAAACGCGTTTTATTCTTTAAAGGTAAAACTGGTTTTAAATAGACAGCCACATTAATAATGAGATCAAAGGTCTCCCATTACAGCGCATCTTCATCACGCTAACTAGTTCAAAACTTTTCAATTAAAGTCATGAGAATCACTTAATTTTTCTTTGCCAAGTACTTCTTTGTTACACCTGTACTCAAGAACTAGGCATAAAATGGAATAATGTACGGTTTCTGAGCCTATCCGACAAAAGTGTATGATCTATTCACTGTCGCTTTTAAACCGACTTCCAAAAAGGAGAATGTTATAATTATTATATTCGGCTGATTTTGATTGGCTGCTACTAACATCAGTAAGTAAACAAATGAACAACACTGTTAAATAGGTACTGAGTTACTGAGTTTTTTGACTGGAGTATAAACTCCACTCAAAAAAACTCAGAAACGTAGGTTCAATAAATAAATAAACTAGCTATATGACCGAGCCTCGCTCGGTATTCAAAAAATTCAAAAAACACACATAATATGACATTTTATGAAAATGATTCCTAGCTAGATCGATTTATCGCCCCCGAAACCCCCTATATACGAAATTTCATGAAAATTGTTGGAGCCGATTCCGAGATTCTTCGGAAGAACAAGAATTGCTCGTTTAAAGATATAAGATAAAATCCTTCAAAATTTCCACAAAACGAATAACCGACTGCGACAAAGAAGGCCATATTAATCACCATGCATTTTAATTTCAAACGCATACGTCCTTATGATAGACAATGGCCCAATTACATAATGAAGTAAAGTGCAGTCGATTATGATAGTAGACGATGTCAATGATAAATGTTCAATGTGGAAAATCATTTGCATTTCTAGTTGTTATTGTCCTCTCTCTTGGCAGTTTTTTTTGTTATATTTATGATGTTATAATTTCTAAATTATGAAATTAACGATAAAATATGAATAATAATAATATGAAGTATTTTATAAACAATAAAAATATGCATCTTTTTAGGGTTCCGTACTCAAAGGGTTCTATTACTAAGACTTCGATGTTTGTCCATCTGTTTACGTAATTTTCTAAAAAATTCTAGAAAACATTAAACGGTAAAATTCTTTATATTATTATAAATCAATACATTCAAATCTCTTAAACAAAATCATGTCAAAAGTTTACTTTAACTGTTAAATGAAATAAAATCGTCATGATCATTGCAATAATCAATAACTGAACATAAAGTTAAGTGATATCGAATATCAAGATAACCGAATCAAGTTAATCGTTCATACCTCCCTAATATACGGCAAATACCGTGCTTAAATAAAAACATATTCAAATTAACTTATTAATTAGCATATGAAATACATTAGATATCTGTTAAAATCTGTAAAAAGGTTATTGTGTCAGTGTTTACTTACGCCAAAACAGTGTTAAGACGAGATCAAAACTTGCCGTGACGAAGTCCGTTACGTGTTAATCGCCTTGAATGGGCGGCTTCATTTTTATTTGTTTCCTCAATCCTTCCTTAATCCGATTTTCAATTAATTTCATAATAATTTGGATCGATTTTGTCATAAAAGTTTGATGACTTTTTTAACAATTATAAGTTCAAATGCGACTTGAAGCTCATTTCATCAGGTCAACTTATCAGGTCAACCCGTCAGGTCAACTCATCAGGTCAACTCATGGGGTCAACCCGTGAATGTACTCGCACATGGTCTCCACTAGCCGCGCGATGTCACACGTGACACGCCATTAATTTTGACCCGCAGCGCGGTAAGTGGGACAAATGTGAAGGATAGACGAAGGTCAGTATCTCGCGCGGCGGTGGGGCGGGCGCTCGTACCCGTGAACTTGGCATCACCCTGGCCGCCAGCGCCCCCTATAATAGCGGGGCCGGCGGCGCCCCCTGCCTCCAGAGCCGAGCCCGCCTCCGCCAGACATGCTCCGAGCCTTGTGCCTCTTGGCCGTGCTGGCCGCAGCCCGCGCCTGCAAGCCCTGCAGTGAGTTTTTTGTGTCTATTTGTGTGTGGCCTAGTGTTCGTTTGCCCGAGGTAGGTGAGTGCGGTAAATGCGCAAGTGAAAAAGGCGCGAAATTATACTGTTGGCGGGAATTTTTTTTTTAATATCTATAGAAAATATAGAGTAAGACATAAAAAATAAGAGTATCAAAATTTGTAAGCTGAATATGGTAAACATTTATATGAAATAATAAGTAATATAATAATTAAAATAAATCACGAAACAAATCTAACATACTTAATGTGTAACCGAAAACTTTTTTAATTGTCTAACTTACCAATTATTAATACAAATTCCCTTGAATGTCAAAAAATAATATAAAGCTAATATAAAGTCGTAACAAAGATTCCTTTATGGCAAATTCGTAATAATTATAAAGGAGTAAAGAAAAAAGTTTATACTACAATAAAAATCGATACAAAACAGTGATAAACAAGCCGTAGCGTAGCTGTAGTGAAGTAATAGAGCGATTATACCGGAGTTTTATGAATGAAGTCACGTTGTTATTTAATCGTATCGTCGCTCGCCTGCACTGCCGGGTTGACGGGTTGACGGGTCAAACGACCCCCACGAGACCAATAACGAGATTATTAATTAAATTCGATTTTGTGATACAGAAAATTGTATCTTATTCATAAATTATAGTAAACAGTTATGGACTGTGAATTTTAAATTATTTAGTCTCACTAAAAACACGAGAACGGCTGAACCTATTTGGCTAATTTTAGTCTTAAAATATTCGTGGAAGTCCAAGGAAAGTTTATATTAGAAGGGAAGTTCGCCGGGTCATCTAGTTAAAAATAAAAAATTATATGCTGAACATTAAGGATAGTACAAAGTGCAAATTCATAAACAACATTGTAACTTATCATTTGATATGAGTCGTACACATTTGTGAATGTGAAGCATTTAGCATACAATCATGTATTCATGTAGAGCATATTCAAGTACAGCAAATTCATTAGCATTATAATTATTCATGAAGGCACGTACTACGTAGTAGTACGTCAATAGTACTATCAGAGAAATTGATTTCTAGGCAGACCTAGGTAGGGACCTACGTAGTTTGGTCGCGTTTCATCAAACCCATCCGACAGATCACAATTAAACAATTAATTGACATGATCCGACCAAATAATATTGGTCTGTTAACTGCCTAGGAATCAATCCTCGATGGTACTAATCTAGAGATTAGATGCTTAAATTGCTAAGCATAGATGCTTAAATTACTTTTACTATATTGACACTTATCAAAGTTTGTTCATCTTAAAAACTTTTTTTATAATGTTGGAAGACGATATACAGGGTGTAACAAAAACAAGTGATAATACTTTAGGGTGTGTACGTGTTCCCTGTAGAGAGTTCACTGTGAAAGTAGCAGCGCTGAAAGGCCAAAATTTTTTTTCACGTTTGTATGGGCAAGGGCCCAAGCGTCACGAGTTTTCCTATACAAAAGTGAAAAAATTTTTTGGTCTTTCAGCGCTGCTACTTTCACAGTGAACTCTCTACAGGGAACACGTACACATCCTAAAGTATTATCACTAGTTTTTGTTACATCCTGTATTATATTTCATAATGTGTCAAGTGCATAAAGTTCTAACTAGTACTGCTAGTAGTTAAGGTTAAGATAGTTAAGATATCAGGATAGTATCCACGCTAATATTATAAATAAAAGTGTGTCTATCTGTCTGTCACCCCTTCACGTCCAAACAACTGAACGGATTTTGATTAAATTTGGTATAGATATATACCGGAAAGGACTTAGGATATTTTATACGTTTATCCCGGAAAAAAGTCTGCGCATTCACCGCTAAAAAGTCACCTATGGTCGTACATCCTCGTTTTGAGGGCACATCTTTAACCATCTCCCCTAGCATTGAAATACTTGGCGTTAACATATCGAGCGAAGTCCAGTTCCGATTTAGCCTCGAAGAAGCTTGGTGTCATCAGAGCGAGACTGTACTTCAGTCCGGACCAACGCCTACACTTTTTTTATATTTTTTTATTTTTATTTTATTGTATCACGGGGAGTGCTCTGATGAATTGTTCGGAATCATACCACCTGCAACTTTTCGCCATCGTCCCACGCGAAAAACATACCATCCTCATCACCTTGATGAGTGGCAGTCTTCCACCGTGCGTTTCTCGCGTAACTTTCTGCCGCGCACTGTAAAATCTGGAACGAATTGTCACCAGCAGTATTTCCGGACCTATACGACCTGCAAACCTTCAAGAAAAGAGCGTTTTCCCACTTAAAACGCCGGCAACGCACCAGCAGCTCTTCTGATGTTGCGACGACGACGACGACGGGCGACGGTAGTTGCTTTCCATCAGGTGACCCGTTTGCTCGTTTGCCCCGCTTATTTTATAAATAAAAATGTACGGTTTCAACGCGATAAACGAGTATCATCATCTCATATCATATAAAGTAAACCCAAATCCATGTTAATCAAACACAGCTTTAAATACTTATAAGAATTGAGAAAGCAGTTTTTAAGTGAAGATTTCTAGCGCTCAAGTGTTTGGTGGATTTTGGAGTTACGTCACAGAATGTTGAGTGCTTTAGAGAGTGAAGTGTTTGTTCAGTCGGTTTCAACAGATGGAGGTATTATGTATTTTATCTTCCTATTTTAAAATGTCCTCAACACATACATAGCGAAAATAGTGAGATTTTAGTACGTTTAATAGTTATTAACTTTATTGATAGAGACCTAGGTGAAAATTTTAAGATTAAGGCTGCGTTTCCACCAGAGCTGAGCGGAGCTGTGGTGGTTCTCAAAAACACATTCCGAGGAATGTATTTTTGAGAACCAACCATGGAATGGAGGAGCATCGCCGCACTGAGCGATGTCGTGGCAAAGTCATGTCAATGAACCGATTCTAATGTCTTTCAAAAACACATTCCTCGCAAAACAGCTCCGCTCAGCTCTGGTGGGAAGGCAGCCTTAGAATAATAAAATGTTTTTAGTTAACTCTAAATTCATAACTATTAACTGTCTCATCAAGGTTAATATGAAACAAAATAAGCCGACTTTTGAGTTACAAAACTCATTGTTTAAAAGTATATGACTTGATATCTTGATAAATTTTTATCGCATAAGTAGTAACTGACAACGGTAAAAATTGTTAGCAATAAAATCGCAACCCACTAATTTTGAATTGCAATTATTTTGAACGACAATTTATCGCCAGTTGCCAGAACAAGCTATTAAAATAAACGTTTCAATGTAAAGATAAAATTAAAGTACTTATTGGTGGTCATAAAATCGCAGTCAAAATGATTTAGGTGACCACGTGCGTGCTAATCAATATATTATCCAAAAGTCAGTGATACCAACTTCAAATTTTACCAATTTAAAAGCAGAAACATATCTTAGCAATTGGACTCTAGAGAAGAAAATTATACGTTACCTAATATGGATCATTCAATATTATCTAGTATGTTATCTTAAAGTCTTATTAGTCTTATTACTAAAAGCCTAGGTGGGTGTTCCAACTTTAAAAACACTTCAAAGACACCTAAAATTCCTAAGTTTTATTGGTTTTTACTTTTTTTGTTATGAGCAAAATTGGTCTTGGTCTCGGTCATGTAAAAAAAATCGGTTGTTTGTAAAGTCAGTTTACTGACGATAGTTGAACGTGACAACGTATGACGTTGTCACGTTCAACTAT
Organism: Lysandra bellargus; assembly: GCA_905333045.1. NCBI lineage: Eukaryota > Metazoa > Arthropoda > Insecta > Lepidoptera > Lycaenidae > Lysandra > Lysandra bellargus. Next base: position 12,993,625 of record HG995322.1, read on the forward strand.
CCTTAACCCCTTAACCCTCGCTTCCGAATTTATATAAATAGAAACAAACTTTTTCGAGTGTAACCTAAAGTTATTTCGATGTATTTCTTTCAAATGATTGTCTAAAAATATTTATAATGAGTAAAATAAACTATTCGCAATACAAAACGCTACTGTATACATTCGTGAAATCCAGTAAAATCTTCCAACAAAGCACAAGTCATACCTTGACACGTAGGAAATAGAGCACAATTTCGAATAGCCGAAATAATACTAATAACTCACAGATTGTTTATTTATTTTTCATTCAGAGTGTGGTCAATGTATCAAAGGTCATAACTAACCAAACTTCTTCATACAAAAGTATTCTCTAAGTCATCCCAGAAACAAAGAACACAGAACTTTGTTTCGAGACTATCGGCCGTATGAATAAAAACTTAGCGAGGGTTTTAACTACTTTTTTACTATGTAAAAACGTAGTTAAAACCCTCGCTAAGTTTTTATTCATACGGCCGTAAGAGTCTTACGGTTGTTGAGAGACAACGTGCCTCTTTGTCGCTCGTTCCGCGCTCTCGCTTGCACTTCAAGCCTTAAATGGAACGCCTCAGAGCGAGGTAACGCCGCATGAACTGTCATGTTTTTCGTGCGCGCACCCCATATCGAATTATAAGACGTTATCACGTCAAAAGCAAAAACCGAGACCAATTATTATTTTGCTCAGTCATCACCATTGGTTTTTGAAGCTTCAATATTTTTAAGCTTAGGCGGAAATATTTCCGAGGGTTGGTAACACTATGCGCACGATAATCCTTCTATTCGTCGCGTAAAACGATTAATTACGGAAAGTCGGTCAGTAGCGTAAGGATAACAGTTTGTGTCGGACACGGGTCCGGAATTTTACCGGTTTTGTTAGTTGCATCACTGTAACCGAATATCGATTTATTGTCGATGAAACTGATTGTTTTGGTTAAATCATGCACGTTTTTCTTTAAAGTATTGATGTGGAGTTATTTTTGTTCGGTGAAAATAAATCAACCTTCGGCAATGTGAATAGCATTTTCGGGTTCAAAACTATATACCTACCTAGGTACCGTGAAAATAAAGCAAGTAAGAAAAAAAATTGTTGAAAAAAATGTTGAAAAGAAAATAGAGATGTACTCAATTTAAAAAAACGAGAACAATAAAATTTATAAAGCACACGAACATACAAAAATAAAATGAAAAAAATTATCAAGCAATAAAATAAACATTTTTTTTGTTTCACATAATATGATAGTTAATTAAATGTACGAAATATTTTCATTTTTCACTTTCTTCTTATAGGATTTATTTGAATGGACGCCCACTTATCTATGTACAATTAAATTTTAAACACAGAGTCGTAAATTACGCTCTAAACTTTCACACTTTGACCGTATTAAATACAGGTGAGTACTATTAATTACATATTATTTTATGAATATATATTATTAAACTGACTTGGGATTATGGAGGATTTTTATTAGATCAGACTTTGATCCTAAATCCTAATAAATCTAGCAGAATCTATACTCCACTCATTACATCACACCACTGTACAATCTCTTTTCCCATAAACTACACTTTAATATACCTCATCAAAATCAAACCAGCAGATTCAGCCTCCACGCAAAGAAGCAAACATGCAAATTTTTCCGCTTTTATTGCTTTTATTACTTTTTACAATAAATAATACATACTAACCTACTAACACTTAAAATGTGGATGATTCCAAATTCTCATCCAAACTTTAAATCCCAGGATTAGAAAGTTTTCAACAAATCGATATCATTTGTCACGTTAATTTCTTTTGAGGCTTTGTGTGGTCTTCCCAGAATGAATCTGATGGCTCGAAATGCAATTTTTTACCTCAAAATCAGGTACACAATTCGCGAAGAAATATTAATTTACCCTTTTATCTTACTTGCCTATTTTTATATAACCTAACCCTAAGTCATAGTTACAAAATCAAAAACAATTTCAAATTATTATTTATTAATTATAACAGATTAAACACTCATGGCTGGTTTACAGGTATTAAGTAGATAAGTAGTGATAAGTAGTAACTAAATTCTAATTGTCATCTAGTTTAGCACTTACTAAATTTTAACTTGCTACTTGCTACTAAATTTTGTGTTTACATGCAATTAACAACTTAAAATTTAGTTAATTACTTATCAACTTAATACGTATAAACCAGCCATTAGACGCGCCTTTAATAATAATATAGGTCACAAATATTATGTAGCGTTTCGTAGCTCACCCGTAGCCTCGTAGCCTCGTAGCAAAGGGATTCGCATTTCAATTTATTTTCATTCTAAAAGCCAACAAAAGTTATGTCATTTAGTTTTAAACCTTATCTTAAGTTTATATTAAACATGCGAAAGTGTGAAAACTTCTTTACGCTTAAGCCCCTGAACCATTTTTTGTAGTTGCTATAGACACTTTGGAGGGCCGGGACACAAAAACACGGCACGACATCGTACGGCTTCGTACGGCGCCGTATCGGACGCGCGTCGTAAAAAACCACGGCACGGCACCGTACGGCGTCGTACGACGTCGTGCCGTAGAAACTCATCTTGAATTTCTACTCACTTCTACGGCACGACGTCGTACGGCGCCGTGTCGTGGTTTTTTACGACGCGCGTCCGCACGGCGCCGTACGGTGCCGTGCGACGCCATACGACGTCGTGCCGTGTTTTTGTGTCCCGGCTCTTACATCTCCCGAGCTATTTCTGCAGACGGCTATATATTCAAAAATTCAAAAATCTTTATTAATTCCTCTCACAATACAAAAGAACATGTACAATTATTATGATGTACCAAGATACAAATTATAGCAGGAGACTGGTGCCCTAACTAGGTTGCCCTGTGTTAAGGGGTCACCGGGTCCCCCTCAAAGTATAATACATTCAGTTTAAATCGTGTTTAACGTCACTACATTACATATAGGCATCGTATAGCTTCGAATAAAATACACTCGTAGAAGCATTAAAATATTTAAAAAAAACTCGCTGTAGTTCTCGTCCGAAAATCCCACGGAAGTGTACCAAATCGTGACAAATTTATAGCATCAATAAATAGATCTGACATGAATTCCATTCATATTAAAATCCGTGATCTATATATTATGTATATGTAACAACAAAACAGAAAGTGTTTCGGGGTTAAAGATAGCGAAAACCGCGCACAAAGTGTGTCAAAGCATCGTCGAATATTTCATATTAAACATTATTAATTGTTTATTTATACTTTTACACTAATGAGAATTGTATTTTAACGAGACAGCTATAATATAATGCTAAATATTTATAGTCGTTTAATCAAGTGTCAACACATTTTTTATCAGAAAACTAGTTATAGTGAAGAAACGTGTAAACCAAGAAGGTTTATTCGTTCCGCTTAGTTATTATGATTTACTAGTTGATGCCCGCAACTCCGTTGCAACTTTGCGTCCGCAACTTTGAATACCTTAGTTGTGCGGGTACCTTTTATTTTGCCTGGATAAAAAGTATCCTATGTCCTTCCTCAGGACTCAAAATATCTCCATACCAAATTAATTCAAAATCGGTTCGGCGGCTTAGACGTGAAGAGGTAACAGACAGAAAGACGGACAAACAAACAATGATACTTTCGCATTTATAATATTAGTGTGGAAGTTTGGATGGTTATTAGATTTTTGAAGTTTTTACAAGAAGTTTTGTAAGTATAAAATTATTCAGTGTGCATCCGTTGTCTGATTGCCATAACACAAGTTTTACTTAGCATGGGATTAGACGACGTGATGTACGCTACCTAGCTTTTATACTATTGCATATTTTGAATTTGAAAAACTGGCCCGGCCATAGACGTCACACAATCTATGAGTTATCAGTAAACGAAATTTAAAATTTTATCACTGAAACAGAATAACTTGTAGTTTTCCTTACTTTGTAAATAACGTGGAATATCCCCGATAGCAACACTTTAGAAGTAAGCACTTAAAACTTAGCTTCGTCATAAAATTGCGTTATTATTACAATATACATTCGAATAACAATTTCAATACGCGAGTATTTCATAACTGTAATCATCCATACAAAAGTCGATATATCAAGAGGCCTAACAAAAGACATAAACGCGCGACGAAGCTCGCATTTTCAAAATGACTTTGCGATTGATTTAGAGTCGTATTATTGTGATTACTCACGTGCAAGTCATCGATATTATGAAATAATATTGTACCCAAGCTGTATTTAATAAAAAAACATGGATATATTTAATGCAAATTTCAAAGTTAATTTTCAGTTTAAAGTATTGAGGACTCTATAAAAATATTATTTTTGTGTAGTCCTCAAATTTCTTACTTTAAAATGAATTAAAATTGTTCAGTTATAATTGAAGACGTGAGTGAAATCTGAACTGAACAAGAAAACTAACAGTAAAAAAGTTGCCATTTTTTGCACAAATGGAGGCTTCAGGGCCGGACAATTATTTTAAATAAAAAAACTGTGCATTTCATGTGTAGCCGGATAAATTAGCCAGGTGATGGAGTAGATAAGTTACAAGGTTTGTTCAAATTATAAGGGAAAAATGAGTAAATGTCCGTATGTTACAAAATGTTACTTATCGTGTCCTTTCACTGACGTCTTCAATTACAAGTTAAAACTCTTTAACAAATCAAAAATAACAAATTAAGATAATCTCGAGGGTCATAATATAACAGTAACCTCATAATATGCAATTTTATTATCTCACAGCAGTAAGTCATGTAAATTTACACTGATTAAAAGCTTTAAAACAGTTTACTTCGCAAATTTTGACCCAGTTATTGACAATTCATAACTTTAAGGTCCTGTTTCACCGCTTCCTGATAAGGTGCCCGATAGGCTTATTTGACAGATTCTCCATACTCCATCTGTCAAATTAAGTGGTGGATACCCTTATCAGGAAGCGGTGAAACAGGCCCTTAAGATAATATTAAGGTAATTGCAATTGTGTAGATGGTACTGAAAACTACAAAGCCAAAATTTGAGAAAAGAAATAAAATAATCTATCTTCAGAGTTTAAATTAGAACAAGTCATAAATAAAACAAACAAAAAAGTCCTGTTATTATTATTATCGTTCAAAATATATCTCTGTAGTAGACCAAACAGCGTAGAATCTTGAATCGTATTAAAAAGTTTTTGATATAATAATAATAATAATAGCTCCCACACCGGTTTCGGTGTCGGTGGTCGGTTTCATTGATACCAGGCCAGCTACGCAGGAGTAATTTTATAATGCCCAAGTGTGTGCGCAGTACACAAGAGCACTCTCTATTTCTTTTACTCTCATAACCCAGTGGGACGGAAGACCGACACGACTGGCGAGAGATCAGGCGCAGGACCGACTTTTTACAAGCCCATCCGACGCATGGATCATCTTACTTCTCAGACAATCAGATGTAAGCCTGCATTGGCCTAACCAAACTTGGAAATAATATGTTTCCAACGCGGGAATCGAACCCACGACCTCCGAGTCAAGAGCCGCACTCTCTACCACTAGACCACGGAGGCGTTGATGTACGACATATTATTACAACGTGTGTGGCTGGACTTTTGACCGAGAAATATAACTGTTATGGAAACAAATATTTTCAGAATCATTGTTCAGAACCAGGCAATTGCAGTGTGAGCTAAAATCAAAGTTTGTTGTCTATATGAGAAACCTTATACACATCAAACTTTGTCACTTCTGGAACCTCAGTAACGAAATTTTTTTCATTATTTTACGATTCAACGCTTATGCGTGTTAAGTTACAGTTCTTCAAAATGAGCAATTTAGTTTTTTGTATAGCGTTACGATTAACTGTGTGCAGCGTGCGGCGTGGCGCGGCGCGCGCGCGTGGTGGGCGGCGGGGCGCTGCAGCCGGGCGAGTTCCCGTGGCTGGCGGCGCTGCGGCGGGACGGCAAGGTCATCTGCGGCGCCACCGTCGTCGCCAGGGACCACCTAGTCACCGCCACGCACTGCATCTTCGAGTAAGTATTACGACTTGTCCAGGGTTTCCAGGAATATCGCTTCAATTTCAGGGTGTTCGACAGTTTGCAATCAAAACTACATTTGAAGTAAAAGGATGGGTTAGCTTCAGAGATATCTGTAGACGAAACAAATGCTACTGATTTTGGATATGCCACTTTTCACTCATTTCAAACTTTTAATACTTCAGTCGGAATTTCCAGGAATTGCTATTGTATTCTATTGTTGTCGCGATCACCGGTGCTCGCGCGGGGCCTGAAGGATTAAGGTTCATGTAATTAAAAGTTACGCTGATCTGAGACAAGTTTTCTGAAATCAATGCATTGAATTTTTTTTTAAATGACGAGAGTTGCTGAAGCTTCATCCTTTTCTATAGCGTAAACTTTGTGAATTCCGTTTAACCAGTATCTGTATATTGTACTCCGAGTAATTTACAATATAATAACAGCATTACCATCGAATTCCCGTGCCAAATAAATTCGCGAGGAGTATGTGTGATCCGCACGCACACGCACTTAATGGATCCTGTCATTCCCGTTGTCGCGACCTAATTTCATGTGATTTGTGCCTCCTAACTGATTCGAATGAATTCAAAGTTATGTAGTCACTTGGTATTCTTTATTTAAATTTATGGGTGAATCCCGTTTGTATTATCTGAGGGTAAACCGTAAAGTACAGTTACTTTAAAGCTTAAATAGCTGGTGCTGTTTCAAATTTCAACTGTCATCGGTGACTTTCTTACTGATCTTTTACCCTCCAATTTTTTTATTTATACTGTAAGAATAAATAGGCCCGCGGATGGATCGATTAAAATCAAATATTCAAAAGATTTTATGAAGTACAGTATCTACCAACTATTGCGTTTACGTATAGCTACAAAAACTTTACTTTCTCCGAGGTCTTCCATTGTAAAGTGTCAACACTAAAATAACTTCAATTGTGCCCAACTAAAGCAACTCAAAACGGTTAGAGATTGGTCCAATGCCTCTTTCAAGTTCATTAACTGGGTTCTACGCTTAAAAAAGGAGCCAAGCTAAAATTACACGGAACCAAAACATCTCAGAAGGAAATCTCACGTGTCGTCCAATCTCATAAATTCGCTGAAATCGGTTCACCCAAATACACCTTCATTAACATTGCTCCGGATTCGGCACTCCTCTGCATTCTCCGCCATAATCAGCCAGTAGGTTAACAACACTATTATTTATTACCCATTTATTTCAGATCAAACATTTATCCGTGATAAATATAGTTTATGGTCTATTAGTCTGTGTTTTGCCATGCTATTTATGATATGATTCTTTATCAATGGATTATCTTTAATTATTAATTAACGTTCATCAACGGTATTTTGCGGTGATCTGTGAGAATGTTTGGTGAATAATATAAAATAAATGGTTATATTATGCTCAAAATAAATTATTATTAGATACTTCCTTAATGTACCTATTATAAACGCATTGCTAGGCGTGTACACTTTTGTCAGGATTACAATGACTTTCCAAATTTAACAATAGAAAGGAGAAAGTATTAATTCGTAGATCCTGCGCAGGCGTCGCGAACGTATGATTATGCTAATACACGGTATTAAGAAATAAATTACATTGAATGATGTCGCACGCATGTCGCTGACCTACTATCGAACTATGAATGAAAATGTCTTACTCGTGAATCATTTGTGAATAGATAATAAAGATGTTATGAAATTGTAAATAATAAAAGATGAAATAAAGATCTATTCACACTTTTCACTAGCTGATATTGGGTCAGAGAAATTATTTCATTGATTAGTTTTTATTGCTGTGACAACTCTAAGGTTTTTTATACTACTGCAATTTTTTTTCTCCTATATAATTATGATAAGTGAACAAAACAGCCAACAACAGCGAAGCGAGTCCTAGTATATCTCACAACCTGAACATTTTGTGGTACACTTTACGGAAAAACTATTACGTCTATTGATTTGTGCTTTAACATGTGTGACGACGCGAGCCCTTACAAAGCTTGGCTTTTAGCTAGTTGTTATCATATTATGGCCTTTAAAAAATGAGCCCAAACTATGTTACATAAACATATTATAGTTAGGGTATCAAAGTAAGCAGACACTTGTTTTGCTACAAAGTTTTAAAAAATGTTTAAGCCCCCACTCCAAATATGGTCACCTTTATCGAGCATGTCGAAAAAGTTATTTTAATGAAGAGGTAGATCTCTTCACTAAAATAACTTTTTAATTAAGTAAACTCAATTAGGTCGCATTTAAATCAAAAGTCGCTGATAACCACGGACTTCTTATCAGACGAAATTATTGAGATATAACATGGATATAACCGTAACTCTTTAAATATCCACAGTAGCTGACACATATAGGTCGAATTGCAAATTAAAACATGATATTATCACAAACCAGATTTTTAAGACATTTGTGGATCAAAAGTTCGTTTTATGTCCTCAATTTAATGGAAATATTTCGTACTTAAGTTTAATTACGAACTTATAATCATGGTTTGATAAACATTGTAGTACTTACCTAATTGAAGGCTGTCCCGCTTGAGCAGACCGAGAATTAATCATACGAGAATTCAGGCCCTCGGAAAATATTTAGAATAAGTTGCAGTCGATTAGGTATAATATTTTAGTCAATGAACAGTTAGTAAAATTTTTACTTTTATCTACAACTACGTTTGACTTTACAAATAAGGTTTTTGTGAAGGATTTACGAAAGTGCGCATTTTAACAAACGAAAGGCATTTTACGAAATAAGTAATCGAATTCTAGGTTTTCTGTTTTCTACTTTACGCTTGAAAACTCTACCATTATACTTGTAAATTTATGATTCGGAAGACATGGTTTTTTTTTCTCGAATGTGGCAATAACCAATACATTAAATCAATCACCTGGTATATCCACTTAGCACCTTTCTTTTATCTCCTTACTCATTCGCAGAGTGGGTCAATAACAACAAATAAATATTTTGCGCAACCCTTTAGCAACTTTAAGCCCTGGTCGTGACCTAGAGCTTTCTCCAGTTTCGTCATCAATAACAAAAACAATGTTGTATATGTATCTTATTCATAATAATTATTGTAAACGCTTCATATTGTGAAAGCTTAATGGATCTTTTCGCCGGAATATTATAGTTCCTAACCCGACGCTTTGGTAGACAACTTGTAGACTCGACCTTTGAAACATGTTAAAAATGCTTAAGATTTTATTGTAGAAAACCTACTTACCTGTCTAAGTACCTGTAATAGACGAAATAGAAGATGCAGGCATCAGAACAGTCATACTCATGTCATAGGCCGACCTAAAAAGGCCGTAAAAAATTAAAACGTAGTAATTAATATTTTCAAATGAAGTGCAAATATTTAAGACAGGTATAAGTGGGTCTAGGCCAGTGCAGCTAATGCGTCGTTTCGTCACGCGTGTCACGCATTTGTCACGCGCGTGCTCTGCATTTACAGGTAGACCTCCATCATGGAGAATACGATAGGTCTAGACTACAGACTACTAGTTATTATCTAATTGCAATTGGCACGATTTCAATCAGCTGTTTCTATGCAATTTAAGTTTATGAAAAATTCCTACATCTACTGCAAGTCAGCTTATATACGACTACATTCAGTTCAAAGTTCCTAAAAAGTGTTAAATAACTGTAAACAGTTTGTAGATGTGCAGATTTCGTCTAAGATCAAGCCGCGCTGAATCGGAACACAACGCAATGATAATGTGTCATTTGTCAATATTACACGTTCCTTTTTAACGTGTATACAATGTGGATATTAATAGTTACTTAAGTACCTTAAGTTATTTAATGTAGAGTTTGACGAGAGTTAAAGGACTTTACAAAGTTTGAGTAATAATTAGATGTGATATTTTCCGTTTCCAGGATCGAGGCGTCCCGTCTGTCGGTGCTGGTGGGGGAGTACGACGTGAACAGCACGCGGTCTGCCGGTCTGGCGGTGGCGCACGTGTTCCAGCACCCCGACTTCAACCGCTACACGTACGACAACGACATCGCCGTGCTGCGCCTGGCCGAGCCGCTGCCCGACCATCTGTACCGCCCCGCGTGTTTGCCCAGTGAGTACCAATTATTACCTTTTTTTGCGCTAGGTGAATGCATTTACGCATCCCCGGGGCCTAGGGAGGACCACCGAGGTAAGTCAGACTACCCGAGGCGGACGTAAGATGCGCATCCGGGACTACCCACCAAAACCCCAATGGTTTTTCTGCTCCTGAAGGTACCACGTGATACACGACCGCAGGTGAGTACAAAACCTAAGTTCGTCGGAGAAGTCTTTTAGCAGGTTTTGTTGGACCTCGTGATTATTCCACCAACATTATTATTTGGACCACCATTTTTGAAAGACTTTCTAGAATTCATGATAGTTTTCTTCTTTTAACCGCGCAAATATACAGCTACACTTTTTTGTGTGAGGACATAATTTGTCTATGGATAACTATCTATTTGCTACAGTACGTATCTATCGACTTTAGTTACTAAGACGTATATATGAAAAAAACTTGGCCAGCGATCAAAAAGTCAGATTTCTGGTAATATTCTAACTTTATAGCCCGATCTTATCAGTCTTAGTGTCGATAGCTAGAATTTAAGGCAACATTTTTATGCGTGAACATATTTAGCCTCATTTCATTACTGCTGACGCGGGAGTCGGGACGCGTTTTGTTTGCTACGTTTCGTAGAAAAAACTTTAATTTATGAGTCTCATCTTGGAAATATGTTGACAATAGTTTTTAACACCATATATTACTAATTGAGGGTATTAGGACGAAAATGTTGAATAAGCCGCCGCATTAATCAATACAGTGAAAGTTAATATCATAATCTGGCATGTGTAAGTACCAGAGGATTTTCTATTTAGCTAGTGATGGATACACAGTCATTAGGTCAAAGTCACCGGTCAATGGTCCAAGCAAAGATTACTTAGAAACTAGTGTGCATCTTGACTGTTCTTGACCTCGGTAGACTGTTCTTAACGAACGGTATTTCGACCCGACCAAAGACCTATACCTAGAACCGACCTATAGCCATAGCCTAATGCAACATTTATATCAAAAAAGGAAAAAAAAACTTATTTAATTTTTTTTGCGCCTGTTAACCGTGCCTCTGTATTTTATTTATTTTTTTATTTGAAAATAATTCGATTTCAGACGACGACAGCAGCCTCGATGGAGTCAACGCGGTTGTCTCTGGCTGGGGAGGAACGGTTGAAAAAGGACCGCCGTCTAACATACCAATGAAAGTGAGTGTCCTATTTAAAAAAAAAACTGTGAGATATGCTACGAATAATAAAAACTATTTATTATTCGTAGGAGATATGGTATAAAATCTCATAGAAGTATCATGTTATTATGTTTGTACAGTTTTGAACGTTCGCATGTGACCAATCATGATAGTAATAATAAGATTCATTAACGATCGTCATATGACTTGACAGTTTCTACTGTACCTATTCTATTTGTGAAATAAATATTATAGAATACAGTACATACAAAAATTGGCAGATGGCACCCCATACATAATATTTTGGCCTCTATCTCTAACCACAATAGACAGAACTCAACTAACATTGACCGACCTTAACGAACGAATATCAAAGTCTACCATTTGGCCTATGAATCAATTATAACCATGATGGTACCATCGAAGAAATTGATTCATAGGCAGATATGTCTACGTCATTTGGTGCAGCTATGTCAATTTAATATTAAAAGGTCCATTCACTATCCTGCATTCGGACTGCACGGCGGACTGCCATGCAGGATAGTGAATGGGCCTTTTTAGGTTAGGTTAGGTTTGACATAAAGCGACTAAATTATGTAGGTCTGCCATCTCTCTATGAATTCATTTCTTCGATGGTACGTTCTATTTAATTTTCAAATTTGATTTTTGCTCACAAATTACAGTACTTAGATTTTTTTTTTTTTAACAAAAGACGTTTAACATTGATCATAGGCGGAGGTGAACATCTGGTCAGAGGAGGAGTGCAAGGGCGCAGGGTACGGGCGGCGGAAGGTGACGCCCCGCATGATCTGCGCCAACGCCCCCGACAGGGACTCTTGTACCGGCGATTCCGGTGGCCCTCTGCTGATGACACAGCCGTACCATACTTTAGTTGGTAAGTTAACACGTCTCTTTAGGAGTGCTCTAGACTAGTAATGACACATAAAATCGCGCTAAAAATTTGCATTATGCAGCAATAAATCTGTCTACCTCGGTACCAACTCGGTACTCACAGTTTCTCGCACCTAAAAGGGCCCATTCACTATCCTGAATTGCAGTCCGCCGGCTTATGCAGGATAATAAGGATAGTGAATGGTGTTGCAGGTGCTGCATAAGCCGGCGGACTGCACGGCGGACTGCAATGCAGGATAGTGAATGGGCCCTTTTAGGTTTGAGCGTAAAAAAATAATAATTGACTGCTAGGCTGAGAGACAGACGGACACACTTTAGCATCAATAATATATGGATAGTATGGATTGCGAAGAGCTTGGTAATTATGTTTATAGGTGCAGTTAAGGATGATAATAATTAATAATACTTAATAAAAAATTCAGCCCGAGATAGCTCTCAGAGTAAAGGTTTCCTTACAAAATTCTTTTTTTCAGGGATCGTATCCTGGGGTCGAGGGTGCGCCAGACAAGGCTACCCGGGCGTGTACGCCAGAGTGGACCGCTTCATGCCGTGGCTGCAGGTAGCACTGCGTCACGCCTGCACGTGCTCCCCGCCCTCCAGAAGCTAACCTAGAGGCTACGTCTTTGCCATATCTTAAAAAAAGCTGCGTCTCCTGTGCATATATTTTTTTCTTGCATTGGAGACGTGGTGCGAGCACTTTTAAGTCATTGTACTATGTGTGTGTTAGTAACAAAATATTTTTCGTCTTTAATTCATTACGACCACGACGTAAGTAGGTACTTACGCGTTTACGATGTAAGTTACCGTTGTTTGTTATCACTTGTGCTTGAAACTGTACAAAGTACCTACGCGTATTTTAAGATTTATTTAAATAATTAGGTATTTATTACTGTAGATTATATTCAAACAACCGTGCTGGAAATTGGAGGCTAGTTACCATATTGTATTGTCTTCAGTGGCTCTAAAATTACCGATCAAGAGGCTTTAAATTAAGAGCACATAAAGAAAACACTTAAAATATAAAACCGGCTAAGCGAAAGGTGAAGCTTGTTCAAATTAAATTGAGCTTTCTTATATATTGACTCAAACCAAAGCAAGTTCTGTTAAGTGCAGAGCTTTTTTGATGTCAGTATTAGGAACATAATTTTAATTATAAGTTAGTAGTTCCCCACTTAGTTTGTAAGACAATGGCTGTGAATTTAATTTATAAATATTAATATTTAAATATTTTTATAATAATTTAAGTGCCTATAGTTACCTTCTGATTTTTGTATACTAATTACATACGTAATTTAGCTTTTAGTCAGTTAATGTGAGTTAATTCAAGTGGATTTTTTTAAAACAATTTACAATAAAAGTTACCTTTAATATTTATAATACTTTTTAATAATCATTGTAGTATGAATGTTAAAAATACAAAAGTTTCGAAATATAATAAATATATTTCATATTATTTCAGAATATAATATTTTATTTTATTTAGCTTTACCTATCTCCTTTATTCGAAATAATGAACTATAATAAATATTTTGCTTTCAGTTAAAAAGGCCCATTCACCATCCTGCATGGCAGTCCGCCGTGCCGTCCGCCGGCTTATGCAGGATATAGTGAATGGGCCTTTGGCATATAAGTCCTGGAGCGACGTGAAAAATCTCGCACTGTTAACTTTATAGGGCACTTTGTTAACTTTAATAATTATTATTGCACTCCTATAGGTAAAGACACAGACTAGGTATAATACTAAAATTATTATAGATTTATCGGAAAACCTCTTGAGTCTTGGTAACTCTTAAAATTATAATCTCCAACTTTCGTTTTAGTTCAAAGCTATATTATTTAGTTCCAAAATCCAAACCATGCTCAGTTCAGATCATAAAGTTAATATACCTAGCGGAATAGGGAAACAAAGGCCTGAGCAAGCGAGATGCCACGTAAAAAGAGACGTGTGATACATGACAGCAGCACTCTTTTTTTGACGTCTAGTTAACACGTGCCGCACGTTGACAATTTAATCTCATAGAATTCATGTTCAATCATGCTTGTGTAAGTGTATACAGTATACGTACACATATTTTTCACACAGATGAAAACCAATTTTGGTTTCGTTTGACAGCTCGAGATTGTTGCTCTATTGCGATAGGTATAATAACTTTATGGTTCAGATCGAGTAGATTATGCAAAAATACGATATCGCCCTTAAACGGTCCATTCACTATCCTGCATTGCAGTCCGCCGTGCAGGCCTGCAACACCATTCACTATCCTGCATTAGCCGCCGTGCAGTCCGCTGACTTATGCAGGATAGTGAATGGTATTGCAGGCCTGTACGGCGGACTGAAATGCAGGATAGTGAATGGGCCCTTTTAGGGCCTGTTTACCCACTTCCGGTGGTGCCGGATAGGCTATTCAGTATCCACAACTTATTTGACAGATGCTCCATACTCATATCAAGTTAAGTTGTGAATAGCCTATCTGGCACAGGGCACTTATCAGGAAGTGGTAAAACAGGCCCTTAGACTAGGATCATCAGTCCCTTCATTGTAAATCGCGGTTTGTATATAACGTAGTTTAAATCCTCTTTGTCGCGGTTTATAATAAATAGAAAACTATGAAATATGACAAATCTTTTTGACAGGGGGTCAATGACCGCTACCGCCTCGACTCGCCGTGTACACTTTAGTCTATAACAGTAGTAATTTTGGAGTCAAAAACTAGGGCAACCTCATAATGTTACGTAGTTTATCTTATTTTTATCTTACAAAATAGTTTTGAGACAAAATATATAATTTTATATTTTGTCTTTATATATCTATCTCTACCACTGTTAAAATTTTTTGCCTTTGATGTTTGTGAAACAAAATATTATACTTAGGGTATGCGCGCACGGCAAGAAGCTTATACCCTAATATAAGCTTCTTGGCGCACGGGCAACTTAGTTCCTCGGCGATTTATTAATGAGGAATTTTCATAACTTTTTAATTTGATTGTCAAACAGTTTCCATTTTAGTAACTAGATGGCGTATGGGTTCGCTCCATAATGGATGCACCCAATATCTACTTTTCGACGCTTTCTTCGGTTTTTTATTTATTTTTCAAAAAAGACAAATAAATCACCGAGCAACTAAGTTGCCCGTGCGCGCATACCCTAAAGCACTTATTCCACCTTACTAAATTTAGACGTCCAAATGATTCAGTAACTAAATTTAGTCAAGTGGAATAGCATTTAGTAACTTTCTAAATGCTATTCCACTTGACTAAATTTAGTTACTGAATCATTTAGACGTCTAAATTTAGTAAGGTGGAATAAGTGCATTAGCTGTTTGGAGCAGGGCTTCAAATAACGTTATTTTTTCATAACGTTATTGCTTCAAGGGCATAGATAAAGTTATGAAAATTTAACCGATACTAGAAATAACGTTATAAATGTATTTAATAACGGTAAATGTTATAACGTTATATAGGATTTATAACGGTAAATATATGTTCTTTGATAACGTTATAGTCCGTCAAGAAAGTCATGACAGGCGGGAAAATTTTCTAAACGTAATCACGCTTTTAAGGTGTATTTTTTTCTTTGTATTTTCACAGATAACGCTTATTACATTTTAAATATGAGTGAGATTTGGTGCACTGTGCACGATCGCATACCTGATACCAGAAAATAACGTTATATTTACCGTTATTATTATAACGTTATTTTTTTGTTATGCCATAACGAAAAAATAACGTTATAATAATAACGGTAAATATAACGTTATTTTACTAGATATCGTTAAAAAAATAACGTTATCTGGCTACCATTATGAAAATAACGGTACGTAACGATATTTTTTCTGTTATTGGATAACGTTATGAAGCCCTGGTTTGGAGTTGGTTTCGCGTGTCTGCCACCCCCTTTATAAAGCCCGCGAAAATGCAAGTCAAATTGATATTGACGTTTCAAACTTCAAATTGACAGTTGAATTTTGAAAACAGTTGAGAAACCTCGGCAGCAAAGGTTTTTGCAAAATTTAGCTGATAAAAGCGTTTTGTGCATTTCCAGAGATTTGTTATGCTTAAAACTATTTATATGGATTACAAATAATAACAAACTTTTTGTGAAAATAACATTCACAATGAACTTTTCTGACAATGAAGCGGTAAGTTTGAGGTTAAAGACTTCTCCTTTGTTTACTGTTTAAAAATTTATTAAATCTTAATGGGTTTTTGTTATTTTTAGGATGATACATCAAGTGTAGATAGTACATCGAATACTGACAATACATCTCGTAGTGAGACACCAACCAATTCACGAGCCAAAAAGCGAAGACGCGGAAAAAAGAAAATAAATAAACAAGTTAAACCGCCTTATAAATTCAAGTAAGAAATGTATTAAATTGGTACTTTATATTATTAACAATTACTCTGTGTATCAATTTTATGTTTCACTTTCACAAATAAAGTTGTATAACTAGTTTTTTCATTTCAACATACAACACAAATTTAACTATATTTATTTCAGCTGTAGCGCAAAGGAGGATCATGGCCAGCCTTTGTTTGGGTGCCAGTTCAACCATCACCTGGGTGAGAATGAACCTCCAATATTTGCCGTTGTTGGAAGTAACAGGGTGTCAATCTACGAATGTCCCGAGTCTGGAGGTTTCAGGTTTTTGCAATGTTACGCTGATCCTGATGTAAGTTTTGCTTTACAAATAATTATAAATAATAGGAATAATACAATATTAGTTACTTAAGAAAATATAAGAAAAATTTTAAATTATTGTTGTTTATATACTTGCAGGTAGATGAGACTTTTTATACCTGTGCTTGGTCTTATGAAGAGGAAACCAATTTGCCACTATTAGCGGTCGCTGGATCCAGAGGTATTGTCAGAGTGTTCCATCCAGCTACACAAACATGTATCAAACACTATATCGGCCATGGGCATGCTATTAATGAGGTCAAATTTCATCCAAGAGACCCTAATCTATTATTGTCGGCTAGCAAAGATCATGCCTTAAGGCTATGGAACATCATGACTGACGTATGCATAGCAATTTTTGGGGGTGTAGAAGGACATCGAGACGAAGTGTTGAGTGCCGATTTTGATCTGAAGGGAGAGAGGATCATGTCTTGTGGAATGGATCATTCCCTAAAATTGTGGAGGCTAGACAAGCCCTCGATGAATGAAGCTATCAAACAAAGTTACAATTTCAATCCACACAGAGCACTGAGACCTTTCAATTCTTTGAAGGAGCACTTCCCAGATTTCTCAACGAGAGATATACACAGAAATTATGTGGACTGTGTAAAGTGGATGGGTGATCTCATTTTGTCTAAGGTGATTAGATTTAGTCTGTATATTGTAGCAAAAGATTTCGTCTTTTTAAATATTTTTTTATAGTCGGGACATTTTAATAGGCCACATTTGACAGTTCATCAAAATTGTACCTGGTAACTTTATAGCGACGTACATAAAAAATAAATATTTTCGTTTTGTTATAACTGCATAATTGATTAACTTTTTTCAATTACGATTACATATTTATTGTAAATATGACCGATACGAATTATTTAACGATTTGCTTTTACTGATAAACAATTCTAAACGTAATAAACAAATTCTGATCTTAATAATTACACGTCGTTACAATGTTACGTCAGCCGACCTTTTTTCTTTTTAAACTCTAGGGAAGTTACCCTAAAAATCGAAAGCGAATAAATAGTATCGATGCATTGATTACTTGTAACGAAATATCCCCATAAATTAATAACCATGCTGTGAAAAGTAACACATATTTATGTGAAATGAATAATGATAATACTACATTCAACAGTTTTTATAATTCAAGCGGATAAATGCATTTTTTTTTTTGTAAAATATGTACTTTTATTATTATGCTCCTTGAATTTGCAAAAGAAAAAGTAATAATGGGACAGGAGTTTGTTTCAAACGTATAAAATTATAAATATTTAAATATAAATATTCGTTTTGTGTATATAACGTATTTGTGTGTCGATGTTTTTACGCAGTTCACTTCACTATGGAGATTAATCTGACAGATGTCAAATGTGGCCTATTAAAATGCCCCGACTGTAATATCTGCTATGCATTCCTCAGTCCTGTGAAAATGCTATTATTTGCTGGAAGCCGGGTCGTCTAGAAGATACAGAGCTGAGACCAGGAGACAACACGGTGACAATAGTGCACAGATTTGACTACAAGGAGTGTGAAATCTGGTTCATTAGATTTGCTGTGGACTACAGCCAGAGGGTGAGATTATTGTTATTATTATATCTTTTTGAATTTCTTAATATTACTTCCCCCTTACTAATAAATTTTTTACACAATAAATAACTTTACAATGTCTGCTTTTCTTTGTCTGGCTAAATGGAAATGGCAAAGGCAAAAACAGCTAACCTTGCAAAGTTATCCACTGCATAAGGGCCAACTTACACATACCACAACCACACGACATGACATCGCAACGACAAAATGTCGTCGAGCAGTGATTACGTGTAGTTGCGTTGTGATACCGACAAAATGCCGACGTGGTTGCATTGTCGTCAGTGGTTGCGATGTGGCTACGTACGAAAGTCAATGAAAAGGAGGGGGGAAGAGCGCGCGCGGTGTGCGCGCACTGTCGTTGCATCGATGCAACATTGTGGTTGCGATGTGGTCGGTATGTGATAAGTGCTCGTCAACGACTGCAAAATGTGGTACGTGTGATTGGTCCAGTTCATTTACAATACGAAATATACGCCCGACCACGTGGTTTGGTTATCTCGGTATCTGACAAGTGGCGACAACGACTGCAAAATGTGGTGCGTGTGAATGGTCCAGTTCATTTACAGTTCGAAATATACGCCCGACCACGCGATGTGGTTGTGATACGTGTGGGTTGGCCCTAAATATCAATTCAAGTAATAGAGAAAGTAAATTATTGTTACAACTCATTTAACCAACCCAAAACAATTTGGTTCATTTACTGTCTCCAGTTAGAGTGCAACAAAGATAGACAAACATCTATCTGGTTATGTAACCCATTATTAATTTCTGCTGCTGGTTCCAGGTAATAGCCCTCGGCAACCAGTGCGGCAAGACGATGGTGTGGGAGTTGGGCAGCGTGGCGGGCGGCTCGCGTGTCTCGCAGCTCGTGCACCCACGCTGCAGCACCGCCGTCAGACAGGTCAGTATAGTTGCCGCCAAGGACAATAAACCTTTGATTCCCGATTAGTTTCTCATAATGTGAATTTGAAGTAATAATAATATCAATGGACGCTTCACACCACGTCAATCTGGCCCCGTGCTAAGTACATGAAGGACTTGTGTTACAGGTACCAGACAATGGAAATATATTTAATACTTTTATACTATACATATATTTAAGATTTTTATTATATGATACACATATTTAATACACATCCATGACCCAGGAACTTTGAAAACTTTTTGTTCCGTCGGCGGGATTCGAACCCGCGACCCTCGGCTTGAGCTACCAACAGCCCACCAACTGAGCCACAGAGGTCGTCAAAAGGAACATGAACATGTACAGCATGAGAATCAAACCAAGCTTAAGTATTATATTTTAGAGAATTAGTTGCGGCCTTACTCTAAAAGGCTAAACTCCCTAATTATTGTTGAGCACCAGAAAATCCACAGCTATGTCTCTTCTTATTAAATGGGTTAAACCTATTTTTCGTCTTAATTTTTTTTTGTTGCAGGTGACGCTATCTAAGAATGGAAAAATACTACTTACTTGCTGTGACGATGGCACAATCTGGAGATGGGACAGAGTCAACAATGGAAGTGTGTGAACAAATCAATAAAAATAATCAGCTATGGATTAATTGACATGAATGAGAACAAAAAATGGTATTAAAATTAAGATATTTGGAATAAATCTAACGTAAGAACTGAGGTAAACGAATTTTATTTCTCTTCATATATTTTAATATCTACAGATATTTCCTACTTTTTTGAGGAAAAATACAATTTGCTTCTAAAGGGTTAAATGTGGGTGGTTAGAAATAAAAGGGTATTAGGTATGTCAAATAATTTTATTCACCAACAAATCACTGCTACGGGTCAACAGAATGAATCACAGGGGTCTAGGTGTTATCTCGTGAACTAACCGCACCAACCACCTAATGTGACCGCATCATGCTGTTAAAACTTGAAATATAATACAAACTCTTTTTTGGTGGGGTCCTAAAGGTGATCGCACATTTATCAGCACAGACGCACCGAACGCGCCGCATTTTAGAATTCGTTTCGTGAAACCTCGCACATTCGTCCGCACGTGCGTTGCGGTGCGTTCGACGCGTACAGCGCGTACGGTGATGACAAATGTGCAATCAACTTAAGGCTCCTGTATTCGAGCGACCAAAGGTTTTTTTCTGTCTATATACAAAAGAGAGGCTGTTTCGATAAAAGATGATTGTTTCCTGTATTCGAGCGACCAAAGGTTTTTTCTGTCTATATGCAAAAGAGAGGCTGTTTCGATAAAAGATGATTGTTTCCTGTATTCGAGCGACCAAAGGTTTTTTCTGTCTATATGCAAAAGAGAGGCTATTTCGATAAAAGACGATTGTTTCCTGTATGCTCAAGTTTTGTTGAAAAGTAGACTAGTTCATAATAATCGGAAAGCTAATAATTGTAAACGACGGAGACTATTGCCCGTGCGTGTTACACTGCTAGACTAGGTTATCTATGATAGTGTTACGTGTATCAAACTGAGTTGATTGCCGGCTTGTTTACCTTTTGTATGGCCCGCCATACTTTCTGGAACGTTCCATTCTGGATTGTTTACGTAAACACGCAATTCACATAAACAAGGGTTGGACTTTTCTAGAAAGTACGCGCAACTGTCGCGCGCAGGTAAACAACTGCCCGTATCCGTAACAATAGGATATGGATTTTGCAGTTGATGCTGCAGCACAAATCCATACACTTTCATTGTTATCACTTATTCGCTTAAGCCGCTTCGCCGTATACGAAATTTGCCGATTTCGCTGATTTAACAGACGTGATTCAACAGTTAAAATACAGTATTTCTATAAGTTTTAATGCACAACATGTAAGATCATTTCAATTATAATCTAATGTTGAAGCTAGATTTTTTTACTTTTTTGCTGTAAAAGGTTTAGAATATCACCTGTTTATGGATTGTATTGACGTCTTAACGGTATGAAAAAAATACAATGTACTGTTGAGAAAGTCGTCTATAAAATGTTTGAATTACTTTTTACCACTTACTTCAGTCGGAATTTCCAGGAATTGCTATTGTATTCTATTGTTGTCGCGATCACCGGTGCTCGCGCGGGGCCTGAAGGATTAATATGAAATAGTTGAGTAAAAAAATATGTAACTCGGCAAAATTTTAGAGAAAATGGGCAAAGAATTGATGTTAATTTCGGCAACTCGGAGCTGTAATTCATAAAAAGAAAACGACAGAAATAATCTATAGATAAAATTCTATCCAATTCGAGAAAAAAGAAAAAAAAAACAAATTGTGACAAAAAACACGATCACGAAACAACCTAAATCTCACATTATATTACTCGCCGCAAGTTCGAGTCGGCTTTCCGCGCTTAAATATATTTTAAATCTAATAATTAATATATATATTTTTAAGTCTAATAAGGGGAAAATCCTAACAATATTTCTGTAGCGAACCTTTGCAATTTCGTATTCATCGGCAAAATTTCGTATACGGACTCTTAACACATTACCTATGTAGGAAAAGATTTTAGATTATTAGTTCACAACAAAAAATTCAAGGGAAATATCAATCGTAAAAGTTTCTGCTAAGCGAATATTATGTTTCAAGTTGAACAGACATGTGCAAATTCTAAACACCGATAAACAAGTCTATCCTACGAACATCGAGTACAACCTAACAACTAATTACACTTAAGTTTAAATGACAGTGTAATTGAATTTAGTCCATTTTTAATTAAATTCAGTCTTTAAAATTTGCTACAAATGCAAGCAAATCTATGAGATCAAGAAGTAGTCGCTTATATTACCATTATAGTATGCAATTTGAATTTTAAACACCAAATAGGACCCTAAATCTTATTTTTGATTCAACATCATACCTTGGTATCTAACCAAATCACATAATGTAATGGCAATAATTACAAGTATAGAGATCACATACAAAAATTAATACAGTTTTACAGAAAATAGAGAAAAAACAACAAATAATAATAAACATTAGATTTTTATAATAAAGGAAAAAATTGAGAATTTTTATCATAAATAGTTAATTAATGTATGAGTTTATTTAAAAGGACGAATATTATTATCATGATTTAGTTTGAAATATTTATAATTATTGTTTTATTATTCACTTTTAATATAATTACAAAATTCTGATTATAAAACTCCCAATAAAACAGGGTATTGTATTAAAACGTATACCGCCTACAATATAAACAATCATACAACATCACAACGAAATTATTGAGCTAAATTCTAGCTTTAGACATGTGAATAGAGAGCTGGATTTTCTCTCTACTAAACACTGCTTAATGAGAACAAGCTAATCGGCCATTTTGTTTACAATATTCAGAAACAAAATGGCCGATTCGTAAACCATATAAATTTAAATTTTCCGTAATAACAATCGACGTACTGTAAAACTTATCAAGTAAATTAAGTTTAAAGAAATAACTTAAATTGTATAATATAAAATAAAATATCATTTTTTTTTCTACTTTATTAAAAATATGGTTAACCAATTAATATAAAAAAATATAATGTTATCCAGCTCACTAATCATAACACTCACAACAATAACAACTAACATATTTATACAATTTTAAATTATTACCCTTCACAATATATCAAATGAATATCTTTCGCTTAAGCCTAAATCAATATCAAATATAAATTCATTAAAATCAGTGTTGTTCTTAGGGCCCGTTGTTTGATCGCTAGTTAAGGTTACAAATAGTTAAAAAGTGTTAGTTAAACTAACTATTTGTTAAAAATTACAAAATGTTGTTTTTCAATCGATAGTTAAGCTAACTGTAGTAAATTTTTTTGACAAATTGTTAAATAAAATGACTACGCTCGGACTGCGTAGTTAACATTGACCATTAGTTTGATTCGTTTGTTGTTGCGGATAATATCAAGTCGAGTTAAGATTTAAAAAAAAAAATGGATTTAAATATACTTATATATTTTGATGACTCGGAAAGTTCTTCTGATGAAGAAATCATTCTAGAATACGTTTTAACACGCCGCCCGAAAACATTTCGCTCTAGAATAATTGTGCAGCTAGCTGCTAGACTATTCGGATGAAGTCGAATTTTTCGAAAGGTTTAGAATGTCCAAAGAAACTTTGGATAGTTGCTGAAGTGATTTACTTACATTGTGTACTATTTACTAAATAGGTAAGTAGGTACCAACAATAACAGTGCTGTATTACATTAATATTGAAACCTATATTCATCATATCTAAAAGCTGCCTACCATAACACAAAAAAAAGGTTTGTTTATGCAAAAAGTTTCAATAAGTCATAAAGTTTCTAATAAATAGAGAAAACACGTGCAAAAATTAAAAACTATTGTACTTTTTTACAGAAAGAGCCCCCATGACCCATCTTTATTGATTATTATATCCAAAGAATTTGAGTTAAGTTTTAATTAGGTACGTCCGTATGTCAAATAGTTTAAGAGCTATTATTCTTTGAACATTGGTTGTGCGTGAGCTCAAAAGGTTCTGTACAGCCGACGTTTCATAAACAATATTACCAGTAGTAAAAAAATTCTCCCGGCAGAATTTTGGGTTTCCCATGTTCCTTCAAATAGCAACACAATTGACGATTGTTACTTTTAACTGTAGTCAAAAATCAGTTGAAACAACGTATTTCTATTTTAACAACTGGTCAAGGCTTAACTACAGTTAACTAACTAATGGTTACGGAGACTATTTGTCATTTTTGACTAGTGATCAAACAACCGGCCCTTAGTGAAATAGATATTTATGAACATTACACTACTCATACTTTATTTCTTTTTAGTTCCCTAATTTTTATTTCCTCTCTATCCGAAATATTTTTATTTAAAAAAAATTCAATTTCGTAAATATTTTATTGAGTAAAAGATGAGCCAAAAGTGATGATTTTTGGACTATTTATATTTATAGTGAGAATTGAGATAGTATTTTACAGAGCATTACAGTGATCTTAGCCAATACAACCTACTTGATATATTTGTAGCCTTTTGTGTCATAGTAATCGGAACTCTCTAAAATTAAGTTTTCAATGTGCATATTTATTGTATTCACACTAACATTTTGAGAATAATTCTACTATCGTAGTAACTTGTACCAATTACTAATAAATATATTTACTTAATGCATAACTATTCAAGGTCCTCCGTCTTTGGCCCAACTCACAATGTGGGGTGCACGCACTTGCTTATCGACGCACCCATATTTTCATATTATAATTTTTTGTACTTAAATAATAGAACAATAGAGATGAATATGCCTTGACGACGAACGTGACGTGTCGCTTCGCAGCAGAAGCTCCAGTGTGAGTTGAGCCTTAGTCTGTCATGTGACTTTTTCCAAGACAATTTCATCTTATTCACTGTGTAAATATATTTTATTGCAACAGGGTAAATATATTGAGCTACGGATTTTAAGAATCCTTAATGCACAAACCGTTATTTTAAACTATTGATATTAAAAGTTTGGCTGCTGAGTGTATAGCTCTAGTCTATAAAAGTCGAAGAGATTAAAACATTTAGAAATCTTATCTTATTGGGGCGGTTAAAAGTTGGAAAAAGTGCAAAAGTCTTAGGACTTAAAAGTTGGAGATAAAATTTAGGGTATTTTCATTGCATTTTAAATATAAATAAAATGTATCACAAACCTTATTAGGTTACTTCATAACGGCAATATTCTGTGTGATTAGTAGTAACTAGACGTCCCGGTGAACTTCGTGTCTCTTTAAAACCTTCCCTGAACTTCTACGAATATTTGAAGACTAAAATCAGCCCAATCTGTTCAGCCGTTTTCGAGTTTTAGCGAGACTAACACATTTGAAAATCCATTTTTACATATAAGAAGAAGAAGATCATGTTATCCTAAGTTTCTAAGGAGCAGACTTTCCAAGTGTTTGAATTTCAAAGATATCATAAAAATTTAAAATATTGTCCTTGAAATAACTTGATATCTAATTATCCACATGATTTACAGAACTATAATTTCTTTTCGTCCATTCTACTCTCGCTAATCGTGTCTCACAAGTCACAACATCAACATATATACATCTATGTTACATACTATCTCTAGTGATGACTAGTCATTCTTTGTGAAGTCAATTTTTATGAATCTCAAAGATGATGCTGTAGCTTGCTGCTTGAAGGTGTTTTATATTTTTGCGATACGATATCGGACCGATATCATAACCTGCATTTCTCATTATCGATTCGATATTAAATCGGATTATATAAAAGCGCTGTAAAAGACTACTTGCTTTTCCATAACTATATTTTGCTATACATACATACAAATACCCTACTGACGTGGAAGGCTCCATAAATATTATTATAATCGTCTAAATCTACACCTCTATAAGCGTTAGGTACATCGTGACATGCTTTAGCAATATACAACAATTTCTTCAGAATCTGTCGATCTGTCTACAAAGATCTATCAAAATTTGCCTGCATTAGCTGGAAGCGACTGTTAGCTAGTGATCCATGCTGCTATTACAATTTAGTAATCACACTAAAAAGAAAACAGCAATTGTTTATTTATATAAGCATAGGCAAGAGCATAGACTATACTCCACTCGGGCTAGCTTGTCGCTAGCGGTCATTGGCTTCCTGTCAAAAACTTGTCATTTTCCATATAAAACCACGATTGACAATATCTGACACTTCATGATTGTCAATCGCGGTTTATATGGAAAATGACAAGTTTTTGACAGGGAGTCAATGATTGCTAGCGAAAAGCTAGCCCGAGTGGAGTATAGTAGTGTTTTTTCTGGATGCCCCTCATAATATTATAACACAAAATCTTGTCTCATATGACGATTTAAAAACTTTTTAACGTACTCTATCATACAAATCTAAAATAGTTTCTCGAGATAACAAAATACAGACTAGCTAATACAATGCATGCAACTGGAATGTTTTGTGCTTCCATCCAATTTTTCTAATATCTCTAAAGCCGGGTCCAGACGAGTATAACGTGTAATGTAAGATTACGTGTAATTTAGCGTCAACAGTGTGGACGGCACACGAACGAGCACTGCGGGCGCCTTTGTGCTCGCGCGAAAAACAGACAGCCGATGGATCAACCCCGAGCGCCGCACGAGCGTTACATGTAATGCTCGTAGTGCCGTCCACACGTAGAATACGTGTTACATTACACGGTGGGTTACATTACACGTTACACTCGTCTGGATCCGGCTTTATGTTGGGCGTAAAATAAAAGATTATTTTTTTACCTTTAGGAAAACGAACACATCAATAATAATAATCAATGGTATAAAAACCTATATGAATCATTGAAGCCCTGTGGAATATGAATAAAGAAAATTACAGATGTATTTGTAGATATCTGTGGAACGATTTCAAACTATGTTCTGCATTTTCATTCACACTAGATTATTCGATTCAAACGTTTTCTATCTTGCTTTATCGTAAGGAATGCGCTATTCGTTTAAAATTGTTGCCATATCCTCTTAACTTATAAATATAATAAAACTAGATGATGCCCGCAACTCCGTTGCTCCAAAATTCGTTTATCGCGCGGGAACCGTACATTTTTCCAGGATAAAAAGTATCCTACGTACTTTCCCGGGACTCAAAGTATCTCCATACCAAATTTCAGCAAAATCCGTTCAGCGGGTTTGGGCGTGAAGAGGTAACAGACAGACAGACAGACACACGTTCGTATTTATAATATTAGTATGGATTATTTAACAATAAGGAATATTCATAGGAATATTTTCTTTGGTATCTCAGCTTAAAGTAACGTGTAGTATTTAAATTAAATATATTCTAATAGATAACAACTTATTACACTGGCAACATCGTCTAGTAACAACATAGGATATCGCATCATAGAGCGAAATATTTGATATAGCAAGTAAAAACTAAGAAAGGATAATCCACTTTTATTCAGTATTTGCAAATCATTTAAGCATTTTTGTAAAAAAATGTCAGAGATTGGCCCTTAAATCTACAAATAAGTTACTTGGCATTGCAGTACATTTATCTTTTTCTTAGACATATTGAATATTTATAGCTTAAAATGAGTATTTGTGTATGTCAGTGTCTATCGTATATATTATGTACTTAAAAATGGAGAAATATACTGCAAGACTAATACTGAGTCGCGCGTATCAAACTTTGACTTTACGCCCATGAAGTTTGAAGAAGATAATATAATATAATCCATCTAATTTGTCTCTTCCGATCGTTGCTTTGCCATACCTATCATATCAGAATCGCCATCAGAAATTGCCATAAATATGATATTGCGGCCGAAATGGTAACCGATTCGATAAAAATTGTAGTTATGTACGGCGAGTAGCGACAAAATCTCGCATTATACCTATAGCACTAGGCCAATACAAGTAAATATATCACCATTAACACTTCGTACCAAAGTCACCGGCTACACGGTCAATTTTTCATCAATCTGATCCATCAATCGGGTACGGATTGACGAAAATTTGATCGTGTACGCCACGGATTGATGGATTCATCGTATTTTTAATATGAACTTTTTATAACCATCAATATTTCGTCAATCAGATTGACACCAGATTGATGAAAAATTGACCGTGTAGCCGGTGACTTAAGGTATTTCACGATTGTGTCATCCGACAAGTTCGAATCCGACGTACACAAAGCGCCATCTAGCGAACACGATCTTGAAAATCCTCATCAAGCCATGATTGAGGTTAGCATTCGCAGCGACATAGCCACTGTCAAGGCACTACTATCGCTACAAACACTAGCTTCGCTTTTAAACCACGCGTAAGGGTGCGTTTCCACTGAAGCGGACTGGAGCGGAGCTTAGCGGTGTCCGAATTGACCAATCGTGCTATTCCAGCGGAATTTCGAACATGGTGATTAGTTGATTCGGCACCGCTAAGCTCCGCTCCGCTTTAGTGGAAACGCACCCTAATTGCACTGCAGAGTAGCGACGCAACATTACGTCATAGTACTAAGGTACTATAGTACTGGGGTGCCATGTCGCCTTCGCTGCTGCGTAGTGCGGTTTAATCTTACTATATTATACATTCTTGCTGTGACTCCCAGTGCAGTCTAACTTCGAGACAACTTTTAACGCGACATGTGGCTAATCCAAGCAAGCTCTCTGCTCGTCTGTTGCATCCTCGGCGCGTACGCGAGGCGGTCACCTGACGCGGCCGGACGGCGAGCGGAGGTGCGAGCGTATATACCCGGTGCGGTAGTCCATGGCGTCGCGGTTGCGGCCCGACGCGTCCGTACCGCGCTTGCGACTGCGGCTCCATCTGTGTTGGAAATTTACGTTATTGTGTGCTACTTATAACCACTAAGGGGCTGTTTCAGTACTTGCTGATAAGTGCCGCATAGGCTATCCACAACTTATCTGACAGACAGAGCATGGCGTCAGATAAGTAGTGGATAGCCTATTCGGCACTTATCAGAAAGTGGTGAAACGGGCCTTAAATAATGTAGAACGGTAAAGCGAGATGGGGTACTCTGAAGTTTAAAACCTTATAATGGGCTTTCACATGTTCACAGTATCATAATAATTCTCTTGTCGATAAGAGCTATTATGCTCTAAACATTCGTCATTCCATCTTGCCCCATCGTCCTCTTAAAATGTATTCGCACATTACATTGACTGCATTAATTTACCTACTCAAATTTTCAGCAAATTAACAAGTAGCACTTTGACTCACTTTTAGGTAACACACAGTAAGTTGAGTTAGAACTTGGAGATAGATTTGTGTAATGGCCGAATACTAACTTATTTATATAGAAACTGGGACTAAACAACGCCGAGAGATTTTACAGCACACTCCTATGAAATTAAAACTATTGTAGGAAATTTCTTTGTTTTTGTCTAATAAATGTGTTCTATTAAATATTTTTTATTATGACATTTTAAGACCAAATTTCTAAAGTCTAAAAACTAAAACCCTGATTTAACAGACAAGTAATTTATGTAACACAGAAAAGTTAATTATATTAATAATACTAATCTGAAATAACGTTTAAACTTAAAACACATGGATCGCTTACAATTTTTATGTATTTATTGCAATTTTAGATTTTAACAATATGCGCATGCAACAGCGTACTATACGCAAACTACGTATAGGCATAGCGCCGCTATCCCCAACCCGCGGCCCGCCGGGACTTCATTAGTGGCCCGCGTGATGTTCAACAGTTTTGAAATTCACGCCCACCAGCAAATTAACGTAAAGTCTACGTGGTAGTCGTTAAATTTTTTCTACTTTTAAATCGTTAATTTTGAATTAGTTATTTAATAAGCTTAATATTATTTTTTAACACTAAAAAATTTTTGTTGCGGCCCGCGACACCAAGACCAAAACATGTTTGTGGCCCGCATGAAAAAGGGTTGGGGACCACTGGCCTAGCGTCACGACTCACAACTCTACAACATTTAAACATCGGTTATACAAACATTAAAATGGTACAAATAAAGGAATACATGTAAAGCTAGGTTCTAAAAAATGTTTTTTGTTAGTAGCTATTTAAACGGAAAAATGGATGGGGTTAGAGTTTAGACAGTTTAAGTCTTCAACTTTTGCAGCAAAAACTCAATTTTGGATAAGTTAATTAATATTTAAAATAATCATGCTTTAAGCTACTTAAGTAAGTGCAATTACCCAAAACTACTGTCTGACTACCAAAACACTAAAAAACAAAAACCATGAGCAAAGGTTATGTTAAAACTAGCAACCTACCCTCGCTAGTTTAGTAACATATTCTTGGGCGGCCAGTAATAGTAAGCAAAATTAAAAAAGAAAAACAAAACGTTAAATTAATTACAGTGTTCGTTATATAATTTATTGCAAACGAAAATTATACTCAGGGCCAGTGCATAAGGATTTTTCAATGTCATTGACAGCGATAGCACTTGCTGTCGGATTCACACATAGACGGTTTAAAGCGAGTGCGAAAGAGAGCGCTGCCGCTAAACACAATATTTTGCCTATTTAAATTTGTATTGTGTATTATAATTAAATACATTTTTTTATCTTTTTCCTTGATAAAATTTCATAATCATTATGCTGAAGCCCAAGTAGAGCATAATATAATAAAATTGTGTAAATATTGTATGCTTCATAGCTGTGCGTGTGAACACATGCTAAGCCAATTCAAGCGCTGCTGCTGGTGTCTGTGCGCAACTGTAGCTAACTTCAGAGTGTTCCCGAAATATGTTGCAAACTTCAGTTTAATACGTTATTTTTAAAACAACGTGTAAATATTCAAATTAATAAAAAACAAAAATCTTTTTTTTTTAAGTAAAACAATATGAACCGAGTTTACATTCGATTTATTTATTGGAGATTCAATTACATTTCGTTTTGGTAGGATTACAGTGATAACATGATTATGAAAAGTTCAAAATTAATTCCTCTGAAATCAGCCATATCAGCATTTATGTTTGATATTGAAGGCTGAAAGACAATCATCCCATATCTCGATGGTAGTAGTAAAACGAGGATTGCCTTTCCTTTAATATCAAATACATAATATATTGTTTTTAATGTGTGTGATGTGTAGGCAGCTAGCAAGCCTGATTCGAAATTGATTTGTATAATAATTATAAATTGGTAATATATTTTATTCCTGTCTCCGTGTTTATAAATATTTCTGTATCTTTTCCTATGTCTTTAAAAATTAATACAATTAATAATATCAAGATAATTTTATTACCAGTGGTCGACAAAATTTTGTTCCCAAACGAAATTAAAAATATGAAAACATATACTTAATAAAGAAAACATATTATTATCTTTTATTCGAAATTTTAAATATGTGGTTGAATTTTTCCATTTCAAATTCCAGCTACATTTTATCGGAATGTATTTTCGTCAATAAGTTTCATAAGCCTCATGTCGAGGGTGGTCCACATAAAACTTTTAGACTGCATATAGGTCACAGATCCAACTTTAGTGGCATATTAAAATACTCAGACAGACCACAATTTTACTAGTTTCGTGGCCTACATTAAAATATGAAAATTTACTTATTTATTGTCTATTTGTATCAATCAGCAAAATGTTTAACCATATCTGAACTTAAAATTTGTGTTAGGTATTTTCATGATAAATATGTCAAATTTTTAGGGTCCTTCTTAGCTCTTCATCATTTTCTATATAAAATTATATTTTGTGCTATAAACGAATTTGAAGTGTCATTCTCTTTAGCGTGTTACAAAAGTGATTTTTTTACTAAACACACCGGCAAAATTAGAGGAACATAACAATTTTTTTTTTGAAAATTATTCGCTGTTTTTTATATATTTATTTAATAATTTAATAATTGATGATTAAAAAATAAAACTTATATAAAATTACGGCATAAAAACGTGTAAAATAGAAAAAAATCTGCAAAAATCAAAAATTAAGAAAAATCTTTGAAATTTCAGTAGTAAGTTTTTAAGTTAAATTCTTCATTTTTACTTAAGAAATGCTATGTTAAAAGCGTGTAATGCCTTCTGTGGATCTCAAGAGAGTCTGGATACGCCATTCCATGCTTGCATTTTGATTGTCAATAATTTCCTGTAGGATATTCTTCTACTCCTCCAGTAGCGCCAACTGGAGCTCCTGAACACATTTTGGAGCTGGAGTCTTAACTCGTACCGTTCACCCATTGATGTGCCACACGTCCTCAATCGGGTCCACATCTGTAGACTGTGCTGACCTCTCCACCTGGGCTACGCCAGCATCATTTAGGTAATAATGCCCGATTTTTTTTACTCTATGGACGCGCATAAAATTGAAGTTACTGCCTAAAACTGTGTAAAAGGTACAACATGCAGTTCTAGGATCTCTGTGCTATAGCCCTGAACTGTTAAAGTACCATCATTAACAATCATCAGCTCTGTGCGGGCTCCAAATCATATGGCACCCCAAATACTGTACAATCACTTACACATACATCTCGGACCTGTTCCGACAGGTTTCGTGTCTGCAAAGCAGCATGAGGTCGATTTCTTAAGGCTTGTACCCTTACAAAACGGTCATCCTGAACCATTGCCACCCGATATCTGCCTTGTTCTCGTCTCAGAACGTAAGATCCAGTCTCTCTGTAGCGTTGAAAGTTACGTTGGACCGCGAAAGCCAACACACCTAAGACCTGACTGACCGAACGGTAGGTGTGACCTTTCTCTATCGTGGTTACAGCTCTAGCTGTCGTAGATGCTGGAAAATCACTAATTTTGTATCTAAGCAATGTGTTCTTCCAAAAACCTAACAATCAAATGAGCTGGCATACCTTGCATCCCGCTAAAACGCCATTCTTATCATTCATATTCAGAAACACTTACAACGTCAACCATCTAAAAACACTTAGTAGGGCATAATTGCAATAAAAATCTGTCAACTTGCCAGTTTTGTTCAATATTTTATATTTCTTAAATGATCTTAGAAACTATGAAAAAGGATTTCTCACCACCCGACCCACTTGAATTTAAGTTGTGGCCCGTTTTACCTATGTTCCGCTAATTTTGCCTGTGTGTGCATATACTATATTATGTGTGTAACTCGTGACGGACGCGGTGTAACATCGGCGTAGATTCGACGCAACGCAGATGTGACAACGCGTTTTTTAGTTGCGACAACGCAACGCAATGTAACAATTTGGCTTATTATAATATTGTGTACAGTCTGTCAAGAAATAATCGACGCTCATATATATTTTCCAAACATAATCACGATCAAATGGTAGTTTTTGCGCCTTATATTTTCACAGAGAACGTTTATACTATTAACGCTCTGACACATTTTATTTGCAATAATAAGGTTTTTGTACTTTTTATATTATTTAAAAATTATGTTCGGCGTCTACTCTTTTTTGACAAACTATATAAGTGCCTGTCCGGATGAGGCACTGACCTCCATTATACAAGTACGCTGGACCTATGATACTCTTTGAAATGACAGCTGTTTTTGTGCCTATTTGAAGCGGAATCAGCGCCCCCAAAATCAGGGGAAGAGAACTAAATCTGACGTAAACATGACGTTAAAAGTCGCCATATTGGCGCTGATAGCAGTAGTGGGAGTACTTGGAACTAATACTAGTTTCTACCACCGTAGTGATTATATTTTCTTTAGTTTCTACAACCAATAGCGATTGAGCGGCCATTTGCAAGTTACGTCAGATTTAGTTCTCTTCCCCCGATTTCGGGCGCTTCAAATAGGCACAAAAACAGCTGGGTATCATCTGTCCAGCGTACTTGTTTAATGGAGGTCAGTGGGATGAGGCGTTTTACGCGCGAAGTCCATACGCGCGTTTCAATTTGTATTGCATCCAGATATCGCGTGTTACGCGCGTTTTTACGCTACAAACATGGACTCGAATTTATCACGCTCTAATCAAATACGTCCATTCGCAACGGACTCGCGCGCAGTCTGGACGCTGCCAATGGCACCCAAGTATCTCGACTCGAGAGTCCCGCTCATTGCAAGCGTTTTACGCGCGAGTAAGAAAACGCGCGTAGGCATCTGGACGCGGTATATGTAGCTCTAGTATCTCGGGTACGCGCGAAAAACGCGCGAGTTGCTCACTCGCGCGTAAAAGCCTCATCTGGACAGGCTCTAATACGATAAGGTATGTGTGTGCCGCATACGTGTCAACTTACCGCAATAACC
This sequence comes from Lysandra bellargus, assembly GCA_905333045.1. NCBI lineage: Eukaryota > Metazoa > Arthropoda > Insecta > Lepidoptera > Lycaenidae > Lysandra > Lysandra bellargus. The sequence goes on from HG995322.1 coordinate 13,027,631, forward strand.
GCATGATGTAGTCGGGCCAGTTGTCGGGGAACATGACGAGGAAGAAGCCGACGGCGATGAGCACGATGCCCGCCAGCTTCATGCCCTCGAACTCCACGCCGTACAGCACTACGTCAAGACCTGAAACACGTGAAAAATCCTTACTAATATTATAATATACCGGCGGTTAGTTATATATACCGGTTAGTTCCCGAACCTGTGGTAGGCACGTTCTGTAAGTACTTGCATAGAGAAATATATTTGTTACAAATGTATTTATATATAATTTATTATAATAAACGCGAAAGTGTGTCTGTCTGCCTGTCTGTTATTTCTTCAGGCTAAAACTTATTACTAGTATTGAAATAGGTACTTTGAAAGCCGGAAAGCAGAGACGGCGTAAGGCATGGGACATGGGTGATGTGTCACCGCCTACGGCCTCGCAGTCCAAGGGGCCTCACGCCCCTTGGGCGATTTACGAGTTTCAAAATCAGGGAGATCAAATTTGTTCTTGCCCCGCTACTGACGGGAAGGGACATAAGATTTTTTGTTGTGACGGCTGCGTCGCACCCATCTCAATATCATGCAAGTGAGTACTACAAGATCCTTGTTGGTATGATCGTGGTTTAGTTCAAAAGAGTAGGGATTAGAAAAGGTCGCAATCACCTGCGGACACGGGCACGGACATGATGAGGCCGAGCGACACGAAGATGTTGTACGTCATCAGGTTCCCAAACTGGAACATCACGTGGAACACTGGAACAACAACACGCATATTATATAATCTATACAAATATAAACTGTTCATGGATTTGTCGCAGCCATCTAATTGATATTTGCCAAGCAACTCGACACGCCTAAGAGCCTGTCCACATAGGCGTTGCGTCAGCGTTGCGACGACGCAGCGCTGCCGTTTGACGCACGGCGGCTGCGTCATCGCAGCGTTATTACGAAGCAGTCTCAACGTCAACAAACTCTCCCGCTTCGTCTCAGGGGCTCTGACCGTCATGTGTGTGTTGCGCGCTGCTGTCACGACGCAGCGCGCCGTGTGAACACCTTGGTTATTTGTATATAAAACAACGCAACGGCAGCGCTGCGTCGACGCAACGCTGACACAACGCGCCGTGTTGACTAGCTCTAAGCTATTCGTGAGTTCCAAAACAAAATGTGCTAGCGTCGCTATTACAGCGATTAGCTGTACTAACTGATCAAAGCAATAAGTCTAGAGTCTAGAACTCTAGACCGTAGACTCCAGAGTATCACAAATTTCCAAAAAAAATACTTAGGGCCTGTTTCACCACTTCCTGATAAGTGCCGGATAGGCTATCCACCACTTAACTTGACAGATAGAGTACGGATAATCTCTCAAAAAAGTTGTGGATAACCTATCCGGCACTTTATTAGGAAGTGGTGAAACAGGCCCTAAGTAATATAATTTTAAAGCGAATGATTTGTGAACAAGCCTTGCCGTACAAGTCGTCATGGCCAGTTCGAAAAATAAACTTTAACAAAAAATATATTTTAATTGTTTTTTTTTTCATTGAACCTGTATCAGAATACACAATATAATATATTGTTGTTAATTCGCTGCAAACATTTTAAAAGAACCTTTCTGCAATTCTGCCCCTCGACCTTAAGTAGCTTGGTCACGTAAAATGACGAACAAAACTAATTTTCTCATAAATCGTAGTGCCAACGGGAATATGGCAGGGCTGCTAATGATTTGTTTATTTTTTCAACAAAAGATCACATGAGGTTGAAGCACATTCATAACTTGTGTAAAGCACAACAGCCGAACGCTACAAATGCAGAAGTGGGACATGAATAGGGTTGTCGTAAGTCTAGTAGAAGGCTTTTTAATCGTTTCTTATGAAAAAAGCGTCAATTTTCATTATTTTTATTTACTCAAAAAGTTCTGTTGATTCAATTGTTGCGTTACGGAGTTGCAACGAGCAGCGTCGAAGCTCCAACGTTTTACATACTATATATAATAATTTTATGCCACTTGGATGCCTTGCATCGTCGCAATACATATTTTGAGGTGATGACGGACAAGAGAATAGAATTACGGACGGAAAGATGGACAGGAGAAAAAAACAAGAAAGAAAAAAAAAGAGAATGTAAAGAAGAGTTTGTGTTATCGCACGTTGACGCAACGAAAATGTGTTTGAGTTATAATTTTATAAATCATACCGTTGCGATGACTCGAAGCAATGAAAAAATATAACTTTGCTCTAACATTATAACATATTTTACTCGACAAAATAAAGTTATTGAATAAAAAAAGATACTTAAATCCAATATAAAATTATTCGACAACCCTGTCGTGTAGCGCCACTTGACCCAGTTTAGGTGTTGCTCGACACTCGCGATACATCTTTCAGGACATGTGCGAAACAACACAATTCACTTTGTTGAACGTCTGACGTCTATTAAAAGCCCTATTTTCTCGTAGGCCGTTTTGTGTCTCTAATTTGTGTGCATCTAAACAGCTGGGTTTACGGGATCTAAAGATTGTATAGCAGGCGAAATACATTAATAACCCCAATAGGAGTAATCTTTAATGAAGAAAATAGCTTATGAAAATACGCCCCCAACTCACTAGGTCAGGGGTTCTCATTTTTTTTCAGCCTGCGGCGCAATAACACGTAAAATATTTTGTCACGGCGTCCTACTCTACCTAGCTATTAGAAAAATATACATAAATAAATACCTTTAATGATTATAGTTAGGTTAAGCAGGTAAATAATAATGAACAAATGTTAAATCATCTACCTGCTTTACATAATTAATATTATGATTAGTGGTTACGGATAATCATATGATAGAGGATCGACTCACGGCGCCCCTTTTGCCCTTCCACGGCGCACCAGGGCGCTGCGGCGCACAGTTTGGGAACCCCTGCCCTAAGTTATGATACCTTTACCATTAATCGTATTAGACAGGTTGCCGAAATGGCTAGGTAAGCAATATTCTTCATCGACGGGTGGGCTATATTACTGCATTGGCTGCAAGCTCTATTATCCCAATCCCAACTCAGCCACATTTTCCCCATTGGGTACGCTATATTTTCCCCGATCTATAGCTATATTGTCCTCATCGATGATTGTCATTCACAAACATTTTCCCAAAACTCAAAAGGATAACATTTGCCCACTCGCCGAGCATAGCCACGCTGGCCTGCAGCAGCGCCAGCCAGAGCATGTCAGCGGGCAGCGGCTCCGTGCGCGTGAGCACCAGCGCCAGCCACACCGGCCACAACAGAGCCGCGTTCACGCCGCCCACCAGCGAGATGAATAGCGCAATACTTCAGCTCACTCACCGAGCATAGCCACGCTGGCCTGCAGCAGCGCCAGCCAAGGCATGTCAGCGGGCAGCGGCTCCGTGCGCGTGAGCACCAGCGCCAGTCACACCGGCCACAGCAGAGCCGCGTTCACGCCGCCCACCAGCGAGAAAAATAGTGCAATGCTTCAGCTCACTCACCGAGCATAGCCACGCTGGCCTGCAGCAGCGCCAGCCAGGGCATGTCAGCGGGCAGCAGCTCCGTGCGCGTGAGCACCAGCGCCAGCCACACCGGCCACAGCAGGGCCGCGTTGACGCCTCCCACCAGCGAGAAGAACAGCGCGCGCTGACCCGCGCTCACCTCGCCCATCACTTTGCGGAAGAGCACCTGGGGATAAAGGAAATTGTTAAAATATGATTGATGACTGGCCCATTGGTTGAAAAATGATTCATCCCTGATAAATGCTGATTTCTCTCTTTCTCTTGCCTAATAGTATGTAGGTACTCTTATAAAGTGCGCATAAATCGACACTTACAGCGTTTTGTAAGTATGCTGTAAGAGAAATCAACAGTAGGTACCTACGAAACTAATTATTAAGTTTTAAAAGATCGACAACATTGAAACGTAGCACCTAAGATGTTATCGCAATAAGCTTAAGCCCTGTTAGCACGCAGCGCGCTGGCCGCGGCGAATAAATCACGCGACTACAACATACTTTGAGGGTTAACAATTAGCGTACATTGTGACTGGATTAGGGCAATAACACAAAAAGTTACCAGGAACTAGATGTTGCCACTTGCCCGCAAATTTATTGCAACTAAATTCATAAGACGCCCAGGAACCGTACATTTTTCGAGATAAAAACCATGTCCACCATATACCATGTCCTTTCCCACGAACCAATGTATCTCCATGCCGATCAAAATCCGACTATCGGGTCGCATAAATATGAAGAGGTGACATTTATTCCTTCAAAAAGAATAAAGTTGAATATTTAGTTCAACTAAATAGAAAATGTATATCGCTTCACGTTGTACAAGCTAGCGGATCGCGCAGCCATTCGGAAATTCTACCACAAACTTCGTAAGCCGATTAAATTCTGGACGAAGTTCGAAAGCCTATCCGCGATGTAAAAGTTAAACTTTAATCCTGGATTTTGAACGAGTTAAATAGCCAAGAGTCAACCATTTTGCAGTTTGTCTTGCGTCCATGAGTAAAAATCCTATAGTTACTCCGTTTCATAGTGATTATATTCTCTTTGCTCCGTTTAGTCTGTATATAGCGTTCCGGTCTGAGGCGCATTCGACTATGACAAATTACCCTGTACCATGGTCTCTGCCTGTACTTACCAGCCCACCATCCACACTAATATTATAAATGAGAACTCTGTCTGTTACTTACTTACATCTAATAGACGTATTTAGATGGGGCATAGGGATAGATAGATACATTTTAATCACGTAGGTTCCGCGAGATAAACGAATTTCAGCGCACCAAAATTATTGCTTGCAACAATTCCTCAGAGGTCGCACGCAGTCAATGTTTAAACATTTTTAAAGCTTTCGAAGATAAATACCTTGAATGATTTTAAAGTTTAAAGCCCGATTTCTCCAACGTCTGTTAATGTTGACAGCTTGTTAAATGTCACGTCTTCTCTTTCATTCATATGAAAAACGAAAGAGGTAATGTGATACTAATTCGAGCATTAACTTTAACAGTCGTTGGTGAAACTGGGCCCAAACATTTTAATTGTACCGAAGTTAAACAATATTTTAAAAAATGTCATTTAATGTCAGCTAGCCGTTAGGGCCACGTAAATCAGTCACGCGAGCAGAACCGCGTGTCGCAGTTTTGCGTGTTCCATGAACATGAACAATCATTTCTTCGCCATAATAAACAGTGCACACGAAACGAGAAAACAAGCATCGCGATTAAACGCCGCTCATTATACAAAATAATCGTTTATACTTTGATTCTGCTAGTTTAATCCAAAATTCACCTCCTGATATGTGCCGGATAGTCTCTCCACAACTTAACTGACATATATAGAGTATGGAGTATCTGTCAGATATTTTGTGGATAGCCTATCCGGAGCTAATCAAGAAGTGGTGAGACAAGCCCTAAGACATCTTCGATCTCGTTGAAATCCGGTCAAACTCAAACCGCATCTTGAGTGTTGTTCAATCATAATGCGTTTGGTTCTTAGAGTTTTACCATTTACCATTTCGTTATCGTAACGAGATAGCGTCGAAGTTGGATTGAAATTACAGAATGGAGTAATATTTTTGTTTATTCTAGCGATTTACTGTTCAAGAACTACACTATTTAGGATTTTTCACCCACCGCTGCCACCAAAATTGATATTAAATTACAATCTACATATTCAAAAGATCATATTTTATTATTAAGCCTTTGGGAATGCCAATGAAGAATAAAATTATCATACGATCTGTAACACACCTGTTAAAAACTCAAGAACTCTCATAAAAAGCCAAATATCCAAAATACGGTTCGTTTGACATCGATTGATAAAAAGAATGTCGAATAATCCGATCGCCAACAAACAAACCGTAAATAGAAGAGATCGATACATCGTTTACGAATGTCGCTTCCCACTTCTTGATAAGTGCTCGACGTCGCATCGGTATTCAGAATGTCCATAAATGGCAGGGTTCACGCGCCATCGAAATTAATAAAAAACCGTGGGACGAAGTTCAGAATCTTAGCTAACTCAATAGTATGTTGCGTAACATTTGACTTTCATTCTAATCTTGTGCGATCGCAGCTTAAGCATGGGTTATATTCTGGGTGAATTTAGGCGGTGTGTCACTCCTAGTTACAGGAACAATATTTTTTGTGGTACTAGAAGACACATAGTAATTATCTAGATTTCATGTCCTCTGTAACGCTTTACATGTTTTAAAGGATAAGAATTAAGTTGTCTAGAGTATTTGCAATAAACTTGTAGAAGCAGCCCTAACTACTAATGACGGAATTCGCCAGCACATAAAAGTCTAATTGAATTTGTCAACTTGCCCATTTATATTTCAATCGATCGTAAGCAATGCTATTCTACTAAATACAGATATGTTACGTTCATACTATTTTCCGGCTTAAATTGCTTCCAAACAATTTTCAAATTAAATTGTCAAATTTGACAGATAAGTGAAACAAAAGATACGAAATGTCATTTACATAAAAGAGACAGACTAAATAAAGGACGGGCCAATTGGCCCGTATTTGAGGCTTCACAACGCGCGCGGTAGTACTAACATATCTGCTTTGAGTTTTTTTTATATAATATCATTGATCGTAAGCAATTATTTATTTTCTTATAATACTAGCATGAGGAATGTTACAATGTTGACTTGTTACCATGATGAAATTTATATACTGGCTTCTATGGTTTTTGATAGAAGTTTATCTATTCAAGAGGAGTATTGATTGGTTGAAGTGTTTGATTTTAACCAACTTTGGAAACCAGGCATTACACGTGATTTACCTCATAATACATAATATCTTGTTAGGCGCAAGATAACTATATTGAACTCTGCCGGCACTGTGTAGTGCACTAAAGTCCAAACGGCGAATCGTGGAAACTTCACATAAAATGTCAAAATTTGCATGAAATTCTGTGCCTCGTTATTTTGATCACTCCTTCGCACATTTGTGCGTACCGTACGCGCCGCATTTCGAGACGTCATTTCTAAAATGCGGCGCGTACTGCGCGTGCGGCGCGTACGGTGCTGAGTGCTGACAAATGAGCGATCACCTTCAGAGCGGCGAATACAAACAAGATTCATAAGCGAAAGAGATGGCCCATATTGCTGTCTCTATCACTGACCTTGAATATAGCGAAGCCGGCGGCGGCGCAGGCGGCGAGGACGACTCCACCGAGCGTGGAGCTGCCCGTGATGCCGTCCATGTACGCCAGCAGCGCGATGCCAGTGTCGCAGAGGATCGCCGCCACAATCTGTACATAGATGTTTTAAGATCAATGCCAAATTAAAAAGTACTTAATGAAAGTTAATTAAATATTATAATGGTTGGAAACTAGTTAACTCTTAGACTGGCTATAGACGGACCGCCAGGTGCAGTCGACTGCTCTAGTGATCGCGTTGAAATTTGCACCGGCCGCTCAAGAACTACTCGAGTCCGTGTATTGCGGATATGAATTTAGTATGAAAACTGCAGATCGCCGTGCGGCGAGTGGCGACCGCATTTTGCAGTCGGTTTCGACTGCAAGATGCGGTCTGTCTATCGCCGGCCTTAGGAATCTTACAATTTACATTATGCCACTGGCTGTGGAACTAACTGGGGGAAAATACCAAGGGGTCACCGGATACATGACCTTCAAATCTACGTAATTATTTAATAATCTACGTGATCCCTCTCGAAATTAAAAATTTCAGACAGCAGAGACCGCGCTTAGTTTGCATCAAAAGTTGCTGTAACTACAACATGGAACAATAAGGGTTGGACCTCATCTGGCAGCACGGAATCGCCTTTTTCCGTCGCCCTTTCTCTTTCTGTCGCTTAGAACTGCCATTTGCTAGACCGAGACAGAAAACATAATGCGATAGCCTCGAGGATTCCGCCGCGTGCTATCGCATTATGCTTTCTGTCTCAATCTAGCAAATGGCAGTTCTAAGCGGCAGAAAGAGAAAGGGCGACGGAAAAAGGCGATTCCGTGCGGCCAGATGAGGTCCAACCCTAATAGGAAAGTAATATTCTAGTCTGTGAAATCTGAATTGGGCTTCTGAATCTGATTTTGTCAAACTATATAGTTTGACAAAATCAAATACCTAATCCATCTCTTTTATCCAACACGAAAGCACAACGATCGCTTCGGTTTGGAAATAATGGCACAAAACTAGGCAAACTTGCGGCTTCGAGGTGCAGAGGCGGCGTAAGGCGTAGGCGACGTGGGCGATCGCCCACCGACTCGCAGTCTAAGGGGCCTCGCGCCCCTTGGACCACGAGGTTTTTTTAAGCATTTACTAGTTCATAAATATTCAAAACTAAAAAGTTTCATAAATAAAAGGTCAATAATTGAGTATCAAAAAATTATTTCTCTAAAGAAATCCGTGATCCGTCCTTTTGCGTCATCCATCAGGGGGTCTCGCAAAATATATTTTAGAGGGCCTCACAAGATACATCTTGCCCACATCAAATTTAGGTCTTGCCCCGCCACTGTCGAGGTGTTGTTGAAAGTTCCGTAATCGATCGAGTGATATCAGGGTGTACCCATCGCCTCATAAGTGGGTACGGTCAAGTCGCCCCTATCATTACGTCTTGTCACTCTGGCCATTATCGCAGAAAGCAATTTGTTATACGTGAGCTGTGACTGATTTGATTTTAGAGGTTTAATCTGCTATCTGGCGATAAAACTGATAACAGTTTTATCGCCAGAGAGTTAACCATAAGGTTATAGCGGTTTTTAGTTGACCAAAGCCACGCGTGGAAATCGACTTCAAATGCTTGGGTAAACTGCCTTTTAACTTTCAGTCGAACATCTGTAGTCGTCGATATAAATGCTACATTATTATCCTTTTCACGCATTTTCAGACATATATCCCTACTTAGAGATATACAATTCTGGCAATGAAACCGAGTAACTATAATCTTATTGCTCTATATTTTAATCGCAATTTTAAAGAAAACTTTTCCCGTCGCGTTCCGTGTTAACTCTGTGTTACGGTGCGTCCACATTTGTATCATTGGCGCGATCAGATCTCCGATCAGATCACCGTCGCGATCATCGCGCCGTATCAAGTAAGCGTATCATAGTGTGGACGCCTATTAGATCATTCTGCCGATCATGCGTGTATTTGATATGACACGTATCAGATACGCGGTTAATAGAGATCGGGGCGTATCATGATACGCGTATCATTTTGACACGCTTCGATGATACGCGACGGAGATCTGATCGGAGATCTGATCGCGCAAATGATACAAATGTGGACGCACCCTTATCTGACGCCAAAGACTTTTTTACTCATGACTGTGTTAACTGTTAACCGACGCTAAGGACTATTCCACTTACCCTGACACCCACGAACTGCTCGTGCAATATGACCCAGGACAGCAAGTAGACGCACGACACGTTGGTGGCGAAGAGCGCGAGCACGTCGGTCGCCAGCAGGATCTTGAGCGAGTACGTGTACATGTACACCGTCGTCACCCACAGCAGGCAGAACAGACCGCAGCGGCTGAGGAAGCGCGCTGCGGAAGGTAGAGGTGATTAGTCACTAGGCCTATTTTCTGAGGATCGCGGGCATATTATACGAGAGACATTTTGAATAGGAACTGTGGACGCTGCACTATGTCATGGTTTTCATTTCTCATCAACTTATGAATTCGTTGTCATATGGGTCCTGCTAGTGGAGAGCGCACATTATGACGGTGCGCAGCAGGGCATCACGCATGCCGCATTTTTCATATTTTGTGCCTGATATGCGATAGTCATGAAAAAATAAGGAAAATGCGGCGAGCCTAGCTGCGCCCCGTCAAAAAGTGCGCTATCGGATACGCACTTGAAACTTCCAAAATGTTTTGATGTCATGAAATCGAGTTCTATTAAGACATTTTAACCTTACTTTATTGCGGTAGGCAACAGTAATTGCTTCAGGCGGTTGCTTGGTTTGTTGCCCATTAATATTTGACCATAAATTCAATATTCAAGAGACGCCTTGTGGTATGCAATTACTGCCCGTAGAAGTTGAAAATCGATATGCCAGAACGGCTAGATCTATAAACGAACTTCCTATTGAATCTATGAACCATTATTTACATCACAAAAGTTCTATCGTTCGTCATGAATAAAAGATGATTCGAAAATGCCGATTCTCTGGTTACCCGTTTTATATCAGACGTTTAGGGCCGCGCCACGCGGCAGCAGCGCGGCGAGTGTTCAGTGTCATATGATTTTAAACTTTATCTTAATTATTGTAATACATAGTATCGCCGGCGGCCACGGGCGGACGCTAGATTTTCAAGCGATACTATATTATATTACAATAATGAAGATAAAGTTTAAAATCATATTATGACACTGAAAATGCTCGCCGCGCCGCTGACATTCCGGTGGCGCGGCCCTTAGAGGACATTTAGGTGCATTTTTTATCGTGATTAATATTTAGTTCAGTTGAGCCTAAGTAGGTCTAGCTTAGTAACATGATAAAAACAATATCATCAATATATAGTATTGTCTGTTCCTATGTACGCTTACATCTTTAAAATTTTGACGGGGTTTTTTAGATAAAACCAGAAGGACGTAGGTTACTTTTTAACCGACTTAAAAACGAGGAGGTATGTATTTTTATTTAATTTTTTCTATGCGAAATCGCGTTCTGTCCTTAAAATTTCCACCTCTAAAAAGGCTCTGGATACCTCAATCACTCGACGAAATCGACACAAGCGCTATTTCACGCCAATTTTCTATGAGGTTTTTCTATGAGTATTAATCCGGTCGAGCCTTGAGCCGGCTGATTCGTGCCGAATGTGTCCTTTTTAGGGTTCCGTATCCAAAGGGTAAAAACGGCACCCTATTACTAAGACTTCGATGTCTGTCCGTCTGTCTGTTACCAGGCTGTAACTCAAGAACCGCTATAGCTACACTTCTGAAATTTTCACCGATTGTGTATATCTGTTGCCGCTATAACAACAAATACTAAAAACAAAATAAATTAAATATTCAAAGGGGGCTCTCCCATACAACAAACGTGATTTTTTTTGCTATTTTTTACTCTTAATCAATAACAGCCACATAGGCAATTGAAATGTTCACAAAATACTTAATTGTATTTGTAATTTAATGATTAATAATAAAATTTAAATAAATTAAATAATTAAGGGGGGCTCCCATACAAAAAATACAATTTTTAGCCTATTTTTGCTCTGTAGTGGTACAGAACCCTTCGGGCACGAGTACAACTCATACTTGGCCGATTTTTATTTACAAATTAGTTTAGCTGACGAGCAAAATATTTTTAAAAAGCTTATAGCGTTTCAGGTACTGGCTAGTATAAATACGTGAAAATTATTAAAATCTTGTTCCCAAGCCATTGTAATTCGAGGTAATTATAGTATCGTTATTGTCACACGTGTTTGGAAAGGTTAATGACTGATACACGGAGTATTTTTACATTAAACTTACTCCCACTTCTTTTGGTAAGCTGCCATGAATTATGCATGCTCTTGTGAATATGGCATACATTTCAAGGCATACAATAATAACAAAATAATAAATTCGTCTTTCATATTATCGCCAAATAAGGCTATACATAAATGTTCAAAATATAAAAGAAACATGCAAACATTAAAGCTATTGTTTTTTTTTTATGAAATAAGGGGGCAAACGAGCAAATGGATCACCTGATGGAAAGCAACTTCCATCGCCCATGGACACTCGCAGCATTACTAGTAAAATATTATAGAAATACGGTTTGAAGTTTATTATACATATTATAATTTAGTTTTAGTGATATAGATTAGTTTTGTGTATTGATAAATTAATAATTATGTTAGAGCGCGTACCCGCCAATAAACTTTTTAGTTTGGCGGGAAACTAGTTTAAGCCACTTTTGTTATTTTTATTTTGAATAAACGATTTAAAAAAAAAAAGAAGAGCTGCAGGTGCGTTGCCGGCCTTTTAAGAGGGAATAGAGTAATAGGGTAGGGAAGGGAATAGAGTAGGGTATTGGGCCTCCGGAAAAGTCACTCACTCGGCGAAACACAGCGCAAGCACTGTTTCACACCCGTTTTCTGTGAGAATGTGGTATTTCTCTGGTCGAGCCGGCCCATTCGTGCCGAAGCATGGCTCTCCCACATATAAAATATTATAATTATACTAAACGTATTGTTTCTTTATTGTTGTGTTCACATAATCACTGATATCTGAATATGTGAACACTGCTTAAGAACTTTGACTAATAAGAACAATCTGTACAGATCACAACTGCAGTTGTTGGTGTCACGCTGCTGAGCTAAGGCATAGGCATTAACTCATAGGAGTTATAGAACAAGAAAATATACTCACCAAAAGTGAACCCCTTGTCTTTAAAATCGGTGAAGGCATCACAAGCGATTGCATTTGCAGACTTACACTTGTTGTGTATCAACATGACAATTATGTACAGAGGATAGAACAATATAAGCCAGTTTGTACAAAACCACGCTGTGAAGAATGGTGCATTGTATTGATACTGAAACAAAACATGCAATCTTAATATAATCTGATTTAGCTTTATTGATTTTGTTGTGGATAATAATTGTCACTTCCTATTCACATTGCAGCTTGGGTAAATATGGTACAAGATGAAACTTGAAAATTCCCATAGCAACGGAGCTCAGAGGGGGGAATGGGGATTGTTAAGAATGTAAACATTTTGTGAGATTGGCAAAGTCTGCATCAAATTGATGGTATTTTATTTTGTATTTTTACCAATTTGATAGTAACTTATTTTGTTTTTCGGATCATATTCATAATAAGTATCTGAATCAGTCACTTAACATCAGGAAATAGTAGCACAAACAATAATTTCCGTTGTTAATAAAATTTGAGCTATCTTTACTTACATGTGTATGCATTTTTGTGGTGAAATTATTACTAATGGAAGATTCTGTGCTGTCCGTGACGAAGGTATCCAACGCTGATCTGGAGGTGTACTTCTGTAAGTACATGTACTTGATAGACTGAGTGACCGTCACCCAGGAGGCGACAATGGTGGTTGTAACACACAGCCCATAGTAAATCTAAAATAAAGCATCATTTTTAAAAGGTTGAATGAGAGCTTGACAGGTATATCTTTAATTGCTTTTTCTGGGGATTTGTGTTTAAGAGTTATTATTTAGTACTTATATTTTTTTAGGTAATGAATAAAATATATTAAAATACAAATTAAGTAAGATAATGATAGAAAAAAATATAATATCTATACTAATCTATACTAATATTATAATTTAGTATTAATAAAGTTTGCTTAATTTAAAAAAATATTATGTGCACACTGCACAGCTATTTTTTGGGTATTTTGATATTTTAAGGGGTACCAGGGTTTTAATAAAAAGCTTTTAAATTTGACACCAATTTTGTTGACACCGCACGCTATAAACTGAAGTCCACACAGACGTAGTCGCGGGCAACAGCTAGTATAAAATAAAGTAACAAACTAAGTAAGCGGCAAATAGAAAAATATTCCCACCTTCTTAGCCCCTCTAGAGCAGCACGATCGAGGGCATTTCTTGTCGCGGCGATCCTCATCCTGGCTGCTGGTGGCGGACTCGCTGTACGCCTGCTGCAGCGAGGGCTGGGTGGTCAGCGGCGGCGCCGACGACACCGACGTCTGCGGCGTCAACGAAGCCCGGGGGCTGCGCGACGTCGGCGGACCGTTAGGGCGCTCCCGCTCCACGTCCACCTGCTCACTCTCCACCTCATCCGTCGTTATGATGACCGACGGAGTACGAACTCGCTTCGGATTGAAAATCGTCGGCACGTCCCCATCTCTTGCCATATTTTCATTTCACTCGTGCAACATCTTTGTAATCACTGAAGCAGATTCGAGATCAAATTTAATTTACAACCACACAACGCATCTACAAGGAGCTCTCTTCTTTTTGCAGTGTTCGGAAACGCAAACGTTAATAACTTGCATTTCTATAATAAAGTATCTCTTCACATTATAACTACTAGAAATCACCACGAAGCCCGAGTCTGCAAATAAATAATCCGATATAATTTTTCCGAACATTTGCCCATTTTCCCGTTTTCCGATACTTTGACAAATGACATATGACAAATGACGTTTTTTTTTTTTTTTTTTTTTTTTTAATGGCATGCACTTAGTACATTGCCAATGACGAACGGGAAAAACAATGTTAAAAAATTAAATTATGACGAAAAACGAGGAATTTGGAAAAAGGACTTCAGGACAGGATCAGGAAAAATATATATTTACAAAAGAATACTTAAAATTATATAGAATAGAATATCAAATCTCAATATTATTAAGTAATATAAAATCAACTAATATCTTATAAATAATATATTTTCTAGAATGTAATAAACAAATTATTGAAGTAGGAAAAGGAATACTATTCTTTAACAATGAATCAAGGAAATGGGAACGGTTGTAAAGAGGACAAGTGAAGAATATATGGTTGACATCCCCAACCTCAGCACCACAGGTACAAGAGGGGCTGTTAATTATATTAAGTCTAGCAAGATGGTCCGGTGAGCTCGTGTGACCAAGTCTTAATCGGGATATGATACTACTGCATTTTCTATTGAAATTCATACTATAAAACCATGGTTTTGATACTATTTCGGATTGAATACTATAGAAATGTGCTCCTTTTTGTTTATGACTTTGATCGAATGACGACTTCCATGACGTCTCTAAATGAATTTTGGGTAAAGTTAATAAATCGGGGTAGTAGATTTTGTATGGATTTAAATCACCACACGTTAATGCCTCATTAGCAAGAGAATCCGCTCTAACGTTTCCTTCTATTCCACAATGACTAGGGATCCAAGCTAATGAAACTGAAGTTCCTTTCTTGGTAAAATCTGTTAATAACTGTCTTATATCAAATATAACAGGATGTTGTTGTTTAATTTTAAATGGATTCTTGTTAAGAGCTTGAATAGAACTTAGAGAGTCTGTAAAGATTATAGATTTTTTAAGTTTGGCTAATAAAATATACTCTAAAGCTTTTAAGATCCCTAAGCATTCTCCAGAGAATACAGTACATTCAGGAGGGAGTTTGATTTTTTGGACAATATTGTACTGGGAATGGAATACACCTATACCGACATGGCCATTAACATTACTTTTTGAAGCATCTGTGAAGATATAATGATGATCTTTAAATCGTGTATTAATTATATCATTAAATTTTTCATTAGCCCGCAAAGAGTTCTTTTCTATATTAATGGTCAAAATATTTGGAGCGGAGACAAGAGCCCCATATGAAGAAGAAAAAATTGGTAATTTAGAAGAAGAATGAATAGGCGCAGCAAGTGATTTAAATTTAAAATAACTTACAATTAAACACGGGTTTTGTTTATGTAACCAGTAAGGATTTTCAGAAACATGATAAGAAAGCTGCTGAAGCTTCCCAATAATAGGATGATCATAAAGTTGAAGGCATCGAAATAGATATTTGTCGGATAAATATTGACGACGTAAATATAAAGGTGGATCGTAGCATTCAACCTGTAAAGCGTTGATTGGGCTAGATTTCATTGCTCCACATATAATTCTGAGGCATTTATTTTGAATTTTGTCTAAAGATTTAAATCCTGATACACGCCCTGGCTCCAAAAGGAAAGAGCCATATTCTAATATACTGCGAATCAAAGCATTATAAACTAATTTTAGATAAAAAGGATGGGCACCCCACCATACGCCTGCTAGACATCTGATGATATTTACATTTTTTTCGCATCTATTTACAACATAATCACAATGAGGAATTCCGGAAAGCTTTTCATCCAGGATAACACCTAAAAATTTATGATGGTTTTTTTGTGGAATGATCATGTTATCAAAAAATATTCTAACTTGAGGAGTTACGCGCATTCGACTAAAAATAACTATGGAGCTTTTAGTTGGGGATACATCAAGGCCGTGGTTGTCCAACCAACGCTTAAGAAAATGCAAGGCTTTTGTTAACTTAGCGGAAGCTTCATCAACATTACTCCCTACAACATATAAGGTCAGATCATCCGCGTACTGCGAAGCATCGACATCCAACAACTCTGCGATGGCCGATTCTAAATCATAAGTATATAAGTCATATAACAGAGGGCTCAAAACTAAGCCTTGTGGTAAACCTTTGGTTACAATTCTGATATATTTATGACCATTATTAAAGAAAATAATAGACCTATCAGTTAACAGGTTTATAATAAATGCAATAATTTTTTTAGGAATTTTTAGACGTATTAGTTTCCGTTTCAATATTGATATAATGACACTATCATAAGCATTAGAAAGATCTAAAAAGGCTGAAAGGACAAATTTATTTTCACTGAAAGCTAATCTTATGTCGGTGGTAAAAGTACTTAAGTTGTCATATGTACTTTTATTACGCCGAAAACCGTATTGGGATGAAGAAAGCAAGCTGTTACTTTCAATGAACCACTCCAGGCGGTTTTTGACTAAATGTTCAATTATTTTTAGGAGAACAGAAGAGAGGGCTATTGGACGATATGAAGATGGGAGGGAAGGATCTTTGTTTGGTTTCAAAATGGGTAGAACTAGTTGACATTTCCACTCAGATGGAATATTGCCAGATTCAAAAATGGAGTTGATGATTTTAAGATAGACTGTTAAACTGTTTTCGTTTAAATGAGAAATAAATGAATAATAAATACCATCAGGCCCAGGAGAGGAATCCGATACATACGAGAGTACATTTTTCAATTCAGTCATGGTAAAGGGGGAATTTAATTCTGAAGACTCTTCATTTTCATCTATTGTACTATTGTTATTAGCTGATAAGATAGGAAGATTAACTGTAGGAGGAGCAAGCTTGTCAAGAAAATCATTTGCAATAAAGCTGGGAAGAGAAACAGAATGAGAAGTATTGTATGCAGATTTGAACCTCCTAATATTTTGCCAAACAACAGATGGAGGTGAATTCGGGGACAGAGAGGAGCAAAATTTTTGCCAACTTTCTGATTTTTTCTTTTTGAAAAGTAATTTGGTGCTATTTATAATGTTTTTTAATGTCCAATAATTTTCAAGAGACATATTTGTACTATATATTCTTTCAGCCTTTTTTCTCCTTTTTACAGCTTCCGTACACTCTTTGTCCCACCATGGTGGACTGGGAATGGAAGATGATTCATTTTTAATTGGAAAAACTTCATTAGCACTTTCTATCAAGACATCTGTAAAAACAAGAGCATCAATAAAGTCATCTTCACTTGGAGATATCTGTGACAATTTTATATCAACTTTACTACTGAATTTCTTCCAACAATTATCGGTGACATTATTGAGGTTATACCTGGGAAATAATCTAACATTTTGAATAGGAGTCTGAGAATTATTAAAAGGAAAGGATGTTAATATGGGAAAGTGATCACTTCCGAAAGTAGAGGATAGAACTGAAGATGTTAATTGTGTTATAAACTGTGGGGAGCAAATAGTCAAGTCAACAACGCTTTTGCCATCTGTTGGACTAGTGCGCCTTGTGGGCTCACCAGAATTTATGACACATAGATTATTCAGGTCCAAAACACTTAGCAGCTTGTTACCATAACTATTAGTAGTGGAGCTTCCCCATGACTGGTGATGACAATTAAAGTCACCTGTTATAATTATAGGTCTTGGTAAAGAGCTTAAAATGTTATTAAATTCATTTAAAATATTAATAGAGGCATGGGAAATATATACAGAGACAAAACATATATTATTTACACTTATTGCTATAATAGATAGTTCTGAACTATGTACAGGGATATCAATAAGGCTAAAAGGGTAGTTTTTCTCAAGGAGAAAAGCTACACCACCATAGCCGTCTAACCTATCTTCTCTAATTGTATTATAATTCTTAAATCTAAAAGTATTACTTGGCCTAAGCCAAGTTTCTGAGAAAGAAAATAAAAAAGGATTATAATTTCTTAATAAATAAGCTATGTCACTTTTTTTATTGACTACACTTCGAGCGTTCCACTGAATGATCTGGTCCATATTGTAGAATATTAATTATGCATTGTATTAAAGGGGCAACGATGGACGGTATATTATTGTTCTGCGAGTGGGTTTGTAATAATGATATTACATCTGTAAGTGAACTAAGTTCATTCTTATAATTATTATTATCTTTATTGTATTTATGTACTGGTGTTGTGTTTTTTTCTAAATTATCAAAAGAAAACTCTTTTATCACATTGTTATGGGCAATTTTATCATAACCTTTTGTTGGTCTATATGGAGCACGAGGCTTAGCAATTACAGTTTTTTTGTAAGATCTATTAGTAAATGAACTATTATTATTATCATTATTATTAGGTAAATTAAATTTAGGGGTGGATAATGTTATATCGGAATATGATTTGTATGATGAAGGAATTTCTTTATTAGCCTCTGCATAAGAGACACAATGTTCAGCCATGTGTATTTTTATACATTTTTGCCTATTAAATTCAGGGCATATTTTGTCATTAGCCATATGATGACCAGAACATAAGCAACAGAAATATTCATGCTCATTGACAATACAAGAATCCATATCATGTTCCTGTCCACACTTGATACACCTTGATTTTGACCTACACTGCGGTTTGGTATGGCCATACCGACAACACTTAAAGCATTGTATAGTGGGAAAGATGTAAAGCTCAACTGGTAATGAATTGTAACAGATAAAAACTCTTTTTGGCAGAACCCTACCATCAAAGTAAACAACAACTGACTGAGTCGGTTTCCATACAGGAGAACCCTCCACCATTGTTTTATAATTTAAGCGTCTGACCTTTACAACTTTACCACTACCGGCAGGTGTAGAAATGTTATTTATTACTTCTTCAGGTGACCATTCAGCTGGTACACCCCTCACAATACCTATTCTTACTACATTAAAAGATGGTATAAAAGCTTCATAGTTATTGTCAGTAAGTATTGAATTATTAATAAATGTATTAGCATCTTTGTAATTCTGAAATGAAACAGAAATTCTGTTTCGACCAATTTTTTTAAGAGAGCCATTAATAATATTATAGATTTTATTTTTAATTAAGAAGTCGCCAAAGGTGATGGGATGTAATTGGGTACCATCAGTGGAATTTTTTGTAATTCTTTGTACATGAACTAAATATGGGGAAACATCGTTTTCATTATATAAACTTCTACCAATATGCTTTCTTTCTGTTTGAGGTGCTGAGGCTGAGGATACTTGCATACTAACTGGATTTTCCTTGTCAAGTCTACACTTACAACTTATACGGATTCCCGCGCTATCTCTGGTATCTTTGTTACATTGCTTACACAGGTCTTCGGTAATATCATTACGAGATCGTTTGTACGATCTTTGAGTTAACTCTTCTGTGTCCATACTGCACTCATCGTAATCCAATGTAACAAAATAACCAGGTTGTGGAATTGGGCCACAAAAATTCCCGCCTCCCGGATCCGGAGGACGATTCATTGTATAAACAGAAATAAATACACTTACCGAGAAGAAATAAAATATATAAGATAGATGACTAAAGCTAAATATTTACAAATATATACAATACTCCCGCACTGAACACTATTATACAAATAAAATTTGAGACTTATGAAAAACACGACCGCCCGCGTTCGAGTTTCCCGCCGTTTTCCAAATGACGTTTTGTGAATGACATTTGTCGATTTGATGTAAAGTTTTTTTTTATTTCCCACAAACAATAAGCAAAGACAAATTATTTAATTTCAAAGACTTTCGTTTATTTTTTTCTTTTAGGTATATATGCTAAGGTAAAAAAATCGTTCCACACTTTCACATGCTACGATTTACGAATAATAAAAACTATCCACACTTTTCTTCAAATGACATTCAAATTTTTAGAGAATTTGATACATCTTAAAAATAAACTGAACTTTTTTGTAGAAATTTGTGAAACATCGTAGATTATAGTAATTACCACAATCGTATCATCGTGAAACTAACAATTAATCATTTTTGCATCAAACAATAATTCCTTTGTCGTAGTTAAAAGTTAAAACTTAAAACTTAAACAAAACTGAAACTCAAGGTTTCAGTTTTGTTAAAGCTGAATATTTATTGTTTTCATTGTCACAGTTTTAGTTTAAAAAGAAAAATTGTCTTTTCTCACGCAGTTGCGGATATTTGAAACTAGAGAGCAGCACCAAAAAGTTCCTCTTGCATTCGCCAGAGGGCAATACTTACCCTACTTGAAGCATCCGGGAACCTCGCCATAGTAGTAGACATGGCGGGTATGAGCCTGGCTAAATGACGAAATAAATTTTGTTTGCTAATAAGAAACGTGTTAATTTCGTAAAAAAAGTGTTCATACTAAAAGACTAATTAAGTTATATTGGATTAGGACAAAAATGCAGAATGTTGGACAGTCTGAAAACCGAAATATCGATAAGGTGAATGTGCAACTTGATGTGGTAAAATCGTCCACTCCTCAAAGTTCGGCTTCAAGTCCGGCCAAATCTGAAACCGAAACGTATTCAGGAGCGCCTGCCAAATACATGACGGACTCTTCTGAAAGCGAGGATGATTCTGTATCCGAGGTAAAACGTGTTTTGTTTTCAGTAGAGGCGGTGGCACTAAAGGGATTGTGATTATCTGTACCGCTAAATGCTGCTAGGGACATCTTGTACATGATTGACCATATAATCACTTCTTGTAATGAAATTACCTTTGTGTTCGAGATACATAACCATAAAAAGTGGATAGAAGCTTACAACAGAATTTCACACTCGATATTACGGTTTATGTCGCTTGCCAAATATTCCGTAAAACGTCAGAAAGTCATAGGTACATACGTCCTACTAAGTAGCAGCGCAAGAAATTATTAATGCCAGGCGCTCCTAGACGAAATCCAATTGTATTTGTAATCCTTTCACATGGACACCAATGTAAGACAAATTCGATTGTCTATTTGTATTTTGCATAGGGCTCGCCTTACGGTGGCCATGTTTCTCGAATCACATGCATTATTTAGTCAAAACGAACTGGTGGATGTTGTTTGAATGACGTTACTACGAAATAAACTAGTGAATTATATAATTTTCGTCTGTCCCATAGTAAATGTCGCGTTAAATGTTATGTTTTGAGTCGACACGCGTACGCGATTTGGTTATATCGTCCGCGACGATTCGCGCAAAATGTTGGTTATTGACGAATTACAAGGACCATTGTCACTGAGAGTACTCACTAAACATGTTTACAAAGCTGCCAGATATATTTCCTTACATATTTCTCGTTGGTGTTATAGATCTTGCTGGCTTGTTTGTGCCTTAGCAGGCCAGACCTGTTGGTAAGTCGAAGATCACATCCTAGCGGAGAGCTTCACGGGCACTAACCGCTGTCTCAGTTTGAGTGAATCCAGTTAACCTGCATTGTTTGTGCGCCGGCCACTTAAAATGTTATTGTTTTGTTTCTAATGTTGAATGGTCCTTGTGATTCTAACATAATGTGTCAAAATTTATTCAGTGCTTGTATTATCCTACAATTCTAACCTATAACATTAGAGTTGCCGTTAGGAGCATATAGGCTTGAGCTTGCTGTTTACTGATTACGCTAACCAAACTATTTTTACATTATGATAAGAGTTGATAATGGATTTGCTGCTTTTTCTAAAATTTTCCTAATATTGTTACGACCACTGTAACTTGACCCCTGACAAGTATTTCTATAACACTGGCTTGTGCTTTGTTTTTGTTTTCGATTTTCTTGAATAATTAAGACAATTTTGAAAGTTTTGTTCTTTTTACACCTGTAAATATAATTGTTTCTCAGATTTTTTAAATAATAAGTAGTTAAAAAAATTATATGATTATGTTGCATTTAGTGAAAAAGTAAATGGTGATATTTAGGAATGGGGCTAAATTGAGCATAAAAAGAATATTCTGCACTATATTAATTTTAATATTGTGCATTATACTTTAAAAAATAAAAACTGTTTTTGTACCTATTTCATGAGGTACCCCTACCAAAAATATTATAAGTAGTCTCTGGTCTTATTCTGATCTTAACCCATCAAGCCCCATAGGAGCACCGGTGATCACGACAACAATAGAATAATAAAAGATTTCCAAGAATAACTGATCAAAGCATTAATGTAAAAAAAATATTAAAACTCAACTAGATCAATGTGCAGATAATATTTCTATTTATTGTAATTAATATATTATTGTGATGTCTAAGTCTAAAATATATATTATTCTAATGTCTAACTAATGACATAAACTCTTAATGTAACATCCTCTCATACTGAGCTTGATTTACATTTAGATCAAAATGAATAAAAACTGAATACGGTCAAGTTAAATAAAAGTAAGAACATACAAGTAATTTTTTTAGTGAGTTAAATTATAGTTCAACGACCCGTAATGGCCATGAGTTTGCACCATTTGTCATAGTTGACAATTACTTTTTAATCTATACTTATTATAAAACAAAGTCGCTTTTTTTTCCCTCATGTCCCTTTGTTCCCTTTAAAACTACGCAACAGATTTTGATGATTCTTTCAGTGTTAGATAGCCCATTTATGGAGGAAGGTTATAGGCTATATTTTATCACGCTAAGACTAATAGGAGCGAAGAAATAGAGGAAAATGTGGAAAAAACGGGGAAAATTATTTGAAAGGGCTAATTCCAGGAACTACTGGTCCAATTTGAAAAATTCTTTTAGTGTTAGATAGCCCATTTATTGAGAAAGGCTATAGGCTATATTTTATCACGCTTAGACTAATAGGAAAACATGGACAAAACAGGGGAAATTATTTGAAAGGGCTTATCTCGCGGACTACTGGAGCAATTTTTATATTATTTGGCACACTATCGATTTAAATCATTTTTTCAGTGGCTATAATATGGCGGCGGCCAGGGCGGGTCGCTAGTTGTTAATATTCTCATATTATTATCACATGATTATCAAATATAAGGGATTTCGAGAGAGTAGAGTGGATATAAGAAGAAGATAATATGATTAATTATTTTGAAGAGTACTTATTGTTTTTAAAAATCGTAACTTTTTGGCCACTTTACAATCATTGTTGTAGTACAACTGACTTTATAAAATATTTCACATAGATAATGCTGAACATGCCCTTGCAAAAGCAATAATTTATAAATAAAACTGCTTCTTTGGTGCATCAAGGGTACAACAACAGTAAAAATATATTTAAAACATTTTAATTTAGCTAAATACATGTCAGGTTTACTGTAAATGGTAAATTATTGTGATGTATTACAAACACCACTTATTTATAATTTATTCGCCTACTACTAGCCAAATGTTGGAAAGCTTTATACTTTATACTTAGTATTAAAGCCATTTTGACATTTGCATTGTTGGAACACTGTAAAATAATGCAAATATACTCTAGGATTCCAGATTATAGTTTTGTTCTTTGAAGTATGAAAGTGTCAGTTTTTAATCTTGCAATTTTTTTGGGGCAGGTGGAAATGGAAGAGGAGGGTAGCGGTGCAGACTCATCCAAGTTTTTACTGTCTCACGATGATCCTGAGAGAGGGGAGGATCCCGAAATGAAGGCCAGACTCGAAACCCTGTTTGAAGTTGCTGGTGAGTTGTTGAATCTGTCTACAAAGAAGATAATATTATTTCTTAACAACTGTCACTTCTAAACATTGTTAAATGAGAACCGCAAGAAACTTAAGCCAAAGTGCAAATGTATGCACACT
The DNA here is from genome assembly GCA_905333045.1 of Lysandra bellargus. Lineage (NCBI taxonomy): Eukaryota > Metazoa > Arthropoda > Insecta > Lepidoptera > Lycaenidae > Lysandra > Lysandra bellargus. Next base: position 13,051,292 of record HG995322.1, read on the forward strand.
TCAGCTTCATCAAATTTTTATAGAGCTGGTTATGATATAAATAACCTCATCAATAATTTTAATGTTCATTCATTAAACTTAACGTAAAGCTTATTAGTTGATAGACTGAATTTTGGAACTAGAAAATTGAAATTTTGTAGACTTAGGTTTTAGGCATTCATTAAATACTATTTTAGCTAAGAAGCCAAAGCTACATTTTTGAAATTCCTTAATTAACATTCAATTGAAATAAACATTACACAGGTACTACTCACAAGTTACAAGTCATAATATAGTGATTTTTAATTTCCATTAACAGCACTCACAATGAATGCTATCGCTAAGGTCATGAGAGCCCAGGAACACTATTAGCATTTTGTACCCAGAATTAATAATAATAATTGAGACTTGCCTGCAGTTACTGACAACTGACACCTTATAGCCAGATCATAGCTCTTTGATACTCTGTTTTTATACTGCGCATTGTACAAGCATGCATGATGATCAGTGATCGGAGTAGGTAGATTGATTTTTGCTACTTGCATCATAAATGTTCATAGAAAGGATAACATGGATAAGCCATTATTCTGGAAAGTCATTCCGGTATTTCTGGACTCAATCAAAGATGGCTTATGTTGGTAATCCATACTAATTCCATACTATACTAATATTATAAATGCGAAAGTGTGTCTGTCTGTTTGTCTGTTACCTCTTCACGCCCAAACCGCTGAACCGATTTTGCTGAAATTTGGCATGGAGATACTTTTAGTCCCGAGAAAAGATATAGGATACTTTTTGTCCCAGGAAAATGTACGGTTCCCGCGGGATAAACGAGTTTTGGCACAACGGAGTTGTGAGCATCTAGTTTACCATAATTTTAATGAATAATGGATGAAATCGACGTAATTAAAAATCTTATTTTTTTTTAATTATACAGCTACTAATTTAAATTTCGGTTTAAAATATTAACAAAGTCCGGGATTTTGAGGGAATGTCCATATTGTAATGTATGTTTTGGATCGTTGACCTCATTTCAATCTACCTACTCCGATCACTGATGATGATTTAATAAGTATTCTGCTCACCTTTATATCTTTGTTTAATCTTAATATAATATTTAATTTAGTTGAATATTATCAAAATATTAAAGAATCTTGCCAAGTCTTCCAAATTAACAATGTACATTTTTCCATTTTGAAATATAAAACATTAAATATGTACTTGTATATTTATTATTTTATATCAAGACAATACTGTTAATGAATGTAAAAATGTAAAAGCTCTATTTACACATATTGCTGCATACAAACGTCGCAATTTGTTTGGGTTTGGTATGTGGTAAAAAATACTAAAATTACCAGTCTGATAAAAAAAAAACACCGAAAAAACCAGGCTGCTTCGTCGATTATCACAGAGGTTGCTGAAGACATACTCATGTTCGAAGTGTCCATAATAGATTGTATTATTTTCATCAGGCAATGCATTTGCTTGTTTCTTAGCCCCTATTAATATTCAATGCGAATTAAATCAAACAAGACAAATGCGGTGTCATCTCTGGACCATACATAATCCGATTATTTTTTGCTACTTATTTTATTCAGGGGGTCCACGAAAACTGTGCTTGATTTCTAGGGGTCCGTGGCTGAAAACGGCAACCGTTTTCAGCCACGGACCCCTACACTGTTTTAGCGTACATGCCTCCTTGTCGTCCTCTTAATACCTCTTTGTGCACGATTAGGCCAGACGCGTGACGTGTCCTAGCGTCACTGCCGATAAGCGGTCTCTTGTGACTTGTGAGCGTTGTGTGTGGAAGTCAAACAGATTATCGCGTGATCCATGTCACGGAAGGTGGCGATTACTTAGCGTGGCGGTAGTTTTTACTTTCAAGTACGCCCGCAACTTCGTTGCGCCAAAACTCGTTTATCGCGCGGGAACCGTACATTTTTTCGGGATAAAAAGTATCCTATATCCTTTCCCGGGACTCAAAGTATGCCAAATTTCAGCAAAATCGGTTCAGCGTTTTGGACGTGAAGAGGTAACAAACAGACAGACACTTTCGCATTTATAATATTACTAGTATACTAGTATGGAAGTAATAGGAAGTATGGATGTATATGATTATTCTAATAGATGACGCCCAAGTCTCTGTTACCCCAAAAATTGTTAATCGCGCGAAAACCGATTTTTTCCACAACAATCTATATAATACATATATGTATAATCAAATATTAGTATGGATTAATCATCCTATAACCTTTCCCATAAACTCCACACAAAATCGTCTAAATCGGTAAGTGTGAAGAGGGAACAAACGGGCAGACATACTTTCCCATTTTACCTATTTATATTATTAGTTTATTACTTATTAGTAAATCTGATGTTGGTTATTGATAGTGCGTTATCAGCAAGAGTTGTCAGATGATAAGTGATAACAGATAAACAATATAAAAATAAAGTTAAAACATTATAATACTTAGACAACATTTTTTCTAATACTGGACACAAGTCGTTCATAGATTTTTAGGCAATTATTTTGTCCATCTGGCATTGTTTGATTTAATAAAATAACGCTAAGTTTACCTCATTTCTTTACACGTGAAGGTATAACCGTGATTATGATAATTTATGTAAAAATCGTTCAGTGAAAATATCTTCTAGTGGGCACATCTAGTTCAAAGACCTCGTTTACCCAATCCATGTTTGTAAACATTGGAATCGCTAGCGCCTGTGTTTTGCACCGCGGCTACGGCGCGGTGCGGCCGACCAACTGATAGCTTCACACTTGCCCGCATTCGCTTGTGTAGCAGTCGTGCTGGCCAGATGTTACGGAGTTAACTCTAGTTCTTCTTCTTTGTATTATGATGTCCCTAGTGAGTTGCCAAAATATATTGGCTTTGTGTAGACTCTGCTCTAAAATATAGACAAGAAGTAGCCAGCCCTGCAGTAGAGTTTAAGAGTTTAGACTGTAAGTCTGGGTTACCTCTTGTTTGTAGATTGGTCCTTATGACGTTGCGATTAAGGCTCTTAATTGAGGTGAAATTACTCGGTTCCAGTGTTTTGTTTAGATAGTATATTAAAAATCCGGCATTTGACGTGACATATGTTTTGTAAACAAGGACATTGTGAATTAAGAAAAATGCATCAGGAAAATTAGCCACACCTTAAAGTTATAGTTTTCGGATTTCATGAACATTTAATAGGTCCCCAAGGAATTAGAACACCTCTAATTCCTTGGGGACCTATTAGCGGCACGTAGTCTAAACGACTAGTGTTCAGCCACTCAAATGCGCTAGACGCTAGTGAATACATAATTCATGTGAATCTTAACAATTTTCAAATATTGATTCTTAGTCAGTGCGTTGCATTTTCATCATTTTCCCTAGACTACATGATTTGTGACTAGTCACTGGGGTCATTTTGTCACTAAGAATACCCTCTTCACAAATTGCATCTGAATTATTCTGAACCGAGTATGGAAATAGTGCGGACTATGAAAAACAAATCCGTGATACGCTGATCGGATTTACAACGAGTGACGTCACAATTAATGCCGCGCAGGTGAATTACAACTAGTATGTTCGAATTTTAAACCTGTGGAACCGGCGCGTGCGTCAGAGGTCACAGTCTGTCCTATACAGGCAAATAAATAAAGGTATTGCAGGTAATCACAAAAACTACCTGTGGGCTGTGACTTGTTAGAATCCTAACTTGAATATGCAGGCTGTAAGCTTCTGAATATCTAGACTGACAGTTATCCGGAATCTCACCGGAAGGAAAGAAAATCGAAGCTGAAAATAAAACTCTACGTTCAAACAATACAGTTGAAAATAGAACGCACACGAACATTGAGTTTCTCGTCTGTTCGTAATTCAAAATTCAATTATCGAACAGTTGTTTTTTTTCTGGCCGGAGTTTACAAAACTTAAATGCTTTATCATTCTTAATTCTCATGTGCCATGAGGTGTATGCTCCTTAGTCCTTCAACCTCTCGATCAAAGTAGAGCTTTGTTGTCTCAATAATATTTATCTGTTGTACGATAACACAATGTATGTATATTATAATCATCAGCCTGTCATGCCGCAGGTACGATTCTAATTTTTAACACAAAAGTAAATTAATCCTTCAGGCCCCGCGCGAGCACCGGTGATCGCGACAACAATAGAATACAATAGCAATTCCTGGAAATTCCGACTGAAGTATTAAATTAAAAACTTGGGTCGGGGAAATTATAATCAAAACTGTGGAACTATAAAGTATAAAGCAAGCTTTATATTGTTAGCCCTTCGACTTTATTACATCTCGAGCTGCAGACTGCAGCTAATTACTGAAATGTTATCTTAGCAACTAATTTTGAGTGAGCTTCTGTTAGAACTTAGAATAGAGACCTATTTCTATGTGATTTTAATCGGTTCCATTATAATGCGCTATTTTATTTCGTAGCATTATATTGAGCTATTTAAATTAGTAGCATTATGATTTATGATGCGCTATATTTTAATATTTTATTTAGTAACGTTATACTACGCTATGTATTTTATTTTTTTACTGTCCCTGGACCCGAGTATGCGGGTTCGATTTTCAAAAGTCGTAAGTCTGAAACGTATACGTCATGTCCGGGCCACAGCCAGTGCAATGCCCTCTTTATGGCGGACCGAAATTTTGTCAAATAACTTGATTTGACCGCCGATTTCTACACGCATTATTGATCTACTGTCTTCTTATATGAATTATGAAATGTATTTGTTTGTTTGTTCGTCTGTATTGTAAAGGTCTCGATGTACTGTGTAATCAATGAACCGTAGGTTATCCATACTTCCATAATCCATACTAATATTATAAATGCGAAAGTGTCTGCCAATCTGTCTGTTACCTCTTCGCGTCCAAATTGCTGAACTGAATTTGCTGAAATTTGCTATGGAAATTCTTTTTATCCCGAAAAAATTTACGGTTTCCTCGCGAAATTTGGCGCAACGTAATTGCGGGCGACATCTAGTAATATTGAAAACAAATACCCATAATCCATACACAGACTTTCGCATTTCTCTTATAAGTAGGATTATGTATGCGACGTAGTTGTGAGGTGATGATTATTATTTCACGAAAGCGTAAATGTGTTAATGAGACGTATAAATGCGTACATACGCATCGATACTGCAATAGAATTCGCAATTATTTTCTTCGCATGCGTTCACTTTTATCGCCTAGCGCTCGTCAGTGATAACTGATAAGGGAAGACACCCGAACTACGTGACTACTATTTTATCGGTTGTACTATTCTGACTTCGTCCCACATAGTAATAATCCGAAGTTTTCTGATACTCAAACCTTTTTATTCAGAATATATTTTTTTACAAAAGTTTTCTGAACGTCGTTACTACGAGTGCCTACCACCGCTTCCCTCCTTCTACGCAGTACTTCGGGTTACGTTTTTTGTGGGCTTTTAAAGCGTAAAATTTTCCTTAAAGATGTTGATTATTGTGAAATCAACGTCTGCCGTTCAGGTGACCAAGATAACTATTTTTTGTGGACCGTAATCTCCGCCTAAACAGTAAACATGTGACGTAGTTTGTGAACGGTACCTTCTGTAGCTGAACTAGATCATCACATAGAGCCTACGTGATGTTCCATTTCATCATCCTCATCAGGTTTTAATTTTAATCCTTTCGTCCAAGGACTTGTATACCCGCCTTTTTGGTCCCTAAATCATGGTTATACTAGCAAACGCACTATAGACTTCATAGGAAACTTTTAAGTAAACACTACGTAGTTACATCCATACTAACATTATAAATGCGAAAGTGTATCTGTCTGTCTGTCCGTCTGTCTGTCTGTTACCTCTTCACGCACAAACCGCTGTACCGATTTTGCTGAAATTTGGCATTGAGATACCTTGAGTCCCGGGAAAAGACATAGGATACTTTTTATACCGGAAAAAGGTACAGATCCCGCGCGAAAAATGAGTTTTGGCGCAACGGCGCGGAGTTGCGGGCGTCATCTAGTAGGTACTAAAACTTGTTTGTTTTTTTTTTTAAATATTGTTTTTCCTAAAAAAAGGTCAAGTCCCTTAAATGTAACGAGTAATATTATGGATATGATTAATTACAATTAGACAGGTTGAGAATATAAACAATTTCCCTGATAAGTGTAATCACAACGCAAAACACGTGTTTATCATGTGCTCGCCGTTTCCCAAACTCGGCGGAATCCATACTTACTAATACTAATAAAATGTGTCTGTCTGTTACCTCTTCACGCTCAAACCGCTGAACCGATTTTGCTGAAATTTGGCATGGAGGGAAAGGACATAGGATACTTTTATCCCGGAAAATTGCACGGTTCCCGCGCGATAAACGAATTTCTATCTATTAATCTAGTTTAAATATAAATCAGTTCTAGCAATTTTCAACCTTATTGCATCTCGAAAAACGAAAGGAACGTAATATCCTTACTGACGTTTTATATGCAAAAGTGCCTCTGTCTGTTAAGTCTTCACGCTTAAATGGTTGGACCGATTCAGATGAAATTTGGTATGAAGATACTTTGAGAGACAAGGAAGGACCTGGAATAGTTTCTGTTGCAAAAGAATTTACGGTTTCCGCGTAATTAAAGATTTTCGGCACAATGATCATTGTACGGCATCTAGTATACATAATACATATATACTATAATATCTAGTATAAAGAAAGGTTAGGTTAGTTAGTTAGGTTTCCAGCTTCCGTAGCAGAGGTCAAGAGTTTAATCCGTATTCGTGAAGGATACGCGTAATTTAAATACTTCCTAGTGTCTAATTTCCCGCACCGAACAGGTTTATGAGGTGCACTGACCTCCTGAGAAGTCTAGGTTTAGGGTTCGTCTCGAGGTCTCGCTATCTTTTGTTTGGCTAATAGTCAAAGAAGTCAAGATAATGCTGTGTAATAATACTGTATACTACCAAGACTAATTTATTACTGTCTATCAAAAATGTATTTATTTTAGCTACTCTATCAGGAGTTAGGACTCAGGAGGCAGTTTGAACAACGATGTAAAGTTGTGACTTGTGATACTGATACATCCAAGTGTTGTAGAAAACAAAATACAATTAATAATAATGAGTGGTTGACCAAAAAGGGACCGGAAGGATTGGAAACGGTTGATTTTTATTTTTTTATTTTTTTAGTCCGTGGTCTTTTAGCTTTGTTTTGGTCTAACAAGAATATTTTTAGGTGCCAAAGTTTTTTTTTATGAATTTTTTTGTGAACCGCGCACGAGGCGTAACTTATTTCTACACGAAACTTCAAACACGATTTACTCAAAATAAAATTATTTTGCTACCTTCTTTAATATTTTTATATATATTTTTTTTTTTTTTTGTGAACCGCGCACGAGTCGAAACACGAAACTTCAAACGCGTTTTATTCAAAATCAAATTATTTACCTTCAGGTCCCTTTTTGGTCAACCACACTCAATTATAGTGTTGCATAGGTAAATTTCGTTTTATGACTTTTTTAGCTTTTTTTCATTGTTTGTACATAGAGAATAGGATGGAACTGCGCATTTTGGTCGTCATTTTATTTTACAAAGTGTGCAGCAACTTGTTAAAATCCATTCACCGTCACTCGAATTGCGCCCTTGTACTAAGTATCAATTAAGTTTGTGCCCATGACATTTCCTGAAAACACTACAAAACGAGTATGTTCTAAAAAATAACCCAGTATACCGGCCACTGCTCATGGGCATTTAAAAAAAAATTGTACCCCTGGTTTTTACCTTGTCCCTTGACTTCGCTACAGATTATTTGTAAAAAATTACATACTAACATTTTGCAATTTTAATGTAGGAGCAAAAACAAGTTTTCTTTTATTAAAATAAATTCAAGTTTGTATAAAATTTTATTTAGTATGAGATTTATAAGCGTTTTTATGTACCGAAAACTGTTAAATTTGCCTGTCCCTTGCCAGAAGTTGTAAAAAAATCTTTAATAAATATTTTTTTTTTCCTTGAAGTAAGTTGCTTAATCCTTCAGGTCCCGCGCGAGCACCGGTGATCGCGACAACAATAGAATACAATAGTAATTCCTGGAAATTCCGACTGAAGTATTAAAAACATATTTTAGATTCCTAAATAGTTAATGTATCAATTGAATGTGTTGTTATTGAAAAATCTAACATAATTTAACTAAAAATTAATTAAAATTATAATCATGAAAAAACGACCCGACCGGAATGTTCAGTTTAGTGACCGTTTTTTTTTTTTAGTTTTATAAACATACTACAAAAATATTTCGGCACTAAATGATAGCACTATATTTCATTGTACATCGAGAAACTCCAATTTGAATTTAGTAGTTAAAAATCTGCTACAAGACGCGGACGCAGGTTGGACGGTTCTTCAGGAACGGTTTCTTTGTTCAGATAAGTGACCATATTTTGTAAGCATTAGTATACTTTCTCCAACTGTTATTACTGTTGACACGTTGCAAAATTAGTTTCTATTATCGGTTATTTACAAACATGAAACACATCAAAAGTAAAAGAAAGTAGCATTATGTGACTTCCGATTTGTGACTTTTCGTATGGTCACCTATAATGGAACGGACAAGTCACAACAGGCGGAAAGCATAAGGCTTAGTTCACATTATAAATAAATTATTTTTTTATTCACAGATTTTATTAAGAAAATTGGAGATTTTTAAACTGGTACAATTGACGTACAATTTTTTTTTTAATTACTTATATTGTGTTAAGGTGACGCCGCGTTAAAGTAAAAAACAGTGTAGGATATGTTTTAGATTGCTAATTTTCTTGTTTTTTAGTTTTGTTGATTGCTAGTTTTGCTTTAGGCCGGGCCGGCCTCTCATAGAAAACAAGCAATGGAACAGCAAAAAATGGAAAGGGCGTAAGGCGTAAGCGACAAAATGGTTTTTGTCGCGTAATTTGAAAACCATAAATACATTTCATATAAGCTATGGGCAAATTAAAGCGTATGCTTGAACCAATCTATGTACAAATTTTGGAAGCTTAAATCACTCTCCTCTGTTGAAAAAATAGGAATCCCTTTTTTTTACAGAGGTCTTTTTGATTGATTATTCTGTGTTATAAAAGTTGACCAATCTTGTTATGTTATGGGTAATTCAAAGACAAAGACATGATGAATACTGACAATGAACTTTATTTTCTTAGCTTTAGTCATTGCTGAGAAAAATCGATATCGCTGCAGCCAAGTTATCAAGTTGTCGCCTTAACTTAACAATAACGAATATAGTATTTAAAATGTACGTAAAAGTTTTATTTCTTAAATAATTTTGATTTTATTTCCACTACTTTTCCATCAGTAAAGTTGAAAATCATTTTGTGTTATTGATATTTGCAGATTTATAATAACTTAGGAATTCGTAGACATGTGACCACATCTTTATGGTTATGAGATGTTCGTCCCTCTAATTAATGAAGCTAAATCTGTGAAATCAAAGAATTTTCTACTTTTATAAGTAGAAAATGTTTAAATAAAAGGTTTTTGTGTTACTTCTTTAAATATGTTTAATATTACTACTCGTGTAAAAAAATGATAAATAACCTAGTGGGTAGGTCACAAAGTCACACTACGGATTAAAAATAATTGCTACACTTGTTGATCCTTGAAATTATCTATATTTTCTTTGAATAAACAATTAAATATGCATTTCACTAGATTAAATGAATGAAGAAATCCATTTATTGCTGTATTTTTTGTATTAAATTATATTTTACATTTAGTCACACAACGGAATCTGTTTCGGCGAAAATTCGATTTTGTTTCAATAATATCAGAATAATATAACGTTTTCGGAGTTCTTTTGAACTTATTCCATTAGTTCAATATTTTTCCTTGTATATGACATTCAAATATAGGTAAATAAATGACCTTAAAAATATAGACATATTTTTGCAATGGTACACGTTTTTTTGAAAATGCCCTCATGAATCATGACGTCTACGCGTCTACAGTCGACGCCATACTGTTGATTCGTTCCGAAACATACGTCAGTGCATTGACGTATATTATGACTTGTTGAGACGTCGTTATAACACGTCACACTTGTCTCACCAGTGGTAGGTACATCAGTACTTTATTGCATCGTCAAGTGCACTGACCAGTACAATCAATGTCTGTCTGTCGGTCTGTATGTTACCGTTAAACCGATTTTGCAAGGTACGGAGATATTGTCCCGATAAAGGACATAGGACACTTTTTATCTCGGAAAAATGTACGGTTCCCGCACGATAAACGTGTTTGTGGGCGTCATCAAGTGGGTAATATTTCGGAACTTACACTATAAGTAATATTTTCTACGTCGCACTCCGCTCATTTAATTATTCAGAGGTCATAATATGGCACACCTGTCGCGGCCGCGTTGCATTGGTAACGTCTATACGCAGAAGCGATACGCGATTTTCTTGCAAAAAAATATTTAAAAGTAAATTCAAGTATCAACAAAACTGTTATGAGCTATGACTCTTGATTAACGCCTGGATCTTAATTCTTATCTCTCTCTAGTATGTATCATCATTAAACTGGTCTCTTGTCTCTACTCTTGTCTTTCAAGTCACTTCTCTTCTCTCTATCCTAATCAGTAATCTCTACTCTTTACGGCTTATTAAAGGCTTAGTTGGTTGGTTTCTTAGGAAGTATGCAGGATTTAAGTGAAATAGCGTGATCCCAAAGTAAAAACAAAAAATCCGTATAAAAATAGTTTTTATATAACGATAAGACGACAATCTTGTTGGAAACTTAAATAACAGCAAGCGGCTCAGAGTTGGGAACTTGTCACTAAATAGAGAAGTCTTTAATCTATATTTGAAGAGACAGTTTTTGAGGTCAAGCAAGTAATTTACTGTTTGCTTCGTCTTAGCATATTTTTCTATTCGAAATTGGAATCTTTGTTTAGAAAATCCATACTTTACTTACTTACTTACTAATATTATAAATGCGAAAGTGTGTCTGTCTGTCTGTCTGTTACCTCTTCACGCTCAAACCGCTGAACCGATTTTGCTGAAATTTGGCATGGAGATACTTTGAGTCCTGAGAAAGGACATAGGATAGTTTTTATCCCGAAAAAATGTACGGCTCCCGCGCGATAAACGAATTTTGGCGCAACGAAGTTGCGGGCTTCATCTAGTTTCCTATAAAAAATATTTTATTGACCTTCATATCAAGTGTAGTTTTTTAAACAACAATTTTGTCTGTACAAATAGAAAGTCGTCATTCCTAAAATTGTTTTTGTTTTCAAGTTCAACGTCTACTATAATATTTGCATGGACGATTAAATTAAAGATTAGACTTGATAACCTTATCTAACTTCCGAAGTTTCATATAAAGATAGTTTAAAACAATTTATTCAATCAAATAATCTTAAAAAATTGGTAAGCGTCCCTAAACTAATGAATTTGACATAGACTAATACTCAAATCATCTGATTACTAGCAGAAAAAAGATAATCAAATTATTATTATTCACCAAAGAGAATTGATAATATCATAGTTATAAATTATGAAAAGAATTCCAATTTGATCCGAGTCTGCGCGACATTTTTACTTTCTCCGGTTATGCACGATTTAAATTGTAAATAGACATGTCGCAGTCATCTGGTTCAATCTGCGATTCGATTGAATGACTAGCGCATTCATTGAATGACACCATTCAATTGAATAACTCGGCCGAACGTCGATTGAACGAACGTCCCTCAACGTTCAACTAGTTAGCGATTTGTAGCATAGCGTTTTGAAGATAGCGGATATGAAATCAGTCAGGTAATTGAACGTATTTCATTTTCTTCCTTCTGCGGCACTACTAGTCACTAAAACAAATATGGCGTTAAACAGCTCGCACAGCTGTGCTCAGCATCTCGCACGCTCAGCTCGCATCAGCTGATAGCACTGTATTGATATTTTATCGATGACATTTACGTTAAACTGCTTTATTTGTAATAATTAATAGAATATTATGAAAACGTGGATTTACCTATAACTACCCCGTCAATGGCTACTTGAAAAAAAATATAGCATCCCATTTAACGACTTCGCTATATGACTTTTAGTCAAGACATTAAACGTTACAGTTTACAGTCAACGTCTTGACGAGTTGTCCTTTAGTCATTCAATTGTATGGTGTCATTCAATGAATGCGCTACTCATTCGATCGAATCGCAGATTAAACCAGATGACTGCGACAGATACATAGCCAATTCTGACAATCGGTGTACAAAGTCCAATTATATAATTATAATATTGTACCAAACATTGCCAGGTCCAAGGATTTTTTTTTAATAAAGTTTTATTTTAGCAACGCTTTTACTGCAGAAGTATATACTTGTTGATTGTACTAAAACCTAATTATTTGTTTATCAGTACAAAACTAATTTAACGACTTAATGCTAATGTTACTTGTAGATGTCCAAATGATAAGTTTCGTTGCAAACACGACACGCCAAGCAAATAATTAAGTAGTTCGCAGCTTTCACCGATCCTTGGTTTACCGTCAAGAAAATATTTAAGGGGAAGACAACTGCCAATTCGACATTTTTGTGCAGTTTTCTAGACGTATGTATTTCATTGATTGGCACAAAAAAATATGTGTGATTTTTGATTAAATTTGGAAAAGCTTGTCGAATTTAAATAATAAAATAATGTTCTCCTACTGGATGAAAAAAAAAAAACCAAAGTCACATCTTTCAGGAACTTTAAACAGTTCTAACTAAAGTAATAATACAATCTATGGTTTAAAAATTTGTTTATTTGATACCTTTTACAAAAATCCAAAGATTGCCGGATTTAATTTTTTGGTTCTGACATCTAGATTTCCCATAGTATTTATTTTTTCCTCTAACAAACGAAAAATGTATCCACGCTACCGAGTGAACACTTCACATCTCTGTCTCTCTGGCATGAAAATCGACACAGGTGCGAGAGTGATACGAGATCAAGGTCATTGGCAGTTGTCAGCGTCTTAAGGCTGATTTTACGCGCGCGACGGTACGCGCACTATCGGGGCTGATGGCCCGACATGTATGAAAAAATGTAGGAGGTGTTTTTGAATAATGGCTTGATTACACCTACCGAGTGTAGTGTGACGAGACAGTGCTCTCGACCTATCAAAAGAGTTCGAACTTTTTTGTATGTAGCGTGGCTTACCTACCTAATTAGTTTCAAGTACTTAAAATGGTATATTTTCGTGTACACCTATGTAACGTACGTCAATCGACAGAGAAAATAATTACAAACAACAAATACTCATTGACAAAATGTCGTAAATGTTATACTTTTTTAAATATTTCAGGGTCTTTATCTAAAATGTTATATTTTATTTTACATTTTCAAACTGAAATAACTCAGAAAGTATATTATTCACGACATTTTGTCAAAGAATATTTATTGTTTGTAAACATCTTCTTTTTCGATTGGCGTATGTTTCATAGGTGTACATCAAAATACGACAGGTATGCCAATAAGGTTCGTTGTTCTTTACCGAGAGCACTGTCTCGCCATTCGGTAGGTGTGATCATGGCATAACGCGTAGAGGTCTGCGGTGTTGTTCCATACATTTCGGTGTCGGCGCCGACGGTCAGCGTAACAGTATAATTTTGCCTAAAATTCCACTACGCCATAACTACGGGGTGTTTGTTTACGTTCATGCAGTTCACGTTTTAAGGACGCGCTATTTTTGTATCTGAGTATAGAAGACAATATTTAAACTATGTTGAGAGCGAAAAATACTGGTGAAATCTAGCTCATATGTGAAGGACGTTTCATATAGGCGATAGACATGCTCCTGACTCCAATACCATTCAATGTTTTTTTTAAATTATACTTTCCCCTTTTCCAGGCTTCAACAAGCTGTCGGCGGGCGAGGGCAAGCACCTCGCGGACCCCGAGGTGCTGCGGCGGCTGACGTCGTCAGTGTCGTGCGCGCTCGACGAGGCGGCCGCCGCCCTCACGCGCATGCGCAGCGACCAGCCGCCCCCGCACCACCGGCACCACCACCAGGACAAGCCGTACGTACACACACACACACACACACACATTGCACAAACACATACATTATCATTTTGATAATGTATATTATACTGAACGCTAACTACCAAGGTCCAAGCTGTTAGCTATTGCTCGTGCTGACTGCTGAGCCCTCACTATGAAAGGATTCTTTTCTACGGAAGAATAAAGAAAGTGATAGATTGTCAAAGGAACTCTGCGACTGGAAAAGAAATAAAGAGACAATATAAAGAGAAGGACAGCTAGTAATTCAATAAGTCTAATGTACGAAACTCTATATCCTGCTTGGTCATTTGTCAAACAGTTAACAGGGCTTTGGTAGAATAGTTGTTAATGATGACACTCCGAGATTGAGTACGCATTGTCTCTTGGATTGATCACGGTTGAGTCTCTGATTCCTGGATCGGTCTGATCGAGGCAAATATGCCACTGTGATTTATGAAGCTTTGATCTTATCTGAACTCCTATTTAATGAGCTGCAACTTGCATTTAAAATAGGAATGTATTTTCTCATATATATTTTTTTGCAGCACACAATGCGGTTCAACGGCAACGGGCACGACGCCGAGTGCGGGCGCGAGTGCGGGCGCGGGTGCGGGCGCGGTGGGCGCGGACGGGGCGCCCTCCCTGGCAGAGGCGTGTTCGGACGGCGACGTGGGCACGGTCCGCAAGCTGCTCACGGAAGGCCGCTCCGTCCACGAGACCACGGAGGAGGGCGACTCGCTGCTGTCCCTCGCCTGCTCCGCCGGGTACTACGAGCTGGCGCAAGTGCTGCTGGCCATGCACGCCAGCGTCGAGGATCGGGGGATCAAGGTATAAAATGCGGTATAAAGGTCGCCAATGTTGTAATAGTCAATGGCATTTAGGAAAGTTAAGATTCTTTTATAAGACGACTGGTTATAACAATGACTTTCAAAAGATGTAGCATTATTTTTTTTTCAATTTATTAATTACTCCAAAAACGCATCTGTTGTTATTTCAAAAAAGGGGTAGCTGAGTGGGTGACTGTGAAATACTGGTTTTTTAAGAGATCTATTTATCATTAGCTTGCTGTTAAACGATACAGTGTTTGTCAAACTTTCTGTTCGTTTAGGGCGACTGCACACCCCTGATGGAGGCGGCGAGCACCGGCCACGTGGACATAGTGCGGCTGCTGGTGGCGCACGGCGCGGACGTGAACGCCGTGTCGGGGTCCGGCAACACGCCGCTCATGTACGCGTGCGCCGGCGGGCACGAGGAGTGCGTGCGCGCGCTGCTCGACCACGGCGCCCACGTCGAGGACCACAACGAGAACGGCCACACGCCGCTCATGGAGGTGAGTGTTTTGTGTTTGTAAACACAAAACGTGATGATGATGATGTACCCCGATTCTACTATTTCAATCCAAGATTAATTTAAGTTGTTACCATTCTCGAATAAAATTACATAGAAACTTAACTTTAATGAAGAGTTTGCCAAGGGTTTGGAGTTTAGGTCAAAATCGTCATTAAATTAATATTAAATATTTCTGTGTGCGGTCGTAAAAATTTAAAACCTTCGCCTGGGTTTCCGTCTAATTTAATCATTCGTGTCCACCAGGCCGCGTCGGCGGGTCACGTGGGCGTCGCGAAGATCCTCCTCGAGCACGGCGCGGGCATCAACACGCACTCGAACG
Source organism: Lysandra bellargus (assembly GCA_905333045.1). Lineage (NCBI taxonomy): Eukaryota > Metazoa > Arthropoda > Insecta > Lepidoptera > Lycaenidae > Lysandra > Lysandra bellargus. Next base: position 13,066,930 of record HG995322.1, read on the forward strand.
AGTTCAAGGAGTCGGCGCTCACGCTCGCCTGCTACAAGGGCCACCTCGACATGGTGCGGTTCCTGCTGGCGGCGGGCGCGGACCGCGAACACAAGACGGACGAGATGCACACCGCGCTCATGGAGGCGAGCATGGACGGACACGTGGAGGTCGCCCGCCTGCTGCTCGACTCCGGCGCACAGGTAAATGTACGGCGCTTGTATCTATCCCCGCTACACACGTCGCACCACACACCCCACGTCCCACTTGACGTTAATTCTATTTCGAGCGTTTTAATCTTTTTTAACGTCAAGTGCAACGCAGGGATAATCATCTACATTGTACAGTCTACACGTCTATAACTATACACGCACATCCACAAATCTACATCTACATCTATACACCTGGGCCCCGAGATTCACAATGCGCAATTCGACTCTGATTCGGTAACTTCGTCTCGCGACATCCAGTAACGGTTCGCCGTGCTAGGTGTTGACCAATGAACGCAAAAGTTTCCGAATCCAAGGGAAATCGTGAGTCGCCCTACTTGGACACTTCTACATCTCTACCCCTACATTTGTCCGTATCGACACACCTACATTTCTACATAGATGAAAATTTATGTCTAGATACTTGTACAAATCTACACATTACCATGAGAAGCCGTTAAACACTTGTTTTTAGATGCATTTTCGTTGTTTTTATGAAATAACAAATCAAAATGTTATTTTATTCAACTAACACGAGACTGAATACAGCAATCTTAATATATATAAATCTCGTGTCACAATGTTTGTCCTCAATGGACTCCTAAACCACTTAACCGATTATAATAAAATTCGCACACCATGTGCAGTTCGATCCAACTTGAGAGATAGGATAGCTTAGATCTTTAATTATAGTCGCAATTTCATTTTATTGCAAATTATTTGTCTATAAAGAGCGACCATTGTTTATGCAACGCGGGTCACGGGATAGCGATGGACGTTGCCATGGTGACATACTTATATTTTAGTCACTAATTCAATAAAATAAAACGGGCGATATACTTAATATAATATGGCAAAGAAACGTTTGCCGGGACAGCTAGTAAACTATATATACTTATAATATGTAATAATAATTAATTGTGTACTTCACTCTTTGGATCCCAATTCTCATACGTCGAATTACAGATCGATTTTGTGACAGTTCCGTAAAAGCATTGAACCAGGAGTTCATTTCCACAATCTTCTGCTCAAAGTCTGTCAATCACGATTACGATTATTCCACGTGCCTGGTATACCGTATACCAGGTGAACATGTCGCCGTCTTGCTGTTCTTAGCATCGAACACAATCCACAAGCTTCAAAATTAGAACGTTACAAAATTGAACCCTAATACAAAGTGTACAAAAACGAACCTTAATGCTTAATGTTACGGTTGATAATTCCACTAACGCGTCTGGTATACCAGGTGAACATGCCGACGGACAGCTTCGAGTCGCCGCTGACGCTAGCGGCGTGCGGCGGCCACGTGGAGCTGGCGATGCTGCTGCTGGAGCGCGGAGCCAACATCGAGGAGGTCAACGATGAGGGGTACACGCCGCTCATGGAGGCCGCTCGGGAAGGTGAGGAATAAAAAAAAAGTTTGAATAACTTGGTTGAGGGTATAATTTATGCAAATGATAATGACAAAACTTTGTATAGCGCATAATGTTTTCTCCCTGTCTAAAACATTGGGAAAGTTCCTCGAAAGGTGAAGACAAAACATTGTATAGATTATTATACTTGTCAGTCACATCAGAGTAGTTTAGTTCTCTCTAAACTAAACTACTCTGATCTGGTTTACGGCCCTCGACTCCTGGCTCGAACAGATAAATTAATTCAAAGAATTCAAAATGACTGCGCCCGGTTTTGCTACACGATCCCAGGCAGAGAACATGTGACCCCATTTTTGAACACTCGCAACATGCTTAAAATAAAGTCTAGGCGTAAATATCATTTAGCGTGTCTTATGTTTGGTATCATAAAATATGAAGAACCATCCTATTTATATGGTAAGTTAAGCTGGCTTAACTCCCGCAGAAAATGTTCGCAGAGACTGTCAACACAGCCACATCGTACCAAGGCCATCCGCGGCAGCTTTCGCTATGCAGCTGCAAAAATTTGGAACAACATCCCTTCTCCCATACGGACTCTCAAAACTCTAGGCACTTTCAAACGTCATCTTAAAGACTTCCTTATTAAGGAACAGCAAAAATACAACAATATTGTTGGAAGGCCATCTTTCATATGATCTACACGTATAAGTGTTTTCCGTTAAAGAATCTTTCGTAAACCTGTCCGCTTCTTCCATATTAATCTAAATAGTTTTATTTCATAGTCATTTATTTATTTGTGTAATTGTTTATAAATCTATTTATCTCAAAATTGCCTGATTTGTTCATATGTATCGTTCGTTTTTTTCGTATCGTTTGTATTTGTTTATTGTTCGTACTCATCATATTACATTATCTTTTATATATTTTTCAAAACAAGTTTGTGAATTACTACCGCCACACATTTAATTAAAATAGTACCCTAGATAAACTGATAACATGTTTAGTTAGGTAAATGACATCCGTATGTCACTTAGCGGTTCAGTTGAAAACCGGTATCATGTGTCCAACATAGGTACATGGCCTAAGCCGAACTGAACCCTTTTTTGGACACATCTAGGCACAATTCGTTAAATTATACTAGTTTGTCTGTTCTTGTAGTACTGTTTATATTGTAATAATTGTGTCTTGTGTGTACTAAAAATATATTTTTTCTTTTTTTCTTTCATATTTTTGTTTTGTGAAATCTAATAATTTTATTACTCCTTAGTAACTCCTTAGTAACAAGGTCGTGACTCGTGAAGCAAACTATTGCGATACAAAAAATATTTTTTTTTGTGTATGCCTTCAGGTGCTTTAGTAAAACAATATAATAACGCCTCCGTGGTCCAGTGGTTTAGAACGCGGCTCTTGACTTGGAGGTCGTGGGTTCGATTCCCGCGTTGGAAACATGTTATTTCCAAGTTTAGTTAGGACAATGATCCATGCGTCGAATGGGCATGTAAAAAGTTGGTCCTGCGCCTAATCTTTCACCAGTCGTGTCGGTCCTCCGTCCCACTGGGTTATGAGAGTAAATGAAATAGAAAGTGCTCTTGTGTACTGTGCACACACTTGGGCACTATAAAATTACTCTTGCGTAACTGGTCTGGTTTCAATGAAGCCGGCCACCGTCACCGAAACCAGTGTGGAAGTTATTATAATAATTCCTTAAGGATGTTGTGTCTCGAGTGAATGCTAGCCCCTAAACCTGATCTGCGTCCAGGTCACGAGGAGATGGTCGCGCTGCTGCTGGGTCAGGGCGCGGCGATCAACGCGCAGACAGACGAGACGCAGGAAACGGCGCTCACGCTGGCCTGCTGCGGCGGCTTCCTCGAGGTGGCGGACTTCCTGATCAAGGCGGGCGCGGACGCTGAGCTCGGTGCCTCAACCCCGCTGATGGAGGCCTCGCAGGAGGGACATCTGGAGCTTGTGCGGTTAGTTACACCTTCAATATTATATTTTTAGTATTTGTTGCTAAAGTGTCAACAGAAATACATTGTGAGTGGACATTTTAACTGTTGCTATCGCGGTTTTTAATATACAGCCCGGTGATAGACACGCGAACGGACAGGCAGCAAAGTCTTAGTAATAGAGTCCCTTTTCTACCCTTAGAGTACAGAACCCTTCAAAGGCGGTCTCGCAGTCGCCAAGTTCTCAGCACTCGGTTCCATCGAACTTGCTTGTGCAGTATAGTAACTCAAATGATCAAATTACTTCAGCTAATATATGCAAAACCTGCCACTATATTTTCGGTATCCAGCAAAACATAAGAATGATTGGGATAAATTGATTAAAAGTTAGTTTTCAGAATAATTTCTACTTGCCACCTTAAAGCTGTACGACTGTTTCTTGAATGAAAACGAACGGTATACACAGGTACCTACTGGGCGCGGGCGCGGACGTACACGCACAGACGCAGACGGGCGACACGGCGCTGACGTACGCGTGCGAGAACGGGCACACGGACGTCGCGGACGTGCTGCTGCGGGCCGGCGCCGCGCTCGAGCACGAGAGCGAGGGAGGCCGCACGCCGCTCATGAAGGCGTGCCGCGCGGGGCATCTGTGCACCGTGCAGTTCCTCGTCGGCAAGGTACGTGCTATAAATGTGTAAATAATGCTTATAGGTAAAACTTTATAATTAATACATACAACATAAGCTTTAGTAATTCCATAAAATAATGTTACAGTATGGGGCATTCCACGTCAAGCAGATAGACATACTAAAAATCGAAGACATAGAGACATTTTTACCTGGCTGCGTAGCGTAGATTGCCCGAAATTTATTGCGCCCTTTTAGCGCAATAAAACACGCATTTTTATTTTCCATTTGTAACTGTTTCAAATTGTACATTATTTGTAGCTGTTTCAAATTCGTCGTTTGAAATAGACATCTACAAAAATGTTTGATTTTCCTTTAGGGTGCAGACGTGAACCGCACGACGGCGAACAGCGACCACACGCCGCTGTCGCTGGCGTGTGCGGGCGGGCACGCGGACGTCGTCAAGTTCCTGTTGGCGTGCGACGCGGACCCCTTCCGCAAGCTCAAGGACAACTCCAGCACGCTCATCGAGGCGGCCAAGGGCGGGCACACCGCGGTCGTGCAGCTGCTGCTCGACTACCCGCACTCCGTCATGCTGCCGAGAGGTATTATAGATTTTTTACTTATAGCAATAAGGTTTGTTTTATTGTAGACTAGCTATTTGACCGAGCTTTGCTCGGTATTCGATAAAACACGAATAAAATGACATTTTCTAAAAATGATTCCTAGCTAGATCGATTTAACGCTCCCGAAACCCCCTATATACTAAATTTCATGAAAATTTTTGGAGCCGATTCCGAGATTCCAATTATATATTTATACTAGCGACCCGCCCCGGCGTCGCACGGGTATAAAATATATAGTCACTGAAAAAATTATTAAAATCGATAGCCTATGATCCTTCAAGTGGTCTACTTCTTATCTGTGCCAAATAAATAAAAATTGCTCCAGTAGTTCACGAGATAAGCCCTTTCAAATAATTTCCCCCGTTTTTTCCACATTCTCCTATTAGTCTTAGCGTCATAAAATATAGCCTATAGCCTTCCTCAATAAATGGGCTATCTAACACTGAAATAATTTTTCAAATCGGACCAGTAGTTCCTGAGATTAGCGCGTCCAAGTTAGCCCTTTCAAATAATTTTCCCGGTTTTTTCTATATTTTCTTCTATTTCTTCGCTCCTATTAGTCTTAGCGTGATAAAATATAGCCTATAGCCATCCTCAATAAGTGGGTTATCTAACACTGAAAGAATCGTGAAAATCCGTTGCGTTTAAAGATTAAAGGGAACAAAGGGACATGAGGGAAAAAAAGCGACTTTATTTTATAATAAGTATAGATTATAGCTAAAAATTGAATGAAGAGAATGCTCGTTAAAATAACGATCGTATATTGTTCGATTTGGAATCTCTGTAGCTACTTCTCATAATGAATCACTGGACCGTCGTACCGCAATAAAGCTATATTTACACATGTTTCTCGCCTTGTATAATAATTTTGCAGAAATAAAGGTTTTAATTACTGTAAACCATGTGTAAACATTGCGATCTGCCGCCAGGCAACACGGGCGCGGAGGAGAGCGAGACCCTGAGCTCGGAGCAGGCGGCGGCGCTGGGGCTGACCCACGCGCCCGCGCCCAGCGTGTTCGAGGCCCGCAGTCTCGTCCCGCAGCACCAGCAGCATCCGCAGCAGCAGCATCCGCAGCAGCAGCATCCGCAGCAGCAGCATCCGCAGCAGCAGCGGCCGCAGCACCCGCACGTCCACGTCCACCCCCAGGCCGCGCTGCCCCTCCTCGAGCCCAAGCCCGACATGCCGCCGCACGTCGCCAAGGCCTATTTAGACGGTTAGTATACTCACCGCTTATACAGGATGTAACGAAAGAAAGTGTTACACTTAGGGTGTGAAATGTGTGAGTGTGAGAGTAGCGATGCTTAGAGTTACTTTTAACTACCATGTTCCCATGAGAAATGTCCCAACATCGTGAATTTGCCTTACTACCTACCTAAAAAAATTAAAAAAAAAAACATAATTATTTCAGCGCTACTTTACTAGTAAGTTCTATTCAAGGGACACATACACACCCCAAAGAATTATCACTCTTTATTAGACCTTGTATAACTCTACCTGCTTTTATTTTAAACTTCCTTTAAGCTGGTTTTATGTGTGTCTGCGCGACCGAGCGGTTTTGGCTTAGCCGCTCGTTTTCGCGAACACCTATAAATTAGGAGCCTCAGTGATCAGGAGGTACTTCCAATGTAATGTTGTGACTTTGACACAGGTTTCGTGTTCGGCATAAACTCGGGTATAGCGGCGGGCAACGCGGCGCCGGCGGCGGGCGCGGGCAAGCACAAGTGCGCGCGCAAGCAGCGGCCCGCCGCGCCCCACTCCGACCACCACCTGCCGCCCCCGCCGGATATAACCGACGACCCGGTATTTATACATTACCATAAGCGCTATAATATAACTCACCGGGACGTAGCCAGTGATGTTACCATGGCAACATCCAAGCAACGTCTAGCGTCTCTACGTCGACGCAAAGCGGCGTTTTTTTAGGTTAAAAACAGCGACGTAGAGGTGACATGGTAATGTCACTGGCTACGTCGCGATGGCGTCCCGGTGAGTTATTACTCTAAGGCCCAATTCACCAACGTCTGCAGTTAGTGTTATAAGCTTGTTAAAATGTCATGTCTTCTCTTTCATTCGTATGAAAAACAAATGAGGTAACGTGATAGCATCAACTTTAACAGTTGCAGCCTGCCTTACAACCAATATTATATTAAAGATGTATGATAAAGATAAATGATAATTAAGGGAGAACGATTAAGGATGATAAATAAAACCGCTCCCTTTGATGGATAAATGATAACTGACTTTATTTTACGTACTTAATACAAATGAATATGATCCGCGACATTACTGAAACTTAACGTGTAAGCATAATTATTTATGTACGGTTGGCAACAACCCGTACATCCTGCGCCCCCCGAAAGATGGCGAGGTTGATACAAATTAAAACTACATCATACAATAATAAAAATTGTAAAATAAAAATTGTATAGAAGATATTTAAAAATGTAAAAAGTAAAACATAAAATTTATATTAAAAGTGATAGGTTAAAATTATTGTTCAATATAAAAACAAAAAGAGTAAATAATTTTCAAAAACAATATTTATCTTATGATGTAAGCATGATAGCTTTAGTCTTTCAATTCACTTAATCTAACAGAACGACTAAACATAGGGGAAGTGCTTTTATCGAGGCTTAACACTGATTGTCTGATTTCACCTGATACATTTCGAACATTCGGGACATTCGAGAACACTTCACTAATTGCCTTTTTATTTAGCACATTCACATCACTAGCACTAACACTGCGCTGGACTCCCGCGCCAGCGGCAGGGGCGGGGGCGGCAGCGGGGGCGGCGGGGGCGACGTCCGTGTCGCGCGTGCCGCGGGACGCCTCCCCGCCCGCCAGCTGGCGCCTCCGTCGAAGCCGGCGAAACACCATCACACTGCCGATGATGATGAACAAGCTGACCATGATATATCCCAGAGCATAATGATGGACATCGTGCACACGAAAGTCCATACTATTAGCTGATTGTTCCTTTATTTCTGATATCTGCGTCTTTAATACTTCCAACTCACCTTCATGGTTTTTTAACTTAGGTATATCGATCGAGGATGTATTCATGATGTTATTCAAGACGGAGGACTGAGGTATTTCGAGCTTTTGATTGATATCTAATCGGTTGCTAAAGTAGTTATGGGAATAAATTGTAAAATCATCACCCTTCAAAATGCACATGGGATCTAAGCGTATGACTCCGCTGCCTATCAGTACCTGTGACGTAATCCCAGCTGGACAAATCAGCCGGACACTGCATTGTTCGCAACAGGTGTACAGCCACTCGTTATCTGCGTGTAATTTTATCCAGCGCTCTGTGCAACGCGATAGCTCCGACTTGCATAGCGGTAGGTCAGGATCGCCGTCGACGATGTTGACATCACAAATTGATTGTTTAATCTTCGTAGTATAAACAGGGCTATTAAGAAAGCATAAAACTTTCTCGTTTGATAAATGCCGACATGATTGGAGATCCGATTCTGATAGAAGGATAAGGGAATCCTTGTTGATATTAAACCCAATATAGGGAAACTTCGTAGTTAATTGATAGTATATCTGATCGTTCTTCTTAGGCAAACTTATGATCTTATCGAGCTCAAAAATTTCGTTGTTTAATATAGGAATCTTTACCTCAGCAATAAGATATTTGTCTGTGACTCTCGCGGCAACTCTCAGTAGCTTATAAAGCTGAATGATATTTGAGCCGTCCGTCGGTAGCACGAGCTCCCTTTGCAAACGACCTGATATTATATTTATTTGATTTTGCAGTTGTTCCGGTGATAAAAAGTTTGTGCTGATATTACCTTGATTAATTTGTGTGAGAGTCGAAATTAAAGTATCCTGAATACGTCTAATTTTTGAAATGATGATATGAGCCACTAACGACGAAAAAGTGATATACGTGGAACGTGATGAATATTGCTTAGCTTGATACACCTCAGAAGCCAAATCCTTGATATGATTTTCGATAAGAGAAAATTGTTTTTGCATGACATCCTCGTGCCTCTTTACTATGTTATACTCGGCCTCTATGACAAGAGTTTGGTTATGTAAAAGTGTTTGTAAATGACTCTCATTTTGCTGAATATTCTCTATGTCCTGCTGATACTGCGTGGCGAACCTTTCATCTAGGACACCAAATAGGGAGTTGGCAATGTAACCAACGCCATTAACTAACCCTCTCTTCTGTCTTCTGTTTAATTGATTTTTCAGCAGCTGATTAAAATGATCTATCTCGTCGAGCCCGTGTTCCCGTTGCAAAGTGATAGATTGATAATCTTTAGAAGATCCATTCTCCTTTATGTGCGTAACATATTTTTTAATGTTTTCGAAGCCTTGCCAATATGTAGACATGTTATAATAAATAACTAGAGTCCATTCGTCTCTTATATGTTGCAGGTCCGCGATTTTATCAAAATAAATGCTTTGATTTGTGTTTACAGGCGTGATCATAAAATCCTTCTGAACTTGTTGCAAGCTCGGTGATAAAAGGAATGACATAAACATGAAAATAGTCATGAAAAAGTTTTTAAAGTTGATACGTCGAGGACGCCGAGACCTCGTGTTACTTGATTCTGGAGTAGATATCTCCTGATTGATAGATGCTGGTGTTTGATCTTTTACCTCTTCAGACAGTAATGGAACTAATTTGATAACTGGCCTCTTAATGATATTATTTTTAGTTTTCAGTGATACAACTCTGACCTGTCCGTCTTTTCCAGGGTAAAGTTCCAGCACCCGACCCATAGCCCATTTTCCAGGAGGTAAATTTTTTTCTTTAATTAATACAATGTCATCTATTTTGATATTTTTTCCTTCTTTCTTCCATTTAGATCTAACCTGCAGCTGCTGCAAATAATCAGACGACCAACACTTCCAAAATTGTTTATTGATAGATTGAACGAGCTGCCATCTCTTTGATAAACACATGGACTCAGGTTCCGTTTGAGGCCTGGTGATGATCGGACCGCCAATTAGAAAATGTGCCGGCGTTAAAATAGGATCCTCTGGATTTTCAGTGAGCGCGCAGAGTGGCCTTGAGTTGAGGCAAGCCTCTATTTGATGGAGAACGGTAGTAAACTCCTCGTACGTGAGTTTCTGTTCGCCGATGACCCGCTTGATATGAAACTTTAAGCTTTTTACAGCAGCTTCCCACAAACCTCCTGCATGGGGGTGAGAGGGAGCGTTAAAATGCCACTCTACTTTCATCTCAGTGATGTTATCGAAAAATTCCTGATTGATGGTAGCTGCAATCTCATGATACTCCCTTTTAAGTAGCTTGTTGGCGCCTATAAAATTAGTTCCGTTGTCACTATAGACGTGGGATGGAACTCCTCGTCGCGAACAAAATCTCCGGAATGCACCAAGAAATGATGGCGTACTTAAATCTGATACTAACTCTAGATGAACTGCCTTCGTTGCTAAGCAGATGAAAACTGCAATGTAGCCTTTGGTGGTTCGAACACCTCGTCCTTTATTCAATTTTAGGTCTACATGCCCAGTGAAGTCGACTCCACTACGAGTGAAAGATCTAGAAGGTACTACTCTCGATTGAGGTAAGTCTGCCATAATTGGTTGATATTTATACTGACTAAATCGACGACATTTAACACAGCGCCTCAATTCCCTCTTCACTGTAGACATTCCACTAATGATCCAATAGTTATTTCTGATATAAGCTAGTGTCAGTCGGGCTCCACCATGTAACGTAGTGATATGTGCTTGATCAATGATAAGAGAAGTAAATCTACTATAGCTACTAAGTATGATAGGATGCTTCGCGGTCCAATTTATATGTGAATTCTTCAGACGACCGCCAACTCTTAATAGTCCATTTTCGTCAATAAAAGGATTCAAACTTGATAATTTGCTGTTCTGATGAACATGCCCTTTTGACTTGATAAATGACAAATCCTCGCTAAAGTCTATAGCTTGGATATTTTTGATAATAATATTGTAAGCATTGTTTATTTCCACGAGTGATAATGTTTTTGCTGTGTTGGACGGTTTCCGACTTCGAGTGATGAAACGTAACACCCATGCCACGGTTTTCGCAATAAATGTAACAGAACTGTGATTATTTAACAGTTCTAATATAAAATCAACCTTACTGCAATGTAAGGCTGTGTCCACACTGCAAAAAACTTTTTTAATTTCAATTTCTGGTTCTGCGTATGATGGTCTAAGAATTTGGTCAGGTTCGAAGGAAGTGAGCCATTCCGGGCCCCCCCACCACAAACGATCGTCAGCTAACTTCTTGACTGATTCTCCTCGTGTCGCACTGTCTGACGGATTTAATTCCGATGGTACATAGTTCCAGTTCGACGATGGTACAATTTCCTTAATCTGTTGAACCCGGTTTGCAACAAATTGCTTCCATTTTGATGGATCGCCATGAATCCACCCTAACACGATCATGGAATCCGTCCATGCGTATGTTTTAACATGTATGCTAGGCAAGGTATTCTCCACCTTCCGAATCAGCTTTGATAAAAGTAGTGCACCTAATAATTCTAATCGAGGTAGCGACACGCTCTTGTTTAAAGGCGCTAATTTTGTTTTTGCAGTTATTAACCGCGATGTGCGCTCGCCTTTATAGTTTGTTGCAACACAATATACGGTGCAAGCGTACGCTTTTGCTGATGCGTCGCTGAAACCATGTATTTGATATGCACATTGAAGGTTACCGATGCATCGTTTGATTTTTATGTTCTTGATATTTTTAAAATCTGTTCGTAATTCTGTCCACTCTTGAATGATATCATATGATAACTTTTCATCCCAGGATTCCACCGTGACCCATGCCTTTTGGAATAGTAACTTAGCCTTAATTGATAATGGTGATATCCAACCGATGGGGTCAAATAACTTAGATATATCTGATAATAGTTCCCGTTTAGTGTAACATTTAGGTTCCGATTCAAATTGATAGTCATATGTAAACGTATCCGATGATGGATTCCATTTAAGGCCTAACGTTTTACGGGATTCCGAGCAACGAAACTCGTACGGATTATTTAATTGGTCGCATGGTAAATCTTGTAGAAGCTGTGGCTCGTTGCTTGACCATTTGCGTAGGTTCATGCCAGCTCCGCGTAAGATGCTTATCAACTGCTTTTGCACTTCCTTCGCCGTTTCTAGATCGTTACAGCCTCCTAAATAGTCATCCATATAAAATCTATCTTTCAAAGCCATCGCACCCAAGGGGTACTTCTCAGCATCGTCCATAGCCAGCTGCTTCAACGTCCTCATGGCCAGGAACGGTGCTGCCTTCGTCCCATACGTCACAGTCGTGAGTCTATAATTTTGAAGAGGTACATCTCTTGAGTTTCTCCAGACCACCGATTGAAGATTTTGATGAGCCTCTTGGACCAGGATTCTTCTGAACATCTTCTCCACATCAGATGTCATCACAAATCTATATTGGCGCCAAGATATGATAAGAGCCTGTAGGTCGGCTTGTAAATTCGGGCCTTGCTCCATCACGTCATTTAAACTCAGACCTGATGATGTCTTGGAAGAGCCATTGAAGACCACCCGCAATTTTGTAGAAGTGGAGTTTAAATTGAGTACGCCGTGATGGGGAAAATAATATGATGGACCCTCACCAGACTTGGTATACGGTACCATGTCTCCTAGTTCTTGATATTCCCTCATAAAATTTTTGTAGCTGTCCGAAAATGATTGATTTTGAGCCATTTTGCGCTCTAGCTGATAAAATTGGGCAACTGCTTTCGGACGTGATGAACCAAGTTTTTCCTCAAAATTTGGTTTCATAGGAAGACATACTTCATACATGCCATTTTCTAAACGTTTTGTTGTCGTAGCATATAAATCTTCACAAAACTGTTCTCCGGCTGATAGTGATGATGATTGTTCGACTGAGATCTCCTCCATCTCCCAATACTTTGATAAATCTGATACATTGTTGATAATCACATGGCAGTTAAATCTCCTAACATTACCAGACAAAATCCAGCCTAGTCTGGTGTGCTGCGCAATAGGAGCCTGAGGTGGCCCCCTGATAAGTCCACTCATTAATATTTGAGAATAGACGCTAGCATCTAATAATAAATCAATAGGACGGGAAATATTATAATCCGGATCCGCTAAGTTGATATGCTGCAAGTGTGACCATGATTTTTTATTAAAAGAGATATTTGGCAAATTATTTGCAACACGTGAAATGATCATAGCTTGTGTCGTAAAGCTAAAGTCATCATAAATAGAGTGACATTCAATTTCCAGCAGTCCTTTGCTCTGCTTTGATCCATAGCCAATACCTGATACTGATGCATGATATTTATGCCGTCGGAGTCCTAACATCTGTGCCGCATTTTCTGATATCAAAGAAATTTGAGACCCCTGATCCAAAAGCGCTCGAAGAGTGATAAGAGAGCCGTCAGCTGATAAAACCTTTAATAAAACGGTGGTCAACAAAATTTCTTCATTTTCTCCGGCGACGAAATTAACGTTATGTTGCTTAGTAACATGATTAATGTCATTTTGGCTACTTTCAGGGCGAACTAATTTAGGATTGGAACTACCAGTATTTACAAAAGCCTCATGCAACAAAGAATTATGGTCACCCTGGCATTCCTTACAACGCTTTGTAGAAATGCATGGATTATTAAAATGCTTGTATAGACAATTCCTACATACTTGATGTTTCACAATTGTTTGTAACTTCAACGTTGGTGTCATATTAATAAATCGCCTGCATTTAAATAAATCATGATTAAAATAACATAATGGGCATTTCGTAGAACGAGTATGATAAGTTTTACCCTGATACTTTTCGCGACTAAAATTCCTTGCAGGTTGATACGCTGATGATGATGACCTTGGGTTGGTTATATGCTTCGATGTTGTAGGCGGAAAAACATCCCGCTCTTTTTTATGCATCGGTTCCAACGCAATAAATTTCGATTCTAAAAATGTGATAAATTCTGATAACTCAGGTAATTCTCGCGGCGCCTTTCTGGCTTCCTTGTAATCTTTTAACGTTTCGACGTCCAACTTCTTTGATAGAAGATGAACAAGCAAGGGATCCCAGGTGTTTGTGTCCACCCCCAGGTTGTGAATGGCGTGGATGCACTCGACGGACGTGTCGTGTATTTTTTTAATTTCATAGGCCGACTGCTTCTGAAGACTCGGCTGATTAATCAGCGTCTCAATTTGATTGGTGAATAAAAGCTGCTTATTGTCATACCTATGAACTAAAATATCCCAGGCTGTTAAATAATTTTCAGATGATATGTGCAGGTGCTGGATCAATCGCTCGGCTTCTCCTCTTACCTTCCCTTTTAGGTGCTGCATTTTCTGGGCGTTCGTCAGCGAGCTATTATTGTGTATAGCTTCACTGAATAAATCAAAGAACGTGGGCCACTGAGAGTATTTACCGGTGAAGATAGGTATCTCCAGCTGCGGAGTAGATTGCTGGGTGTGAGCAGTAGATGATAATTTTCTATGGAGCGCCCGCTTGATATCCTTGTACTCCTTCTCGTACGTGCTATATTCTTCCTCGTATTCTAAATCAGAACCTTGCAAAAAGTCATCTACTTCTAAATGTTGTGTGTCAATAACATTCCACCGACTTTTCAGATTTCGGAGCTCCTCTTCTATCTCCCACTTCTCTGCGATTTCTTCAATATTGATACTATTGATTAAGCGGCTCAATGCTCGGAAATTAGTGCGCTGCTTTGATAATAATTCCTGAATCCTTTCAGGCGGTGCAGTCGAAGATTTATCTTCTTTAGGCTGATAGGTCAACAAGATTTGCTTAAGGGTTTGATAAAGGCTTTCCATGTTCCCAAAATGATTTTCCGTAAAATATGGATTATTTTTGTCCGAACTACCTAACAAAAGCTCGTTATTCTGCTCAAATTCTACCCACAGCTCCTCGAGAGTGCTAAGTCTTCTTTGAATATATTCCGGAGTTTTTCTACTCGCGGAATCTTTTCCGAAATTTATTTTGATAGTATTAACCGCCTTGATAATTTCAACTTGCCGTTCAAATATATTTTCCATTATGATAAATCAGAAATAAAATTATATTATGATAAAAATGAACAATCTTACTTGAGTCAGCTGTGCTCGGGATACGAAACAGCAAACCTGCGAGCTGCGACGTCACGATGATGAAGATCAGCGATGATGAGCAGACCTCCCGGCCCGCCAAATGATGATAACACCTCAAAAACACTCCACCAATGCACACACAGTACAGTTCACCACGGTTTGAGCTTTGCAAAAAGTCACTTAATAAAACTGATACGTAAAAGTCTTGATAAAATATAAGAAAGCTCAAAATAATGTCCACACGCGCTGATATATATTATGATAAAAGTTCTGATAATGATTTATTTACGAAGGACCAAAAAAAATGTAGGTGTAGGGGCTACTGTTGCAGCCTGCCTTACAACCAATATTATATTAAAGATGTATGATAAAGATAAATGATAATTAAGGGAGAACGATTAAGGATGATAAATAAAACCGCTCCCTTTGATGGATAAATGATAACTGACTTTATTTTACGTACTTAATACAAATGAATATGATCCGCGACATTACTGAAACTTAACGTGTAAGCATAATTATTTATGTACGGTTGGCAACAACCCGTACAGGTGAAATTGAGACTAACATTAACTCTTTCATTAAAATTGCCATTGTATTTGAGAAGTTAATTCAAAGGCAGATTGCGGATCTAAAACATTTGGTGGGATTATGTCAATTCAATGGCAACCATGACTCTGTTGGGTTTGACATAAACCAACCAAATTACATAGGGTCACCATTTGGTCGAGTTATGTCAATTAAAAGTAAGTGATCTGTCGGCTAGGTTTGGCATAACAAAATTAAATTACTTAGACCCGCCCACTGTCTATAGCAGAGGTTCCCAAACTTTTTTTTCTCCTACCACCATTTACCACTTTAAACATTTTGCTGGATCAGGTGACCTGTTTGCTCGTTTGCCCCCTTATTTAATTTAAAAAAAAAAGGCAGCGGCGGCATGGCGAGTGGCAACGCGAGTGACTTTACATTCTTGCGCTGCCCACTTCCCTGCCCACTTCGGCTGAATGTAAACGTCCCATTAATAACATTGATGCTTACTGCGTGTTATTAATTTTACTGAAATTCTTGCAGAGACCTGATGTGTTCAGTGGACAGAGGATTGACTCACTGCCAGAGACTGAAAGAAGCATTCTCGAATTAGCCGACGATTCAGGTATAATATTTGGATCTATTCAACTACTTGTAGCCGCACTAAGAGACTTTTAATGATTACTTAACAGTTTGACAGAAAATGTATGAAGTTCATGTCAAAATCTATACATATATAATAAAATCGTAGTCTTCCATAAAAGTTAAGTTATCATTGAGTCTCCGAGCGTGATGGTTAGTTATAATATCAGTTTACTTTTTGTCTTAAATAATTTAAAAGTAACTACGCAACAAAATTAACGGTATTAACAACAATAGCGTGGAAGATTACAATAATGTGGGATATCTTTGCAGATGCGTCACTTTACCCGCCCGCTACACCGCCGTACCCCCCACCTCAGCAACTATTTCCAGTGCAGCAGCTAGCTACCAGCCTTAACCAGGTGAATATAAGCTTGTTTTCACCCTGACAAGTAAATTCTAAAAAAAGTTTAAAATGTATTAATGTTGCTAATGTTAATTTAGCGTTTACTAAATATACTAAACAAGGCAAAAAATATCTAGATGATGTCGCAATTGCAAGAATGGGTGTGGCCAAAATCAAGTCGTAAATTCACAAAGGCCGGCTGCAAATTCCTTTTTATGGACGCCTTGCCGTGGTTTGGTGGACATGTTAGTTAAATCTGTAGTTTAAACACAAGATACCATCATGTTTGTATACTCACTAACAATTAAAATTTTAGCAAAGGTATTTTTATAGCGGTAGAAAGCATCGTGTATTAATGTCACAAGATAATGTTGTTTTAGAAATCGAATATAATTTGTTTTAGAAGATTAACTACGATAACATGGCGCGCCCCTCCAAATGACTGTTTCAATGTGTGTAGTCACATCCTTATGAAAGAGTTTGTATGTAGTAAGTATTCAACCAATCACAGTACACGTAATATTTCAGTAAATGTCACTTATTACCAAGATTTGTTGATTAACTAATCATAACTAGCCTACCGCGCAAGACAACGCACTTCAAACGTTTTGACAACGCACTTCAAAGGTTTTGAATTTTGGAGGGGCTGGTGAATCTACTCAAAATGTTATTTTTGGCCAAAAATTGTGTTTTTTAAAAAACCCTTAAATATTGCTCTGAATGTTTCTGGTGCTAAAAGGCACCGAAATAGCACCAGAAGTAAGAGTCAAGTCCCTTTCTGTAAGAGTCACGAAAAAAATATATAATAATTTAGAGATATTTAATATTAAGTAAAAACTGCTGTTCATGACAATGACGAAATTTGTGGAAAATGACGTGTTTACTTAAAATAATGACAATTTGTTGAGAATAATGATTATTTTAAAAATCTTATCCATATTCGTGCTGATTATTATTATTATTATTATAAACGCCTCCGTGGTCCAGTGGTTAAGAGCGTGGCCTGGCTCTTGACTCAGCGGTCGTGGGCTCGATTCCCGCGTTGGAAACATAATATTGTTAATTGTTATTTCCAAGTTTGGTTAGGACATTGAAAGCTGATCACCTGATTGTCTGACACTCAGAACAGGAAAATAAGGTCTGACAAGTAAGATGATCCATGCCTCGGATCACGGATGGGCATGTAAAAGTCGGTCCTGCGCCTGATCTCTCACCAGTCGTGTCAGTCGTCTGTCCCACTGGGTTATGACTTATGAGAATTAAAAGGAATAGAGAGTGCTCATGTGTGCTGCGCACACACTTGGGCCCTATAAAATTACTCCTGCGTAACTGGCCTGATATCAATCAAACCAGCCACCGTCACCGAAACCGGTGTGTGGGTTATTATTATTATTATAAGTAAAAAATAGGATTTTCGATAAAACTTGTATGTTAGTAAAAGTATTGATTTATTATAAAAATGTATTCCCTAAAATATAGCTAATACCAGAACCTACCTTTTAAAAAAGTATATTCTACCTTTTCGAGTCACCTGCATTAAAAAATGTACTCACTGTTAAATAATAATTCTGATATTTATTATTTCTCAAATAATATTTTGTTACCAAACGTTCCGCGCGGCTTCGCTCGCGTAAATTAAATATTTCACAGACAAATTAGTCCACAAAAAAAGCCTATGATCCTTCACGTGGCCAATTTCTTAATTCTTATCAGTTATCTGTACCAAATAACAGAAAAATTGCTCCAGTAGCTCGTGAGATAAGCCCTTTCAAATAATTTCCCCCGTTTTTTTCCATATTTTCCTCTATTTCTTAGCTCCTATTAGTCTTAGCGTGAAAAAATATAGGCTATAGCCATCCTCAATAAATGGGCTATCTAACACTGAAAGAATTTTTCAAATCGGACCAGTAGTTCCTGAGTTTAGTGTGTTCAAATAAGCCCTCTTTCAAAAATTTCCCCCCGTTTTTTCCACATTTTCCTGTATTTCTTCGCTCCTATTATTCTTGGCGTGATAAAATATTCCTTATAGCCTTCCTCGATAAATGGGCTATCTAACACTGAAAGAAATTTTCAAATCGGACCAGTAGTTCCTGAGATTAGCGCGTTCAAATAAGCCCTTTCAAATATTTTCCCTGCATTTTTTCCACATTTTCCTCTATTTCTTCGCTCCTATTATTCTTAGTGCCATAAAATATTGCCTATAGCCTTCCTCTATAAATGGGCTATCTAACACTGAAAGAATATTTCAAATCGGACCAGAAGTTCCTGTGATTAGCGCGTTCAAACAAACAAACAACCTCTCCTGCTTTATAATATTGAACTGTAGATAACATTTTTACTACTTTTCTTACTATTCTACTACTACTTTTCGAAAATGTGTCAAATAACTACCTAATTGTAATATCAACATTGCATCGATTCGATATATTTGTCCCTGTTTTCCAGAAATGCAGTTACAGATTTGTTCATTATTCTGAATGATCATCATTATTTTTTTATGGCTATTCAGGAAAATGACGGATTCACTTAAATTCGTTTATAATTAAGTATTGATATAAATAAAACTAAGAAAATTATTAAGAACTTAGAAATGTTGCGGGCCTTTATAACTTGGTTTAAAAGAAAGTAGTGAAAAACAGACAAATGTTGGCACACATCGAGAAAGGTAAATGACGTCTTATTTGGAAATTTTTGTAGAACGTTATTTCAAAGACCCACCTGCATAAAACGAAGACCTCTATCCACACCAAAGCACTGCGATCAAATAAAGTGAGCCAGCAGATTTTATCGCAAAATAGGTTTCAACCCGTCACGTAGAGTATATCGGCAAGGCATTCCAAACAAACAATGCGCAAGACAATGACGCAAATTTTATGAACATTTTAAAAATAGAATTTTTAGTTAGTTAATGTAAGTTGATGTGTTATTTGTTGGTATCGAATAGTTTATTAGTTCTTTGTCTTCAAATTAACGTCAAGTTTTTAATCCTTTCTAGCTCATTTTTTTTATAAATAATAAATTGTAAGCTGCAGTGTCGAAACGATACGCAAAAATTTCACAATTTGGTGCTTTTTTTATAATAACTTTTGAAATATTAACTCTACTTTAAAATAGTTTTAGCAGCATTTCCGTAAGTTAATTAGACATTGAAATGTGATGTTACATCAAATTTACGAAGGCGTTTTGGACCCAACTTCAAAGACATGAATTTAGTCTCTCTCAAATATTCGCCCGGGCGTGCCATGTTATCGTAGTTAATACCTAACTATATGTATTACATAGCATTGTAGTTGTTTCGCTTTTTTGCAAGGAAAATGTTAAAATGTAACCTATTTAATCTTCAGCAACAGTTGCAGGAGCTGCAACAGCAGCAATTGCAACAGTTGGCAGCCCAACAACAGCAACAGCAAAAGAAGCAGCAGCAACAACAACAGGTGCAGCAACAACAAGTGCAGCAGCAACAACAGCAGCAGCAGCAACAACAGCAGCAGCAGCAACAACAGCAGCAGCTGCAACAACAGCAGCAGCTGCAGCAACAACAACAACAACAGCTGCTGCAACAACAGCAGCAGCAGCAACAACAACAACAGCAGCAGCAGCAATTACAACAGCAGCAGCAGCAATATGTACAAGACATGCAACAGAGGCCTGAGGCGTACATGCCACAGGTAGGCATCACATCATACTAAAGTTAGCTAACTTATAAATACAGTAGAGAAACTCATTTGATTTCAAAAGAGTAATGTTTATGTCAACGACAAAATTAGTCTGCCCTCATTAGCCCATACTAATAAATAAATTATCCAATGTTTTGTTCGTGTCTGATATATACTCTCAAATAGCGGCTTGACAGATCGGACTTGAAGGAAGAACATTGCATAACTTATTCAGTGTGTAACTTTTTTAATTAGCAACGCTGAATAACTAGTTTTATTATAACAGGGACCTTTTTGTATCAGTATACCATCTTTATAAGGAAATTATTAGTGAGGTCATGGAAACTTTTTGATCAGTGGCGTGCCCAAAATATTGTGCCGCGTGCCACTGGTGTGCCATCCCTGTTATATAATTATAATATTATAACAACGTGCGTACAGGTGGGCGAAGAGACGGGCGGGTGCGTGGAGGAGCGCGACCTGGGCGCGGTGCTGGCGTACCTGCAGCGCGAGGTGCCGTCGCTCGTCGCGTTACCGCCCAACGAACTGCGCTCGCTTGTGCTACAGGTATACATGACTTAAAGCATCTAACCATCTTGTAATGATATTAAATAAGCAGTGTATGACTATCCAAGGTTTGTTGTCTCTATATGCAAGACAGATAGATACAAGCATACCCTGTATAGGTATTTGCTGTGTTAATATCTTTATTAGTTACAAATCATATTCTTACACATATAAACGGGTTAACTTTATATCTATAAGAATATGGTTTGTACTCGAAACCACTAGAAGAGATTGAACGCAATGAAATTTTTTAATGCTACAGCTCAAAGTGAAATACATGTGCTTACTGATAACACACAAAAATTACACAAAGATCCACGTCCTAATCATTTAATTAACATTACCCGGGTGTTCGTATGTGCAGGTGATGCAGCAGAAGTCGCACGAGATCCTAACGGGCAAGTGTGAGCCCGCCCCCGAGCCGGCGCCCGCGCCCGCCTCGGACGGCGACGCACGACGCCTGCTCGCCGCCGCCGAGGAGGCGCTCGCAGCTGACTGGCCGCGAGACCACGCCGATATCGCGGTAAGAACTAAAGATATTAGATCCGTAAATTACGTGAGGTTTTTAGGTCAAGGGGATCAACACAAATACAAAAATATGTCGAGCGTAGCATAATGTCTATGTGGTTCTCTTAATCAAATGCTCAATACTAATTTTCTACATTACAAATGTAAAAAATATAACTAGCTTTAGCTCGACTGCTAAACAGCACTAATGAAATAGCCGATATTGGGATTATAATTAGCCTGAAGGGCCAAATATTAATCATAGATATTGACTTATTTAAGATTTGTAATTAGGCCTAAATCGAAGCTAACAAATTTTTGTAAATGTGTTAGTCAAAATAAGGCCAATATTAAGGTCGCCTCAAACGGTCGCAGTCTGGATTGTATATCTGGAACGTATTACCAACGGGGCATACAATATTATATTATCATATCGCATCTTTGTTAAAGCCACTCAATTGCAATCTTATATCACAATCAAATGAAATAAGTAATAAGTCTTTAAAAAAGAATAGATAGTGATAAGTTTTTTAACAATTGTGTAGGATTAAAAAAAAGTTTATTTATTTCATCTGTGTCGTAATGACAGGGTGCGGAGTGCGGATACCGCGTGCGGCCGCCGTCGCCCGGCTCAGCGGGTGCGGGCGAGTTCCCTACGGGTGCGGACGCGACGCTCGAGCCGCAGCCGTTCGCGCTCCCTCCGCCCACTCTCACCTACGACGACTATAGGTACGCGTCAATCTATACTAATATTGTAATTGGGAAGAGTTTGTTTGTTTGTTTGAACGCGCTAATCTCAGGAACTACTGGTCCGATTTGAAAAATTCTTTCAGTGTTAGATAGCCCATTTATCGAGGAAGGCTATAGGCTATATTTTATTACGCTAAGATTAATAGGAGCGAAGAAATAGAGGAAAGTGTGGAAAAAACGGGAGAAATTATTTGAAATGGCTTTTTTGAACGCGCTAATCACAGGAACTACTGATCCGATTTGAAAAATTCTTTCAATGCTAGATAGCCTATTTATCGAGAAAGGCTATAGGCTATATTTTATCACGCTAAGACTAATAGGAGCGAAGAAATAGAGGAAAGTGTGGAAAAAACGGAGGAAATTATTTGAAGGGCTTATTTGAACGTACTGGAGCAATTTTTATGTTATTTGGCACACATGAAGAATAGACCACGTGAAAGGACATAGGTTTCTTTTTTGCGGAAAAATGTACGGTTTCCGCGATATTCCTAAATTACGCGGGCGAAGCCGCGCGGAACATCTAGTATTTTAATTTTTTTATATTTTTATTTTAGTAACAAACAGCCATTACACGAAATATGAATATATTTAATATTAAGTTAGTTATCTTAAGAGCCCGGGTAACCCTCGAAATTCTCATACATACGTAATACCAAAATAATTTTGTCATACGAAAATATTTAACATGTTTGAGTTATTTTTCAGCATAAAATAGTAATTACCTAGGTTCCTGAACAAAAATTAACTTCAAAATATTTAAACACTAAAAAAAAATTTTTTGTGTATAAATTTTTTTTACTAAATTTACTACTAAATATTTAAACACTAAAAAATAGAGTAAAACACTAAAAAATTTATAAATAATTAGTAAATTTACTACAAAATATTTTAATACTAAAAAATATTTTTTCGATTTGAAATATTTTGTAGTAAATTTACTATTTTTTAATACATTTTTTAGTGTTTTACTCTATTTTTTAGTGTTTAAATATTTAGTAGTGAATTCAGTAAAAAAAAATTTTACATTAAAAAAATTTTTTTAGTGTTTAAATATTTTGAAGTTAATTTTTGTTCAGGAACCTAGGTAATTACTATTTTATGCTGAAAAATAACTCAAACATGTTAAATATTTTTGTATGACAAAATGATTTTGGTATTACGTATGTATGAGAATTTCGAGGGTTACCCGGGCTCTTAAGTTGTTAGTTTATCAAGCCAAGTACCATTACCATTTAGGCTTCAGCCAAACCTATGCGTCAGTAACGAGGGACGCGGGACAGGAGCGTCTGAAACGCAAAACTGGTGTGCGCGACTACGATGCGAAACCGTAGATTATTCCCGCTCTGCCGACGCGAACGTCCCGCGTTGCAGACGCTGCCGCTTCGCAGTCGCTTTGGTTGTGTAGGTCTGGCCGAAGCTTAATTTGAATGCATTTGAACAAAATAATATGTTTTATAGTAAGTATAAGAGCAATGATACTAACGTGTGTTGAATGAAGTAAATAAAATTTAATTCGTATGTTTGTTGTAGATCGGCGGCGTACGCGGGCGCGAATGCGGGTAACGTAGCGGTGGGGTCGGAGGCGGGCAC
Source organism: Lysandra bellargus (assembly GCA_905333045.1). Lineage (NCBI taxonomy): Eukaryota > Metazoa > Arthropoda > Insecta > Lepidoptera > Lycaenidae > Lysandra > Lysandra bellargus. The sequence goes on from HG995322.1 coordinate 13,090,359, forward strand.
GCCGCTGTCGACGCCCCCCGCGCAGCAACACAAACGCGACCCGCCCACCAACCCACTCAAGAAGAAGGTAAAAAACTTGAACACGTACGGGTGTGTAAAATAATATTAGTTTTAATTACTTATATTTCGTAACTAAATACCGCGTAAAGTCATAAAGACGTAATGTTAATTCGTTCAATTAAAAAACCCTTGTTAGGTCAAGTATGATTTTTAATGTTTATGAAACATCTATATATTCTATGTATAATATAATAATTACTTCCTAATTATTCTTGCATCGTCTTGCAAATCAAGATTAAAGTAAGGCAACTTTCATTTTTCAGTTGTCTGTTTTTAACAATACTTGTAATTTGAAACATTGGCAATTTCGTGCCCTTAATAAGTAATGTGTACGCAGCGAGCGCGTGCGCCTGGACGTCGCGAGACGTTCGCGGGGGCGGCGCCGCCGCAGCCCGCGCCCGCAGCCTACTCGGCGATGGACGTGGACGGCGAGACGGACTCCAACCACGACACGGCGCTGACGCTTGCCTGCACCGGCGGACACGAGGACCTCGTGGAGCTGCTCTTGAGCCGCGGCGCCGACATCGAACACCGAGACAAGAAGGTACGGAAATTCTCTTTATAATAGGATCGACACGTGCAGACCTTACTTTTTTAATTCCGACGATATACAATTCTGCAAAAAAAATCGCGATCTCCTGCTCGCTCCTGCCTCTCTCTCGTTCGTGTCGCACTCTTGCTTGCGGAACGTGACAATGAGCGTAACGGGACAATGACGTCATCTTTTTCGTGTATGCAACCCGTAGTATCGAGTTATTAGACGATTGTCACGTCAAAAACTTATGACGTTACCTAGACGTATGTTGCTACTTGTTAAGTGAAAATAAAAGAAAAAAGTGCTCTCCGATTGTAACATAATGAAAATACAATTAACAATATGATAGTAATGTCAAAAAATTTATTTGTATTTTAATGGCTAATTTCTTTTATATAATAAACTCGATTTCTCCACAGGGTTTCACCCCCCTCATCCTGGCGGCGACGGCGGGCCACGAGAAAATCGTGGAGATCCTTCTCAACCACGGTGCGGACATCGAGGCACAGTCGGAGCGGACCAAGGACACGCCCCTCTCCCTAGCGTGCAGCGGCGGCCGGTACGAGGTGGTGGAGCTCATACTGAGCCGCGGCGCTAACAAGGAGCACCGCAACGTGTCCGACTATACCCCGCTGTCGCTCGCCGCGTCCGGTGGATACGTTAACATCATCAGACTGCTGCTGCATCACCAGGTAAGCTGATTTATTGCTATAGAGGTTTATTAGTGATTTGTTTGCTTGTTTGCATTGGATGTCTATTACTTCAAGAATTTCTTTATTAAACAGAGAGTCAAAATATAGTCCATTGAAATGTTACATTTGCTTTGCATTTATTAGAGGACGCAATTTTATTTTTGGAATGTGTTGGGAGGCTCAATAGAAGCTTAACCTCAAGTTTGTGGGGTTGCCACTCTTGTCCCCCGGCCGCCATCTTGAAAAAAGGGGTGACAATACTATTTTCGTGATATCTCAGAATCTATACGTCTTACAAAGAATTTGTAAGAACATAATTTGTTGCAAATTATTTTGCCTACAAATATGTTTATATAACTTTTTACCCTAAATTAAAAATTTAAAAAGTTATAAGCAAAAAAGTGAATTTTTATTAGAAGGTTTATTATCACTTTTTAACTTTGTTTAACACATTTTACAAAAAAAAAAATACCTTAGACCAACCTTGTAGATGATCTTTTGAGAAAAAGATCCCCCAGTCCCATGAAATTAATAGTGTATTAGGCATACTGCAGACACTGTGGCTGCAGAAGAGCAGGTCTGAAAAGCTTTACAGAATAGTAGGCATACTGTAGAGCATTTTAGGTCTGCTTTTCTGCAGGCACGCATGCCTTCACAGTTTCCTTTGCATCTGCAGAAAATTAATTTCATGAGATCGGGGGGATTGGGGGATCTTTTTCTCAAAAGATCATTAACAAGGTTGTTCTAAGGTATTTTTTTTTTGTAAAATGTATTAAACAAAGTTAAGAGCGATAATAAACCTTTAAAAAAATATATCACTTTTTTGCTTATAACTTTATAAATTTTTAATTATTAAAAATTATATAAACATTTGTAGGCAAAATAATTTGCAACAAATTATGTTCTTAAAAATTTTCTGTAAGACTTATAGTTTCCGAAATATCACGAAAATAGTGTTGTCACCCCTTTTTTCAAGATAGCGGCCGGGGGACAAAGGCGGCGACCCCACAAACTTGAGGTTAAGCTTCTATTGAGCCCCCCAACATATTCCGAAAATAAAATTGCGTCCTCTAATAAATGCAATATTCGGTCCTAAAATTGTAACATTTCAATGGACTAATAGAGTACTTTTGGCCATGAAATTATAATAAATCACTTTGGTGACTTGAAGCTTAAGGCAGCAATATAGTTTTAATGTTCATAGGATGTTTTATATAATGAGTAAAACGATTTTTGTTAATACAACTATTTAGGACCAGCGGGTCACGTACGATTACAGAATTTATTTAGAATGTGGGATAAGATTTGTTTATTTTATCACGACAAATTATATGAAGGTGCACATACGTAATCGCGGGTAACATTTAGCAGATTTTATCTAAGTTATATTAAAGCAAATATACAAAAAAAAAAATATCTGTACCTCAGAGGTATACAACAGTAATTGACAAAACACAAATTTTACAGGACAGGCAAAAATACGCGGAGCGAAACTTTCAATGCAATTTTGACATAGGAGCTTTAGAGATATTGCAACAAACATTATGTTTAATTATTATTTGTTGAAATTATATTGTATTACACAATATTATATCAAAATAAATTCTTGTCTGATTTTGTGGACTTGAGGTTATTTACCTTGCAACATAAATGAACTAAGGTGTTTTAAGAAAGCATTAAGATATCATACTTCTGTTTACCTCTAAATAAACCGTGTGGATATTATTGTAATTCGGCGTTTAGAAACAATATTATGTCTCTTGTCTGTATGTAGCGTGATGGAATTATTAAAGAATTTCTGAGGGGCTTACTAACAAAATGAAACAAAAGTTACTTCACAAAGCTAAAATCAAAATAAAATTTATTTTAAACTAGATGACGGCGGCAACTCCATTGCACCAAAACTCGTTTATCGCGTGGGAACTGTACATGTTTCCGGGACCAAAAAGTATCTTATGTCCTTTCCCGGGACTCAAAATATCTCCATGCCAAATTTCAGCAAAATCGGTTCAGCGGTTTGGGTGTGAAGAGGTAACAAACAGACAGACAGATTAATAGACAGACAGACACACTTTCGCATTTATAATACATATTCATTTCAGCAAAATCGGTTCAGCAGTTTGGGCGTGAAGAGGTAACAGACAAACAGACATTTACGGATGTATAATTTTACTAGATGACGCCCGCAACTTCGTTGCGCCAAAATTCGTTTATCGCGCGGGAACCGTACATTTTTTTCGGGATAAAAAGTACCCTATGTCCTTTCCCGGGTCTCAAAGTATCTCCATGCCAAATTTCAGCAAAATCGGTTCAGCGGTTTCGGCGTGAAGAGGTAACAGACAGACAGACACACTTTCGCATTTATAATATTAGTATGGATTGTATGGATATGGTCTATGAATATGGAAATTGGAAGTATGGATAACCAACAATATAAAATAATATACTAGCTGTTTCAAGAGTTCCAATGTGTTTTAACTTTTAACAGTTCCACCTGCCGCAAAGTATCCTATCACCCGAGTCAGCTCATACCCTGTCTATAGATATAATTTATCAAAATCTGTTCAGTATTTTCACAGTGACTAACCGACAATCATCCAAACAAACATTCAAATTTATAATATTATTAATTAATGTGATTTCAGCGGTTGAAACAGCGCTTAAATATCGGAAGCTCAAAACAAAGTAATAAGGGCCTGTTTCATCACTTCCTGACAAGTGCCGGATAGGCTATCCACCAGTTAACTTGACAGATTATGGAGTTTATGTCAAACAAGTTGTGGATAGCCTATCCAGCACTTTATCAGGAAGCGGTGAAACAGGCCCTAAACATGGTAAATAGGTACCTATCCCGTTTTAAATCCTAATGTTAGCTTAAAACCTACTTAATCACACTTTATTTATGACACTTAAAAATGGACCTTAATACACAGTATTAAAGACACATAATGCAATTATTATATTTTATATTTAATATAGAAACCTAATATGATATAGTGTAAACTAGAATCTTTGTAGTAATATTTTGTTAGGTAATTACTATGAGTTAATACTAGCACAAGAATCATGTGAACCAAACTACTAACAATTTTCGTCATTGTAAAATGTATCTTAACACCAAGAAATAAAGTTCAATAACATAAGACGTTTAAAGGAGAAGCTATTGTTTATCCCTCGTTGTGTCCGATGAAAGTCCAATAAATAACTTTAAGTTCCCGAAAACCGTAGAGGTAAATAATCTTAAGGTCATTTGAGGTCCAAGTGGAGTCACTATTGTATACCTCTGAGGTACAGATATGTACTCGTTACTTGGGTTCGATCGAAAATAGGACAGATTCTTAGTAAATGTGGTCGATATTCAAATGATCTGTACCCCGATTGTGGTATTTTAATGCGACATTGCAGGTTCGTTCGTATATTAAATTAAAAAATATATACGTTATACAGGCGGAGATAAACTCTCGAACGGGGTCGAAGCTCGGCATCTCGCCGCTAATGCTGGCCGCGATGAACGGTCACACGGCGGCCGTACGGCTGCTGCTCGACTGCGGCTCCGACATCAACGCCCAGATCGAGACCAACAGAAACACCGCGCTCACGCTCGCCTGTTTCCAAGGTAAGCTAATATTATTTTTAGTGCCTATTTCACCACTTCATGATAAGTGATGAGCCTATTCGTCTTATCCAACATTTAACTTGACAAATCAAGTATGGAGAATCTGTCAAAAAAGTTACGAATAGCCTATTCGGCACTCTATCAGAAAGTGGTGAAACAGGCCCTTAGTCTCATATGAAACGATCTGGATCCAACTAGGATCAAATGTGCTTAAATGTAGTAATGAAATATAGCTTTACTAATTTGCAGTTGTGACAAATGTTCTATTAAAAAATTTTTTTTTTTTCGGGTAGGTGCAAAAAAGTGCACAGACGTTTCCTTTAACTAATTAAATAATTTAAACAATTGTAACTAATTATATCAAGAGAATTCAAATAAAATTGTGTTAATACATACAGTTTGTTGAACAATAATCGTTTGTGGAACTCTATGTGAAGTGCAACACTGACACCAGGCACCACCCACCAGCTGACTATTCTCACAGTGAATCACAAGTATTGTGTCTGCTTAATATTATTTTATACCATAATCATGTCACAAATGCACGAAATTATCAAAGCACAGCAGAGTCTTGAGGAGCTTGTGACCAAGAAGATGGACGAGCTTCATGCCCAGCTGCAGAGCGGCTCCGCCAAGGATACAGTTGCTAAGGTGGCTGAGGAGTTTCGCACATTTCGGGAACTAACATTCTCCATGCTCAGTCTCCTTCGTAAGCAGATCTCTGAATGTTCAAAGGCTGTCGATGCGATTGAGTCCAGATCACGCAGGAAGACTCTCATTTTCTCGGGTGTTCCGGAACAAAATAGTGAAAATTGTTCGGTTACTATCATCAGAATCATCAACGGTCAACTAGGCCTTCCAGACATCCCATCTTGTTCCTTGAAGGCGTGTCATCGATTGGGCAGCATTGATCCAAACAAAATACGACCGATACTGGTAAAATTCTCTTCATTAGATTCGAAGAATACAGTTTGGCGGGCCAAATCAAAGTTGAAAGGGACTCCTACTACAGTTAAGGAGTTCCTGACAAAAGCGAGGCAGGTTGTGTTTGTCAAGGCAAGGCTACATTTCGGTGTGAGGGCCTGCTGGACACAAGATGGTATCATTGTCATTAAGACCGCAGATGGAAAGCGTCATAAGGTGCTTAATTTAGAAGAGCTTCAGCCCCTGGTGACGAAATATCCTAAAGTAGCCTCTACTATGTCTAAATAGTAAAAATAGCCAACAGCAATACACTATTGTCATAAATTATCAGCTGTTATTGTGTCACTGGTCTAAATTATTATGTTAAGTATTTTCTGTCTTCTTGTATTTGTAGTTGTGTCGTAATCTTCGATTCTTTTACTTTGTTAAGTTAATATGTGTAGACTGAAGGGTAGAATTTGCCGGTATTTCATAATTATTTTACCAAAATAAAATATCACACACATTTAATACACTTGACAGTTGATAGACAACGTCAATTGAACTGTCAATGCCACAGATGATGTTACTGACAAGTGACAAACGACATCTTTTTTTTTTTTGTGTTTAGTTGATTGATGCAATGTGTTATATGTTATTTTTAGTTTTCTCAAGTTCTTCTTTATCGTCACTAACATGTTTGTGAAATTTTTATGTTAACACTCAGTTCTCTTAATGGTTACTTTTTTTTTTTTCATAATTATTGTGTTTTATCATGTTAAGTTCATCAGCTCGAAAGTGTTTAAATTACAATAATGATTGTGTTAAAACTTAAACCTGTTGGTCAGTTGGCGGGTGGTACAGACATGCAAAATATAGTATTATAAAAATTATTAGGTATTTTTTTAGTTTTAAATAGATAGTATTTATATATTTCTTTTATAATTAATATTATTACAGTATTATTTATTTGTATTTTATTACTTGTTTATTATTATTATTATATATATATCAATGTCTGATAGCGACTCATTTTATTCTGCCAATGATACAAGTATATTATCTAATGAAGAAAGTTCTGACTCTATTAGTTACACGCTAGGTGAAATCTTACACCAGAATTTTAATTTACAAAATAATAGCGTTATTAACATATGTCACATAAATGCGCAAAGTGTACCTAGTCACTTTAGTGACATGATCGAAACCTTTTCTGGAAATAATGTACATGCCATCCTGATTTCTGAGAGCTGGTTTAAACCTCATCTTCTTTCCACATCATACGCTCTGCCTGGCTACATCCTAATTCGAAATGACCGGATCGGTAGGCGGGGCGGAGGTGTCGCCATCTACCTACGGAGTGATCTGCCACATAAAATAATAGCCTCCTCACCATCTGACGGTACTTCTGCAGCAGAGCATATTTTCATTGAGGTCCTCGTGAAAGGAGCCAAATTGGTCCTTGGAGTAGTCTACTGTCCCCCGTCTCTTGAATATGTTTCGGAGTTAGAGCCTGTTTTGGAAGCATTGAGTTCGGAATATGCACATCACGTCATTATGGGTGATTTCAATACTGACCTATTAAACCTATCCTGTCCTCGTTCCCAAAAACTTTCCCGTTTACTAGAATCGGTCAGTCTTCATATTTTGCCGCTCTCCGCTACTCATCATAATATTACCGGCGATGATACCTGGCTTGATTTGATCCTTACTTCCAATCCATCCCTAGTTCAATCCCACGGACAACATCCCGCTCCTGGTTTTTCCCATCATGACCTAATCTATACTTCCTATATCCTTAAACCACCAAAACCACCTCCTAGAATTGTTTTTAAGCGTTGTTATGGGAGGGTTGATATGGAACAACTAAGAGTTGACGCGTCTAAAATTAATTGGGAACCGTTGTATGATGCATCTACAATGGATGATAAGGTTTCAATTTTTAATAGCATTTTGATAGGACTGTACGATTCCCACGCTCCTGTAAAAAGGGTTAAGCTTAAACACCCGCCAGCTCCTTGGTTGACAGCAGAAATTCAGGAAGTGATGAGGCGCCGGGACCGTGCATATAGGAAATTCAAAAGGAATCGGAATGTGTCTGATTGGGATAACTATAAAACAGCCAGGAATCGTTGCAACCAGATGATACGTAATGCCAAACGCCGCCAAATTTTCAAAAATGTAGCTTCATTATCCCCTCCTAATATTTGGAAGTTTCTTGGAACTATTGGTGTAGGAAAGGCGCAAGAAACCCTGGAACTACCCAGATCTATTAGTCTTGATGATTTAAACCACCATTTTTCTTCCATAGCAAAGCTAGACGATCACACAAAATTTCAGACCATTAGTTATCTTAACGGTTTATCTCGTCCCAATTTAGACCCCTTTCAGTTTTCTCCAGTTACTTTAGACGAAATCGACAAGACTATCAAGTCTATAGTATCAAAAGCCGTAGGTTGTGATGACATTAGTCGACGCATGATCACCACCATCCAAGATGAACTTCTGCCCGCCCTCTCCCACATTATAAACTTCTCCCTTGTTTCCTCAGTATTCCCAAATATATGGCGCAAAGCTTTTGTTCGCCCGCTTCCGAAAATCCCCCATCCGACTAATCCTTCTCATTTTCGTCCTATCTCCATCCTTCCCTTCCTATCAAAGGTTCTCGAAGCCTGCGTCCATAAGCAGCTGTCCGGGTTTGTCTTCGGAAATAATTTGCTCTCCCCACTTCAATCGGGATTCAGACCTGGACATAGCACAACCACTGCTCTGTTAAAAGTTACAGGTGATATTAGAGCTGGTTTCGAGAAATCTTTGATTACCATTTTAGTGCTTGTGGATTTCTCTAACGCATTCAATCATGTCGATCATGACATCCTACTGGCAGCACTCTCTGGACTTCCGATTTCGTCTGAAGTACTTATTTGGATTTCTTCTTATCTTCGTGGTCGTCAGCAGTCGGTACGCACGGAGAGCTCATCCTCTAAGTGGCACAACCTCGACGCTGGCGTTCCACAAGGCGGTATTTTATCTCCTCTACTTTTCTGTATTTTTATAAATCTGCTCACTAAAAGACTTCATATTGCGTATCATCTTTATGCCGATGACCTGCAACTTTATATCCAGGCAGGATTGGAGCAGCTTTCAGCAGCCATTGCGGAATTAAACCAGGTTTTGAGAACAATAAAAGACTGGTGCAGTAACTTCGGATTATTAGTAAATCCCGCAAAATGCCAAGCAATTTTGTTAGGTAGTCCGAGATTCTTGTGTAAAGTGAACATAGGCGCTCTCCCACCGGTTATCTACAACGGCTCTGTTATTACTTTTAGTACAAGCGTAAAAGACCTTGGTTTACATATTGATTCCTCCCTGACTTGGCAATCCCATATTTCTAGTGTGTCGAGTAAAGTCACAAATACGCTACGATCCCTTTATCGACACAAAAATTTCCTTCCTACTCCGGTCAAGACTTTGCTGGTCCAGACTCTCATTTTCCCTATAATCGACTATGGTGACGTGTGCTGTTTTGATCTTAATGCCGACAAACTCAACAAACTCGATCGATTATTTAACAACTGCCTTCGATTCATATTCAACCTTCGGAAATACGATCACGTTTCTTCGTACCGCTCTAAGCTGCACTGGTTACCAGTACGCCAGCGCCGCTCGGTGCGAGCGCTATGTGTGCTATATTCACTGCTGCATCATCCCCATACTCCCGAATATCTCGCCCCTCATTTTCAATACCTTTGCAGCACGCACGATAAAAACCTCCGATCCACTTCAAATCAGCTTTTAAGTTGCCCTTCCCACAAATCTAATTCCGTCCACTCTTCTTTTAATATCCAGGCTATTCTCCTCTGGAATGCTCTTCCTCCGGAAATCAGGATGTCAAAAACAAGAGACACTTTTAAGCGCCGAGTTCGTGACTTCTACTTGAAGCAATTGGCGGACCCTTAGTTTTTATAATACCCGTTATATCTTGGCAATTAATAAATTAACTTTAGTAATGTATATATTATGTTAATAAATATTTATGTAATACATGTATATAAGTATATGTAGTTTCATTTATATATCTTATATATCAGTGTATTTATGATAAGTATAGTTTAATATATTATAATATTTTATTTGTATAATTTATAATTTATATTTACATGTTGTTAGTTTTTTTTTTAGTTCTTTTTTCTTAATCTGGTAACTTGACTGGCACCTATACAATTTTGATCCTGTATCGCCCAAAGGTTGACTGGTAGATAATGCCATTAGGCATTAAGTCCACCTTTGTACTTGTATGTGCATAAAGTTTTTAATAAATAAAAAAAAAAAAATAATAAAAAGCATTATAACAGAAGATTTTTTTATATGTTGAAATTAAGTTGTCAGAAGGCCTCTTCAGACATTTTCGCACTTAACTAATTTAACTTCTCGCATACAGGTCGAAACGAGGTGGTATCCCTTTTGCTAGACCGCAAGGCGAACGTGGAGCACCGCGCCAAGACGGGCCTCACGCCGCTGATGGAGGCGGCGAGCGGCGGCTACGTGGAGGTGGGGCGGGTGCTGCTCGACAAGGGGGCGGACGTCAACGCCCCGCCCGTGCCCTCCTCCCGCGACACCGCCCTCACCATCGCCGCGGATAAGGGGCACACCAAGTTCGTGGAGCTGCTGCTGCAGAGGTAAATAAGAATACATACATTTATTTTGTCAACACACATCGATGGATTTCTTTATTATAATCAATGTTACACCGTAAATTAGTTAGTTGACAGATCTTGCTCTTTTTGCAAAACTAATTAATGATTATATTTCAGGCGAGCAGCGGTAGAGGTTAAGAATAAAAAAGGCAACTCCCCACTATGGTTAGCGGCGAACGGCGGACACCTCGCGGTGGTCGAGATGTTGTACGCCGCCGGCGCAGACATCGACTCACAGGACAACAGAAAGGTAAAGATATCCAGTTGCTAACTGGAGCATAACAACCCTGAATAATAATAAAAAACCCGCAACCCGTATTCTGTTTTTGAGACGCTCATAGCCAAAAGTCTTCCACTTTTTACACACTTTCAGAGGCTAATAAGAGTAATTTACACGGATGATACAGCAATAGCAATTCTTACAAGCATAAACCTAAATTGAAACGTTTATTGCCTCTTAAATTTTATACACTAATGGCCTGTTTCACCGCTTCCTGATAAGGTGCCCGATAGGCTTATTTGACAGATTCTCCATACTCCATCTGTCAAATTAAGTGGTGGATAGCCTTATCAGGAAGTGGTGAAACAGGCCCTAAATCTGTAACATAATTCCTTAATTTTTACAGGTATCGTGCCTTATGGCCGCCTTCCGTAAAGGCCACACTAAAGTGGTGAAATGGATGGTCGGTGTTGTTACACAGTTCCCCTCAGATCAGGAAATGACAAGGTATGTGTTAGATTAAAAATTTAAGTTTTATTGTAACTTTTTCGTTGTTTGCTTGTCCTAAACATAATATGCCATATCATATCCACTTTTTGGGTAAAAGTATATTCACACATAGTGCGTGTTCGCAAAACCTTGATTGATTCGTTTGTCTGATATGGTTAAGTTTTGATGTACAAGGACAGCAACTTTGTACTTATTACTGTTTACTTTATTATAATGGAGGTATGTTTTTCATAGTAAACCAGTATTAACAATAACCCTCCTGTTACCAGGTACATTTGTACACTCTCGGATAAGGAATTACTTGAGAAATGCCAGGAGTGTGTGCGCGTGATCCGCGCGGCCAAGGAGACGCAGGCGGCGCGCGCCAATCAGAACGCGACTATACTGCTCGAGGAGTTGGACGCGGAGCGGTGCCGCGAGCAGTCGCGTCGCCAGGCTGCCGCGCGACGCCGCGAGCGCAAGAAGAAGAAGAAGATGGAGAAAAAGGTTTGTGATAAGGTAAATGAGTAGAGATTGGACAGTACCAGTCGTTGGACAGAGCACAAAAACACAATAGTTAATAATTATTAAGGTTGATTAAAAAAATACCTGTTTTTCTTAAAAAAAAATACCTTTTATTAAAAAAAATCAGGCGTTCTATTACTTTAAAAACCTTAATAAGTGTGTTTTTATGCTTTGTCCAACGACTGGTATTGTCCAATCACTAGTCATTTTACCCTAGATTGAATTGTTCGGAAGTAGTATCAGATTCTTTCATATAAGAAGATCTACTTAAGGGCACACATAATTGAGAATTCCTATCGCATCACAAATATCTGCGACAAAATTCATGATAAAAATGACATTACGATGCGATGCGAATTCGCAGCTTTGTGTGGAAGCCCTAAAGTGATTACATTATGTTTAATGTTGGCTGGATTAAGGAGGATATGCTGATATAGAACCTAACATAGAAGCTAAGACCTTCTATATCAACTCCGTAAACTTCTTTAGTTGGGTTATTTACAAGAAAATGTTTTAGTTTTGCTTTGCCAGTCTTTCTGCCTTCTGTGGTACAAATTTAGATGTAAAAACACGCTAATATCCACATAGGAGGAGAGGCGTAAACTCCAAGCGGAGAACGAGAAAAACTCGATATACAGCGACAAGACGCTGGGCGAGTGCTCAGAAGGCGGCGACGGCGATGACGAGCCCGTACCCAAGGAGGAGGGCGACTCCGGCATCGACGCCAACTCACAGGTACACATACATTATACTCTAAGTGTCTAAACACTAGGCCGAAAATACGCGGCCGAAGTTCGGCATGATTACGTCAGCAAGGCGCTACGAATACGTGGATATGAAAGCGTGGATTTACCTATAATCCCGTCAATGGCTACTTGAAAAAATATGGCATCCCATAACCCATTTAACGACTTCGCTATAATATGACTTTTAGTCAAGACGTTAAATGTTACAGTCAACGTCTTGACGAGTTGTCCTTTAGTCATTCAATTGAATGGTGTCATTCAATGAATGCGCTAGTCATTCAATCGAATCACAGATTAAACCAGATGACTGCGACATGTCTACCACATCAAGAGGCAGTTTATGAAGAAGTAAAAATTGTATCTAATACTCCATATTCTCTAGTTTATACCTAATATTCCATCGTGAAGGCTCATTACGAACAGGCCTTAATGGAATACATTATATAAATTTATTTTTCATTCCTTAGGGTTCCTGTTCCTCGTCGGACGTGAAGGCACCCCCCGTTCAAAGCACTAAATGCAAGAAAAAGAAAAAAGAAGAAAAGGAGAAAGTGACCTCTGTGCCTGCACAACCAGCGCCCAAGAAACAACCTGAAAAGGTATGAAGTTTCTTTTATTACATTCCTTTATCATATAATCTTTTAACGCCTCCTTGGTCCAGTGGTTTAGAGCGTGGCTCTTGACTCGGAGGTCGTGGGTTCGATTCATGCGTTGAAAACTACGAATAATAAAAACTAAGGAAGAGTAACTCCGTCAAAAAACATGCTCCAAAATACTTGTCAAAAAAGTGTACCTTAGATTCACTTTTCATACATTTGCAATATTTAGGTGACCTTGAGCGGTATAAAGGCTGACGTTCGAATGGAACCAAACTTAAAACTGTATTAGTATGGGAGTTACGTTTCCTTAGGTTATATTATTCGTAGGTTGGAAACTTGTTATTTCCAAGTTTTGTTAGGACAATGCAGGCTAATCACCTGATTGTCTGACAAGTAAGATTATACATGCGTCGGATGGGCATATAAAAAGTGATACCAACCACCGTCACCGAAACCGGTGTGGGAGTAATTCTTATTATTATATAATCTTTTCTGTATTATTACCAATAAATATTTTTTTATTAATAATTGCAGGTGAAAGTAAAAACAGAAACTAAAACTGAACCTGTGAAGACGGACAAGAAACAGGAGAAAGAGAACGTAGCGCCCTCACCGCCCGCCACCCCTGCCGCTCCCGCCGCGGCCGAGCGACGACCTGACAAGAGAGACAAGTGAGTTTACACCCTAAATTTAATGTCCTTAAAGTCTAATTTAGATTTTAGTTGTGAGATCTGAACGAACTTTATACCTAAATTGTTTTCATTTTATGTCACCAAGTGTATACTTCCTGTACCACAATTTTTTCGATACAAAATGTGTTTTATGTTTGGGTAGTAATAACTACTGAATAGAGCCTAAAGTAGTTTTGAAATATATCTATTATATATCTATTTGTGCAATTATATTATGTGGATTTAAACATAACGTAATATTGTTGCAGAAAACCGGATGAGGACACCAAAAACCTGACAGTCCAGAATGTAGCCAAGTATGGCAACAACTCTAGAAAGAGTCAAGTTTTCGAATCCACCAGGCATAACGTGGAGAAAGAAGATGCTGATACCTCGGATAGAAACAAGAAGCTACATAATTATCAGTAAGTTTATTTATTTTTTGATTAAAGACGTAAAATATTGGTTTTCATTTGACCATATTAACTACTTACACAGCCGAATTCTCTTTAAACATAACATGGTGCTGGTCGAAGCTTGCTCCAAGCATAGTAATGATTCTCATTATTTAACTTTGGCTAGTGTCTTTGGCCTAAACCAGCTGTCAGCCTTCGAATGTTTTGCAAATAAGTTTTTAAAATCAAAACAAAAAGTTTATAGGTTAACATCCAAAGCGCGGCCTGCCTTGCCGGTCAAAAGTTTGGAGCCGACCACATACGCATCGATGATACGAGTTTCAAGCTATAAGTGTCTAAACACACTAGGCCGAAAATACGCGGGCGAAGTTCGGCATGATTACGCTTGCAATGCGCTACTCATACAATATAACGCGACGTAATTTCGGCATGGTGTGTCGTCGGTAACTTAAAATACATTGCAGGCGTAATCATGCCGAACTTCGACCGCGTTTTTTCGGCCTAGTGTGTTTAGACACTAAGAATTGATCTCTTGATCGTAGCGAAATATTGTATAGTGGATGACGAGAACTGTTTTCATTGTATCAGATGGGAGGCGGAGGCCAAGGCCACGTCGCCGAAGAGCGGCGGAGCGGGCGCGGTGGCGTCACGACGCGAAGACGGCTGGAAGGAGGTCGTACGCAAATCCAGCGTGCAGACAATTTCTGCTGTCGAGCCTGGGTTAGTTGTCATTATTAATGCCATGCCCCGACAAAAAAGAGGGTTATAAGTTTGATTCAATTAGCTATCGTTTCATTATTTTACATTGTACGCAAATGCTCGCAACAAACGCTCAATGCAATTTTCTTAATTAAGAGAGTAAAAAAATTATTGATATTCGTACATATATATTTTTTAAATTGGTCTCAACATTACTCATTACAGCCTATACTCCATACTATAATGTAGTAATGTAAAGCTAAAGAAAAATTATTTCTATAACTCATGACGTGTTACAGATGTAAGAAAGTGTGCGTCGCATCACATGCTATCTCGCGCGTGATCGGTCGCGCCGGCACCAACATCAACGCGATTCGGTCCGCCACGGGCGCCCACATCGAAGTCGACAAACAGGGCAAGGGACAGGGCGAAAGAGTTATTACTATCAAGTGAGTAGCTTATCCATACACACCTTTTCCTCTCTCCATAAACATGTGGCTGAGAATAAAAGGTGTGCTATTTAATCATTTTCAAAATCTGCACATGAATGAGGTGCTCGAGGAGCATCTTACGTGGGGAAAAATATTTTAAGTAAGTACTTCCTCTATTAGTGAACATGTAATGTTCTTTGAAAAAATTTAAACCTAAGCCAATACCAAGCTTAAGCTGCTAAGATAGTAAACTTTCTTTACTCAGAAGAACTTTACCTTGCTATAATTTACTAGTTACCACATATGTGATAACATCAATGTTTGCGTGCAGGGGATCAGCGGAAGCGACAAAGCAGGCGGCGAGTCTGATCGCTGCCATGATCCGTGACCCCGA
Source organism: Lysandra bellargus (assembly GCA_905333045.1). Taxonomy (NCBI): domain Eukaryota; kingdom Metazoa; phylum Arthropoda; class Insecta; order Lepidoptera; family Lycaenidae; genus Lysandra; species Lysandra bellargus. The sequence goes on from HG995322.1 coordinate 13,106,052, forward strand.
GGCTGACATCGCTCAGCTACTACCGCGCGCCAAGCTGCCCGCGCCCGCCGCGCCGGCCGCCCCGCCCAAACCGCCGAAACAACCCGCTGCTAAGGTAAATAGTTTTTTTTTTAATAAGATAAGGGCGCTTACAGCAAACGGGTCACCTGATGGAAAGCAACTACCGTCGCCCGTGGACACTCGCAACATCATAAGAGCTGCAGGTGCGTTGTCGGCCTTTTAAAGAGGGAATACGCTCTCTTCTTGAAGGTTTGCAGGTCGTATTGGTCCGGAAATACTGCTGGTGACAATTCATACCAGACGATGAGAAAGTTATTACTAAATACACGGACTGAATATTTTAAATAATTTGAAAAATATAGTTTACAGATTTTTTAGAAGATACTTGTTTGCAACGGTCTGTACGTCTTGTAACCATTACGTAAAATATGCCATCTTATGTTAAGTAACATAATTTTATTGTATTGATTTTTATGCGACTATATTATATTTAATTGTAATAATGTCGTGTACAGGTGAGCAGTAGCAGCGCGGCTCCGGCTAGTGCCGCGGTCGGCTTGGCGGGCAGCCGCGCCACGCCGCCCGCGCGCACGCCCGCCAAGTCGCACGCCGCGCCGCGACCGCCCTCGCGCCCGCACGCACACGGTACATTTCTTTATCGTTATATAAAGGCCAAAAATCATAAGATTATATATATATATATATATATATATATATATATATATTAACGTACCGTGTATGTGTTTTGAATTCAGTGATATATATATATATATATATATATATATATATATATATCACTGAATTCAAAACACACACACGGTACGTTAATGCGTATATTACAGACTGAACTATAATTTTGTCAATTTAGACTATAGCACTGACATACAAAAATCTTACTCTTATCTCTATCTCACTATAACAACAACTAACAACATTACGAATGACACACATTCTATTGTATTTTGGCAATATTTAACAAATCTATTCTCTCTTAACATAAAAATATCCGCCGTTGTGTAATTCAGACGTGATTGCAGGCGTGCCCGTGACTGAGAAGCGAGTGAGCAGCGCGAGTGCGAGCGTGAGCGGCGCGATCAAGAGCGGCGCGCTGACGTACACGGGCGCGATAGTGGGCGCACGCGGACATACGTTCGCCGCCAAACTCACCGCCACGCCCCCCGCTGACTCCAAGCCGAGGGTGCCGCCTCAGGTATGTGTATGCACAATATAGGTATTGTGAGCATTTCCCTCCTTACTAATAAAAGTATTTACCTAGTGATTAACTTTACAAGACAATTTAAAAAAAAGTCCTAAAGCGTGATGGACTTAGATTAAGATGTAATCTATAAACATTTGTACGCGAACAAATTATAGATAAAATAATGAAAAGGATATGGACGAAAAGCCCATAGGGACCGTGCAGAGCGATGACACTGCCACTAGTGACGAATAGCCGAAACTTATGCGAAAATTTTATTGTCAAGCCCAAGTCAAGCTACGGAAAATTATAAGATTTCTTGAGAAATTTGAGTATTTTCAAGAATTGAAATGCACTGTTGTATTCCCGGATGTTCTCAACATACAAGAAAAATAAAGATAAATCGAACAATGTAAAATTTTACTATTTTCCTGGCAAAAGTATTCAAATGCTATGGCTTATTGAAAAACGAAAGAAATGGATAAAAGCCGGTTAAAACATACGTAAGTATTTAAAGAGTTCCATGAATGATAAGTGTAGACTCGTAAAAACACTGAATTTTGTAGATTATAACCGTAAATTCATTTTTGATGAACCCAATATGAACCTAACCTATAACCGTTGCTTCTTTCAATAAACATCCAAACTGACTTCCATCTAAATTGATATGCCAATTACACATAAATTTGCATCAAAAGTAAGGATAATTTGGAAGTCCTGCCAGGAATTCAACACTGAGGAATGAGGATAGTATTGAACTTTAACCATCTTGTCAAAGTGTTGGTTCTCAAAAGGATGATTCTTCAAGTAAAAAAAGATTAATAGTGCAGTCTTTGTGTGTTATTTAAAGAATACTTAAATGGTGTTTGCACTGAATATGAGGTTCAGACTGAAATTAGTTAAAAATAGTGACAGACAAAAGTTGTGAAGATGGTATCGAGCGAATCGCAGAAGGCTGATGAAATACAAGCATTTTCAGTAATTATTATAAGTATTTTTGCATCTTCATTGTTTTATTGCAATATTTACCTACCTATCAAGTTTTTACTTTCTATGCTGATGGATGCTACTAATTATTTTTTCAGATATTTTCTTAGATAAGTAGATAAGCTTTATACATTTTTATTCACGTTTTCGTTCGTTGTTTACTCTTAGAAACTCATCCATACTCAATATTATAAATGCGAAAGTGTGTCTGTCTGTTAGCACTTCACGCTCAAACCGCTGAACCAATTTTTCTGAAATTTGGTATGGATTTACTTTGAACCCCGGGAATGGACATAGGGTACTTTTTATCCCGGGAAAATGTACGGTTCTCGCGCGATAAATGATTTTTGGCGCAACGGAGTTGCGGGCGTCATCTAGTTTTTTACATTAATCCTTCGATCGCGGATTCTTGGAAAACTGTTGTTGTTCTCGCGGCCGCATGTGGCCACTTAGGAGTGTAAGTATTAAATCATTTTATAGTCTAAAACATAAAAAAATCACTTATAAACTAGCCGGGGTCAAAGAGAATGCGAAGCCAAAGTCACTCACAAGTTACTTCTTTTACTCGCATCGTGTCGCTGCTGTCGAATTACGACGCCCTCTATAGTTTCTGCACGGTCCCTATAGACGACTCTAACAAAATCTTTACAAAGTCTGCTTGTCTATGTTTGACACTCTTGAAATGTCACATGACAGACAAAGACAGCTAATATGCTGCGTAAATATCCGTGCGAGTTAATGTTTTTATTATTCCTTGTATTTGAATGATCGCATGAAGTCATCATCCGTGCCTAATGACTATGCGCTCGGCAACCAGTATATTTGTAACTGAACATTAACATCTCCACTCTGGCGCTGGCAACTCCTAAACGAGGAGGCATACGCCAAAGGAAGTAGAAGAGTTGAAGTCCAGTTCTAACGAGGTTTATCGTTAACAGACCGTGACCGCCGGAAGCGGGTGCGGATCAGCGTCGCCGCTACGAGCACGCGAATCACCGCCGTCCCCGCCGCGCGCTGAGGAGGAGCGCGCGTCCGACGCGCTACAACTCAGCCCCGACACCAGCTGGAACGACGAACCAGTCAACGCTACGTCCGCACTGCATATTAATACTACGCCACAGGTATGTATTGAGGGTCTTTATGTTTTTTTTTTTAACGCTAGATAGGACACAAAGCAGACAGGGCATTCTGCAGGCTTAGCAACATTAGAAACGGGAAATAATCGACATGCTGACAGATTTTAGTGATAAAATGCATATTGCCTTTGCCAATCCGTCACTTTGTCTATTCTTCCGCAGAAACTACTTCTATGTTGACTATGCTAATCGTAGTGGTGTCTTCATGGTTTTATTACTTTTACCCTTATTGGGCAGTAAAAATTGAAGACCAGACGTAATGTCTTGTACCTATAATCTATATATCTTGCGAAAGTTTACAATATTGACTTGATCAACGTGAGATGTAGCACAACTCACTTTTTTAACTCAGGATAGTTACATAGTTATTTTATGGAAATTGTAATTTTGGGGTATTTACATTTCATGTTCAGATGTTTTTTGCTAACAAAAATATTTGTAGCACAATGAATACGCCATACAATGTTTTATACTTGGAAAGACAAAACATTGTATAGTTTATCCATCATGTCTCTTCAATATTATAATAACATAGGCGATGTTACAGGGTGCGGGCGCGCACAGCGGCAGCGGGGGCGGGAGCGGCGGCGCGCCTGAGTACTCGCTGTTCAAGGACCTGTCCGTGTCGGCCAGCGCCGCTTGGGCCGACGCCCACGTTGAACCGCCACCGCCACAGGTACAGTTACCTCATAGCGACGTAAGGGCTTGACGTGACGTGAAAATTTACGTCAACGTAACGTAAAAATGCACATCACGGTGTAGCAACATTGTACGTCACCATGCCTTGCAAAACTGCTACAATCTTCACTACTTATCTAGATATGGACCGTACAATACGTATTCTGCTTCTGCTATTGTTAAGAAGACGGAGAGAGAGATTTAAGAAAGTAAAAGAAGCAATTTTTTTATTTTTAGTCAATACCCTCTCCGTGTAGCGAAATATTTCTTAGAATAATACTTACCTATTTTTTCAAAAGTCATCTCATAAACGTGGTGTGTGCAGGTGGACGCGAGCAAGGCGCCGGGTTACCGCGGCGCGGGCGGGGGCGGTTGCTCGCCGTGCTCCCGCACCTCGTCGCACGGCTCCACGCCGCCGCCGCAGCAGTACCACCATCCTATGCCGATCGGTTAGTACTCTTGACAGTATATTAATAACGTATACAACGAGTAACAAAACTAAGTGATAATACTTTAGGGTGTGTATGCGTCCCTTGTATACAGCATGACTGGTGAGTCACTTTCGATACTTAAGGAAAGTACTCGGTACTCGATTCTCATTAAAATTATGTAATAAAATTAGGTACTTAATTTTTGACAAAATTTCCCTTTAAGTAAATGAATCATGGACACCAAGTAAATTATATGCGGCCGGCGCGGCGGCGTACGCCCCGCGCCGCGCACTACCCCTCCCGCGCCCGGTGTCCATGCGTTGAGTAAATAATTATTTAACTTTAAGCTACATTTACTCAGTGATCAATTGATACTATTTTTTTTTTCAACCAATATAATAGCCAAATATCACGTCCTCGAGTATTGAACATGTCTCACCAGTCATGCTGTAGGGTTCACTGTGAAAGTAGCAGCGCTGAAAGAGCAAATGTTTTTTGTGATTTGTATTGGAAAGCGTCATGAATTTTCCCATACAGAGGTGAAAAAACAGTTATAGTTTCAGCGCTGCTACTTTCACAGCGAACTCTTAATAGGGGAGCCACACAAACCTTAAAGTATTATCACTTAGTTTTGTTACACCCTGTATAACTTGACTAGTAGAGGCTTTCACGATTCCCGTCTGATTAGTTATTCAAATCTTATAGCGCGGTTAATGGTTATTAAAGTGCTAACGGCAAGTGTTTATTGAGCATCGTGTAAAGATTTACGAGTCGAGAATACACATTTTTATCGTTATCCACAAGTGTAGGTTATTTTACGTAAATATAAAGAAAATGCCATTATTTATTGGTGTAATTTTTTTTGGTATACAATCGCTTGCTACATTTGTGTAATGGAGGCACTTCACATGGCTATTTGTTGCATTTGGCAAAATTATTGATATACACACAAACAAGCAAATAAAGGCAAATACGGCCTTCCACACATGGACGTCAAATACCAAACTTTTACAGTACCCGGCGATAAATATTGCACATCGACTTTTGGAAAGTGACAGTCGGCTAATTTCGGTTTTGTAGAGCGTTATCTCTAACGCACGAAATACAAAAAGTCCGGTATATATTAGGAGCTGTTAACACCTTTACTGCGAGACTGATTTTTTGTACCTAAAATACCATTCGATACCAGGTATTTTCGATTAGGTAGTAAGATTTCATCGTATGCGAACGAGGTTATAATGGCCTGGTGATAGTCGTTCATAGAAATATGAACCCAGGACCAACAAGGCTAGGCTTGAATGAATGAAATTTTGCGTGTATAAAGTTCATAAGTGGGCCTATTTGAAACTACCTTCGCCCGGGATTTGGACAGAAACTTGGTGCCTTTTTTTAGAAAAAGAGATACCAGGTTTACCAAACCTGTTCAAGCACTACAAAGACATAATAACCCATCAAGCCCCGTAAGGCCCATATGGGCCGCGATAACAAAAGATTTCCAGGAATTGGTGATCGACAGATAAATAGGGATGGAACAGTAAAACAAATGCAGCATATCGACAATTTTTTTTAAAACTAGATGACGCACGCTATCCGTTGTGCCAAAACTAGTTAATTGCGCGAGAACCGCACTAGCCGCGGCGCACACGCCCCTCGCCCGCTCAGTGCGCCTACCAGGCCTACAAATCAAGGCCTGGTATTCGCACTGAGCTAATTCAATTTTAATTCAGTGCGAACTATGTTTAATAAATTTTTTGCATTTAAAAGGTGTTAGATATAAAACTATCTCTCTCGTACACGTAGTACTTCTCGAGTTACAGCGTCCGCACTGAGCGAAAGGACACGATTTTAGAGCGCGCACAGAGAGAAAGCAATCAACCAGGCATATAATGCCTTGCTTCGCAGCGAACGTGTTAAAACAATTATGGTTTGCTTCTTTTGACAATTTTATTATTCTTTGTATAAAATACACCAAATTATTATTATTATTATTATTATAAATTTTCTATAAGTTATGGGCTTAAGTTCGGGTAAAATAAAATAAAAAAGCGTGTTCAAATTATGTTTACGTATTTAATTCTTTTGGAAAATTACAGCTGTAGCAAATTTAGGGGTGTTAACAACTCTAGATTTATATTTTGAACTGGACGCGACTGCACTCTATTGAATTTGAACAACGACTGACATAATGTCAAATAGGTGTGTGCTACAAAGATAACGCTCTATGAAACCGAAATTAGCCGATTGTCTCTTTCCAAAGGTCGATGTGCAATATTTATTGCCGGGTATTGTACTTGATTTTCTTTACTTGCCTATTTGACTCCTTTGATGTGCGTCAAAAACCGACAAAGGTACGGATACGTGTATTTGTCAAATAGGTAAATAAAGCCAATATTTGTCAAACATACCGTCTACACATGGTGATTGTTTGGCGAATACATCAAATACGCAAATACAAATAGCCATGTGAAGTGCCTGTATCATAATTGGTTACAAAATATGTTAACAGGGAACGCCGTAAACGCTATGGACATGAGTGGATTATCCCGAAATGGACCCATATACCAGGACAACTCGAGAAATGGACACAACATGATGGTAAGTAATTCAATTACGTCTTCTACGTTTCAACATCATGTTGTACTTGTCTTTCGACAGAAATAAGATAGTATTTAGCGTTGACGAACTTAATTCTGTTTACGACAAACGATTATTTTATTTGAGTCTGTTTTTGGTATTACTAGGACACGTTCGAGTAGACAATAGATGAAACTATAATATTATGTGATCTTCTTAACAATTTGTTTAAACATGAAAATCCCAGCAGGTTTCGATGTCCGGCGGCGTGAACATGAACGTAGCCAGCATGAGCGCTGCCAGCATGAGCGCGGCCAGCATGAGCGCCGCCAGCATGAGCGCGGCCAGCATGAGTGCTGCCAACATGAACGCGGCTAGCATGAGCGCCGCAGGGATGGGATCGGCCAACATGGGCGCCAACATGAGCGCGGCCAACATGGGCGCCGCCAACATGAGCGCCGCCAATATGAGCGCCGCAAATATGAGCGCGGCGAGCATGAACGCTGCGCTGGGGCTGGGCTACGTGGGCGTGGAGGGCGTGTCGCGGCTAAACCCGCGCGCGCCGGACTTCGCCCAGCGACACCCGCTGTTGCAGCAGCAGCAGCAGCAACACAAACACGCCGCACAGGTATACATACTGATATAATATGAAAATATAGTAGTCATTGACGAACCCTTTTGTCTTCATTGTGATACCGATAATAAAAGTCACCGGATTGACCAGTTATGTCTGGAAAAAACTATATATGTAATTTACCGTTGCATTCAGATTTTTTAATTAACGCAATTGTTTTTATGTAATGCAAATAAACTCATCATTATTCATATCTTTCCAAAATAAATAAATATTTTCTCATCCTGTTATAATACATGTTGCGTCTATACGTTGCAGCTATTCCCGGGCGTGAGCGGCGCTAACAACCTGAGTTCGCTACTGCTTTCGTACCAGCAGACTGCGCCCAAGATGCACGCGCCGCCTCATCATCCTTACCAGGTAGTCACCACTTTCTTGTAGATTACATATTGCTATACAATTCACATAAAGATGGACACACAAATATTGTTTTGTACTAGACGTTCTGCGCAATTCCACAAGCGTAAATGAGAAATTGCACGGAAACCGTACAATTTCCCGTACCGTAAAATTAACCGTGCAAAAAAAGTGGCTTAATATGTCCCCATGGTCTACTCTATATCCATGCTAAGTTACCCACAAATTCAGTAGTTCGGGAGGTTAGCACGTTCAACAAACTATTCAGCTTTTTAATGTTATTATAGATTACAATAATTGTCTGTCTTTTTAGACAGTCGTGTCTTGAGTGAGCGAGAGCCCTTCTTAATTATTGACGCTGTTAAACATTCACAGTCCCTACTGGAGCGTGGCGTGGGAGTGGGTGTTGGCGTGGGCGGCGTGGGTGTGGGATGGGGCGAGGAGGAGGAGCGCAAGCCCCGCCCCATCGGCACGGAGCGCGCGTGGAAGCTTACCGCCGCCGATGACTGGCACCCCCACCACCACCGCACCGACCACGATAGATACAAGGTGAGTGTTAGAGCCTGTTCACACGGCGCGTTACGTCGACGCAGCGCTGTCGTTTGACGCATAGATGGCCACACGGGCGCTGCGTCATCGTAGCGTTATTACGAAGCAGTCTCAACGTCAACACCCCCTCTCGCTTCGTCTCAGGGGCTCTGTCCGTCATGTGTGCGTTGCGCGCTGCTCTCACGACGCAGTGCACCGTGTGAACACCTTGGTAAGTCGTGATCTGGGTTTGATATAGCCCGACCTAACTACCCAGGTCCTCCAGCTACCTTCGAATCAATTTCCCAGGTTCAATAAAAATGCAGCATTATTGCCAAATATTCTGCCAGAAAATATGGAACAGAGCTAGGAATTAACATTATGCATGATGTTCGAGGTACATCGAACATATTTTGAACATTCAGCAATTTTACATTACTTATATTAATCGCTTTCGCATTTCTGAACACAGTAGTTGTCGAGTAGTAGTTGAACGTCAACCAATCGATCCGCCGCCCGAGACGCTCGTATACCATATTATAACCATTACCATAAACCATAATAATTAAGTAACCACTGTAGTAAATAGTGAATAAATAGTTAAACCAGTTTTTCATCTTTTAACTTTACTTTAAAGTTTATGGTTCACAAGCGTGGTTAACGCTTGTGAACCATAAACTGAACCAACCAACGAACTATAAACCAAACCACCAGAAACTCTACCCCTAAAACAAAACACCCTTTTCACATGACATGCTTATGTTTATGTGTTTTATTACTGTTGAACACAAATTACTATGCATTTCGGTTTCATCAGCATTAAATCCGACATAATAAACTGAGATACAATTTGTGTCGACAGCAACAAGGCGCTCACAACGTGGGCATGTCGAGCGGGGCGGAGTACGGCGCGGGGGGTGCGGGGGGCGCGGCGGGTGCGGGCGGGGCGGCGACGGCAGCGGCGCTGTCGCTGATGCACGCGCTGCCGCTACACTACCTGCCGCCCGCTGAGCCGCCGCACTGGGACCAGCCGCCGCACCACACGCCTGATAAGCAGGTTAGAATATTTTAATGCATTTAGCAGCTCGGGATCTATGTATGGGCAGTATATGCCATGGCCTATGGGCGACAGCGTCCTAGGATGGCGGCAGAGTTCCTACATAGGGGCAGCAAAATTATAGTGGCCCTATACTCATAAAGAATATAAATCCGACCCTGCTTAGAGCACTCGCTTAAGAAGGAAAGTTTTGAGCACATAACATATTTTATTCCAAAGACATTAAATTTTCGCTTACTAAGTTCCAAATATGCGGGTTACTAGTGTAAAGATGTCGTGTTATTAGTGTGGTACATAAGTATCCAATAAACTATCAAGTAATAATTCCATATTCGTATCAATCACAATTTCGATGAAAGTTTTAAATATCTTGTATCTAACAACTACTGTTTGTTTGTTACAGCAAGCCTGGAGCAAGTGGACTCACTAGGCCGCAGCCGCCGTATATATAACTGTAACCCTTGGAAACGGTGTAGATATTAGTGACAAAGAATTATATTATAAAGATTACCTATATACATAATAGAGAAATGTCCTATCGAGACCAGCGCGCACGGCCGAAGCGGGCGTCGCCGTTAGACAAATTATAGTTGTTAGAGGCGCCGACAGCGAGTAGCGCGCCTCAGTAGAGCTGGATGCGATTCGCCGCTGCCTGTTTTGAGTTGCCGCGCGGGCGCCGCCCCTGCCGCCGCCCGCCTCTATTATACATATTTTACACTATATTATGGCATAATACGATATGATTCAGTGAGATGCGCTCGAACGTGACCGATTATTAAACGTGTATTAATAAATTTGCTTGTACATGAAGATTAAATATCATATATTGATGCACTGTATCGCCTGTTTTTAATGCCACCCGTTTATTCGAACTCATTTTTTATTAGGTTTATTTGGGTAATGTGTATATTTATAAGTAAATTATGACTGAGAACTTGCTATATCTCGAATATGATAAAGAAGGATATGCGGTAAGTTCTAGGCAAATAAACCGTTATAAAAAATACGTGTGTGTTCTTGAATAGGGCCCGTATTTAGCTTTTATAAAATAACGAAACGGCTAATAATGTTCATGACAGTTTGAATAGATCCAATGCTACCACTCCGTCCGTACTGGACGACGGACTATGAAAACCCTTGAAATCAGGAGCCTTTACCTAATTCCTGACCTTATTTTACCAAGATCAAATTAAAGTTTGCTGTAAACAACACTTAGAGCTGGCGCGCACTACGACTTTTTGTCGCGCGATTATTTTACCGACCTGTAAAAATTCAAATAAAATGCCATTTTATGACATAAGCTATAGATTTCATTTTGCTCTACGCCATTGACAAGCAGCGGCGGCATGGGTCGCTAGACAAATGTTGGTAAAAAATGAAACCTATGGCATATTTCATAAAGTGGCATTTGAATTTTGATCGGTCGGTAAAATAATCGCGCGACAAGAAGTCGTAGTGCGCGCCAGCTCTTATAGTTTAAGGCCCGTATTAATAGTCAGTAGGTACTCAAGATGCATCTCGGTCTCAAGACACGGTTCAGGCTCTGTGATTGGTTGGCTGTCAAAATTTGGACCAATCACAGAGCCGAACCGCGTCTTGAGACCAGTCGCATCTTAAGTAGGTACTGACTATTTATACGGGCCTTAGATTCAACTCACACTGGAGCGGCGTCGAAGAGACGTGTCATGTTTTTCGCCAAAGTAATATACTACTAATAATTCATCCTTATTGTTCTATTACAAATTTCTGTTAAAATATAGAAGCGTTGAAGAGCAAATTTTCATAGCAAAAATTTGTACTTAAACAATAGAGATAAATTTAATATGCATACGAATAAAAACGACTGTAGCCGAAAAACGTGCCGCGTCGCGACGCTTCGACTCTACCTCAGTGTGAGTTAAGCCTTAAGAGGAAACGCGGGTACAGGAGAATTTAAAAATTGAAGAAACTATTGCCATCGCGCTTCGCCCTGCGCCGCGCGCCCGCCTGCGTGTGTGAGTATTCTATGTGTGTGTGCGCCGCTACCGCCCGGCCCGCGCCCTCACCCCGTTGGGGCTCTCGTTCCCGCGTAGAGCCTCGACGACTGCGTCGAAGTTGGAGTCGAAGTTCTGCTTGGAAGTTGGAGCTATAATATTATTATTATTAGGTATTGTGAATATAATTTACGTTAGGGTTGTGCTGTGCGGGGCCTCAGTATAGATATTGCTATACTGTGGCGGGCCGCGGGGCTAAAGTGGTCGCTTAGTAGAATCATATTATGAATCTGTGATTCATTTTATTAAAGTCGCAAAATGCAATTCTGCTTGCAATTCACGATTCATGTCTATAATTTGTGCGTTATAAGATGATATGGGTGACACTTCTCATATTCCTTGCTACGGATTTTTTTACAAGAAAACAAAAAATCAAAAAAATGTAATAAATTATATTCCATCTACAAAAACAAATGTTTCCTATAACTGTAAATGAACAAAAATGAAAAGTTGCTAAATGCTAACTTATTAATATAAAATTATAAATATTAACATTGAAATAGGAGTATGAAATTATTGATACGAAAATATTTGAAAAATGTCAGATGCGTGAAACGGAACTTATACCGATAGAGATTGACATTGTTGAATCGAAATCAAATCGATAAAAAGGGCGGCCATCTTAAATCGAAGGCGCCACTCTGAAACGTCAGTACGAAATCGATAGTTTCAATTGCAATTCCTTTACGAAGTGATTCGATATTTTTAAATTATCGATTAAAATTTTTGGGTAACTTCTCTACTATTGTCAATTATAATGTGTCACCCATATCATCTTAAAACGCACAAACTATAGTTAATAGTAATTTAACTTACTAAATTGACATTAAAACTGTCAGTCTGACAGTTTCAACAATTCATTTGCTGAATTGATTGAGAGGAATTGCTAAATGTTTCCGATCTTCGTAGACAAAATAATATTATAATTTATAACCATGTAGTTTTTTTATTACCTATTGTTTAGCGTGGGAAAATTGATAATTCCACCCTCAAAAATGAATCGAAATCGCCAAGTGCTAGACAAATTGTGTAACATTTTTATAAAATGTTTATAAATCCGAGCTCTCAAAACAATTATTATAGGTCGCAAAAGTTGCTCGAAAAACCTACATAAAAACGATTTCTGTTGTCGATGAATCTACGACCTTATTTACTTTGAAACAGGAGCTATTATCCAAGAAACTATAGAACTTCTTGTCTTTATCTATTTCTTCTATATCGACAAACCCGTGCTAGGGCAGCTGATGGAAAGCAACTACCGTCGCCCATGGACACTCGCAACAACGGAAGAGCTGAAGGCGCGTTACCGCCCTTTTAAATGAGAATAGGGTAGGGGAGGCAACAGGGGAGGGTAGGGAAGGAAATAAGGTATGGGATTGGACTACCAGTAAATTCACTCACTCGGCGAAACTGTTGTTGGTTGTTTGACGCCGGTTTTCTGTGAGCGCGTTGTATTTCTCCGGTTGAGCAGGCCCATTACTATGACAGTTTTTAGGGAAAAATATTATTGTTTTTGAGTGATGATAACTGTATTTTAAAAAGATAAAACCGACTACAAAATTGTGCGTAATTGAGAATTAAAACTCCCTATTTCCATAACTGGTAGGTAACTACTGAAGTCTGAACCAATTTTGATGAAACTTGCACTATTTCCTAAGTTGAACAATACCTAGTACAAGAAAAAAAGAATTACCTACTGAAATCTGAATAGTGCCTACTTTCAGAGATATGCGAACACAAACATAAAAACATACATATACTACAGTATGTATGTATGTATGTATATGACACTTACATGTCATACATACATACATACATACATACTCTTTTGAAAGGCACATATTATTTTGTTCAGACGCTGATATACCGGGTGTAACAAAAGATGTAAATAATATGGAAGATGTACATATAAGATGTACAGGGTGTAAAGAGTTCACTGTGAAAGTGGCAGTGCTGAAAGACCAAATTTTTTTTCACTTTTGTATGGGGAAACTCGTGACGCTGGGGCGCTTGCCCATACAAAAGTGAAAAAAAATTTGGCCGCAGATAAAAGTTAGTTTTATACGTCAAATCTTTACATCTACAGGGTGCAATTAAACCTTCCTGCCAAATTTTGATATATTGATCCTTGATAAAAATGAAAATACACGTATTTTTTCTTTTGTAGTCACTCAGTACTAAAATGTTGAGAAATAGCCTCCAAAAGTTATCCTAAAAAACACTACAATTAATGGACACTACGCGTCGCCCGCGCGTGACGTGCCCCCGCGCGCGCGCCTCGCCCCGCGTCACCCCCGATCATACCCACCGCCGCGAGTGAGCATTCTGCAACGATTTTAAATGGGATAAAATATGTCATTAACAAAAAAATAACACCCAATTTTTTTTGGTTAAATGGATTCTCCTAATGATACTTAAGCCCTGGAAAAAATTTGGCAGGAAGGTTTAATTGCACCCTGTATACATAATATTATATGTAAATAAAATTGGAGTGTCTGCTTGTAATATTGAAAGAACCGTTTGTTACTACTGACTACATGCATATATGAATATAATATTATGTCCATACCTACGCTACATACACCAAAACAACATTTTTTTCAATTTTTGTCTGTATGTCTGTCTGTCTGTCTGTTTGTTCCGGCTAATCTCTGAAACGGCTGGAGCTATTTTGACGGTGCTTTTTTTGGTAGATAGCTGATGTAGTAAGGAGTAACTTAAAGGCTACTTTTAACCGACTTCCAAAAAGAAGGACATAATATCATACTTTGACGCGGGCAAAGTCGTGGGCAACAGCTAGTTCATAATATAATAGGTCTGTTATATTATACTGCATAGTCCGATTATCTTATATATAAAATTCTCGTGTCACAATGTTAGTCACCGAACTTCTCCGAAACGGCTTTACTGATTTTTACCAAATTTTATATGTATATATTCAGTAGGTCTGAGAATCGGCTACTGGGTACTTTATATATTGATAAGTGCATTTGTTGAATAAATAATAGTAAATTATTACAACCTGAGACTAACGGCGACCATTGCTTGTGCGAGGAGATAGCGATCGACGTTGCCATGGCGACATTCTTATTTAGTCACTTCGATAAAATAATATGGGCGAAATAAGTACTTTATATTATGGCAAAGCAACGTTTGCCGGGACATCTAGTACTTATATAAAATGTACATTCTCTTACCAGATTCATACATTACTTTACGCTATAATATCATAAATCGACAGGCAAACCCGCGTCATATCGTAGTATGCAGCGATATATATGTATGTGTACAAAACACTGTAGCGACTGACAATACCCCCCTCACTTCCTGCCTTCCCCCGCAGATTGTGATAGAGACAGATGCAGCTCAGGCCCATTTTTCGACAAAATTTTAGCGTAAATCGAGGTCCCGTATTCCTCAGTTTCCTCCTTCAAAATTGAGCCTATCTAATAATTTTTGACCGACTGGCGACTTCCAAAAAGGAGGAGGTAATACGTTCGGCTGTATGTATCTTTTTTTTTTGTATGTTCCACGATTACTCAGCCGTCTGTGGTCCGATTTTCAAAATTCTTTTTGTGTTGTATAGGGTTTAACTCGAATTTGGTACCATGTTCACCAAAGTGGTGATCTGATGATGGATCCTTGAGGAATCGACGGGACTTTTTGAAATTTGTATGGAAACATATAGTGATTTCGATTTTTTCTGAAGCATTCGAGGTAAATGCTACCAAAAAGTAAGATTTCGCACCAGGTTTATACCCTGGATCTGAAGGTACCGAACAGAACTTTTGAATGCTTATAGGTACAGGTTCGGGGATTTCGGCGTTGTTTAAACAACTGAAAGCATAAGCTAATACATCAATTTGATTAATCATCATCATCACAACCATAATTATACCATGGGTCATCACACTATGACCCAATTATTGGTACTTTTCGTGATATTTTGCATCGAAGCAGTCGTTTTTGATAATGATTTCGCTGTTTGTGGACCGATTTTCAAAATTCTCGTTTTGTTGTATAAAATTTTGTATAACAAATAACAATTATGAAAGTGGTGAGCTGATGATAGGATCTATGAGCAATGGAGGAAAATCCTTGAATTTTATCAAGCAACTCATAGTGGTTAAAATGTTGTTTCTAGTATGTTAAACATATGTTACGAATAAAAGAAATTTTATACGAAGGTGTCTCTTGGTCCAAAGGCACTGAACTCCTGAATCTTGAAAGATAAAAGTATGGAAATTGCAGCATCGCTTAGATAACTGCAAGCATTTACCACAATTTCGCTTACAGTGACATAATGTGAATAGTTAACATTCGTATTAGTTATTTACGCATAAAGCCTAATTTTGTAGATAATTAACTAAAAAGAGTGAAATTATTATTTTTAACAAAAATTTAAAACGACTTCCAAGGTAAAAACAATAGTAATATGAACTAAAAAGTATTAAATAACTCTTACTCTATAGTGCCTTTTTCAGAATTCGTCTTAATCTCAATTATTTCTGTACTGTATACTACAATCTTCATTACTTTGAAGTCGGTACCAGTCCCAAAAGTTTCAGATAATCTGACATTACTGAACTCACGATTAAATTAGCTGGTACCGACTTCAAAATAATGGAGACTGTAGTATACAGTACAGAAATAATTGAGATTAAGACGAATTCTGAAAAAGGCACTATAGAGTAAGAGTTATTTAATACTTTTTAGTTCATATTACTATTGTTTTTACCTTGGAAGTCGGTTTTAATTTTTTGTTAAAAATAATAATTTCATGAAATATCTGCAGGAAGAGTGCCTCTATGCCTGTACGTTTTCATTTTTTTAAAAGATCTTTCAAATTTGTTTTATGATCGGTCGATTGGCGGGGTACGCGGCATTCGTTTTTGGTGATTTTCGAATGCTCATATTTTTTTATTTATTAGTAAATTTAGAAAAAATCGAACGTACAGGCATAGCTTTTACAGATCCCAATATTGTATAAAAAAATCATTTGTCTAGACGCATTGCCCAGGGAGTAAATTGGGGAATACGTTTGTATGGAAAAATTGTCTTAGCGTATGCTCTTAAGAAAATAAAATTTC